>CP141160.1:1210000-2410000 GCA_035233585.1 Antiaris toxicaria
TTCTTAAAATTCAACAAAGGATAGAATACAAATCTTCCTGTTTATAACGTCGTAATTCAAAGCGCATTTCAAAATATACAGCCTGATCAAGAAATCTAACCCTTCATGAATTTCGGAATGCTACACCAAAATTTGCCATTAAAATGGGCACACTAAAGATAACAAAAGTTCAAGATTTCAACTTCTAATTTAACTTAAATCAGATGCATCCTGGAGCCAGAAAAAGGCACAATAAATGTTAGGGTGAGACAAAAGGAGAAATCACCGCCACTTGTCTCGTAGGTCTTTCTTCTCGGACAAAATCCATGTTACGAAGATTGCTGCTACTAGTGCAACGATGGTGAGGAGGAGCAAAGCATAACTGAAATCTTCAGTAAGTGAATCATAGGACCTCGACGGTGCAATTCGAGTGTAAAAGAGATCAACCCCATAAGCGAAGACGAGTGTTGTTGACTCCAACTTGGCAGGTACTGTGACTATGCCTCGGAGTCCTTCCACTCTAAGGGCATGTGTCACGTAAGACTGCAAATAAAAAATTAAATTACCTTAAATGGAAGTTTAAAGTAACATGTCGATAAAGAGACATGTAGTTTAGAAATAATTTTCAAGACACAGAAACCAGCAGCTCATGTAATTCCATAACAGTTATTTATTTATTTATTTATTTTTTTAATTTGGAACTATACAAATAAATAAACCGATACACCATGCCGACCAGAAGATGATCTCAAAATATATTGTGTTGTTTGTCAAGTAACTGAGAACTTTTATGGATAATGTTGTAGCAAATGTAATAAAATGGCAAAGCACCTGAGGAATGATAGGCAATGAATCTGTAAGGGGAATTATGCCCTCTTCTCGCTCAGCTTGTGTGGGGTTGACCGTTCGACGGGGATCCAAAAACCGCTTATCAAGTGCCAAAACCTGCAAAGGGATATCCTCAATTAAGTGCACCCAATTTAAGAAATTGCATATAAAATCCCCTCCACCTAAAAGAAGCCATAAATGCTATATTTTTGAAGAAATAAATAACAACGTAACTGGGATGCACAAGGAACAGCTAACCTGATCACCAATAGTGCCAATAAGAAGCTGCTTTGAAGTTATTCCCTTGGCGGTTGATGTCACTGATATTGCTTTCACAGTGTGAGTGAAAAAGTAAGATTGTGATTTAATCGCAACCTCCATTCGGGAGTACGAAGATATAGGAGAAGTAAGATTATGCTTTCCAAGAATTAGCTTCCACAAATCGTTATTGACCTGCAAAATTCATTTGATAAGGAATCTAATGCAGTTTGTACATAAACACAGAATATGATTAAAAAGAAAATTGTTAAGTTTGATAGCATACTGATGCTCTGGACTGATCATAGATCTCAATGACTGACATCTCATATCTGTGTGCTCTCAGATTAAAGTAGTGGTAAACAACCCAGTTCTCACTAAAAACCTGTTTATGAATTAAGTATAAGTTAACGTCTTACTTATTTAAAGACCATAATTAGCTGAACCATAAGTGACAGCAGATCGAAAGCTTACAGCATGGACAGGACCCTGTGAACCATGATGAGTCATTCGATGCAATATATGACCTGTTATCGTATCAATAAGATATACAACCAACCATGCTTCCTCTGGGGTGGCTTTTCCAATTTCACCACTAGCTTTTGGTGCAACAGTTGCAACGAAGAGTAAATTTTTTGATATGTACTTGTACATTACATCGTGGTCTGCTATGACCTTTGCCTGAGTATGGACCACCTAGAGAAAGCAAATAACATGACAACATCACAACAAATCAATGCAAAGTGCAATAAAAATTATGTTAAGATATCAAAATAAACAACAAGCACAAAAGTCCCACTTCCAAATTCGGATGCGGCTACAGGTCCCTTGTAGCATAAATGCTGTTTGATTCGCTTTTATTTTTTTTTTTTTTTTTTTGTAGTTGCACCCATTTATCATAATTACTTCCACTAGCACTAGAAGCATACTAACATCAATTATATCCTGCCATCTTAAAGTAAAAGAATATACAAAGGAGAAAAGAATTACCTCATTCAGTTTTCTTGTCACGGTTGCAATTATCTTTTCTGTATCAGATGGGAACACAACTGACCATACATCTCTAGAGTCAAAGCAGTACTCATCAAGAACTTCCCGGGAACTGGCGCAATTGCCCTTCAAAGCATGCCCCTTGATGGTGCCACTATCAGCATCAACTGAATACCAGTACATGTTTGAAAACTCACGTTGAAAAATACTAATAGCCTCAGCAGTTCTGGGGTATAAATAAGAATGCTGGTGTGAATCTATCAATAGATGAAGACGCTGTTCTGTTGAATCTGTATATGGCAGTGGAATTACTTGCACAACAGAATGTGCAAGACTCAATGAATTAATTTCCTTCCCTGTGTAAGCATCAACAAACGAAAGAACACCCGGTGCATCAGAACTTTGTTCACACCGGCCTACTATAAGGACAGATGGATTTTCGTCCAGTGCATGATGGTGGGGAACCTGCCACTGGTAAATACTAAGCCCTGTTGGATTTGCACACGCTGAATTACACAGTGAAGGCAGCAAGAGAGACCAAACAACTCGTCCATTTCCAGTGTGCAATGCAAAAAGCTTTCCCGCTCGAGTAAGCACTATAAGCAACTTCCTAAAACCATTATGATCTCTTGTCATTTTGCTCTTCTCAGAACTCTTTAATCTCATTCCTTGAATAGCTACAACATCCTCTGGGCTTGCGAGCATTAAATTTCCCTTTAGCTTCAACAAATGCCCCTGACAATAACAAAAAATTGTATAAATATGCATCATGAATGGTGAACCAGTCAACCAGATATATTCAGGCAAGTTGTACGTTTGAAGACCCCTAGTGCAGAAAAAATAAAAATAAAAAGAAAAATAAAAAGAAAGATAGAGAATAACCACCCTCTCCTCCCTCCCTTCTCACTTTTTTGGTTGAGTTGGAAAATAAAAAATATAGCATATTAAAGAATATCGTAGGATAATTTAGCTGCCAGAGAAATTAGAGCAAAAATAAAGCCTTCAAACTTTAAGTATACCGCCTTAACTTTCGATTATGAATATGAGTATCTACTTTCATACCTTAAGCCATTCAAAGAGGTTCTCTTCCACTTTTGCTACTGATACACCGTCCTTTTCCACAGGAAGTTCTGATGTTGCTACACTTACAATTGAAGCAAGGCCATCCTCCCTACTCCAAACAATCTCCCCTTGTTGCAACAGCAACAGAGAATGATCTTCCATGACAACCAAGGCCCTAAATCCGTGAGACCTATCCGTCCGAATATAATTGTTAATGAAAACCCTATCGACAAAACCCCTTTGGGGGTCAATCACCGTACTCTCCTTGAGCAAATCATTACTCCAATCATTGACAAGTTTCACAGTGAAATAAATCTTGCCATCCCCATGATGAACAAATGCAATAGCTTGTTGACCCTCTGAAAGTAAGAGAGGATCACAGACAATTGCTGCATTACTAAGTTTATCCACAACCTCCAGCTTTCCTTGACCCGTCACTCTTATGAATACTAAAAATGCATTGATTTCTACAGCAAATATTTCTTTAAGCTTTATTGGTAATAATTTTGCTGTCCGAGAAGAATCTCCATCAAGTTCCGATAAATCTGTTTGCTGAAACGTAATACCATCCTGGAAATTTACAGTTACTAAACTTGACTTGGTGGCGTCCAATGCTACAACCAAGTCATCAGAGACCAATAACATTTCCCCAGAAATGCCACCAGGAAAGACTGCACCATTCTTCTTCAGCAACTCACCATTCCTTGCGTTTATTTCATATGCATCAAACTGGGAAGAACCAACAGAGCCTATTGCATAAATTACATCACTTCCAGAAGGCTGAATTATCTGTTGAACCTCAATACTGCAAACGGTTAAATCACACAAACATCAATGACAATATGGTGCAATGATGTTAGGATAGAAGGAACACCTGGATGATAGTCTTTCAACTTCCAAAGATGTTATACCTTTCAGCAGCAAAATCTTTCTTCCAAACAACCTCACCGTCTATACCAGAAATAGCATGAAGAACTCCCTTACTGAAAACGAGAATCAAATTATTCTTGTCAACTTTCACATTTGTCTGCACAAGAGAAACACAGTAAAGCAAATGAGGACAAGAAAATTCTAATTTGCATCGTGCATGTTAGAAAGAACCCAAAATGAGAGAGAGAGAGAGAGAGAGAGAGATTAAATTAAGCTCCTGCAGAAGGAGAAACTAGAAATACAACTGCTTTAAGAATAGCATCCATATACTACATTGCAATCTATTATTTTCCACTGAGATAGTTCTTTTCAGAGAAAAGACATGCTTGGGGACAATAACTTGGGGGAGAAAACTTTTAACTTAAAAAATAGTTAGTCACACAACCAAGAATAATGCACACATGCTGTCACCTAAGAACAACGGGAAAGGAAATTGGGTAGTAAATATGGCGATAGATACTTTCACTAATTATAAAATATTAGCTACTAACCGGCACAGATAATAATGACTTGGAGTGCTTTGAGCCCTGTAGATTAGACTCCCACACCATCTGGCCGTCAGGAAGGTTCCATGCTCTTATAATGCTTCCCCCTGATGAAAGGGTTATAACATCTGAAAACAAAAATTAAACATTACAACCCTTTTATCAACAATAAAGCTGATTGCTCAAGTATTAAAAGTTCAAAGCAAGAAAAACATATATTTTAATGAGCTCTGCCAAAAAGCCAACTGATTTTCCTTTCTTTCTATTAGCAACGAATCCAACTACTATAGGTCCTCGCATGGGAATAGCTATCTGAAATATTTACTTGCAGAACTACTAGCTCTGAAATAGAACAAGAACTGAAAAAGAGATCTAAGTGGCGTTCAAAAGGAAAGTTAAAATTCTCCAACCCTGATAGCAAAGAAAAAAAAAGTGTAAACACAGCAGAAAAAGAAACAAGGTGAATATGAGCATCGTTACATTTTCCCAGAGCAATATCTAATCCATCTATGGCATCATTGCTGCCAAGAACGTGTCTCCAAACTGCACAGGACAAAGTTTTACATCAACATTATATTATGACCACTGAAAACAAAAGCAAAACAACTGCTTTAATACAGCCTGATAGAGCCAAAATAGTTATTGCTTATTCGATGAATTTAACAAAAGTAAAGGAAACACATCGTGTTCCCACACCAACCGAATATCCCAAAAATCGAACTTACAAATCTCTCCATGTCGGAGATCAAGAGAAGCAACAACATTCTCTTCAGTTGTTACCACAACACGTTTTCGCCCCGCTTTTTGTGTGTGGAACACAGCTTGCTTCACTTTCCCTATATATTGTTGGTACCTGAGTGTGTGTATTTTTTTTTTTTTTTTTCAAATACAACAAACAAATAAACAAGCAGGTCTTGGAGAGAATTCTCACAAATCACACAAACACATCAGAGAGAGAGGGAGAGAGAGAGGGAGAGAGAGAGAGAGAGCTCGGAAGTCAAACAATTACGAACCGTAACAGATAAAGAAATTAGAAGCTAGAATTTCAAATTGACCTCAGCGGACAATCAGGTACGGAATATATCAAGAATCTGTTTGTTTTCCGAGAAAATTGCAGGAAACATAATATAGGCTCGTGAAATCGCGTACAAAATTAGATTAAATTCGAACAAAAAAAGGGAAAATTCGAATTCACAGGAACGCTCGAAGAACAATCGGATTCAATCTAGTAAAAGATTAAGCGATTGAAGTGAAATTTGTGGAAAGGAATCAGAATTGGATCGGGAGCTTACCAGTCCATGAGACCGACTTGATCTTCGTAGAGGGATAAGCAGGGCGTCGTAGAAGATGAAAACAGAATAAAGAGAAGAAGGAAAACCCTAAACGCCGTTGCCATGACGACTCAAGCTATGGATCTCTCTCTCTCTCTCTCTCTCTCTCTCTCTCTCTCTCTCAGAGGCAGTGATAGGTCTGAGAAGGAAAAGTGACCATCGGAGTCTGCTCCTAAACTCGATTGAATGAAAGCCGGCTTCTTCTATTTTTCCCCCACTAAATTGGCTTTTTTTATACCCGTGCCCCCAATCTTTTTGCATAGTTATATTTTACACCTTAAAATTTTATATTTGATGATTTACCTCCTAAACTTGAAATTATGTAATGAATTACATTAGATTGACAACAATGTTACAGTGCGTTTGGGTCAATCACTCAGTTTCATTACAATACCATATTCATTTAACTACAAATCTATTTGAATAACAAACCTAATGCTTTTCATTTCAACCATCCCAAATATTTTTTTTTATTTTTCTTCAAAAACATTTTTGTATTTTTTAATAATTTTTAATTAAAAAGAAAAATGGAATTTAATTATTAGTTAACAATTTAATTAAAAAGAAAAATAGAATTTAATTATTAGTTAACAATTTATTTTTTTATAATTAGGTTTTTTTTAAGATCAGAAGTAATTACTATTTAAATATAAATAATTTAAACACATAGTATATTTGTATACAATGATTCAATTAGACATCCAAATGTATATTTAAAATACATATATTTTATTTAAATCAAATGCCAATTAATTTTTTTGATCGAAATTGACTTATGACATATACATGTAACATTAACTAATGACAATAATATTTATTTATATCCACGTTAATCCATTTAATCAATATTAAAAATTTTGAATTTACTTTGTTTTAAGTAGATAATTTAGGTTAATGTTGATTAAAAATGATCCTTTTATGTTCTTAATTAATTATTTATGTGTAAGTGACAAATCAATTATGATAAAAAATTAACGTTATTATCCGTTATATATTTTTAAGCTCAGGAGATGGGCCAAAAAAAAAAAGCAAAGCGTGAATTGTGTTTGAGTGGTAATTTTAGGACACCATAACAAAAAGGCCCTTTGATTTAAGAAAAAAGTAAGCCCTGGCTCAGGCCCAATTTCTGCTAAGCTCTCAAGTCTCTTCTTTGCATGGAGGTCTTGCACATATCGCCGGTCCGTATTATCCAATTTAACTAATATTTTTCTGAATTTTCATAAACAGGGATATGTGTGTACATATATATATATACATATACACACAAATTCTCTCTAAATTATGTATCCCCTCTCATATATATAAATTCATATAACAATTCTAATGACATGATAAGTCATTAAAGATTAAAAAATATATTTTTAAATATAATTTTTGATTATAAAAATATATATTAATTTTTAATTAAAAGCACACTAAAAAATTATTTTTTCTCTCTCTTCTCTCATCTCTTCTCTCTCCACTCTAACCTCCAAAAATACCCCCTTTTTTTATTCCCGACCACGCACCCTTTGACTAGCTCGTGCCTCCGTCGAAAAAAAACAGAAACCAGAATCACGACGAGTGTTCCTTAAGGAGGACAAGGCCTGGATTGACCAGATCAAGTGTTGTTTGCCGAGTTTGGATTCGTTGCAACAATAAGAGGATGCTCCAATAACATATATGTTGCATCCAAAGGAGATGCCCCACTCTCAAACCAAAACCAAACACATGAACCAAACTCATCCATAGCATCTCACCAACACAAGTTACCACACTAAACCACCACTATTGGCCAAATATTCAGGGGGTGTTTAGAGGAGATGCTTGGAGACATTATTTATTAGTTGGAAAAAAATTGTTTTGAAAAATGTGTTTGGGAGAAAAAACTGTTGGGGTAAAAAATAAAAAATTTTAAAAATTTTTTTAGAAAAAAAAATATCAATATGGATATTGTTTCATTTCTCTCGAAATTCTATGTGATTTAAAAAAAATTATCTCATTTGGATTTGTATATACAAAGTTATGAACTTTTAAAATTTAGAGTTTACTATAATATTTTAAAGATGTAAATAGTAAAAAGTAGTGAAGTTTTGGAAAAAAAAGATGGTTTTAGATGTCTCCAAAACATGCTCCAAACATGCCCTTAAGTTAGTCTGACCCTTTTCATGTGTGAGAGAAAGAGAGAGGCCCATTATCAAATCTACAAAAAAATGTTTGCTTGAACAATAAATTTCACAACATGGTTAGGTTGTTATTATTGGTTTTTATTATTTTAGTTATCATAAGTTTAATTCTCATTTTTATTGCAGAGCTTTTTCAAAAAGGTTTTTAATTTTTTATTTTACTTTATAATCTTTTAATGCTCCCTCTTTTATTTATAAACATAATGATTGACTAGTATTATAACTATATTTTATAATTACATCATGATTCAAATTGTACTTTATTGAATTATATTTTTTTCAATTATACTTTATTTAATTATATCCTCCCAACATAGATTATTTCACACAATAATAAAGCTCATATGCTTTTTTAGTCATATATTATATTACTCAAACACAGTATGGGATATTCAAACATGGTAGCAGGTTATCAAAAATTTTTATTTTAATTTTTTAAGGAGATGATTTGCCACCTACCTATTGAATTTGCGCATTCACCTTTTTGTTTTTTAATTAATTATTTTTCTTTTCTTTTTCGTTTACTTTTCTATTTTTTTATCTTTCCTTTTTCATTAGTGCTGTTTGCTTCATCTTTTCTTTTTATTTTGTTATTATATTTTTTCTAAATCTGATTAAAAGACAATATAAATATTGTATATAAAAAATTAAATAAATTATAAAAATAAAATAATGGTACCTTTTAGATAATATAATGGTTTAATTATTAGAAAATCATGCAAATGTTTCTTTCTTATCATTTTTTGTAGACCTTATCATTTACAATCTCCAATCTCTATATTTTACTTTTACTATTTGAACAGCAAGCCCTTACTTTTATAAAACTAATACTTGGTTTTCTTCTTTTGTCATCAAATTATTACAAAAGGCAAAAAAGTGAACAAAAAGGTGACAATTTGCAATATACTTATTCTGTTGCTAAAAGAAGTCAAACCATTTCATTTTTAAAAAAACATTGTTATAAGCATTGATAACATAAAATACTATTCATTTTTTATGGTAATGTTAAAAAAAGATAAGGATAAAATGAAGAAAAATTTATAATTATAATGATAGCAACTTTAAAAATTTCCAACTACACCATCATTTCACTGTTAAAGAGTTACGAATTTTGAATTCAACTTTATCTCTCTCTCTCTTTTTTTTTTAAGAAATTAGAATATTTTTTTCAATAAATTAACTTCCTTTAGATAAAAAAAAAATGATGAATCTTATCTCTAACCTGAAATCATAAGATCATTTTCATCTTATTTATCGTTTTATAAAAACTCTTCCTTGAATTTAACTTAGTTTAGATTTTGTTTGGAATTCTAGTTGAGTTCAAATAAAAAATGTCTAGTCATATATTTCGTCATATCATTTAAAAATAAAAAGTAGAATAAATTCTAATTAAATAACAAAGATGTTGATATGATACTTACTCATAAATAAACACAAATGAAGTCATATAAAGAAAATATAAACAGTGTCTGTAATTGACTCAAAATTACCTTAAGTAATCAAATATCAACCCTACAAACGTCAACAAAGAAAGTGTAAAAACTAGTGTATAAAAAGTATAAGAATGAATTAACTGAACAAAAATAGAGAAGAATAAGTATATATGTGTGTGCATGTGTAAAAAACAATCAAAAAAGGAAAAAGGAAAAAGGAAACAACGAGGAAAAAAACAGTTTTTAAACTAAGAGAATGCAAAAAAATCCCATCTTCTATGAAAGATAACCCACAGCAGATAGAGGAGAAAGAGAGGAAAACAATAAGCCCAAAACCAACCAAATGTGAAAGAGGCAGATAGAGAAGAGAGAAAAGGAGACTAAAAACCTAAAACCAACTAAATATGAGAAAGGTAGCCAAAAACAAAGCACAGAAATAAGCTAAGGTTTCTTAGATTGAATGGCCAAAAGGCCACGATTAAAAAGGGTCCAAGAAATTAAAATAAATGGTAAAAAAGGAAATTTACACTGAAAAATGTAAAAAAATCAAAAACCTATAATTAACTAGGGGTAATATTAACACACCATTATTTAAGTAATAGTGAATAAATAATTTTATTTTTTTTGCCTTCACTTTAATATATGCAATAATGTGTTTTGCCACGGGGGTTTCTATGTGTTTAAGATACAGTGTTTTGGAGAGAGATACAGGAGTGAGAGAGGAAGGAGGAGAAAGAGAGAGAGTGTGGGTGTAGAGAGAGAAAAAAAATTTTAATTTATTTGTACTTAAAAATTAATATTTGTTTTTTAAATTATGAATTATATTTGAAAATATTTTTTTAATCTTTAATGATTTGTCACGTTGACAGATCCGTTAGTTTTATAGACGGAGCCAGATAAAAGAGGTATTTTAAACGATTTTTTGTATATTAGAAAATATGATAAATAATTTTGTAATTGCAAAAAAGCAAGATGAATTAGAGTAAATAATTTAGAAGAAATTTGTGTAATTAATCCATATATATATATATATATTATAAGTTGTGAAAGCAAGCTGGTGGTGGTCAATTCTTTTTTACCCTTTCTACCCCTTTGCTTTTTCTCTTTTCCATGGAGAAGGTGTGGCAATGGCATGGTACGAAGCTACGGCTGGAGAGCTGCTTTGATATGTTTCAATCTATTTTAACAACCATGTGTCCTATGAAACTCCCTTGTCCTTTTAGGAATTGCGAAAGGAGTCGTGTAATTCCTTTCAAAACCTCTTAGCCTAACCTTACGTGTTTGGTAGCTTTTTCCCTTCTCCTGATATGTTACTCCTACCTCCCAACTGTTGCTACATTTAAAAGTTTTAGAGTTAAAAAAATAAAAAAACAAAATCCAAAAAAAAAAAAAAAAAAACCACAAGTGTTGTTGATCAGAAGATTCTTGCTCATTCTCTCTCAGCCTTGATCTCTTCTTCAATCCGGGGCCTTATATGGTTCAAGATCTTTCCATCAGGATGGGGGAGTGGCAATTGATGGAAAAGGGCAACCAATGAAGTTTTTTTTTTTTTTTTTTTAAAGGTTTTGAAATTATGTAATGTGATTTTTTTTTTTTTTGTTATTGTTAGGGTATGCACTTTTGATCTCAACCATAGATAACTCATCTAATGGTTTGAAATTTTCTTACTTTATCATTGTGATAAAAAACCTTACCCCCGTTATAAAATTACCCTAAAGATAAAGATAAGTATTTTGAAAATGATTAAAAATAAAACATTTGTCTTTTACAAATTTAGAAAACATAAACAAAAAAGAAAATCACTTTCATTTTTTTGTCAAGGAACAAGATAATGAAAATAAGTTGTTTTCCACTTCTGTTTTCATTTTCTAATAGCACGTTTAGAAAACGTTTTTTAGTACTACTAAAACTAATTTTACACCTAATGCAAAGTTTTGTATTCAAATACAATCATTTTCAAATAATGTTACGAAAATAATTACTATTTAAAAGTTTTTTAAAACAATCACATCAACTTTTTAACTTTAACTTTTTATCTCTACTTTTACTAATCACATCAACTTTTCAACTCTAAAATAATTTTCATCCAAACACACATTTTATTCAAATACAAAACAAATACTTTTCAACTAAATACAACACTTAAAAACCGAATCATATTTAAACGTAATTAAAACGTAATGTGTTTACCAAACATCCGTAATACTTTGTATCTAATAAATATTTTCAAAAATATATCCAAATGTAATTTTATTTTTTCTACTACTCAAGTTAATTTCTATATAAACAAAATTGAACCAATCTCAAAAAATACCTCAAAATTATTTCGAAAACATTTTCATTTCTATTTCATATTTAAAAACTAAACAATTTTCTAAATGCTCTCAAACGGTCCCTAGTTTCCCTTCTTAAAAAAAAAAAAATCTCATTTTTCTGAACAATATAATTCCTGTATTTGATACTATACGAGAGGTTTTTTTTTTTTTTTTTAACAATAAGCGAATAATACTTTTACGATATCAATCATCAACGTCCTTACAAACGACATGATGCTTCAAACACTCTCTGATAACTGTCCACCAAGTCTATAAAAAAAAAAAAAATTTACTTGTCTATAATCCAGACCTAGATATGGATATAACTTTCTCTTTGAAAAAGAAAAAGAAAAGAAAGGAATAGATATTTTGAAAAATAAAAAAAATGTTATCAATGTATTTAAAAATGTTAACAAATCCATGTATCTTAAATGGCTTGGCTACAAAAAAAATCCAGTTCTACAAGGGAATTCCATTGAACAAAAGCAGTGGGGCCCTTTTATTACCTGGATTGACCATTATCCCGTACACCATCAACTGTGAGCGTCGGTCACGGCCACACACACAAATAATAATAATAATAATAAAACTCTTTTTTGTTTTTCCTGTCCGAATCGCTGTCGTGGAGAGAGAGAGAGAGATTAGTAATGGAGTGATTTGAGCTGAGATTTTCCTCTCTCTCTCTCTCTCTCTCTCTCTCACTAAGTACCTCTTAAGATTTACTTTTAAAGATCCAAAGGCCAGAGCTTTACTCTATTTGACCCGTGAGCTTTGGAGAAGAGTCTCTTCTCTGCATTCTTTTTGCTAGTTTACCGATCTTCTGCGGCGAAAAACAACAAGAACCCATCTTTCTTTGAGCGGTAATGTAACTTTTATCCTTGTTTCGATCGAAAATCTTGTCATTTGGATGACCAAAACCTCGTGTTTCTTCCTGGGTGTCTTTTTTGTTTTTGTTTTTGTACTCTGGTTTGCTTACTAGAAAGTTTGCCACGGATTCGTAGGTTGTTGGGGGATTTTGTTTGGAGTTTTGTTTTTCAAATGAGAAATTTGGAGGGAGATTTTTTGATTTTCAGATCAGATTCACTTGGAGAATGTTAATGGCGAATTCGAGTTTAGTGATGCATGCGTGTATAACACGGGTGAATATGAATATTTGTTCTTGTAGTAGTGCTCACGTTGGATTTATTGAATGGTTGAGGACATTTTAGCAAAGACTCAATCTTGTTACACATCGGAATTCTTTGAAATCAAGCTTTTGATGGGGGCTCGTTGTTTTGTTTAGCGCGAATACGAGTAATGTTAAGGTTGTTATTTTCAGTTAAGAGACCTTGTTATGGTGATGTTAAAAGTAAGGTTTTAAAGTAAGTTTGGAGGAATTTGATTCCATTTTGGCTTTAATGCATGGCATCCATTAGAAGAACTTTGTCACCGGTGCCTCGACCTGGAACTGCATTGAACGGGGAAGCCTGCTCGGTTGCTTCCCCGCTTTCCAGGTCGTCGTCGTGTGCCCAAAGCCATCCACCGTCTGGTGGTGGATTGTTGTCCGCTCTGTCCAACTCACTGGACTCGCAAGCTTTTGTTCTTGGTGTGTTCTCGCCGAGGACTTCAAGGCCACTCGAGAAGTCAAAACTAAAGGGAATAGTATGGAGGAGGGCACTTTTCCAATTCTTTATATGTTTTTTGGTTGGAGTGCTTATCGGGTTTACTCCATTTTCGTCGATGAGTTTATCCACAAATCTCGTGTCAAAGCCGCAAGCCTTCTCCTTTGAGATGATAACCACAGTTAGAAACTTTCAGCCATTTGATGATGCATCCGCTAATGATATGTTGTTAGACAATGCAGCTTTGAAGGAAAATGCTACGTTGGAATCAAAACCGAAGGACCTAAAACCAATCGGTAGTTTTTCTGAGGATACTATCGGTTATAACCAGTCCTTTTTCCAAGAATCAGAGTTAGAGTCCCGAAAGCTTTTGATAATTGTGACTCCGACGCATGTTCGTCCATTCCAGGCCTACTATCTGAACCGTTTGGCCCACACATTGAAATCAATATCACCTCCTTTGTTGTGGATCGTTGTGGAAATGACCTCCCAATCTGCAGAAACAGCGGGCTTGTTGAGGAGAACTGGGGTTATGTATAGGCATCTCGTTTGCAACGTAAATCTAACTGATGTAAGAGACAGAAGAGTTCATCAAAGAAATGTTGCGCTATCACATATCGAAACTCACCATCTAGATGGTATAGTTTACTTTGCAGATGATGATAATATCTACTCAACCGATCTTTTTGAGCAAATGAGGCAGATTAGGTACACTCAGTTTGACTACACCTATATTCTATTTTTTTTTTCTTTGCGTTTTGTAGTGATACATTTGCGCTGTTTTTTGAGTTCAGGCGATTTGGGGTATGGACAGTGGCCAAAGTGGAGAACAAAAACATCGCTATATTGGAGGGTCCTGTTTGTAATGGTACTAAAGTAATTGGATGGCGAATAAATGGACCAAGATGGAGATTTCGGAGATTCCATGCTGAAATATCAGGGTTCGCCTTTAACAGTACCATACTTTGGGATCCCAAGAGGTGGCACAGACCCATGCTTGAACCTATTAGACAGCGTGACACTATCAAGGACGCTCTCCAAGTTAGTTGTTCCTGTCCTTCATTGATTCTTACTTTTTGTCAACTCTTTTGTTTGAATTTGCGGTATATGACAAAGATACCTTATTGCCACCATCAAAGCTAAGATATTGGCCAATTTGTGACGAAAAATCAATTTCTCAATGAACTGTTGGTTGTTATAAAATACACCCTATTGTTGGTTGTTATAGAAAAACACCCTATTGGTAGGAGTTAGGACACGATTTTAAACTATCTTATCAATGTCCATTCATATCATACTAGAAGAGAATGAAAATTTAATGAACCTTGATGAATACCTAATGGTTCGGAACTATGTTCTATCTATACCTACCACAAAATTCTCTGACTTTCTATGCACAAAGATTAGATGAGAAGCCATTAGAACCAAGATTTGACATCCTGGCTTCAGTCACTAACCTATTTGATGTGCCCTGTCTGTTCTAGGTGAGCACATTTATCGAACAAATTGTGGAAGATGAGAGCCAAATGGAAGGATTACTAGAAGATTGCTCGAGAATCATGGTCTGGCATCTTCATCTCGAATCGGCTAACCCCGCCTATCCTCATGAATGGTTCCTGAAGAATAATCTAGATGTCATTGCTTCCATTACATGAAGATCATTATGTGAGAGGAGATCGTTTGGATGCAAAAGGTAAGCTTTTTCATATCTCTGTTAGTCTACATCCACCACTATATATTCTTTTTGAGAGCAGTTTTCTGAAGTTCTATTGTTCGTTGTTTACTCTTCAATTGCTTTTCATGGCTGGAACGATCAGTGAAGAAATGTAATCGTATTCATAAATCATGTTAGCGGCTGGTAATCTTCACCTTGGTGGTGTAGAATTCGTACCATAAAGCATTGGTCGCTATGTTTACTGATTGCCCCTAGAAGGGTGTATTTGCCTATTTTTTCGGTATGGGGGTCGGTTTGAAGAATAGCAAATATATGTTTATCCGTGGAAACCGAAGGTTAAATTGAAAACCATCATGAAGTTAAGAAAGCTGGTTCATTTCAGTTTGCTTCTTCGTCATTCTTCTCTAATGTCCAAGTGTAATCTTGCAATTATCATTATCTTTTTTTTTTTTTTTTTCAGAATTTAAGTAAGCCCTCCCCTCCTAACTATGTGGTGGAGTTGATGTGAACTTATGCTAGTTGGATTATGCCTGCAACTACTATAGCCATTGCAAGCATATTTTGATCATACGGTTTTTTGTTTTCTTGCTTTTTGGAGTGCCATGACAATCAACATGTGTCCTTAAAAATGGGAGAAATGAGCTGATAATAAACGTTGCCTTGCCCTACTTAGGGGGTGGGAAAGTAACGAAAATATTGCTGTATTTTGAAAGTTTGAACTTGAAATGGTGAAGCCTAAACAAACAGTATGCTTCCAAAAACCGCAGACCTAAAAGCATCTTTTATCATTACTAACCTAAGGCAAACTTCCTTGTGTGATTTGACTTTGTTTCATTTTACATTCAGGCCTTTGTGAAGTCAATTATTAGCTTCGTTTAAGTGCAAAGATTAAGATTTGAGCAAGACTTTATTTGGTGATACCTTATTACTTTTATTTTTCTTATTGTCAATGCTCAATATTGATTGTAGATGTCTCATTATCTTGTCATCAAAACTAATAACATGTCCTTTAAGCCGGATTTCATCCAAGATATATATATATACATATATATATATATATTTGTATGTTTGTAATTTAGGAGTTTAGCCGCGTTTGGGGACGTCTTCAAAGGCACTCTTTCAATTAGTTTTTGTCCTTTATTTTATTCAACTTAAAACACAATGACCCAGTTTATATCTTTAAACCTCTTTTTTAAATTTAAAAAGTCCATAATTTTGATATTTCAAATTAAATGAGATTTTTTTTTACCATATAGAATTTTAAAAGAAATGAAACAAGATTGATATTTTTTTTTTGAACATATTTTAAGTTTTTAAATTTTTTCACTTCAAATAATTTTTCTTCAACTAGAAACACATTTTCAAAGTTTGATATAACTTCAATTAAAATATTTCTAAAACTCTTCCGCTCGATCAAACACTATATTGTAATAAAGTCAAGTCTATAAAATCACCGCTTGTCTATATTGATATGTCTGCACCCACATTTCATCCAAGAACTTAGTTACACATCTTTTAACTTTTCTTTTGTAAGATAAGATCAGTTTAGATAATTCAAACTATTTCAAATTAACAATAACTATTATTATAATCGTTATTTAGGCATAAAGAGACCACTTCTAATAAAACAAGAAATAAAAGATAAAGTAACCAAAATTCTGAGCGTCGATATGTCCGAGTGGTTAAGGAGACAGACTCGAAATCTGTTGGGCTTTGCCTGCGCAGGTTCGAATCCTGCTGTCGACGTTTCTTTACCATTTTTAATTTCTTTCATTCTTTTTCTTATACTTTTTGCCTTTTCAAGCCATTCCAAATTTCCAATGTCCAAGCATAGAATGAGAATCCTGCCTTTGCTTGCATGAACAGCCCAATTTCCCAACATATAATATTCCTATACAATATTTTTAGCGCAAACAAAACACATACACATATATATATATAAATATATATGTATACACACACACGCTCCTTTAAAGCCTAAACTTCTTTTAAGAACCAACTTCACTAAATGCAATCCAACTTAGAGCTTTTCCTCGTCGCATTTCTCCATGGCACTTTCATCGCCGCCCTCCTTCTCCTCCTCGTCTCCCTCGCTTTCATTGGCTTATTTCTCTCATTCTCCATCGGACTCTTCTCCGTCATCGTTGTCGATTTGCTTAGTGTTTATCCAGTCATTTCTTGGTACCACGAAGAGATGAAGGCGAATCTTAAGTTGGGTTTGGTGTTGATTGTGTGCGCTCTAATGGATCGCGTTGTTGGTATTGCTTTGGTGCTGAAACCATTGTTTGACCATCTGGGCTCCATGGTCAAAGTAAATGCAAAACGCCTCAGGGATTATATTGATGCCTTGAAGCTTGCTTGATTGAGTTTATTATTAGAAAGCTTTTTGTACATTTTTCTTCTTTAAATATCTTCTTCATATATACTACTCATTAATTTTCTTGTGCTAATAAAGTGCTGATTGTTGAAATTGGAAATTGGAATTTAAATAAATGGTTTGGTAACGATCAAAGCTATCCAATATTTAGGCTGGTAATCTTGGTATGTGTTTTTCTGTGCTATTGTGGTTAGGGCACTACAAGTTTTATTTACAAAAACTCATATATCTTATTTGGATAACGGATTTTAAAAAATAGTGTAGAAAAAATTTTTGAATTATTAGTTCGAACGGAAGCATGGTTGCTGATATTGCAGGTTTTTTTTTTTTCCATTGATAATTTGATAATGGAATTGAGTTTTTTTTTTTTTAATTTCAATTGATGATTGTAAATTGTAACTTATAACAGTTCAGCATATCTCTCACCCTTCGTAAACTACAAAATATAAACTCAACTACCGTACTGTTGTTTGTAAAAATTTATTAACAACATGATCTTTAGATTCAGTCTAGGATTATTGTGCCTTTTTCGTCTTTTTGAAGTATATTTTATTTTTCCTTTTTTTTTAATACTTTTACCATGCACAATAAAAATTTAGGTGGCGTTTGGTATTAGTTTTGAAATGTTTTCTATTTTCAAAAAAGCTGAAAATGAAAATGTTTTGAAAACTGTGTTGAGATCATTTCTGAAATTGTGTTTGGTTATGTTTTCTGAGTGTATATTCTAGAAAACATAAAAATAAAACTTTGTTTGATTATATATTTTGAAAACTTATTTTATATGTGAGTATCTTATAAAAACATATTTATTTTTAATTTTAAAAAAATAACAAAAAATAAATTATTAGTCATAATAAAAAAAAAAACTTTGGTCGTGGGTTTTGCAATGAAGGATAGGGGTAGAAGACATTGGTAGTTTGAGCTCTAGGTGGTAGTGATGGTGAGATTTAAGTCATAAGTCAATAGTCATCGTCGTAAGAGAGCCGTCGTCATCGTCGCTAGTCCATGGTCGTCATCTTTTGTCAGAGATGGATGCTATCGTTAGACATGATCATCACTAACGTTGCACAAGTACAAAGAGAGAGAGAGGAGATGGAAGGAGAAAACAAAAACAAACAAACAAAAAAAAAACTTTTTTTCATTTTCAAAAAACACGAAAAAAAAATATAGTTTAAAACGATATTTTTGAAATGAGTTTAAAAACGTTGAATAAACAAACGTTATTTTGATATTGTTTTTATTTTCTATATTTTTGAATATGAAAAATTATTCTTAAAAACAAAAACAAACGCTTCCTTAATTTTGTAAAGTATTTCTATGAACTAGGACTCAATACATTTTGCAAAGGATTGAACATCGGTTGAAAATGACTGGTTATGGTCGGCTTCGATTTGAAATCAAAAAGTTCAGTTTTCACTTTTCAAAACCAAACACTAATGGTCCGTTTGGTGAACGCATTGTATTTGCATTGCGTTTGAATGCAATGCATTAAATGTAATTTGTGTTTGGAAGAAAAGCATTATCATTGCATTTGAATGCAATGTGTGTTTAGGTGAAAAGTATTTGAATTGTATTTTAATAATAAATATGTGATGTGATGGGTAAAAGTAGAAAAAAAAAGGAGAGAGAAAGAGAGTATATGATGTAATTAATAAAGGTAATAGAAAAAGTGAAATAATGAATAGTGATTGTATTGGATTTAAAATGTGATGTGATTGGTATTTGAATGAAATGCTTTTGTATTTGGGGGAAAATTGTATTGCATTTAAATGCAATGCAAGTTGAAAGTGTGTACCAAATGGGGCATAAGTTGTTATCACAATTAGTTTTCCGATGATAGGTTTTGGTTTCTGACGGTCGGTTTTGATAGGTTTGGAAGGAAGGGTTGCCAATTGGTGACCTGATTGCTTATAAAGGGTAGTCTAACCAGCTTTTCAGAATTTTAATTGATTTTTGCACTGATTTTAAACTGATTGCTTGCTGATTTTAAGTAGTTGTCTGTCTCATAAAAATTTATATTTGAACCTATTAATGTTATTCAAATAGATCCTAACTTAAAGATAAAAAAAATGGTGGCAATCATGCACAATATGCAGTGGCTGTAAATTCTAATGACAAATGCCTACCTCAAATTTTTGACAAATTTAACTCCTACTCAGTACTCGGTGGAGAGTGTGACTTGGGAATCCCAGGTTTTGCTTTTGTGAAGAGAGAGTGTGTGACTTGGGAGTCTCGGCCTATTAGAGTCACAGTGGCCTGGTAGAAAATGATGGTGGACTGGCGGTGGCCGGTGGCAGTTGAGTCTCTAAGGTATGAGAGTGCGAGAGACGGCTTGAGGAAGCTAAGGTGAAGAGGAGAGTGAACTCAAATTAAGGTTTTTTTTTTTTTTTTTTTTTTGAACACATTGGACTTGTAGAAAATATATTTTTATTTTTTTAATTAAATTTAGTTCGGTTTCAAACGGAAATAGAGGTGACTATGCTTTTTTTTGATCGAAAATTTTAGTTTGACTAATTGTTTTCACGTTTTTGGTTACATCGGTCTAATTTTAGTGAGTACTTTGGTTGATATCGATTTCTAAGAACAGTCCTATAATGCAGAGTACTCCAAAAGTAATCCAAAACTAGCGCCCAGTGTACAAACAAACTAAAAAAAAAAAAAATACAACATATAAAACAAACATAAACACAATACTTAAAAAAAAAATTGCTAATTTCACTTATGATCTTTAAATATTAATTACGGCTATCCCAAGCTGCATCACATTAACTTAAAGTAAAAATGCTAGGAAAAAATTACAGTTCCTCTTAATAGATTGTTACTATAGAAAAATATAGAAAGAAGTTATAGGTATAAACAATTATTTGCATTGTTTTTGCGATGAAAAATTGGAAAAACTTATTATAAAAACTTATACATTTACCTTATTAGTAGATATTGTTTTTTAATCATTTAATTAACTTTTTTTAATTTGATTTATGGGCATTCGTATTAAAATTTTACAACGTGTAATATTACTCCAAAACATAAATCAAATTATTAAAATATTATTTTAATAAGTAAAACAAAAGTATGATGAAAGCCCACATTTACAAGACACCAAATTTAGGATGAAAATCTAACCGGCGTTTTTTTGTAGTTTTGAGAATGATTTTCTATTTTTAAAAGTATAGAAAATAAAAACGGTTTCAAAATAGTATTTGTTTATTTAATATTTTCAAAATTATTTTGAATATATGGTTTTCAATTATGTTATTTTTTTGGATTTTTTAAGAATAAAAAACAGTTATTTTCACTTTTTTGTTTTCATTTTCTATCTCTGTCTCTTCTCTCTCTCTCTTTTTGTCTGTGCAGAGTCGATAACGATGACTATATCCAACGATGGCCTCCAACTTTGACGAAGGGCAATGACCATAGATAAGTGACGACGACGACGGTCCCCTCGCTACAACGATCAGTAACTCATGACCTAAATCTCGTTGTTGTCGCTATTTAAGGTTCAGATCACCAATGTCTTCCACCTCTGTCTCTCATTGCAAAACCTATCACCAAAGGTTTTTTTTAATTATGACTAATAATTTATTTTTTGTTATTTTTTTAAATTTAAAATAAATATGTTTTCATAAAATATTCATTTATAAAATGGGTTTTCAAAAAATATAACCAAATAAAGTTTCATTTTTGTATTTCTTAAAATATTGATTTAAAAAATAAAATTAAAACACAGTTTCAAAAATGATCTCAACATAATTTTTAAAATATTCTTATTTTTAATTTTTTTTAAAATAATTAATATTTCAAAAATAATACTACACGTAACCTAAAATTTCCTTGAGAAAAGAAAAGGGAGAGTTTTGCAATAGGAAAATCTACAATCTAGCAGCTGAATTAACCAAGTCATTTGCGAATGAGGACAATTTAAAAAAAAAAAAAAGGAGTCGTGATGAAATTAAACATAAAATTTGTATGTATACAATCCCACCAAATGGGTTTTTGCAATAAAAAAATAGCTCTATTTTCTATTAGCCAATGAGATGGAGACGGTTGTCACTACGCCAAGTGCTTGTCTTTTGGTCGATTCATACTGACGTTTTTCCGCTAATTATCATCCACCCGTTGATTGCATTGTCCCCTTGACACGACTCTTCCCGCTATGCACAAAAACGCTCCTCTGAAGCTTAGCGACACTCAGACGCCTGCTTCAACACTAGCATCGCCATGGAAGTAACAGTACTCTCTCCTCGGGAGCTTCACCATCTTCATCCCAAGCTAGGGTTTCCCTCCACAAAATCCGCTGCCAGTGTTAGCCTCTGCAGTCCTTCCAAGCACGGCACTCTCTGGCCACGATTTCGTCGTCGCAAGCTCCGTCCTCAGGCGAGTCTCAGAGCTTCGGTCTCCGATTCCGTCTCGGAAATCGGTACCGAAGAAGAGAGATCGTCCTCCGTCAGCCCTGTTTACTCTCCGACGCCGCCGAATCGCGACCTCCGAACGCCTCACAGCGGGTAATTCCTTTCTCTTTGTTTCTGAGTTTTGATTATCGTTAGGTTATGCAGGTTGTTCTTCGAATTTCGATTTTTGAAGCCTAGAAATTGATAACGAATTCTGAGGAAGAGAAATGGAGAAATTGACGGAAAGTGGTGGAAAATGGTTTGACAATGTAATAGGTACCATTTTGATGGAAGTATGCGGAAATTCTTCGAGGGATGGTACTTCAAGGTCTCGATTCCGGAGAGGAAGCAGACCTTCTGCTTCATGTACTCCGTCGAGAATCCTGCATTTCGCCGGAAACTAACACCCTGGGAAGTGATTCAGTACGGGCCTAGATTCACCGGAGTCGGCGCGCAGATTCTCGGTGCCGATGACAAGTATATCTGCCAATACACTGAGGAGTCTCATAATTTTTGGGGGAGTAAGAACCTTTTTAATCCATGAGTTGTGCTTGCTTAATTTTGTTGTGAAAGTTAGTTACTTGGTTTTACTTTTGGTCCTTATGGTGCGTTTGTTTACAGTTTTATGATCGTATTGTATTTAAAAACAATATAATTTTTATCCAAACGTAAAGTTTTACGTTCAAATATAATACTTTTTAACAGTATCTTAAATATATTTACTATTCTAAAATGTTTTGAAAATAAATTTTTTTTTATCATTCGCATCATATTCTCTCTTTATCTTTACTTTTTTATTTACTTTTACCAATCATATCAACTTTTCAATTTTAAAATACAACTTAAATATTTTTTATTCAAACACATATTTCATTCAAATGTAAAATAGATACTTTTCATCCAAATACAAAATGTATTCAATGCATTACATTTAAACGCAATGCGAACGCAATACATTTACCAAACGCCCCATTAATGTTGATCTAAACTTTGTTCCCGAAGCATTTATTCCATGTGTTCTATGATCTATTTCTTCACTAAAATATAAAATTGTATTTCGGTGGCTTGTTTGATGTTTTAGCATTTGAAATTGTATTGGTACATAGCAACAAATAAGTTCAAGATGGCAAATCGCCAACATTAGAAATTTGAGGGGCAACTTGCCAAAAGGTAACAAGCTTAGCAGGCATCAGTGCTAAATACCCAGTTTCTGTTCGGTCCAATTCATTTCAAGTTTATCCTTTAAAAATTCCAATACTACTTAGAAATAACCTTGCTGTGCGTAAAAAAAAAAAATTGTGGAAGAAGAAGAGGAGGAAGCTAAATTCAATTGAGTCTGGTGCTACTTAATAATCTTTGCTGTATAGGTAGACATGAACTGATGTTGGGGAATACTTTTACTGCACAAAAAGGACAGAAGCCTCCAAACAAAGAGGTCCCTCCTCAGGTTGATCTGTCTTCTTCTCTTGGTTTTCTATTTTATGTTTATGAAGATATGTGTCGTATATATGTATATGTTATTGGTTATGCTGAACAGGAGTTCAATAGGAGAGTGGTGGAAGGTTTTCAAGTCACCCCACTTTGGCACCAAGGCTTCATTTGCGACGATGGAAGGTATACATTTTTTTTTTCGCTTTGCAACAGCATGTTCTTCTGTGACTATATAGAGCTTGTCTGCTTAATTAAGTTTTCATGTGAACAAGTTTCTGATGACAGGTCAAATTATGTGGATGTTGTGAAGACTGCTCGTTGGGAGTACAGTACTCGTCCAGTTTTTGGCTGGGGTGATGTCGGCTCCCAACAAAAGTCTACAGCAGGATGGCTTGCAGCTTTTCCTGTATTTGAGCCCCATTGGCAAATTTGCATGGCCGGCGGATTATCAACAGGCACATGCTTTTCTCCCTAGTCTCGCCTTGTAAAAATTCTTAAAGTTTACCCCGTGTGTGTGTGTGTTTTAATAAATATCTATGATGTTTGAGCTGAATTGCATTAATCTCTTACCATGTTAATTACTTTTTGTTGTGTCTGAGATTGGTATTTAGGCTTGTTGGTGCTTGACATTGTAAATAGTTTTTGAGGCTATGAAGCCATTGTTGTAGCTACACTATTGTCTACAGATGTGCATCCATAAACAGAGAAAGGTGGCTAGCTAACCGATTTGTGGTTTTTTAAGCTATGGTATTCTGGCTGCAGAAGCTGAGCTAGATTTTTGCTATCAGGAAGTGATGCAGTTGCAACTTTAGTATACTGAGAAAAAACTATAAATCTTTTTGTTGTATTGCACACTAATTTTGCGGTTGCAACCAACATGTTGCTATCTTTATGGTATAAGAGTGTAAGTAATTATTTTGTGTTGTTATTTCCATGCTTTCATCTATTTGAAGACTTATTGTTGCAAGGACATGATGCTATCTTCTTTTTTAGTTTTAAAAATGCCAAGCTTTTAATACTGTGCGTTTACCAGGTGGCAGTCTTGGTGAGACAATTATCTGCCTTTGATCCAAAATTTTAGGTGTTGATATTCTGTGTTTCACCTGCATGCATTATTATCACATTCCCTCATGTTTCAAATATATATTCCAGGTTGGATAGAGTGGGATGGTGAAAGGTTTGAGTTTGAAAATGCCCCTTCCTATTCTGAAAAGAATTGGGGTGGAGCTTTTCCTAGAAAATGGTTTTGGGTAAGTTCTAATTTACCCATGGGTATTTTGTTTGAGTAGAAATATAAAGTATTAAGCATTCATAGATTTTCAGCATGTTAACTTTACGTTTTTCCCCCCTCATTTCTTAATTATTTGCTACTGAATCAAAAAATTTTGTAATTATATTGGTGTTTTGAAAAGTTGTTGTTACTATTGGTGTTTCTATCCAACAAGATAAGTTATTGCTGTGAACACAGGTCTATCGATGAAGAAATATTGCCTGTTAGGTACTGAATAGAAAGAAGAATTAAGAAAAATTTTCTAATAGCTTCCATTCTCTTAATAATTTGATTAGACAATGTTCTTTTACATTGTATTGGTCAATGGTGAAGCCTCTTTATTAGGTGAATTGGTGTTTTATGGGTATGTCATCACTTATATACTACACATGCAATCATGTTTGCATCAGCATCTTAGCTTATTGCTGTTGGACCCCGCAGGTTCAGAGTAATGTTTTTGAAGGTACCAGTGGAGAAGTTGCTCTGACTGCAGCCGGGGGACTGAGGCAAATACCTGGGCCAACCGAGACTTTTGAAAATGCTGCATTGGTGAAAATCCTAATACTATTGTTTTCCTTACTTTTCCCTAAAATTTTCCAGATCCATTACGTTTCAAAGATATTTCTATGGAGGGAAAGCTGATATTAAAGACAAATGGTAAAAGGAAGGATACGAATGACAAACCCTCTGCGTAACAAACCTGCCTTTTTAATGTGTGTGTGAGTGTGTGTTGTTCTTCTGCTTTAGTTATCTTATTTGTTTAAAAGAAGCTCTCTCAAGAATTTTGTGTCGACTTTTATTTTCTTAAAAGATGTGGTGAAATTCTGTTGCTCTTTTGTATACCAATTTTGCTCAGTACTACTATTATAGTATGCATTGAAATTTTGTGGAGCTATTTTTCTTACGAGTGAGAGCAATCACATACTTTTCACAGTATTAGTAGTTTCAGTTTTCTGAGTTTGTTCATTTATGCTGATAAATGGACAGGTTGGAGTCCATTATGGTGGAAAATTTTATGAATTTGTGCCATGGAATGGTGTTGTTAGCTGGGAAATTGCTCCATGGGGTTACTGGCATATAGTTGCAGAGAACAATACGCACATGGTACAAAATCTCGTGTAACTATAAACTAACGTAGGAGTAGTTTTCAAGTCCTAATATCCTATAACTTGCGAAAATTTTGTAATTTCACTCCTGTAATTTTTTTGTCAACTCTTTATTTATTCTTTATGAACTGGATCTTTGTTCACGGAAAAAAAAAAAGGAAAACAATATAGTTACGGACATAGTTTAGCAGTTATTTTACACCTGACTGCATTATTGGGTAAAGAGTTGAAATGCCCGGACTATCCTGTTGATATCAGAAAGAGACAAAGACAACCTAGAATGAAAACTGCTAGCTTAAATGAAATACACATAACCGACCCAAGGATTGGCTGATGGGGAATGCAGAATGGGCCACCAGCCATGAGGAATGAATTTGCACATGCCCCATTCCTGATGTCATGAGCTCACTGCCTTTTGAACAGAACGAGAAAACACTTTGATGGTACTTGTGGAAGCAGGCAAAAAAATAAAAATAAAAAAAACTAATCTCTGTCGTACCAGTTGATGCAAGCTGTTCAAGAAATACTATTACAAATAATTTGAAGTTATTCATTGAAGAGATTAAAAATTTAGCAGCAGTGTAATAATTGATACGGTTTCTTGTTTCTGAGCAGGCCGAGTTGGAGGCAACTACTCAGGATTCGGGTACACCATTGCGTGCTCCAACGTCTGAAGCTGGACTTGCTCCGGCTTGTCGCGATACTTGTTTTGCTGTGTTAAAATTGCAAATCTGGGAACGAAAATATGATGGCAGTAAGGGGAAGGTGCATTTTTTCTCCCACTTGGAATTTTTTTTCTTCTTGCTCTGTTATTACTATTATGTTTATGATCACTAGCATTCATGCTCTCATTATCACTACTATTATTGTTGTTATTGTCGTTATCTATTTATACCAACGTTCTTGTTGTCGTCATCGTTATTTTTCCTCCTGTCGTCATCTTGGTTTAGGTACTTGGATCAAGTGAAGCATCTTTGGACTAGTTGTTACAACAATATATCTCTATCAGCATCCTGATTTGATTAATTTATATGAACAAGTTCTTATCTGATACATATCCATCGTCACACATCAGACACGTGGTAGTTCACTGGAAATGAACTGCTGATTTTTTTTTTTTTGATCACTGTGTATGACTCCTTTTATCTATTTGTTTGTCAAAATCATGATCAGTTTCTTAGCATCGGAATTTCTGAGCGGTGTAGGAAAAGTGTTTTTGTTTTAATTATGCTGATTAGATATCTGCACCAACACTTTTGTTATTGAAAGACAATTGCATATTCAAAAAATAAAGTTGTTTTATTTTTATTTTTTATTTTTTTGGTCTTATTTTGTTTTTGTTTTTGTTTTTTTGGCGTCAAGTGGTTGCTTGAAATAAGTCTCTGACACTGGTTTGCTCACTATTCCTCTAATGCTTGTGTTTGGCCATATTATTTGGCTCTATGGTGGCGGCCATATTGAGAGCATCTTTTAGAAAGCTTGTAGTCTTACTAGTTATTATAATACTTCATGAAATACACTTTGTTTGGACATTTTTGAACGCACACTTTATTCGGTCTAACTGTTTGTAGATTATATTGGATGTTACAAGCAACATGGCAGTGGCGGAGGTTGGAGGTGGACCATGGTTCAACACTTGGAAAGGAAAGACCGCCACACCGGAGCTGATTAATCGGGCTCTTAATGTCCCGGTTGATGTGGAAGGGTTTTTCAATTTGGCTCCATTGATCAAACCACCAGGTCTATAGTTGTAGTTCTCACAGAATAGTGCCGCTGAACTAGTTCTTTTTTCTGCTTTTTACCTGATAAGAGTTTAAAAACTTACTAAAAACAAAGGAAAAAAATTTGTCCCAATTGGGGTTTTTACCGACTTTTGAAATGGCATAGAAGTTCATCCTTTTTGTTTTTGTTTTTGTCTTTTATTTTTTCATTTTTGTTAATTGAAATGCCTCAGTTGTCCCTTGTCAGGGATGATAGCTTGAAATTTTGAATAAAACGCCAATTTTAACAAATTTTGGCTGGGATCGCATAGGTCAATTTACAAGAAACTTTGCTATTGAACGTTCCTTTTGAAGAAGACTATAATGTTGTGGTAAATAAGTTCTCCAAAAAAATAAAAAATAAAAAATAAAAATAAAAACAAAAACATAAAGCTTGGCCTAGAAATAATTTAACATCAATTTTAAGAAAAGTCATTGTTACATGCTTCTTAACTTAAAGGTAAGAATCCTTTGTACGATTGTGATTTTGTGTTATTACATAAAATATTATGAGGTTGTAAAAATATAATTGAAATAAGTTGTTACTTACCAATTTTTTCTTATATCACTCATCACGTTGATGTTTATTCTGCCACACATAACTTATTAACAAAAATATATCATTTAAATATTATTTATTTATTTATTTTACCGTTTTACTTTGAAATTTATTCATCATTGTCAATTTTTATTAGGGTCAACATTATCTATTAAATTTTTATTCATCATTGTTTTATCAACATCAACATTATATATTTTTATAAATTTGAATCCTGGATTTTTCTATTGAAATTCGTTTTTTTTTTTTAATAGAAGGAGGATTACCAACATCTAATATTATCCTTCTATGTCCTTACGAAGTCGAATCCTCAATTTTTCCATTCACACTCATTCTTTTTAAATAAATAAATAGGAGATTAATGATATTCTTACATTTTATTTTAATAAAATAAATATTAAGTGAGTTTATTTTGATGGTAAAAAAAAAAAATCTGATTATAGATCATCATAATTAATAGGTCTAAAATTGTCAAAAGTTAAACCCCACATGCATCACTATTTAAACAAAGGTTTTAAATAATTTTTTTGTCCCTTTTGCGACCGCCAACTGTGATCATTTAAACCAGATAATAACCAACACATGATCATCACTATTTAAACCAGATTCATGATAAAGCCAAAGGTTTTAAATAATATTTTTGTCCTTTTGCGGCCACCAACTGAGATCATTTCATTTTTGTGAGCACAGGCAAGTGATGAGTTTGATTGAGCATGTCTCAATCAAGTCAGATGATATCAATTGACTAATGAGATCTTTACCCACCGCAAGTGGGACATTATTAATTGAAACGACCTACCCAAAACAGCAACTCTTCGTACAAAATTAGGATTAATCTTTTCTACCAAACAAAACAAAACAAAACAAAAGTAACAAGACAAAATCCTTAAGAATTAATAAACATTATCATCCAATCAATGTCTCATATATATATATATATATATATCGTGTAATTTGCTCGTTTTTGCATGAACAGAGAACTCCTTTTTTTTTTCTCTCTCTCTCTCTCTTCTTTTAGTATGTAATTTCATACTCAAAGGGAAGGGACTTGGCTCAATTACGTGGTTTCCTTTTTCGCGAATAGCTGAAATAATTGGTTATAAGAAACATATGTTGAAATTATTTTGTTTTTGAAATTTCCTTGGCAAGAAATTCACTTATCCATCAGGAATTCCCAAAGAACTCCAACCAACAAGCTGTCAAGGCCTACACAGGCCTACAGCTGGCACTTGGTTGGGAAAAAATCAGAAAGGATAAGAGAGTTTGAAAAAATAGAAATACGATAATAGACTAGCATCCTATGAAATAATGACGTATCAAAATATATATATATATGTATAGACCGAAGAAAAGTGAAGTTACATTTTGGTAAATAAAGAGAGCTGTGAAAACAGTGTTGATATGGAGTGGGGGATAATGCTTTGCTAAATAGATTAAAAAATATTATTATTAAGTCGGTTTGTTTGAGAAAAATAGGATATTACATGTCAAAATAACGAGTTCGGATCATTTCTTTAAACCATTTCTAACAATTTAAATGTTTTTGTCTCTGATATTTTAAGATGATATTTGATAAACGTATTATATTTTGATTGTATTTTAAATAAAATTTAATTTTTGAATATTATATTTAATTGAAAAGTATTTATTTTGTATTTGAATGAAATGTGTGTTTGGATGAAAAGTATTTTAGAGTTGAAAAGTTAATGTGATTGGTAAAAATAGAGATAAATAATGGAGTTAAAAAGTTGATGTGATTGTTTTAAAAATATTTTAAATAGTAATTATTTTCATTGCACTGTTATAAAATTTGTGTTTGGTGTAAAATTATATTATATTTGAGTAAAATTAAAATGAAATTCTTTTCCCAAACGTCACCTAAGTGAACGTTGAGAAAACATTTACAATTTTTAGACAATATTTTTAATATTAGGGGATTAATATTTTATCCTCTAAATATTTTTTATATTGTTAAATGTTTCTATTTGAAATATTTTTATCTTAAATATTATCCTTAAAATGTTTCCCAATCAGAAGCTAAAACTTTTTTTTTAATTTATACATATTTATGTTTTAATAACCATAGCATCTATAGTGGGAAAAAAAAAATTATCCCTTTTTGTCCTAGAAAAATTAATGTATACGTATTTATATTTTAAAATTTATAGCTAGTATATATATATATATTTAAGAAATGTCTAGTATCTAGTATCGCATTCTACGTGACATTTATAATTTTTTATTTATAAATTTATAACAATTAATTAATTTGCATACATAATTTTTAATTTAAAATTTTGTCATATGATAATATTTAGATATTAGTGTAATAAGAAATATAACATATAAATGTAAATATTAGAACTTTTTCCCCCCCTAAGACGAATACATAGACCTGAACAAGAATGGATGATGCTCAGACAAAAGAACTGCAATCGAAAGCGATCCTTCAAAACATGGCTTTCACGTGTTCGATGAAAAGTAAATTAAATTAAAAGAACGTTTGGGGCAGTTGTACCGAAATCAAATTTTCTAATATATATATTTTTTATCATCAATTTGAGTGGTCATAAAAAAAACCATGAAATATATCAAACAATTCACTACATTATAAATTCCAGCCCCGGGGCATGAATCTTTACAAGTTAGTAGTAGTTAGTTTCTCCGAAAAGATGGAAGTACTTTTTCATAGGTCAGGAGTTAAATCTTACTTTTTAGTTATGTTTGCAGTGATTATATTCATGATCAGTATTGTGCTTAGTGCACAACAAGCGAGTGCTGTAATATCATTGCAAAAGGAGACCAAAAACTTGATCGACAAGGCAAACCAGGACGGCCCTTATTTGGGTTTAGTCATTCCAAATCTCTTTGAGATGAACCCTCTTATTAATTCTCCTGAATACACGCCTACTGACTTAGTCATAGATATTTCTGGTAATGTATAACTATATACATATATATATATTTATATATGTTTATATTCGTATATGATTGTCACACACACGTTTGATATTGAAAATCCTAGCTATATACCTTCCTTCATGCTAGCTACTAGCTTGTATGGCTGACCTACATAAGTTTTCTGTTTTGTTTTGTTTTTGTTCTTTGGTTTTTAAGGAAGGAGATTTCGGTTTGGAACAATTGGCGACAAACGGGTGATATTAGTCATGACAGGACTGAGTATGGTACGTATATTTTTGTATATTTCCATATTTCCATTCTGTTTTTGCTCTATCGTACATCTCTTGAGTTATTTAATATATAAAAATGTATGTATCTACATAATATATATAGATAAATGCAGGTATAACCACCCAACTTCTTCTAAGCTTTTTCAATGTGGAAGGAGTGGTGCATTATGGGATAGCTGGGAACGCAAACCCTTCCCTCAACATTGGAGATGTGGCCGTTCCTCAGTATTGGTCGCACACTGCTCTTTGGAATTGGCAGGTAAAAAGTCAAGAAAAATTACAAAATCAATCAGGATTTTTAGGGATGTATAGTATTCTAAATGGTAAAATGTACATTTCTAAAAGTCCGTTTAGATCCTAGGTTTAAACCAAAAATTCAAACAGTAGTATGGTATGTGTATATATATATATATATATATCTTGATGTATGTTTACCTACAGAGGTTTGGACAAGGACCGGAGGACGAGCTACCTTTGGAATCAAACGGAGATTACACGAGAGAAATCGGGTATTTGAAGTTTGCAAGCCAAACTGTGAACGTGACGGATTGTAAAAACTATGACAACCTGTTGAACAACATTTGGTATCAGCCTGAGGAAGTATTCCCCATAGATGGGACTCCTGAGGAGAGAGAGCATATATTTTGGGTCCCTGTCGATTCTCACTACTATTCTATCGCCGAAACTCTCCAGGTATATTCCAACTGATCCTTTGTCTTCTTCATATCTAGTACTACATAATCTATGCACAGAATGAACGTATAACGTAGTAATTTCGACTTTTTTAATGTCAATTAACATGTCCCAACCTGCAGCATCAATCGGTGAAGAATATCATGAGGGGGGCTACATTTAAATTTGCACAAAAATATTAGGCTTAAAAAGATTAAAAAAAGGAGGGGGGAAGTGTGGTGTTAGGGCTCCGCGAGGCAGCCATTGGCTTCGTTCCTATCCTCAGTCGGCTGCTGACTACACATTAATCGAGGCTCATACACATATACATATTATACGCACACATTTAAAAACGAAGTGTTTTTTTTTATTGTTATTTCTTTTTCAAGATTTTTATTTATTTATTTTGTGTATGGGTTTATGATTTCTATTTATTTAATAATAAATGTGTTTTCAAATTTGAGAACTTTCATACAAATCTTTTCTCTTTTATCCGCTGAATTAGCGACGGTGAGACATCGTTTTTTAGGAACCTTTTAATTTGGGAGAAGATGTAAAAGTATTGGTCAAAGTTAAAAGTAGTAGAAGACTGTACGTTTTGGTAAGAGCAGGCCAGCAAAGTGAGCAGAGAAATTATTTAACAGGGGTACATTATTCACCATGAAGATTTTTTTAAGAAAAAATTGCAAAAAGGATCATATATATATTATATCATACATATATACTGTTCTTTTATCACCTTCACATGAATAATCTCTCAAATCTAACTTTCTTTTTAATAAAATATAATAATCAATTGATTTATTTATAATTTTATGTATAATGATGTGTAACACAAAAAGTTAATAGAAAATAATATCGTAAAACACATTACTTTATATAAAATTATAATTAAATCAATTGATTATTTCATTTTCTTAAAATGAAAGTTACATTTGAGGGATTATCCTAATTGAAGGATGATAGAATAAATAAAGTAATTTCCACAAAAAAGATTACGACATTATTAAAGTAAGGGAATTTACAGGTGGGCATTATTGTCCATTTCTATTATGAGTGTAGGAATTACAATTTAAGCACGAATATATAAATAGAGTAGTTTTATATCACCTAAGATCTAAACTTTTAATACAAATAAGAGTAGTTTTGTATTGCTCACATGATCCAAATTTTTAATATATACACATTAAATTTATATATCAGGTATTTAAAAAAAATTCCAATAACTAAAATTACAGTTTTCATTTGGTAAGAATGATGATAACTATTCTCATTGAATCACACAAAACTCATTCAATGACAAATCTTGCCATCTTAATGACTGGGAGTTGATACAACTGGACACCAGAATATATCCTTTAAAATTTAGTACACACACATACATACACATATACATACACAGTGTATATATATATATATTGATGGGCCGGTTTAACTTGTTAATTAGGACCTAGAACTGGAAGGATGCCTCAACTCGACTACATGTTTGTCCACAACACCGAAGGTGTACACAGTGGACAAGGGAACAAGCACCAGCATTTACCTTGACAATGCTGCTTACCGTGGCTTCATATTTTCCAAATTCAATGTTAGCCCTGTTGACATGGAGAGCGCTTCCGTGGCCCTCATCTGCTTTCAGCAAAAAGTGCCATTCATCGCTATCCGTGCCCTCTCCGACTTGGCCGGCGGCGGCTCCGCCGACTCCAACGAGGCCGACATCTTCATCAACCTCGCCGCTAACAACTCCATCACAGCTGTCTTGGCGTTTGTCAACCGTCTGTCCGCTGCTCATGGTCTTACCAGTGCTTCGGCTAATTTGCACCCCAATATCTAATATTTTAATAATCTCTCGAGAGACGTGATATGTATGTATGCATGTATGTATGTATGTATGTATGTATGTGTGCATGCATGTTGTGTTTCATGCCCTAATAAATATCAATTAATAAAGCTTGTTCGTGAGGGATATATATTGGAATCGTGCCTTTAAAACATATACCCACGCAAATCTGCTTAGCAACTACCACCTATATATATATATATGTAAGTTCTAAATTTTGTCAAATAAGACTAAAATTGATCGAGTTTAAAGTTGGGTATTTAGATATTAACCAATTTACACGAGAAAAACTAGTTATTAGAGATTATCTTTTTCAATAAATTAACCTAAAAAGCAATTATTAATAATAAGATTCCAAAATTACAAGCATAACAAATTGTTATCTGAAGACTATGTAAAGTGAGAATAGTTATCATCGCCAAATAGCCTTGCGCTAATTTTTCCTGTTCTGCGATTTATATTCGTCGTTGTTGAATGTTGTAAAATGTTTCACCGATGACAGTCACATGAAAGGTTGAGTCAAATCGTTGAACTGTACTTGTCTAGGTAATGTGATTAGAAAGGAGAACAATATTGATCGAAAGTAGAGGATTCGGGTGGGTTCGGAGCTCACATGGTTTTTAACATAACGATGTAAACTTTGCTCTATTGTGACGACTTTGCTTGAATGAATTTCCATGATTTTAATTCATTAAGAGTATAAACAAAAACAAAGTGTAAACTAAAATAATTGAAAATTCAAGTAACGCTTTTAATATTTTCTTAATATTAGTAAAATCTTGTTAAGTAAGTAACACCAATATAAATAACCAAATCTGCATTTACATAAAGATCTCTCTTTATTTTGTGCAAGTAATTTTACAAAAAATAGTCTCTTCCTTTAATTTTCTTATGCATACTTCAGAACAATATTGTCAATAGGTATAACAAATGCAGACATTAAAACCACTCTCTTATAGTTAAAAAAAGATAGTAAAATCTATCACATATATATATATATCTTACCAATAACACAAATTTAAATACCTAATACGTTAATATTTGTTAATAGGAAGTTTAAGACAAGTGAAAAATTGGTTACAACAAAAATAGTCCTGATTTATGACAATAAGGACTCTAACAAAAATGCAGACAAAAAAGAGAGCACAAGACTTAGTAGGGGTACTATTGAAACAGGTTGTCATAAATTAAGACTTATTTTTAGTTTAAATTAAACTGTATTTTTTTTAAATTAACAAAAATTATAATCAATTTTTGAAAAGTTAACTAATTTTTTCAAATTAGTTAAATTAATCTAAACTATTATTCCAATATCCAACAAAAGTCCAAACATAACAATTTTGTTTTGTTAGGGGAACGCGTGCCTCCGTTAGCTGCATCCATCACTATAAACAAAACATGTATATATACATCACTATCCATCACCATCACACACACACATTCATATATATATATATATAACCAAAACATTTATCTAAACAATAATTTTATATTTAACTCAATCATAAAATACAAAGTTTAGATTCCTTTATTTTATATGATTAAAAAAAAAACATTAATGCTTGCTAAGAAAAAGATAAAAAAAATTGTCTATATTTTAGAGTATTTTAATCAGTATTGTGTGCTACTTTAATCTCAAATCATAATAAAATGAAACAAAATAAAAAACGTGAATTTGATGAAACTTTACTAAGATGATTCCAAAGTAATACACTACTATAATAAGATTTTTTTTTTCTATCAAATAATTCACATATTTGATTGTGGTCGTAGGTAAGTTGAATTTAAATTAGAGTCCTATGCTTTTTTTTTTTTTTAAAATGAGTCCTATGCTAGTTGAATCGTCCATCTTTCCTCCTTCCACTTGCTTTGGTGAACATGGCCAATCACGTATAATTACCATTTTTTCTTTCATTTATTTTCCCAAAAAAATAAAAAAAAACTTTTATTTTCACAATCCCACAATTAGTTTTTATTTTCTACTCTCTCATCTTTAGTCTGCCTTTTTTTTTTTTCCCTTTCTCTCATCATATTCATTTTTAATATCATTTTATGAAAAAAAAAAAAAGGTGTAAAAGATTTTATATTTTGTGTGAAATTATTATAGAGAAGTATCTAAAAGAAACGTTATAAACTTTTTATCTGATTTTTTTAAAATATTTTAATTTATATCTTATTAAAATAAAATCCTTAATGTGTGGTCAGCACAACACGAGTTTTCTGTATAAATCCAAGTAATTGAGTAGGTCTTTATATCAGTCATTAATTTATTAAATTATGAATCGTGAGATCTTGCCAAATTTTAAGAGAATTGATCAAAAACCTAAAGACAAAATAATCATAAGATTTAATATAAATTATCCACCTGACCGATGTGTTTCATGGTATGGCAAGTGTGTGTATCCATATAATACATACTGTACGCGTGTGTATAATGTTATAGTTTTGAAGAATCCAGAACCATACTATTAATGCTTTGTTTTAGCAAAAAAAAGAAAGAAAAGAAAAGAAAATTTAGTTTGATATATCTATTTTTATAAAATAAAAATTTTTATTTTTAAAAAATAAATCATTCTAAATTTTTGTATCTAAATATAAAAAAACTTTTTATTTTCAAAAAAAAAAATTAGATTTTTCTTTAAAAATGAAATTTTTTATCCACCTAAATATTTTTCACTTTTAAAAAAAATAAAACAATTTTTTTAAGTGAAAATTTGTTATTTTAAAAAAAAAACGCCATACTCAAATAAAAGATTAATTACTGCAGATCATATAAATATAAATTAAAAAAGTTAAAAAATAAAAAAAGGCATATCATAATCACTACTTTAAAAGTTAACACGTCGTTTGGTAAAAAAATTACATTTTAATTTTACTTAAATATAATATAATTTTATATCAAATACAAATTTTGTAATAGTATTATGAAAATAATTATTATTTAAAATATTTTTAAAACAATCACATCAACTTTTCAACTCCACTATTTATCATTATTTTTACTAATCACATCAACTTTTCAACTCTAAAATAATTTTCATTCAAACACATATTTCATTTAAATATAAAATATATACTTTTTAATTAAATACAATATTTAAAAAATAAATTTTATTTAAATAAATTTAAAATATAGTACGTGTACGAAACGTGCCTTGAATTGAAATAATCAAACGTGAAAAAGCTAAATTACAGTGTCCACAACTTTAAACGCTAAATTATTCAACTTTTGAAAAAGACATACACAACTTTAAAAGTTAAAGTTATTTCACTTTAGAAAAAGACATACTATATTCGATAGCTTTCTGTGATAAGACGTCCACTTCCTAGCAAATCACTACTTATTTGAATAAAGGAAGAGAAGCTGAAAAAAAAAAAAAAAGTTTACACAACGACTACGATTAATAAATCTAAAATGTTTTAAAATCCATTGCTGACCTCCTAACTTCTCGTGTTGATTATTATATCTCTACCGACATAAACATGAAGACAATGTTTGGTAAGAAAAAATAATAGTTTATCTGAGTAAACCATGTCATAGATAGAGAAAGAACAAGTCTCTTAGCATGATTTGAAATAACATCAATAATTACTTTAATTTAAAAACGACAAATATTTTGATATTTTAACAAATTTAACATCCATCGTTTCATATATTAGGGGGTGATTGGGAGAGAGAGATTTGGAACTTTGCCATCTAGTTTTTCCAAATTTATTATGTTTTTCTTTAATTTATAATTATTTTTTAATATTTATATCTTTATATTTCTACAATAAATGTACGTAACTTTATTATTTTTAATAACTTTATTATTTTTAATTCAAATGAGATACTATTTTATTAAATTATATAGAATCTTGATAGGTATAAGACAATATCTATATTAATAATATTTTTAAAATATATTTAATATTTTTCACTTTTTTTCTCTAAAGCGTTTTTTTTTTCTTCAAATACAGATTTTCAGAGCTCAAATATTTTCAACCTCTTAAACATCGTCTCCAAGCATCTCCCAAACTGTTTTTCATTTTTCTTTTCTTGTCTACTAAATAACCATAAATATCATAATACTTTCACTAATCCCTCTATTCCTCTCTTTTTTTTTTTTTTCCTCTCTTATCAAACATATTCTAAGGACAATCATGATCTGGATGAAAAATTGATACCTCATTTGTATATAGCATTGTATTTGGTGTTTAAAAACAATACAATTTTCATTCAGATGCAAAAGCATTATATTTAAATACTAATCATATTACATTTTAAATTTAATATAATTATTATTTATTATTATTTTTCACTAATCACATCACGTATTCTTTTTCTTTTTGTTTTTTTTTTCTCTCTACTTTTATTTATTATATCATATATTCATTATTTCAATACAATTTAAATACTTTTCATTTATACATACATTATATTTAAATATAACATAAATAATTTTTATCTAAATATAAATTATATTTAATATATTATATTCAAATATAACATGTTTATCCAACATTCTTAAAAAATTAATAATCTATGCTAAAAAAATTATAATAAAAATAAAAAAAACGCATTTCACGTGTAGATTATTTTTTTCAAAAATTAAAAGGCAAGTTGCATGATAAATCTACTTTTTAAAAGTACCCTTATCCACCATAAGATCGCCATGTCCATTCACTGGATTATAAATTGCAGCCTTCCATTATTTTTTTAGCTTTTTTGTGCTTGTTATAATACTCATTAGTTCTCCAAATTAAAAAAAAAAGTTATTGGTAGATTAGTAGTGAATTACTTGTAGGGGTGAATACAGAGTGGGTTGGTTGGGTTTTTGTGAATTTTCAACCTACTTAATAAATATTGGACGGATTGAGACATTTGAATCTATACTTTTAGTAGAGTTATAAGTAAATTTACTACTAAATTGTATCTATTGGGAAATTTTAATTTGATAAAATCATCACATAATTTAGGATCTCATATTAAATCAATAAGAAAAATTAGATCGGAACCATGCCTGAATTAATTGAGAAGCAAAAGTGGGATTATCCATCTTCTATGCCTAAACCTTTCCTTTGAGAGAGATAATCCTAATCTTACTCACTGATGAAATATAAGAGAAAATAATATATTGGTTTAGACATAGAACTATACCCACTTCTATATCTGTAATATATTTTATCTTATTATTTGTCCATCATAAATAATAAAATAAAATATTAAGTCTCTATACATTACAAAGTCTGTACGAATTAAGAGATGACTTAAAGCGTAAAATTTAATTAATTTAAAGGAAATTGTAGTAGATAGGCTTTTTTTTTGTGGTTTGGAAGTAAATAGCATAATTTAAAACCTTTAAAAATTTATAATATAATCTAATTTTAGTCTAGATAATGTTTCCATTTTGTCCAAGAATGGAGATTTTTCCCTCTTATATAAAAATTTACCTCTATTTATTTATTTATATATATATTTAGATTTTCCCAAAACAAACATATTCTTTTCTTTCTCTTCTACCTCCTTTCTCTCTTTCTCTTCCCTGCTCTACCTCCTTCTCTCCAAAAGACATCACAATAGTAGCACGAGCAGATCACAACAGCGATGGCGAACAATAACGAACAGATCTCACGATGATCTCGTGAATATTTTTCACTAGTTTTCGTCTTTTGGTGTCACGATCTCTTAATATTGGCTATGATTCTCCTCGATTTCACAATAAAAAGGCCGATCCAACGACTTTCCTTAAATTCGCAACTGAGAGACAATGATACGACCTATTGGTGATTCTCCAATCTAGTTTGTGGGGACAGTAATCTGGTTTTTATCTTCTGGTATCACGATCTTCTAGTATCAGCAACGATGAAGAAAATCGGAGCTTTATCATGACAGCTTTGTGAGTCTTTCTGCTGCGATGTGGGCTTAAAATCTCTGTCTGTGACTCTGATTTTTAGATCACGATGATGAACGATCTTCTTTACCCCTATAACGACTTTGATCTAGCCAAAAAATAATATTCTTTTAGACCAATTATTTTTTGCATAGATTTAAACACAATCATTTTCCTTAATAATATTGGTATACTTCAAAATAAATAAATCTACATAAAGGAGACCACTTTGGTAAAATTTATTTCAATTCAATTTATTTTGAAATTCTAGATGCTAATAAATAAAAAGAAAGAAAAACTACGAAAGAAAAACAACCGTAGGGAAAAAAAAATTTAGTCAAAGTCAATGGTCAACAAAAGTTAATAATTAAAGGTCAAAGTCAATAGGTTTGGTCAAAGGTTTGGCCAGTGTTGAGAGCGGGCTGGTGGCTAGGCTGGGTCGGGTTAACCCAATTCAGTACCTTTACCTAGACACATTATAACATTTGCTTGGCAACCCAAGCAATTGGGCTTAAGGCCCAATTCCTCGCAGGCCTGCAAAAATTGGTGCACTAATAGGATAGCTGGGAATGAAAACCCTACCCTCAACACTGGAGATGTGGTTGTCCTTAGTATTACTCGCATACTACTCTTTGGAATGGGCAGGTGAATGTTCAATTTATTTAATTTTAATTTATCACTCTTTGAGATTATATATATATATTTAAACTTAAGGATGAGACATTTTAATCAATACTTTTAGTAGAGTTATAAGTAAATTTACTACTAAATTGTATCTATTGGGAAATTTTAATTTGATAAAATCATCACATAATTTAGGATCTCATATTAAATCAATAAGAAAAATTAGATCGGAACTATGCCTGAATTAATTGAGAAGCAAAAGTGGGATTATCCATCTTCTATGCCTAAACCTTTCCTTTGAGAGAGATAATCCTAATCTTACTCACTGATGAAATATAAGAGAAAATAATATATTGGTTTAGACAGAAAACTATACCCACTTTTATATCTGTAATATATTTTATCTTATTATTTGTCCATCATAAATAATAAAATAAAATATTAAGTCTCTATACATTGCAAAGTCTGTACCAATTAAGAGATGACTTAAAGCATAAAATTTAATTAACTTAAAGGAAATTGTAGTAAATAGGCCTTTTTTTTGTGGTTTGGAAGTAAATAGTATAATTTAAAACCTTTAAAAATTTATAATATAATTTAATTTTAGTCTAGACAATATTTCCATTTTGTCCAAGAATGGAGATTTTTCCCTCTAATATAAAAATTTACCTCTATTTATTTATTTATATATATATTTAGATTTTCCCAAAACAAACATATTCTTTTCTTTCTCTTCTACCTCCTTTCTCTCTTTCTCTCCCCCGCTCTACCTCTTTCTCTCCAGAAGACATCACAATAGCAGCACGAGTAGATCACAACAGCGATGGCGAACAATAACGAACAGATCTCGCGATGGTCTCATGAATATCTTTCATTGGTTTTCGTCTTTTGGTGTCACGATCTCTTAATATTGGCTATGATTCTCCTCGATTTCACAATAAAAAGGCCGATCCAGCGACTTTCCTTAAATTCGCAACTGAGAGACAATGATACGACCTATTGGCGATTCTCCAATCTAGTTCGTGGGAACAGTAATCTGGTTTTTATCTTCTGGTATCGCGATCTTCTAGTATCAGCAACGATGAAGAAAATCGAAGCTTTATCATGACAGCTCTGTGAGTCTTTCTGCTGTGATGTGGGCTCAAGATCTCCATCTGTGAGTCTGATTTCCAGATCACGATGATGAACGATCTTCTTCGCCCCCATAGCGACTTTGATCTAGTCAAAAAATAATATTCTTTTAGACCAATTATTTTTTGCATAGATTTAAACATAATCATTTTCTTTAATAATATTCTTATACTTCAAAATAAATAAATCTACGTAAAGGAGATCACTTTGGTAAAATTTATTTCAATTCAATTTATTTTGAAATTCTAGATGCTAATAAATAAAAAGAAAGAAAAACTACGAAAGAGAAACAACCATAGGAAAAAAAAAATTTAGTCAAAGTCAATAGGTTTGGTCAAAGGTTGGGCCAGTGTTGGAAGCGGGCTGGTGGCTAGACTGGGTCGGGTTAACCCAATTCAGTACCTTTACCTAGACACATTATAACATTTGCTTGGCAACCCAAGCAATTGGGCCTAAGGCCCAATTCCTCGCAGGCCTGCAAAAATTGGTGCACTAATAGGATAGCTGGGAATGCAAACCCTACCCTCAACACTGGAGATGTGGTTGTCCTTAGTATTACTCGCATACTACTCTTTGGAATGGGCAGGTGAATGTCAAGAGAAAAATTGCAAAATCAATCGGGATTTCTAGGGATATATACTACTCTGAATTGTAAGTAACAGTCAAGTTTCTGAGGATTCGTTTAACCTAAAAATTCAAATAGTAATTATTACAGTATATATATATATATGTTGTTTTATGTGTACATGTAGAGGTATGGGCAAGGCCGTATGGACAAGCTAGCTATGGAATCAAACAGAGACTACACAAGAAATTGGGAGCTCGAAATTTGCAAGCCAAACTGTGAATGTGACCGGTTGCAACAACCATGACAGCCTCTTGAATAGAATTTGGTATCAACCCGAGGAAGTTTTCCCTGTAGATGGTACTCCCGAGCAAAGACAACAGTCTTTTTGGATCCCTGTTGATTCCCACTATCATTTTATTGTCTAAAGTAACTCACGTTTACACACCCGTGTATATATATATATATGTATATATTTTCACACATATATCACACTTATATAAGATTACATATAAATATGCATGCATTATTAACATAAACCAAATTTCCATTTTGCATATGTATTCAAATATGAGGTAAGAATTTTAACTATATATCTTGTGCTAAAATTAAAGGTAGAACTACGTGATAGTCAATTTCGAGTTTGTTACTATAAAGATCTTCTATTGATTGTTATTGCTCTTTTAGGAACTTTACCCTTCTACCTTTAGGAAGAAGCCTTTATCAAAATCAAAAGTTAGTAGCTAGATTTTTTTTTTCCAATGAATATAAGAGAGATAAGCTAGATTGTTTTCGGAAGAGCAATGTATGTATGTGTACATCAATTTATGCAAATAATAAATAAATAAATAAATAAATCAAAAGGCATATTATATATATATATTGTTTGTGTATGTGAGACCCATATGTACAACCATTTCATGACAGCATTGACCTGTACCATCTTATAGTTGATATATAATGAAATCATTAGTATTATTCTAGTCACAAGATGATTAACATGGGGATTATTTAATGGAAGATGATTAACATTTGGAATTAAACAAAATGAAATAATCCTCTTGCATTAATTATGTATTGCGCATATATTAATGGGCTAGTGTAACTTGTTGATTGGGACCTAAAACTAGAAGGATGCGTCAACTCAATAAAACGTTTGTCCACAACGCCAAAGGTGTACACAGTGGACAAGGGAACAAGCACCAGCATTCACCTTGACAATGCTGCCCACCATGGCTTCATATTTTCCAAATTCAGTGTTAGCCCTGTTGACACGGAGAGTGCTTCCGTGGCACCTCATCTGCTTTCTACAAAGAGTGCCCTTCATCTTTATCTAGACCCTCTCCGACTTGGCCGGTGGCGGCTCCGCCAACTCCAACGAGGCCGACATCTTTATCAACCCTGCTGGCAATAATTCCACCACAGCTGTTTGGTGCTTGTCAAGCGGCTATGATCTACTCATGAATCATGATCATATATTAACGGGGCGTTTGATGAACGTATTGTGTTTGAGTATAATACATTAAATACAATGTGTTTTGAATGAAAAGTATTTGAATTATATTTTAAAATTGAAAAGTTGATATGATTGATAAAAGTAGATAGAAAAAGTGAGATAAAAAGAGAATATGATGTGAATAAATTTGAAAAAATTTATTCTTAAGATATTTTAAAATAATAAATGTATTTGAAATACTATAAAAAATAATTATATTTAAATATAAAACTTTTACGTTTGGATGAAAATTACATTATATTTAAATACAATATGAACATAATACGAAAAATAAAAATCCCATTAGTCAATTTTTACACACTATCTAATATTTAATAGACATGTACTGGAGAGAGACATGTTATATTTACAAATATATTTGTTGTGTTATATGTGTCACATGTGTGGTATGGAGGCTCTAATTATATAATAATTAATAAATGCTCTTGTCCGAGGCATAGTATAGGGATATGCGCTAATATTCCCTGTTGATAAGTTAATTTTTTAATTAAAATAAGGCCTTTCATTGTTTAATTAGTATGTGCATGCGCCAAGCAAAGTCTAATTATTTGAATACTATTGGAAAGAAATTAAGCACCAAGCAAAAAGGGCTAATGAATGACAAAAACACAATGATGAAAACTGTAAAACAAACAAGAAAAGATAAAACACATCCCCATTACAACCAAAAGGAGGTGAAACTGTGCCTTTTTCAAACATATCCCCAATCAAAACCGGCACTATATGTATAATCTGTATAATTATATAGCAGCTGTATGCAAGCAAAGCAGAACTGGGAACATTAGACAAGCTAGACAAACTATTAAAATTAAATAGATGAGCAAAGAAAAATAACATAAATAAATTCACATTATGACTAATAACCCTGGGAAATGATGATCTAGTTTGTGATTTTTTTGCGTTGGTGAACATCTTACATTGCCCAACAATATGCTCTAAATGGGCCGCCCTGCTGTCTCGGTCCATCAAATCTTGCTCGGGTTCCTTTTAGAAAAAATCAGAGAAAACCTAGTAAATAACCTTTTTAGTGCACCTACTCTCGATTTTTATCCCACTTAAATTCTATTTTAGATCTTTGCCCTTTTGATATTTTTTTTACGTTTGACTAAACAATTAAAAGGATAAATTTACCCTTAATTCCTAAAATCACATTTTTCTTTGTTCTCTCTCTACCCCCTCTATCTATTTCTGATCTCTCCACTGGATAGAGATTACTGGTTACCGTCATCATTAGACTGCGTCGAATGGTCCACAGTAAATGTTGTCCTTAGAGGGAGTCGTGATCCTCTCCTCAGTCGCTAGTCGTGATTTGCTATTTCCTCTCATCGTTCTCAACTTCGCAAACTCCGCCATTCGAATATGCTCACTAGTTGCAATCTCCACCCATCTCGCACGAGATCTTCCTAGTGATTCCAACACCCAAGAAATTCATGATTCAATTTTTCCATCGGAGCTTAGTCGTCGTCATCGATGTTAAGTTAATTTTGTAAAAAAATTATTGTGATTATTTGTTTATAAAGTGAGAAAATAATATTTTATCAAAAAAAAAATAAGTGAGAAAATAATATGACAAATAATATTTTTGGAATAATAAATTAAAAAAGGTATTCTAATGAATTACCAAACGGTGCTTTAATCGATTATCAAAATGTATTTTTGTGGATTATCAAACAGTATTTTAATAGATTACCAAACGGTATTTTAGTGGATTACAAAAAGGTATTCTAGTGGATTACAAAATGGTATTACGATGGATTACAAAACTGTATTCTACGGATTAGTACGATATTATGGTGGATTACCAAACTAGATTACCAAACGATATTATTGTGAATTACCGAATGGGATTATCAAACGGTATTCTGACAAACTATCAAATGACAATCCAAAAGATTACCAAACCGTATTCAGGTGGATTATCAAATGGTATTTCGTTGAATTACCAAATTAAATTTCGATATATTGCCAAACAATAATCTGGCGGATAGCTAAATGGTATTCCAATGGATTACCAAACAATATTCTAGAGGATTAACAAACGATACTTTGATGGATTACTAAAAGCGGATTATTAAACGATATTTTAGAAAATTACTAAATGGTATTTTATTGGATTATTAAATGGTATTCTAGTATATAACCTTTTTGGTTGATTAGGAGTATTTTTAGATTGACATATCAGGTTTATTTTTAACTTTTCTTAAAAGAGGAAAAAAATCCTAAAGCTATTATAAATGGAACAAAATTTCTGAGATGTGAACTTTTTGGAACATTCTTCCAAATCTCCTAAAATATTACCTAAACAATCAATTTTTAAGGGATTTTTATTGAAAAATGTATTAAAAAAAGATACATTTTTAAAATATTATTTAACTTATAATGATTTCAAAGATTTTTTTTCTCTGTTATAATTTCAAGATTTTAAGGCAAAAATTGGAATTATAAAGTAAAAATACTAAACATGTGCGGTTGTACTAAAATGGCTAATCTCACAATTCTCTCTCTCTTATTTAATCAATTAATCAACAAGACACATGTTTCTCTCTCTTAACTAATATGCCATAACTTTTTATTATTATTATTATTATTAATGTCTAATTATATCATATTAATCTAGCCTCAAATTTTTATAGCATATTAATATAATGGTTTTTTAATTTTTGTTATTCAAGTACTTTGTTTTAGAAGATTACCCCGTATAAAGACAACATTGGATTATGCTGAGTTCTTTAAAAAATAAAAAATAAAAAATAATAAAAATTTATTTAAAAGTTGAGAATCTAAAATAAAAGGTGAAATTTGTCCTTCAGGTGACTATTTAGTTTCAAAATGAAAAGATTGGCTTTTGAAAACACCGACGTTGGGCAAACAATGTCCCAGTTTTCCCGGCCGTGGGTGTGGTGAGTGGTGAGTGGTGAGTGGTGAGTGAGACTTGGCACCAACGAAGCCTTTGCTTGGCCTCCTTGGCTCTTCGCTGCCTCATCACGCACCACACTTTTTCCCTTTAGCCTTGGCCGCTGGCGCCAAACTACCAAGTGCCACCTCCAACTTTAATCTCAGCTCTGCATCCAAATTCCATTTCTCTTTTCCAACCAGGGTTCTAGAGAGAGAGAGAGAGAGAGATTTAGAGAGAGAAAGAGGTCAAACTTCCAGAAAACGAACTTTCTTCCCAATTTCAAGTCTCTCATCTCCTCAATCCAATTCCTCGTCTGCGCAGATTCCATAACCGTTTCCCGATTTCCTTCCTCGATTCCGCTCTTATGCTCCCGAAAATACGACGAGAATAGCTTCCGAAATCGCTCCAATTCTTGTTTCAATTAATTGCTTCTGATCGGAACCCTAGTTTTGGTTCGTCATGGAGAGGATAGTCGGAGGAAAGTTCAAGCTGGGTCGCAAGATTGGTAGCGGTTCCTTTGGGGAAATATTTCTTGGTACGTGAGTTGTTGAGTTTTGATTGATTTTAAGCTCAATTAATCGAATTTTCGAAGCTCATTTTCTCTCGAATTTTGAAATTTTCTCAGCAACCCATGTCGACACTTGCGAGATCGTCGCCGTCAAGATTGTGAGTCTTTATCCATTTCTCTTTAAAATTTTGCTTCTCTGTTTCTTGGGATTGAGATTTGATTGTGATTCATTCTCGAGCATTATAGGAGAATAACAAAACAAAGCATCCACAACTTCTGTATGAGGCCAAGGTGTATAACATTCTCAAGCATGGAAGTGAGTAGACGTGTGTGTGTGTGTATATTTTTATATATTGAAGTACATGGTTAAGCAAGAATTTCCTTTGAATCTTTTGGTGATGGGCATTTGGATTTTTCAAATTTGGGAACCTTTCAGGTGGTGTTGCAAACATAAGATGGTCTGGAGTAGATGCAGATGACAATGTCCTTGTCATTGATCTTCTAGGACCTAGCCTTGAAGACCTTCTTGTGTACTGTGGGAGAAAGTTTTCGCTGAAAACCATTCTAATGTTGGCTGATCAGATGGTAATTCTCAATCTATTTGATCATGATTGATGGCTTGCTGTGAATATCTTGTAAAAGTCTGTCTTTGTTGCCTTGTGTTTTGGTATTTGAGAATTGCTCTGCACTGGATTTTTTAAGAATCTTATTATTATTGGTATTCTTTTTGTAATGTTTCTTCACAGATTTTTATTCTTTTTCATAAGTTTTTAATTATGATCTTTTGGATTTTATTTGTACCGTAATCAGGACAAACCATATTAGTTCTTTTCTTTAGGCAATAGAAGTATATAAAGCAAAAGTCTAGCTTTTGAATCCGTGTGTAGGAACTGAGCTGTGCTATATTTCCATGAGCATAAATTTAGTTTTTTATTTTTTATTTTTTATTTTTGTTGTTTAAAAGGCATGAAATTGTTCTCACACTATTTTCTTGTAAAAACCCATAATTGTTCTTGTAAGTTACCTAGACACTCATAGAAGCGGCTTTTGAAAAGAAGCTTTGTAAAGGCCATGCCTCGAATAGGGTTCTCACACTATTTTCATGCAAAAGCCCATAGTTGTTCTTGTAAGTTATCTAGACACTCCTAGAAGCAGCTTTTGAGCCTTAAAAGGCTTAAAGAAGCCAAAAGAAACTTTATAATGGCCATGACTGGAATGAGGTTTTGAGCCCCCTGTCCCCGTCTTTTCAATTTGGTGCAGGTTGAATGCAGATGTGATGATTTTTTCTTTTAAATTATTTATATGTATTTCTTTAACTGGATTGCAGATTGCAAGAATACAGTATCTGCATTCCCAAGGATTCTTGCATAGAGACATCAAACCAGACAACTTCCTCATGGGTCTTGGCAGGAAAGCAAACCAGGTAATGTTGATTTGAATGCATCTTTGATAACGCTCAACTTGCAGGGTTAATGTGTTCTTTTATGTTCCTTTTCTTTTCTATTGCCAATAATTAAAAAAAATTAAAATTAAAATTCCATCCTAACATGCAAAGACTCTTCTTTCTTTATGGTTACAGTTCCACGGTCCTTTTGTCTAGTATATATGAGTACTAATATATTTTTCTTGAATATTTGTTTAGGTTTACATTATTGATTTTGGGCTTGCAAAAAGATATAGGGATCCTGCTACAAACAGGCATATTCCCTACAGGTAAATTTGACCATCAGGTCATGATCAAAAGCTGGTGATTTTTCTCTCTCATTCATTCTAATAATTTTCTGAAGAGATAGTGTTATTTGTGTTGTATCAATATTAGTTTGGACCAACTTTAAGTTCCTGCAAATCTCTAATATCTTGGTTGTGATTCCCTGAATTTTCTTTTTCTTTATTTATCCCCACTTCATAAACTCGTACAGAGAGAACAAGAATTTAACTGGAACTGCACGTTATGCGAGTTGCAATACTCATTTAGGAATTGGTAAGCAGACAGACTTTATTTTTATAGTTTGTTCCAAATGCAGGATAGAACTCTATATATCAATTCTTTTGTTTTACTTCCCAGAGCAAAGTCGTCGCGATGATTTGGAGTCACTTGGCTATGTTCTTCTATACTTTTTGAGAGGAAGGTATTTATTCAAAATTCAATGCTATAATGATATGCTTTTCATTTGTAGAATTTCCATTTGATTTCCATTTGTATTTGTCTGTTGATCTTTTGGTAGAGAATATGATTTGGTGTGTGCTTTGGCAGATCAATGGCCTTGACAGTCCATTGTTTGATTAGATAGTTTGGTCCCACTAAATTATTTCCTTTGGCAGTTGATTGATTGTTTTGTTTCTGCATTTAGCCTTCCTTGGCAAGGTCTAAAAGCTGCCACAAAAAAGCAAAAATATGACAAAATACGTGAGAAGAAAGTATCAACACCCATTGAGGTATGCATCTTAACATGGAGAATTTTCTTTTGCATCCATGATTTGAGTGTGAAATCCCTATACATTCCAGCTTGTTTGGCCTTTCTGAACCCCTTTGTTTTTGAAATATATGGCTCTCTTTTTATTAATCCTTTCTTTCCCCTCTCTAGCTCTTGACAAGTATGCGTTTATGGCTCAACTAGTACTGGAATATTAAAATAACCTAAATCAATTGAATGAGAAGAAGTGTTAATTAGAAGAATGACTTGTTGAAACGGCTTGTACCTTCGTTTATAGTTTGTTATTATTATTATTATTATCACTATTTTTGGAAAATTCTTCTTTTATTTCTTTGCTATTAAAAAAAAAAAAAAAAAGCTTCATCAGAAGGCTATGTATAAATTCAGAGAATAATTTAGAGAACCACTGTTGTTTGCAAATATTTGTTTTTTCGTACTCTTCATCTTGTCATGTAGATTTTGCCATTAAAATGTAATCGTCAATCTAAAGTTCTTCTGATGCTGCACTGTTCAAAGGTCCTATGCAAGTCACAACCTGTGGAGTTCGCATCATACTTCCATTACTGTCGCTCCTTAACCTTTGATCAACGACCTGATTATGATTTCTTGAAGCGCCTGTTTCGTGATTTATTTACTCGGGAAGGTATTGATAGCATATGATTATGTGCGCCGCAGGAATAGATCTCTTCAATAGTAGTTTATTTCTCTGTATGTGATATGTGACTTTTCCTTCATCTTTTTTAGTTAATGTCTGGTGTTGGCTTGAAAACTACTTTTCTTCAAAGCACTGTATATTTATCTCAATTTTTTTTCGTCAATTAGAATATTGAAAAACTATCACATAATAAAATTAAATTAAATTCTAAATGTTTGTGAATGAATTCATAATGATATGTAATCCACAGGACCAAAAAGAGAGTCTGGATGTTGTCGTTAGACATTGTTTTTCCTCTATGAAACTAAATTCTAGATGCAGGGAAATTCCATTATGTATCAGCACCATCTCTTCACTGAAACTTTTACAGTTTTGGTGCCTCATCTACGTATAACTGAAAAGTCTCTCCTTACTCCTTATTATGAATTCAACAATCTCGTTTGTTTATTAGTTTATCATTTTTGCTATTTGCTATTTGTTTGTGCTAATCGGCAGTCCTTAGGATAATTTTTGCCATTGCTATTTATTTATTTATTGCTAATAGACCGTCCTATTTATTACTATTTTATGATTATTACTTTTTGCCATAAATTTAACAGGATATGAGTTTGATTATGTCTTTGACTGGACAATTATGAAGTACCAACAAGCAGCACAACAAGCAAGAGCGCAGGCTCATTTATCTGTCAGTATTTCCTTGACCTTCCGTCTGTTACCTGTTTGCAATAGACCACTTCAAAAACTTATACACGGACCATGTTTTGTTTTTTCACCTTAAAGTTATCGTGGTACTTGTGTATTAATTGTTAATAGATTCAGGATTGCTTCTACGTTACCCCATATTATTTAGTTGCGTTTCTAGGACCTTTTACTCAAGCTCACATAACCTTCTTTATTTTATTTTATTTTTTCAGAATTTACAGCCTGTTGGAGTTAGTAGCGGTCAAGCACAGTCAATAGCTGTAAGCAAGCATAAAGGTAAGATCCAGTTCTAAACTTGCTCTGTCTGAGCTGTTTTTGTTATGTCCACTGGGATTTCCCATTTTGAATTGTAAAATAGTTATGTTGTGAGAAAATGGAAACTTGTTCCAACTTTTTTAAGTTGGATGTGAACTCCTATCTCTAGTTTTAATGATTATGGTCCTCGTGCAACTGCTGTTTTCATTTCTTATGGTTTGCCTCAAGCATTTACAAGACATGAAAATGTTTCTCAATGTTTTAGAAGCTTTAAGTTTGCAACCTGTTTGTTAGTAGTGAAATCAATGTCTAATTAGTAATACGTGAACAAAAAATTTGCTGTAAAATGAAAGGTTCTTTTTTGGCATGCTGTTGTTCTTATATATGTATTAAAGAGTACTGGTTATGTTGTGTGGATTAATGATGTATTTCAGAACTTAATATTACTTCCTAATTTGTTGGGGGTTGCACGATGCAGAACCTAGAAGCTCAAGCAATATTGCAAATCCAGATGTTCATGCGCATTTTAGATCATCAACGACCCAGATTTCAAGTGTTGAACCGAATTCAAAATATGTAAGTAATTTTGTTATGCAAGTGCAGGGGTATGATGGTTAATTTTACTTTTTATTTCGTTTCCATTTCATCAAGTGACTACATGCACAAGAAGTATGTCATCCCCTTGCAGCTTGGAGTCGGTGCACTAAACTCTGTTTTCCATATGGCTACACATTATTTCTTGTTCATCTCTTTTTCCCCAAGTTTAAGAAAATGAATTAAAAAAAAAAAAAAAAAAGAAAACCTATGGGCTTTATTTTATATTGCTAAGGAGGGAAGGGGACAATTGGCGGTGTGCGTTGTATTTCACTTATGGTCTCACACACCTTCCATCATTTAAAAAAATAAAATAAAAAATAAAAAGGGAAAAAGGGAGAGTAAAAAGAGCCTGTTGGTATCTGTTGGGTTTTACCTCACTAGGAACTCGGAGTCGTCATTATCTTGAGAGTTAATGGTACTCCTTTGTGGTCAAAGTAGTTGTTCATTTGTTGCTTGCGGTTAGTTGTTCCTCACTTATTATGCTGTTGCATCAGGCTGTGAGCAATGTTCCAGTTCCCTCCACATCGTTTGGCACGAGAAGAAACTTTCAGTACCCAGAGGAGTCATCGGAAAATGCAAACTTGGGTCGTGGATATGGGAGCAAAGATGCAGCTTCAGCCTTCAAGTAGCCGGCTATCATCATTAAACAGAATACCTTGAGCCAAGTTATAGGTAATCAGTTTTTCCGTTTAAAGTGTTTTTTATGTTCTTCGGAATCACAAGTTGTTGACCTCTGGCATCTGCTGAGCATTTTAATGGCTTTCCAGCGACAGGTATGAAGTGGTGTGCTCATCAGGTCGATAGCAACGGAAAATGGCATATGGTGGATGAATATATTGGATGTTGCTTGGGCTTGACCTGTCGGCAATTCGAGGCTTTCTGCGAGCATAAGTGGCAAAAACAACAAACCTAATTTCGTGTTGTGTGGATGATGTGTAAAGTGTCTTACCCCCCCAGCATTCTGTCGTTTGTAGAGCATAAAAGTTTCGTCGACATTATTTGGTTGTTTTGACCGTCATGTATTTTGGTTCAATTCAGGATTGAGTTGCTTTCTATTCTTATTGCTGTTATCTTTTTTGGATCAAAGCCTTGGATGTTCACCTGTATCAGTTTGAACCCAGGTGCCCTGGTTCTTCCTTGAATAAGTAAACCTTTTGTTTCAGGTACTAGTTATCTTTGCTATTTTCTCATCGTAGATTTTTGCCCCTTCGGAAGGCCTTGCTTTTAAATAACTTTACAAATAAGATGCTTATTCACATTTCTCTCTTTTTGTTTGCTCCAGATATTGATATGGGAAGGGAATGTTTTACAAGATGAATGGGAGACCTTCCTTGGAATGTTGATGTCAAATGGAGAGTTTTTTTTTTGGTCTCTCTCTCTCTCTCTCTCATCCATATAGAAGTTTTATTATGAATTCCAAATAGAAGTCTTTCCTTCTTATATTTTTCTCTTTCAATTTGGGTGATTTTATTTAGTATGTAATCATTGAAGTCCATAAATTTGGAGTACGGTTGGCTGGGGTAGGGTGATTTTTTTTTCCCCCTATTTTTTTTAATGCAAAATAATCTAATTCCTAGAAAATGCAATAGGTTTTAGGCGTTGTCCTGCATTTGACTCTCACTGTAGATAAGAATCTTTTGATGGTCTCAAGCTTTTACAGAGCAAACCAAAGAAAAAAAAAGAAAAAAAGAAAAAGTAAAGGGGAAAAAGAAAAACAACCTAAGTACTTGCTTACATTTATCTCTTTTGGTTGTTTTGGTGTCCATCGCTTTAGCCTTTCTGTGGAGGGATATTCCCTGCTTTAACTGTCGGTTCATGTTTATATTATCATTCATTTTTAGTCATCGTAGTCATCATTAGTTTTTGGTAAAAAGAAAAGTGGAAAAAGTGAAAGAGAGAGCTTGTAAATGCTCCTTTGGAAATCCGGTGGTGAAAAAGCGAAGAAAAGCCTGTTTTGCCAATCCGGTGGTGCACTCTCCATTGTTGAAAAAAGTAAATTTTGGTTTGCAGTTGTGTTATATTCATATTATAGCATGGTATATTTTCTTGATCAACTGAAGTGACTGAAACAATCGTCGTTAATGGCTACTTTACTGTCATAGTTCCACGCTAGAAGTCTTGAGAGAAGTGACTAAGAAAATGAACTAGGAAAATGGAGTTGCTTTATATCTGTCTATAAATATTGTCGGAAGTACATCTTTGTCTTTCTTTGTGGTGGATATCTCTCTATAATGTGTGCAATACATGGACTCTGTAGGGGTGCAAAATAAAACCACTAAACCACGACGTCCTTCCATTTCTTTTTTTCATCATGTCATCAACCTACCAAATCGTGGCTGCAAACCATCCGTCTTGCCTTGTATTATGTGTGGTTTTGGTTTGGGGGTCTCCCAACCCACCCTTTCAGAAAATCAAACCAAACCAAACCAAAATTTCCCGTCCTGTCCTGTTTGTCATGCATTACTTCTTTTTCCCACTGTGTATGGGGATATATTAAATATGAATGGTGTTTGATATTTGATGACTTTCTTGATTTAAAGTCGGTTGATAAAACTAAACATGTTAAAAATGTAACCGCAAAGTTTCCCTTGAAAATATATATTTAGATGTTTTTCATAATTAGGTTTGAATTGCCTGTAACGCATCGCAAACCATCTGTTGTCAAACCGCCATCATGTACAATGGGCGTTATCGATTTGGGTTCTTTTTTCTTCCTCAAACTTTCATTTTACAAAGTCGAGTTGCTCTTTCAGATACTGTTAAATTGTTCGCATGTACATCCTTAGTTCGGGATGGTAAAGCAAATCGTTCTACTAGAATTTGAATTCAAATTAGTCCCACCATGGGTGCAAAGATTATTTATATATTATGTGAGGATGCATCCAATACTTGGATTATGAAATTACGTTACGCCTTATTTTTATAACCTTTTTTCTGTTAAAAAATGTTATGGGGCCACCCCTAATTATCAAATTAGTGGACAAACAAGAGAATAATAGGGAAGGGTTGATCATGACAAATTGATCATGATTGCACGAGCTTAATAATTGAGAATCACTCATAAGCTCAATCTTGAGGATGTGGGGCCTTTAATAGCAAGTATCAACCTCGTGAAGCTCAGAAATTGATTAGTATTTTGCTATATTAAAATTTGGAATGCAGAGTGTTGGGATTGTAGGTCCTTGGAATACTGATAAATGCTCCATTTGCACGCACTTAGTGACATGATCAAGCTTTTTAAGAAAGAAATGATGAAGGAGCTATGCCACACGGGTACCCTCTCTTTGGTGGATTCTACTAGCATTGCATGCAACAAAAGTAGCTGAAAAATTAAAATAAAATCAAACAAATAGGTTAAAAAAACATAAAGGTTTTGGAATTATGGTTTTGCTTATGATATGGTTTAGGAAAAATTTCCTTTAAAGGAAAACTTAAGTGCACTTAGGGGGTGAAGCGTGGAACTTTACTCCTCAAAGAATCTATTTGAATTCATTACTTGAGTAACTAGAGTAGCATGGATGCCGCATGTAAAAAAAAAAGGTAAATAAACAGTTTTAAACGCGTACATAAATAAATTATCCAAATTTTTTTACTTAGAAAAATAATCTTTGATTAGTGATTTACTTTTTTCAATCAAGGATTGATTTCACTAACTATAGTATAATCAATAAAAAATACATAAAAATTGGTCAATTATTGATTAACTATAATTAATCAGTAATTTGATTAATATTTTTTTAAAAACAAGCGTTATCTTAATTTTACAAAATTTTGACTAACTATTTAAAAACTTCTTAAAATATGTCACTAATCCACGTATATTAAAAAAAAAGTTTCATAAAATGAAAAATTAGCGTCAAGAAATAAGAACAAAATAGTCTTTCACTAAATTTATTTCAAATAGGTCACTTTAATAAAAAAATAGGTCATCTTAAAGTGTTTTTCCTACTTTGGTGATTACCTTGTCGGCTATCATTAAAGGCTTGTAGCAGTCGTACTTTAGGCTTTAAATTTTGATGTTTTAATCTAACAAAAGCGTCAATTTTCCCACCATATAGTCTTAGTATATTCTTTGCCAGAATGGAGGTGGTTCTCCTACCATTGGAGTTTTTGATCTATCAAATTTTAGCCGTGTTATAACACCAAAGTTTTTACTTGATAGATTGATAAGCATAGATTTCTAATCTAAGAAAATGACATAAATTGATATTTTTATTATGTGGTTAAGTTATTTGTAGGTGAAGACATTAAGGGCTTTGATACATGCAAGAATTCATGTCTTATGAAGATGAGTAAAGTAAGAAATGTAGAATTCTATGTTAATTTACATAATGGTTTTAGCACGTTAGATTGCACTTGAATGTTTGATTTTGTGTAAAATAGGTTAAGGTATGATTAGAAAAGGATAAGTGTTAGGATTTTCTATGAAGGGATGTGATTTTATGTTCAACTATAATTTTGAGTAGGAAAATGTTCGAATTGGACAAAAAGTTCTCATCAAAGTTATAGATCATTTCATTAGCTTTCCAACACCTTTTGAATCTTCCAATTCTGATGTTAGAGTAAAATATTATGCCTAAAATTTTATAAGAGGTTGAGTAGTTAAAAAAAAAAGGTATATAGGGAAGGCCGAGAGCTAGGTATGGCTAAACCTCTTGGCCACGCTGATGCACCCCATTAGCTGTAAAAAAAAATAATAATAAAGAGAGAAAGAGAGAGAGAGAGGAAAAAAAGGGGATTTTAAAGGGGTCAACTTTGTGGGTCTTCTAGGCCTATTTTAAACCCTTAGAACACTATTTAACTTTTAATTTTAAATCTTAGATAGTTAGGATTAATTATTAAAAAAATTATGTCTATGATTCATTTTTCAAATAACGTAAATTCTTTTTCTCTCAAGCCCTTATTCTCCTTTCTCTCTTTAGAAAAAAAGATTTTGTGATCACTCACCACCAAATCTCAATGATTTGCTTTTCTTGTGAGACTTTGACTTTGATTTCTTTGGAAATTTAAGCTAATCTTATTTTAGTGCTTTTGATTTTGAGATTTTAAAATCTAGGGTTTGGTGAAGTTTAGGAATTGGGGAAATTCATCTGATTAGGAGATGAATTAGTGATATAGATGGGTGGATTGAAATAGTTAATGATAGAAATTCATATTGATGATGTTAGATTCATGGATTTTGTTTTTAGGGTTTTATAAAAAATATAAATTTGGGGCTTTTGAGAATTACATGATTTTTTTATTATAGAATATTAATTCTATAATTTTATGACATGAATTTATCGAAGAGCGAGCATATTGAAGTCTCGAGATGCTATGCCACCTAGTTAGCAATTTTAGCAAGTTCATCAAGTGAGGGAAGTACATCTTTTATCTACAACATGTTTATTCAAAATTAGAATGGTTTACAAAAGGTGTAATATTATAGTAGTAAGGTTATTTATTTTATGAAAGCTTTTATACCTGACTTTATTAAGAGCGTTATTATTTATGCTATAGTATATATATTGTTGGTGATGTTATTTTCTCTAGCAATATATGTTACTTTTCTTGATAAGAATTTTTATTTTATAAAAGGTTTTTATTTATTTATTTATGAAGAGATATTTTTTCTTATAAATAGTTATATTTTCTTTTAAATATTTATGTTTTTGTAAAAGTTATGATTTTTATTATAATAGCAAGAGTTATGGATTTTATTTATAATTATGATTGAAAGATTAAGTTAGGAGTTAGTGAATAAAAGGTAATTAGGAGGCATGGACTTGGTATTCGTCCTAATTCAGAGTCAGAGTTTAACACCCGAGCTGCATGCTCTCGCAAGAGGTGTTAGGTTAATGCTTATTAGAATTAGAGTTTAAGAGTTACCTTAGTGGTTTGGAACTTACAATCCCACTCTTACAGTGATTACGCACAGTAATACATTGCCTAGCGCCCAAATATAGTAGAAAAGTATAAAGAAAGTTAAGTAGAATTGCTTATATGTTCTAAAAGAGATAAGCTATATCGTATTTATATTATGTTATGTATTTTCATGTTTTCAATTATGTATGGTTATCATTCTTACATTTATAGTTTTGTATCATGTTTTAGATATTAAAATGTATTCTTACACTGACTTTATAAACTGAGTGTTTTTGTGAGATTATGGATGAATTTATTAAACAATTGCTTATTATAATGTTCACATATTGTAGATAATGGTAAAAGCAAGGCTTAGGTTCAGAGGACACTTGGCATGGATGGTACGTGATGGTAGAGCAAATTATAAGACTTTCTAGTTTGATAGAATCATTAGTTATTTTTTTAGAGATTAGTTTTTGATATAGTGTTATTTAGGCTTCGAAGTTATTCCTTTTAAATTGATTAGGTCTTTATCGATTATTTAAATTCTTTCAAATTGAATTTCTTTCATCACAAGATTTATCAAATTTGAAATTCTCAAGTTTAAGTTTATGGTAAAACTTTAACTTCGGTTTTATAAAAATTTTAATCCAACTTCCGCTTGTTTTATGTTTTATGCTTATTATATATATAAGCTTAGCATAGAATATTTATTATTTTCTACGGTAATATTATGTAAAGATAGTAAATTGTGACATCCTATACAAGGGTATTACATTTGGTGAGTTAGAAGTTCTACGAGCTATAAATCTATGGTCTTAGACCTATAATAGATCAAATGCTTCCGTCAATTATAGTGGTTTGAAAATGAATCTTATGCGTACTCAAATTGATATGTTAATAAATTTTCTTGATATCGGGTCTTATCTTACATCATTTTCCTTATACTTCATTAAAATATATTGATGAAACTGGTTTTTATCGAATATTTTATATTATATATCACTAGATCATCTGCATTATTAGTATTTATATGAGTTTTTAATTGAATGAAATTTTATTTTCAAAATTTTTTTTTACATATAAACAAAAGAGCATATTGTGTTTCTTTGTCTATTTATCATGCTAATTTGAAAATTTTTTATGCTACAAAATGTTAAATGCCACATTTTTTACATGTACAACAATCAACATTTATTTACAATAAGGTGCATTAGGTTATCACACAACAAAATAAGACACATTATACGTTTGTTATATGATAATATTAATATATTTTCACATATGTACTAACTACAATCATCAGCACAATGATTTATTTATTATTATTATTTTTAGGTTTCTCCTTTGATTAGCCAATCAAATGGTTAAGTAAACAAATAAACAAAGGACAATATAAATAAATGAAGATACCAATAAGCCTCCTTTGTAACGAATTCAAATCTTTTATCTAAAAGGTATTTTTTTTGTCTAAATATTAGTATTTCAAATAATATTTAACTAATAATAATATGTCATGCCATTTTAAAAACTTTAAAATGTTTTACCATTTAATTTTTTTAATAATATATTATAATATAATTAATTAGATATAAATTAAAATATTAAAATTGAATAGAAGATTTCAGTAAAAATGTAATTGTTTTCTTCTTCTTGTTCCTGTAGGCTTGCACTTTTACACATAATTTGTATGGTTGCAATAATCTAAACGGCACTATAGTGGGTGCAGAAGGGCTCTTGCTTTTCACTTTAGACCCATTATCACTAATGGTGACAAGAGAACCCCAAGCAATGATGAATTCTGCCGCTCAAAATTAAAAGCAAAAAAAAAAAAAAAAAAAAAAAAGAGAGAGAGAGAGAGAGAGAAGGGTCCTTTAGCTCTTTATGTACAAAGCACCAAAGAGTGGAAAAGAAAAGGAAAGATGTAAGATGGGGGCAGAAGATGATTGACCTTTGATGCGGTCTTCTGGTTTTTTAATATATAGAATTTGTACCACTACCCTTTTTTAATTAAAAAAAACACGTAAATTACTTTACCCCAATATTTCATTTTAAATATCTCACTGTGCATTTCCTCTACTTCACCATAATCTTCCACTCTCACCACATTCTCCAAAGAGTCTCAAAATGTGTGTTTTATGAGTTCTAGGCTTGGAAAGTAAGGCATTCTTTTTGTTAGATTTAGCCTTTGCAAGTAGTAGAGATTTCACCCCAATTTGGCTTTGGAGAGTAATGGAAGGTACCACTTACTAGTATAGAAATAAGGTATAAAAGTTTCATTTTGAATGCAAAACATTAAGTGCTTATCATGTGTTGTTTTCGTAATGTGTGTGGTAGTGAGTTGTTGTGCTTCCAAATGCACATTGCATAGGCTGGAGAACATCGACGAAAATAGTCCCGCGATCTGGGAAGCAATCTCGTGCCCGCCGCCCGAGACCCCAACAGAATCCATGGAGTTTCTGGCAAGATCATGGAGTGTTTCTGCCATGGAGCTCTCCAAAGCTATTTCAAATTCACATGGTACTTCTCAAAATCATGAGGCGTCAACGGTGTCTTCCGACGGCTCTGAAGTGCCCGACGCAACAAGTTCTCTGCCTTTGAAGGACTCTGTAAGACTTCGCTTGGCATTAGATTCTTACTGAAAGAGAATATATTCTGTGTCACTGAACTAATTCAACACCATTCGGCAAAAGTAGTACTCTTCTTAACAGTTCCCATTAAAAACTATAAGTGACTGTTAGATCTTCTGCTATAGGCATTTTAAACCTCTTTTGTTGGTTCTGATTGAATTGTTACTTGTAACAAACAGCTGCTTCAGCAGTTACCTAGTGAAACTAGCCCTCCAATTTCCCCAAGATGCAGTGATGAAATGAAGGTAACCTCTCTCTCTCTCTCTCTCTCTCTCTTGCTAAATTGGGTTACAAATTTTTTTTTAATTTTCTCAAAAGCCTCCAAAAAGGAGGGAAATTGCGTTAGAACATACAAAGGCACATCAGCAAAGGGTTGAGGTCTTTGTCATCATCATTACTCATTTAGTCATTTGCATGGAGGATTTTTTTTTTTTTTTTATTCCTCTCTCTCTCTCTCTCTCTCTCTTTCGCTAACAAACTTAAAAAATAATAATAATAAAAGAAAACCCACTTGGAATGACTTCAAGGAAGTAAATTGTTTAATTCTCTTGAAAGGTTGACTTGGTAGTGGCCCAAGATAATGTTTGGACGTTTATGTGAGAAACTTCCCCTCTTTTGTCATGCATGAACGGCTAGCAATGTTTTGTTAATATAATAATAAAAATAAAATAAGAACAAAGCCAGGTTTTCAGCCCCATTTTCCGTGCAGGAGTTGTTTCTACTTCATCATGCACTCAATCCAGATTTTCTTTCCAGTCAACAACTGCTTAAAAATGGGGTAAATCATAATTTTCTTTTCCTTGAGATCAAAATTTTTTTTTTTCGTTACTAGTATTACCTTCAATTTTCTCCGCCATGGCCACTACTCTGCAGCTATATAAGAGTATACTGAGAAGAAAAACAATGGGAAGGTGGCTAAAAGATCAGAAGGAGAGGAAGAAGCAGGAAATCAGAACTCAAAACGCCCAGTTGCACGCGGCAGTATCTGTGGCTGGGGTTGCTGCGGCCGTCGCTGCACTTGCAGCCGCGGCTGCATTGCCCGAAACAACAGCTGTACAGCAGAAACCGCCTCCGAAAACATCAGCCGCACTGGCATCCGCGGCTGGTCTAGTTGCGTCTCATTGCATTGAGATTGCAGAGGAAATGGGAGCTGAGCATGACCAGATATTAGCGGTGGTAAACTCCGCGGTTAACGCAAGGACTAATGGTGATATCATGACCCTAACAGCAGCTGCAGCTACAGGTATGAGCAAGTTCTATAAGCACTTTCCGAATTTCGATAACATTCTGTCAAGGATACTGAAGTGTTGGTTGTGTGTGTTACAGCGTTAAGAGGAGCTGCCATTCTGAGGACAAGGCTGCAGAAAGGGTATGGAACGACCACATTTGCGCTGGCCGATGAAAAAGGCGAGGGCAATGAATCAAACATACTTGCAGCTTTGAATTTTGTTTCCAAGGGAGGAGAACTTCTCAAACGCACAAGGAAAGGTACACTAAATAAAAGAACTCGAGCATTTAATCCCATGAGTAAATTGTTTATAGTGTAGTACTAAGTGTGAATATGATACCAGGAGCTCTCCATTGGAAGCAAGTTTCTTTCAGCATCAACTCAAATTGGCAGGTAAAGAAACAAAAAACAAAAAGAGCATACTTGACAGTATCCATTTATTCAGACCTTGTTTGGTGGCACTTCCCATCTGGCATCCCGTTTTCAATGCACTTTTGAACTTTTTTCTACAATATTCTTTCATAAAAATTTGAATTATCCATTTGAATTGTGTGTTTGAACCTAAAATCCAAACGTGGCCTTGTTTTCTGTTTCTCAAACCGGAGTGAAGGTTGGAGATTTTCACAAGAAATTGCTTAAGAAAAATCTCACTTTCCATTTTTAATAGAAAAATAAAAGGTTGAAAGTGTTGCTAAACAAAACTCAGGTAATGGATTTTTTTTTTTGGTTGTTTTTTGTTTCACCCCAATTCGTCTGGTGAGCTAGCATTTTTCAAATAACTTTTGGTAATGAAATTGGAAACAGGTTGTAGCCAAAATGAAAAGCAAGTACATGGCTGGAACATTTACAAAAAAGAAGAAATGTAAGAAAGTACTTGATACCCCAGAAGAATCTATTCTCTGTTGCCTCTGCACCATTCAGCTGTTCTCAAGGCAATGCTTTGGTTGCAGGTGTGGTCACTGAAGTCTGCTGTGACATCCCTGGATGGCCGGGAAGGGAGAAGGACAACATCGGCAGCAGCGAAACGAAGGCGTACTTTGGAATAAAGACAGCTGACAGGATTATAGAGTTTGAATGTAGAAGTAAAGATGACAAACTAATGTGGACTGACGGTATCAAGCATATATTGAATTGTCATGCTAATGTAACCTTTGTTTAAGTCTTGGGACCATGGCCTAACAATTCTTAACTAATTCTCTCTCTGTCTTCATTTTTTTTTTAAATCAACGTTTACAATCATGTACAAAAATGATCTATATACAAATCCGGAAGGGGTATGTTCTATAAGGGTGTGCTTCAAGAGAAATAATCCTAAACAGACGCTACAGGCTACAGAAAATTTGCAACGAATCTTCCATGGAATCAGTGTAGATTTTGCAGCTGGACGTTGATGCTTTGATCACTCTAGCTCCTTCAGAAAATCGATATTGTCAACAAAGACCTGCAGAAGGGAGGGTGGGGGGGGAAGTCAAATCAAGTAGATTGATAGTTCCAGGGACTTTGAAATTACTGGTGAAAATCTTGCACCAAACTATGATTTCTTATAGCTCTAAAACATGCATTTCTCTTCAAACAATCACTTTTCGATATGTTATACCAACTTTGTAGAATGTGTTTTCTTTCCTAGGTAAAAAATAGTATGAGAGCTAGTAGACGTGTTAATACGCTATGAGTATAAATATGCTGGTAGAAGCAAACATCTGTGGGTTGACTTTTTGTAAGCAAAAACCTAAGACATAATGAGGATAATAAAATAAGGGGTCATACAGTTTTCCAACCATCCGGGTCCAAACAAGCGGTAATCTTCGTCTTGATAACCGGCAATGGACCAGGTTCTTGAATAATCGTCCCTCCACATAGTTTGATTGCTTCTGCGGTCTTGTAAACATCATTCGTCCCTATTGCAATCTGTTAAAAAGTTTAAAACCGAAGCTCTATTGTATGACAAACAAAAGCCTGCTTGAATGAAGTTATAAAAATTGTCTACCATGTCCGGAAACAGGAAAATGGGTAATAGGAAAAGAAAAGGCATTCACCTGTGCATAACCGTTTCCTTTGTAATAATCCGTGACACCATAGTTGTACGTCAGTTCTAGCACTGCATTCTTATCTTCAGGACCATAGCCCATCATAGCCACCGTATACTGGAAAACATGCATTACCAGATAAAAATTTAAGTAATAAACACAACAAGAAGACGCAAACAATATATTGATTCAGAAGAGTGTAAAATATAAGTAGAGGAAAAAAATAGAGAACACACACACACACACACACGATAATTATTTCTTAGAGGGACAGAATGCGTAAAGTAAAGTTGACAGCAATAATAACTTATCAAAAGGCCACTAATTTCTTTGCTAGAGACACGCTTCTATTTTAAAGAGAAAACAGGACTGACGTGATTGGTTAGCTTTCAAATATAGCCACTTTCCAACAATACTTTCTAGAAAAATGAAATTGTAGGTAATATATAATAGGCCTCACACGCGATACAATACTCTAGCAAATGACCACCTCAAAACTTCAATAAGGCCTTCATTACCAAAAACATAAACAAACTGCGTTGAAATTTATAGCAACTTGTATGATCAATTTAGCTATGTCATGCTTTGATCATTACTAGCATCATTTGTCTTATATAACAATTTTTTGATGGTATTCAGTTTTTCTCAACGGCCATTGCTGACACTAGTCAATCAAGAGAGAGAATTTAACCTTATAGTCAGGGTTATCCTTTATGCGGAGAAGTTCCATGCCAAAAGCCTCGAGATTGAAGGAGGAATAGGCAAAGAAAAGAACCTCGTCAGCATACAATTGTAACGATCAAAACTACACAGAGCTAATTGCTTAAAATTTGAACAAGGAAAGGTCTTAACGCTGCATGGAGTACTGTGTACCTTCTTATAGAAGTTGATAGCACGGTCAAGATCACCCACTCGAAGCATAACTTGACATAGGGGCTCAGGAGTCGGCGCTCTCTCCAAAAGCTCAAACTTATAACCATCAGGATCTTCGATGAATGCAATTACTGTACTGCCACCTTTGACGGGACCAGGCTCCCGGGTAACTGTCCCTCCCTTTGCCTTTATGAGTTCTACTGTTCTGCCAACCTGCATGTAAAGTTATAAAAAAATGAGAAAACCATGGTAAGTTCATAAAAAATTTTCATACCTAACTTCATCTGACAATTGAAATGACGAATTAACATGATTCACAAGAGAGTTAAGGTGACATCTGTTGTCACAATTGTCTTGCATGAATGTTTCACATTGGAATTATAGATAAGGCGTTTGGTTAAAAATGGAACCACCGACACTTTTACTCTGCCATAAACTTAAAGATTTCACTACAGCCTCATTTGGCATGATCCTCTGTAAACTAATCGGTTTGGAAAAGAACTAAACAGACCCGAAGTTTTGACAACTTTCAGACTAAGAACACCAACCTAATGCTAACTTGAGATACACCACTAAAATTCACTATTAATGCAGCAACATGACTCCTTACCCCCTCCCCTGGTAAAAGGCTACCAAAAACTACAAGTTCCAGATAAAAAAAAAAATTTGCAAAAATCCATAAGAATAGAAGATAAAGAAACCCAATGTGAAATGGCTTGTACTTTATTTGCATAACACAACGGGTGCGAAATGTAGATTTATCAAACAAAATATCATCAGACTTTGGTACGAGAAGACAAGCTTATCCATTTCAAGAAATAGGAACTTACATCCTCAACTGCAATACCAAAATGGCCAAAACCAGTACCAATATCATATTTGTCCACTCCATAATCTGGAATCAAAAAAATACACAACAGAAAATTCAAGTGAGAAGTGAGTATTTGAGGATATGATCACAAACTAGTGAAAATTCGTAATTGCATTCAGGTGAGCTTGACTCACTATACGTGAGTTCAACAACAAAATGAAAATCTTCCGGCCCAAATCCTAGAAAAGCATTTGTATATCTGTCCTCTGGTATGTCACGCTTTCTTAACAGCTTCATTCCCAAGCATTCGGTATAGAATCTGCATCTCAACAAGAAAATAAATTAACTATCCATTGGAAAATCATATCATCATTGAACATGAAGAAGCTGCAAAATATAGACTTACTTTATAGTCTTATCTAAGTCCCCCACTCGGTAGACAACATGAAGCATTTGACGTTTGTCGTTCTTGACCCACTCTAACACATCTTCCTTGGTTGTAGTAGTGGTGGCTGCTTGTGCCATAAACCTATCTGAGGCAGCCTCCATAGTGTTCCCTTCTTTCCTCAAAAGATTTGATGCTTTTGCCCCTAATAGCTGTGACTGTGGGAGAGCTGAGTAATCAACCAAAAAAAACACAGTAGCGTTATAAACTAGATGATTAGAACATCTCCTATACAATGTCAAATTTCTATTCAGTGCCATGCTTAATCTTAAGTTGGCATTTGCTATCTTTGGTGCCAAATTTAAAACCAAATATGGTGAATGCTATCGTTCAACATTCAATATAACACTGAATTTCTATTCAATACTATACTTAATGTTAAATTTGATATATGCTATACTTGGCGCTAAATTAACCAAACATAGCAAATGCCAATTTTCGACGTTCAATTGTTATTGATTGATGTCTTTGATATATATATATATTTTTTTCCACTTCACAATTACAACAATGCAATTTTCAAAATATTTTCAAAATTAATAAAGTTACTTTTACAAGTTCGAAAGCTCAAAATTTGTGGAAATAAAGGCATAGCCTCTTAACAGAAAATAAACAGCAACTCATTTTTCTCTTTATCTTTATTTTTTTTTAGTCAAATATAGTATTAGCATTGGCATATGCATTTAAAATGGTTTTAGGAAGATACACAATAATTGCTTGATAGGAAAACTAATAGAAGACAAAAAAATAAAAAAATAAAAAAAAGGTCATGTTTCTTTCATATCTCCCTCAATCATTATCCAGAACCTCACTTAATACCTTCACAATACACTTGCACATTTCGATGAAACCCCAACCAAAAAAAAAAAAAAACCCAGAAGCATAAAACTCAGAATTTGATAAATTAATACGAAAAACAGGACATTTTGGTAAGTTGGAAAATGGGTTCAGAATGGTTACCAGAGCCAAGGTGAAAAAGAGCAAGTCTTCTAGAAGGAAAGTAGGAGGAGGAATTAGCAATGCAAGAGGCAGAAGAAGCCCTGAGATTGGGAATGGGAGCAGCTGAGAACAAAAGAGAGGCCATTTTTTTTTTCTTCTTTTTTATTATTTGGTTCGTATTATTAGTGTTCCTACAAACAATAAATAAAATAAAATAAAATAAAATAAAAATTTTGCGTGTGTGTGTTCGTGTGTTTTGTGCTTGCTTTGAGCTGGTTAGTTGTAAGGGAAGACGGATTATATTCGGAGAAGATATGAATAGGAACCATGAATCACGAAAATGAGCCATGTGGGGCTTGTCAACTGGTCCGCGCTTTGAGACTCATTTCAACCCACCCTGTCCTCGGCCATGGTTCCAACAAAGCTCATCCTGTGTGTCTTTTCCCGAAAATACTAATTCTACAACACGTGTAAACAATATAAAACAGTGTAAAAATAATAATATATTTGATATTTAGTAATTTGATTATTTTAATTTTTGTGTTATTTTTAAAAAAATTTATATTTATGATTGTTTTCTTATAAAGTGAGAAAATCATATAATAAATAATATTTTTAAATTAATAAATTTAAAAAAATATTTGAATTAATTTAATATGAAAAATATATTAAAAATTTAGTAATTTTGGTATTCTGGCTAATTATGAAATAATACCAAAGAAAGTCTTTTAGGTTGATTAGGAGAATTTTTAGGAAGACACGTTTGATTGACCTTTAATTTATCTTTAAAAGATGATAAATATGTCGAACCATTATACATAAAGTAAAATTTTAGAGATGTACATTTTTTTGGGACACTCTTGAGATTTTTTTCTTTAATAAAATTATTATATTTTCTAAAATCCAATTTGTTTGGTGAATAAAAGATAAAAAACATGGGATCAAGACTAATTTATATTCATAATCATTATGATAAAATTTAAAAATTCATTATTTTAAATTTAAAAAAATGCTAGGGGGGCCATGGCTACCTTCTGCCCCCCTAGCTCTGTCCTTGTCGATGTTGGTGGATGGGGGGGGGGTGGGGAGAAACCACAGAGGAGGAGAGATCCTAATATTACTGTTAATTTGGGAATTTTCGATCAAAGGCATTTTTAGGTTTCCACCTTGCTATTTTAATTTAATTATATTATTTGATTATAATAATTTTATTCATGCTATTATTTTAAAATATTATACTCTAATATGCATTTTTTCTCTCTTAAAAAATAAAAAAGTGAGAACAATTAACATCGATCAATAATGGATTATATATATTTTTTTAATAAGAGAACAATAAAAAGAAGATAAATATGATTTTTTAGCGATTACGGGAGTATAATTATAAATTTAATTATTAAGTGGCAGCACAAGTAAAATTTTTCTCATATCATGGGGGCACACTTGGAATTTTTTATATTACAAATTTTAGATTAAGGGGGCGTTTGGTAAACGCATTGTATTTTGATTGTATTTGAATGAAATTTATTTTTTGAATGTTGTATTTGGTTGAAAAGTATTTGTTTTGTATTTGAATGAAATGTGTGTTTGGATGAAAAGTACTTTAGAGTTAAAAAGTTGATGTGATTGGTAAAAGTAGAGATAAATAGTGGAGTTAAAAAGTTGATGTGATTGTTTTAAAAATATTTTAAATAGCAATTGTTTTCGTAGCACTGTTGTAAAATTTGTATTTGGTGTAAAATTGTATTGTATTTGAATGAAGTTAAAATGAAATATTGCACCAAATGGCATCTAAAATTTGAAATTTAAAGAGTGGGTGGGAATATACGCGTCTACTTAACTATATCTATATGTGATTCCATCGTTTGAGTCAAGCAACTTTAAGCATTTTAATAAGGTCAGTGCCTGTTGGGTATCCCACTTTACGTTCTCTATCTTAATACGTTAGCAGCAGAGAAAAAGACAATAATGTCGCCAAACGAAGGGAAAAATAAAAAACAAAAAAATGCAAAAATTCTGTGACTAATAATTAAACAAAGTAAGCAAATAATTTATTTAAAAAAATACAGAGTGGAAACTTTATCAAACTGCTCCAAATATTATTTTATTCAAAACGCCGAGTCGAAATTTGGAAAAAGGATACATATATATATATATTTGGCTGAATTTCCCTATTTATTATTTGATACTGGCAAAAAGTTACTTTCCTAAAAAAAAAATAAGAGAAGCTCCATATTTAAATAGTTTTAGAATGAATTTCTACGAGCATTATTCTGGCAGGATATAGAAAGCCGAGGAATATATATATATATATAGGATTTGAATTTCATACTTTATAATGAAATTAAATATAAAAGGGTTATTTATATTTATATTTTTCATATTTTACTTTTATTCAAAACATATATATATTTTGAACATTTACATTTTTATATTCTCATATTATATTTAATATATAAATTTACAACTTTTCTCCGTTAATACTTAATTATAACTTTAAAATACTTAAGCTATCCTTGAAAAGGAAAAACAAAAAAACAAAACCAAAATTAAATATTTTTATGTTGTTATACCTTACATTTTATTTTTGCTCAAACAACATACTATATTTTTCAAAGTTCTACATTTTTCTATCATTAGTTTACACTTAGCATATAAATCTATACATTTTTTTAAAACAATATTTAATTTTAACATTTAAAATACCCAAAATCTTGAAATTAAAAAAATAATTGAAGAAATTATAATTTCAATTAAAAGCTAAATAAAATGGTTGAAGCAGGACCAAAAGGGGCGTGTGGCGATGGGGTGGGAAAAGATTGGGTAGTTACGAGGTAGGATGAGATTAAGAAATTTGAATTTTTTGGTAAGAAAATTAAAGATTTTGTTGTATTTTAATTTTTCTTTTTAAGGGTATTATGTGCATATTTAGTTTCAAGATAATGTGTGGATGGAGAAAAATATTGATTAATATATTATGTGTAATATAATGATAAAAGTGTATGACTTTAAAAGGATGGCATAATTCTCAAAATAAAAATAAGGATTAATTTTATTTTTACCCCTTGTATTATGTATTATTTTTGACTTTGTCTTTTAAAATTTCAAAACCGTTTATTAAATTCTTGATTTATGTAAAACCATTTAAAAATCCCTTCTATGTACTTTTGTTTTTCAATCTAACTGAATTGCTTATGTGATATAGTAATTAAGGATTAAATAAGTGTATTTTAAAATATGAATCTTATCAAATCAACAAAATTACCATTTAAAAAAAACACAAAATATCTCTCATTGTTATCTTCTGTCTCCGTCTCTATCTGAAGACTATCAATCTATGTCTCTATACTAGATTAGGAAAAATGAGGGGATGTTTGGCACAAATATTTCATTTTAATTTTATTAAAATACAATATAATTTTACACTAAATACAAATTTTACAACAGTGCTACGAAAACAATTACTATTCAAAACATTTTTAAAACAATCACATCAATTTTTTAACTTTACTATTTATCTCTACTTTTACCAATCACATCAACTTTTCAACTCTAAAATACTTTTAATCCAAACACACATTTCATTCAAATACAAAACAAATATTTTTTAATCAAATACAACATTCAAAAAACAAATTTCATTCAAATACAATTAAAATATAATGCGTTTATCAAACGCCCCCTGAGATAGCAAAAGGGAGATTTGGAAGAGAAAGGAGAATTCAAAGAGTCATCGGTACTTGCTAGCCCATTTGGGAATTTCTGTTTCATTGTGACTGAGATATTCATGCACACGTAGTCGTGACAAAGTTGAAAACACTTTGCCCACCAAATCACAGTGGTCGTGAGTTGCCTCATCCTCAACAACGCCTCCCTCGACCTACTCCTCAACCTACCCAAGAATTGCCTCTTCCATTTCTGGAACTTCTACCATTTTAATGCCTTCCACCACGACAAGACCGAGACCCACCCCTTGCGAAGTTGGCGGTCAGTAACTCGTTTCCTAACTCAAAGCTTTAGGACTTCAGGGAGAGATTCAACCTATCCTGGCTGAAAATCTTGACGAGTTGCAAATACAATCCTTTGAAGGGGAAGAAAGGGGGGTTGTTGGTTGTGGGGCTGTGTGAGAGAGAGAGAAGATAAAGCCCTTTTCACTACTTCAAAGAGAGAATGAAGACAAAAAAAAAAATTTTAATTGTTTTTAATTAAAAAATATGTTATTTTTATAATTTAAAATATTTAATATTTTATTAAGTTTTGTGTCAATATTTCTGTTAAAGTGATAAACAGACTTACATAGAAAAAAGATATTTTGAACTTAGATCATAGGACATAATGAACGATTTTGAAATTTTAAGGCGTGAAGTGAAAAACAGTATCTAGTCCAAGGGATAAAAATAAAATTAATCTTAAAAGTAAAATACAAGGTATAAAAAGGTAAATAATCCAAACTTTTGTTTTCATTTCACAGGTATTTTGGATAATTTTATATCAAAATTATGTATTAACCTAAAATGATGTATATTTATATGTTAAATGCGATCTGAAGATATACAAATATAAAACTTCAAAATGCAGAGTAAATATTTTGAATAAAGATAAAATACAAGATATACAAATGTAAATAACCTAATGTAGATATACTATTATATTATACTTACAATGACAATAGATTTTTTCCCCTTGTTATCAACATGGCAATAAAATATCTTGAATCACACTAAAATCAAACATTATTCCAACTTAAGCATTTTGCAAATTGTATAGCCAGTATATAATTTAGCATTGTTATCTTCTAAATTAATTATCTTTTAGCTTTCGGAACTTTTAATTTTGATAATTTACTTCCCAATCTCTCTAAATTATTGCAATATACTTCATTTGTTAATTTTTTTAGTAAATTACATATTTGATTTATGAAGATTTACATTAGGCTTATATCATAATTGATTTTTTTTTTTGTTGAAAATGGGTTTTTGGGCTATGCATGAGGAATATTTGGGCTTTCCATTACCAAATTAACAAGAAGTTTAGCTAATCGAGACACATTTTAATAATTTAAAAAATTCATGGGATAAATTATATAAATTTAAAATTTTAGAATAAGTTATCACATAGTGACAAATTTAAGGAATAACAATACTAAAAAAAATATTCTATTGTAGTTTATTGAATATCTATTTCTTTTTACGAGGGTTGTGCCTTGACTTATAAAATAAAGAGAAAAACAAAATTGCATATTTGATTATAATGTTTGAAAATAAAAGTATGATTGAAACTAATATTATCAAATAGCATAATTTAAATAAAATACACATCAAAATATAAAAACAATTCTTTTTTTTTTTTTTTTCAGAAAACCTGAACCTGACTTTATTCTTTCTCTTCTTCTCTCTTCTTTGCATCCCATCTCTTTCGTTGGAACACTAGTGACGACGACAATCACCATTGGGTCGCGATAAATCTCATTATGGAGTTGTGATTCAGAGAACTCATGTGGATCTAAAGGTTGCACTCCCTTGTTCACCGGAATCGCTACCATTGGAGCACCACTTAAATCAATGTTTGCCATGAAGTTGTGACAAATCTCACCATGGTGTCACAATTCGAAGGAGGACTTCGCCGTGGATCCGAAACTCATGCTCCCTTGTGCTTGCTAGAATCACAAAGGAAATCTTTAAGAGAAAAATCGTCGAAATCGCGAAGCAAAATGGCTAGAAAATTGCAATTATTCGTCTTCATTTCCATTGGCATCGAATCGTTGGCCTCCCTATGGTGGCTTTTACAACTACCATCGCCGGGCTTGTTGTCTTCTTTTACAAAAGCTTTTTGGGTGAATTTATATATATTTTTATAAACACCGGACTTATTAGCAATTAAAATCTATAATTATGAAAAAAAAAAGGAAAAAAATGGTATATATATTTCCAAAGCTGATTTTTTTTTTGTCAAGTAGAATGAAATATTTACTAGAAAATCTAGCCTTTAGGTTGTTTTACAAATTATAAAATTATCAAGTAAATCAAAATATTAATTTGTAAATCTAAATATTTACTAGTAAATCTTAGTATTTATCAATATTTATGTTGTTTTAAAAAATTTTCAATTTGTTATATAATTCAAAAATATTAAATTGTAAAACTTATGAAATCTTAATATTTATTACTAATATTTACTTTTTCAATTTTTTTGATAAAAAAATTTTCAGTATAAATTGTAAATAGAGTAAATCCTCGTATTTCTTAATAAATTTAAGTATTTATGTTGTTTTAAAAGTTATCTACTTATCAAGTAAATAAAAATTATTTATAGTAAATCTTAGTATTTTTTACTAGTAAATACCAGATTTATGATAAATCTTAGTATTTATCAATATTTACATCAATTTAAAAGCTATCAATTTATCAAGTAAATCAAAATATTTACTAGTAGTTATTATTTACTAGAATTCATTTACTGGAAAATCTCAGTATTTTACCAATATTGGTACTTTCTAGTAATAACTTATTAATAAATTAAGTATTTACTTGTAAAATGTTCATATTTACTAGTAAATAATTTACCAAGCAATATTTGTGTTTACCATGTATTATGCATCCTACGTTTCAACCTACAAAAAGCCTAAAAAATTAGTAAACACACATATTTATGAAGCAAAATTTGTATATACTGCATATTATTTATCTTACGTTTCAACTGCAAAAAAAAAAAAAAAATTTAGTAAATACACATATTTACTAAATACTATTTGTATTTACTATATATTACCTATATTAATATTCAGCCATAAAAATTAAAAAAATTATAAATTACATATATTTACCCAATCTAAAAATTAATCAAATAGTAACAAAAAAAAAAAAAACCAAAATCCCAAATCAACAGTAAATGCCCAACCTAGCCCATACACTCCCACGGCCCAAAGTCACCACCACCGAAGCAACACTGACAAAGCACAAATCCCTATCAGCTGAATATCTTAACGACATTGAGATTAGGATGGCAACATGAACCGGGCCACCGACATCATGATCCACGACAAGATTGAGATCATGGTGCTACATGGTGAGATTAATATCCTTCGCATCATCATGGAGATCACGATCCATAGAGGTGACTCTAAATCTCACAGTCGATCTAAAAAAAGAAAACAAAAAACCGGTGAAACAAATAACCTAGATCCACAGAGGAGAAAAAAAACCACTGAAATCCGGCCAAATTCACTGTGCCATCGTGACCCAATTGAGCTCTCCACACTGTTGGAATCTGATTTCGCTCTCTAAGCCGTAGTGATCTTTCCACCGTTGCCAGTGCCGGTTTCTTTGTTCAATGAAGAGAGAGAAAGAGAGATGAAAGAGAGAGGGGTAGGGAAAGAGATGGAGATGAAAGAGGGAAAATGTGAATATTAAAGGAAAAAGGTTTAAATTGAAATAAATTAAATGTAAATTATAAATATATTATAATTTTATATCGTTTTAAAATTATATTATAATTTTTATTTGTAAATTCTAAATATATCATATGATATGATTTTTTTAAAAGAAATGTATAAATATTTCGTTTAAATAGATAATAAATTCTTCATTAATTCGTCGCATGGAATATTCCTTTTAATTTCTTGCCAACTGCCTCAATTAAAGAAGATCTGCAAGTGGAAGGTTATATGTGTAACTTAAAACATAAAAAAAAAAAAAAAAAACTCTTCACAACATAAATTAAGGTGCATATTTTTCAATGATAATGCCAACGGATGTTGAACTACCATGGTCCAACACAATAATGCAATTCGTTGTTCTTTTCCCCTTTTTTCTGTAAACTCATGTAAAAAATGGCCAAATTTTTCAAAGAGAAGAGGGGAAAAATGTACCATATACATGGTTGGACATCAATAATGGGGATAATATTTCTCTTTCTTTTTTCTTAGAACACAAGTCATAAAGAGGCAATTTTATTGGAGGAGGAGAAGGAAAAAGAAGTTGATTTGTCACATAATTAATGAAAATGTACTATAGTTCAACACATTGCAAATACTTTTATATAGAAAGGAGGAATTAAAAAAAAAAGAAAAGAAAAGGTCAATAAATCAGCACAAAATATAAAAATGAAAATAGATTTTTGCTGATAACAAATAAAAATAGATGTTGTTAATTAGAACGCCACCCAATGACAATTGAAATTGTACATATACTTTACCAAGTCTAACGAGTGCTGTCCCAAAAGCTGGGTATGGGGCGGTGTAATAAATGGTCAATTAACTAAGAATGGAATTCATTTATGTCCATATAGTTCCATTCTAACCACTGCAACTAAACACTATCATATATATACACATATTTCACAGACACACATCGGCGTATATACAAATATTATAAGCGATATAGCTGAAAAGTACTATAGTTACTTTTATGTTTATCTATCAAACAATAAATAATTTACTTGATATTTATCCCTTTGTTTGATACACCCATAATTAAGCTCTTAAAACCCTAATTACCCATTGATCAAAATTAGTCCCAGAAATTGTAGAATGAAGAAAATAGCTATGGGGACCAGCCGAGACGCTGCTCAGCCGGACTGCATCAGAGCCCTTGTGGTGGAGTTCATCGCCACCTTTCTCTTCGTCTCCACCAGCGTCGCCGCCACCGTTGCCGCAGGTAAATCCCAATTACTTTCATCGCCATATTGACATCGATATTTCCACGATTTCCCTCCTTAAATTTACATGATTTAATTAAAAAGAATTGACGAGCATGGAAACATGTATGTAACATATATATGTATAAATCTACGGCATATGGTGGTGTATTATGACATTTATATGGTGAGAATTTTGTGTTTTGTTACAATATCAGAAAAGCTAGAGGCTGGCGCACTAGTGGGGTTGATGGCCGTGGCAGTGACGCAGGCGTTGTTTGTGGCGGCCGTGGTGCCAGCCGCCCATATTTCCGGGGGTCATCTTAACCCCGCTGTCACTCTCGGCCTCCTCGCCGGCGGACACATCACGGTGGTCCGGTCCGTCTTTTATTGGATTGGCCAATTGTTGGCCTCTTCCGCAGCCTGTCTCCTTGTCCAGTACCTAACCGGAGGATTAGTAAGTCAGATTAATATTAATCTTGCTTTTTAATTATTATTATTATTATTATTATTATGATTATTACATCTGTTATTGCTTAGTTAATCAAGCGTGTTTAGGATCATCAATTTGGTTTTCATAATTAAAAAAAGAAAAAAGTAAAGGAAAGAAAAGAAAAAATCTTTTGGACTTGGTTTTTTGGAGTCTTCTGAATTTAGCTCTTTCTGGTCATTACCTTGTTGTCCCGCCGGGGGTTTAGTTGATGACTTGTGTTCGAAGGGAAAACGAAAGAAAGATATTTTATTAATACACACAAAAGTGTTGAATATTCTTATGTCAATTATAGTTACAGTGAGGGGTACGTAATTGAAGTTATTTAGATGTGATGGACAAGCATACTAGAAGTGATAACTACAAATAACCGTAATAAACAACCATAATTACAAGTGAGAATTTATTTGTATACTTTTTTTTTTATTTCAAAAAAAAAAAAAGAGGTGATAATTATTAATAGCCACACATATATGGAGGGGATAGGCTTATTTGTGGATAAGTGTTCCAAAAAAGATCTTGCAATATTATTTTCTAGATCCATTAAATAAGAAAAATAATAGAGTATTTTGATAGGATTATCTCTTAAAAAACATACCCATGAATTATTAGTTCAGTTATGATAGTTTTAGATTTTTGGACGTGGAATTAGATAAGTATATATTGTCAAAACTCCAAACAAATATTAAGAAAAAATAAAAAAGATATAAATATATTTATTCGAGTAACTATTTTCATAATTTTTTTATTATTTTTAATTCATGATAATTTCATCGCCAATGAAAGTATAACTATATTTGACCCTCAATTTAAAAAAGTCCCAGGACAATAAAGACACAATTGAAATTCGTAGAAAATTGTGGTTCTAAAATAAGTCAATCTTTCACGATTATAAATGCTATTTATGTAGGGAGAAAAGATGAACATACAAGATAAATACATTTGATTATACTAATGGTATATTTATTATAGAAAAGAGTGAAAACAACATTCCTATATTTTATGCTCCAACAGTATAATGCAATTTTAAATATCATCTGTAATCTTTATTATACCTTAGAACTTGTAAAAGTAAAATTTTAACATTTAAAAAATATAAAAATAAAAATAAAAATATTACAATTATTACATTAAAAAGTAAAGATACAAACCAATAAGAAGAAGTAAATGTAAAAGTTACATTTGAAATTAGTTATATATATATTGTAACAAATTTAAAATAACATATGGTAAATTTCTCTATGATAAATTTAATACTAAAAATAACACTATATTAAAAAGTAATTTTTTCATTTAAATGCTAAAATTTGTACACCAATTTATACTGAATCTAAGACAAAAAAAAAAAAAAAAAAAAAAAAAAAAAACTTTAACAAGTAATCAAGAAGTTTACTTGAAGTCTACTTTGAAAAGGGCTAATCAAGGCAACTTCTCTAGCTAATTTCAATTGAGTTTTGTTTTTGTTTTTGTTTTTTTTTTTTTTGAAATTTCAAATTGAGTTTCTAACTTCTGTTTTTTGTTTTGCTTGCTCGTGCGACAGTATATTCCTGTCCATTCGCTGGGAAGCGGGGTCGGCCAATTCCAAGGAGTGATATGGGAGATTGTCCTTACTTTCGCCTTGTTGTTTACAGTCTATGGTGCCATTGTGGACCCAAATAGAGGAGCCGTTGATGGGCTGGGCCCAACTCTTACTGGATTTCTCGTTGGGGCCAACACCATCGCTGGTGGGGCCTACACCGGGGCCTCAATGAACCCAGCAAGATCCTTTGGGCCTGCTCTGGTCAACTGGAACTGGACCAATCACTGGGTTTATTGGGTTGGGCCCTTGATTGGTGGGGGGCTTTGTGGGCTCATTTATGAAAATTTCTTCATCACAAAATCTCATATCCGTATTCCCACCGAGGAAGAAGCTTATTAATGTTTATTATTTTATTATTCTCTCACCACTACATGGTTTTGGAATTTCTATATGTTGATTATTGTCAAGCCTCTTCTTTTGCTACTCCTCTTGATTTGTTATCCTTTGATTGAGATTGTTTAAATTGTTTGCTTGTGTCTGCTCCTTAACGAGAGTTTTCAATCAATAATAAATAATGAAGCATATTTTGGGTTTGCTATTGGTGTCTGATAATTGACGTGCCTACCTATTTCTGTCGAAATTTTATCAAATGGCAAGCAACGATATACAATGCTTGATTGGACTTAAGAACTGAGGAAATCCAGTTCTGAATTCTCTCTAATTCTCAACTTCACCAAAAGCATACAAATCTCATATCTTAACTATTATTTATAGCCTTTCCTAATGGGTTATACAATTACAATTCTTTAATCCTAACTGTTTATTCATCTACTTTGATCTTGGTATTATACGTATTTTCTTTCTTTTCTTTTAATTTAGGGTACATTAAATTCATAAATTTAGAATAAATTAATATTTTATTGTTAAAATTAGTTGATCTAATTATAATTTTTATTGGCTTTTTTAAAAAGAGACAAATCTAAATCTAAAATTTTAGAATCGGACTCATGAATCAAACATACCCGTAGAGTTCTTTTGTCTGATATGGCACGAACTTGGTTTTGCTTTTGTCTCTTGACAATTTTACTCTCTTTCTCCAGACGTCATCGTTTCCGTTGGTTACTCAAAAACTTCACTCTACGATGTCATTTCTGATCAACTCGAAATCCACTCCAACGCAAGGCAAAAAGCAGTAGATATAATATGGAAGGAGAAATATGTTTGGTTTAAAAATGCTTATTTATTTATATATTTATTTTGTCATCGACTAAAGTAATTCGAGGAATTTGACAATATCCGTTAAAATTAAAGTGTAACAAGAAAAAAGAAAATTAAATAGAACTCCATACATATGGCGTTCATTCTTGTTTGCTCATTATAATAATGGTAGAAATTAATAATAAGTTATCAACAGATATCATATCCGAAAAGTAAGTAAAGCATAAAAAATATGGCATTCATTCTCGTTTGCTCATCATTTGTTATAATGATAAGCGAAATTTGATAGTAAGATATCGAAAGATATCATATCCCAAAAGTAAATAAAGAGCTATAAGTGGCATTCATACTTATTTATAGGGTTGGTAATTCATGTTTTATATTAGTTTGTGTCGTGTTAAAGGTATTAGAAGTGTATCGATTTAATTTTTTCTCAACTCGTGTATGATTCGTAATATGAAATTTTTTAAAAATTGCCACACAAACATGATATGGGTGACCTATGACTTGAATTGAACACGCGACTCGAATTTGACCCAAATTGAACCCTTGATTCAAATTTAACACAGTCAATTATATCCCAAATTCATAGAAAATCTTACAAAAAATAATAAATTACCATCAATAAGAACATACTATAAATAAAATAACAAGTTTTAAGGTCAGTTACAAATCCTACTATAAAATTAAAATTCAAACTCAAATTCAAATTTTAATAAAAAGAGTATATATAATGTGGGTCCATGTGAGTCGATTTCGGGTCGACATGCATTTTAAATATGGGTCATGTTTAGATCAAATGGGTCTAACCCAAAATTAACCCTAGTTTTTTCTCATGTCCAACTTAGGTCATTAGAATCTGACCTGATCCCTATTTTTCCCAACACGAACTTGTGAAATTTATATTGTTTTTGAGTTGTGTCATCGTGTCATGACCCGTATTATTAGCCCTACTTATTTGCTCATGTATTATAATAATAAAAGAAAATTATGATCTATAAAAAGATATCATATCCATGATAATAATTCTCAGTTAATTAAAAAAAAAACTGAATTCAATCAAAATTTTACCTAATTTTGAATAATAATGTAATCATGACAGGATCCATAAATAATTAGCTATACAGTACTAAGTATCCTTTTTAGTTTTCATATTATATATTAAATCCCATTTTAGTATATGACTTTTGTCACTAAGTCTCTCTATTTTATCAATTTATCTTAAGTAAAATCATATTCATCTGACTACTAAAATCTTAATAGAAAGACATTTTTAATTAACAACCACATACAAAATTAACTCCTCCTAAATTACAGGTAATCCCTATATGTCTTTTTATTGAGACTTTAATTGACAGTATATGATAGATTGAAAATTTATGATTTTACAGGTTTTAAAAGTTATGAATCAAAATGAGATTTTGAGTATAATATACTATCTATAATAATGAAATTTAATTTACTAGAAAATTGTGGAAGGTCCTTTTATAGCACATGTTTATAATTTTTATCAAACTTAAATTGATTCGGATTTTTGTCTTTTTGATAACTTTTGATTTAACATTATAAATAGATAAAAATATTAAAGTCATTATAAAAAAATATTTTAGAGATATATTTTTGGGTATTTCTAGGGCTGACAATTTGTGTTATCGTATTGTGTTCGTGTCATGTTTTGCTCTTTAATTGACACTATTAACTAAACCCAAACCCAAACCTAACCTATTTAATATTCGTATTAAAATCTCAAACCCGAATCCAAACCCAATCTATTTATTAATTGTGTTAATCTAAATTAACCTGTTTAAATTAAATATAAATAAAATAATGATTACAGGGTCAGGGATGACTAGTCGTGTTATTGCGAAGGTTGATGGAGTGAGAGAAGGGGATGGTGATTAGGTGAGGTGAGCAGAGTTGCAAAAGTAATGAAAGACTAAAAAATAAATAAAATAAAATCTAGATTTTCTTTTCTATGTTAAAAAATTTTAAAATATATATATAAAATAAAAGATATATATTATATCTGAATTTTGAATTTTGAAAACTCAAAATTAAAAATAGTAAAACATTATAATATATAATAATACAAATATATTAAAGATTATAAATGGATAATTTATGAGTCATATTTATATCAATCCATATATAATTTTGTTAAACGAGTTATTTCGTATCAATTAAGGGTTGGTTAGTTCGTGCTGGTTCGACTCTTTATTTAATCGTGTTTGACGGATTCGACGCTTTTTGACCCAAACCCATTTAAAAAAAATCCAAACCCTCTAATTTTGTGTGGATTTTGTATCATATTATCGTGTCGTGATTTAAATTGTCAGTTTTAGGTATTTCTTTAAAAAGGGAAAAAAAAAAAAAACCCTTACTCTCACTATAATCCAAGAAGTGATGAAAAAGTGCCGAAAGGTTTGTGCATGCAGGTTGTTGGTGCAATAATGGAGCCCATGCCAGCCTACTTGACTGAGTTTAGCAGATCGAGGGTGGGGTGGAAGTGACAAAAGCCTATTTATTCGTTTACCCTACTCAATCGAGAAGGTGACATTGATTGTGCCTTTGTCACGCAGGTCAATCATTGGAGTGCTTTCTTGGAAACTAGATTATTAAATTGGTGGGATAATGGTGTGGACATGATGAAACTTAGCCCAAAGGAGAGAGAGATTAGAGCAGAGATTTTTATGATCGGTGTGTAAGAGGTTTTTTTGAAGATATATTTTTAGATATGTTAATTTTAGAAATGAGATATTGTGTTAAAAATTGTGTTTAAAATAAAAATATTTGAAAAATAAGTGTTATGAAAATGAGTGTAAAAAATTATTAAATAAGTGGTTAAAAGAATTTTTTTTGGAATACGTGTCATATGAGGATGAATTAGAATAAAAATAGACAAAATAAGAGGCGTTTAGTAAACGCATTACATTTTAATTGTATTTGAATGAAATTTGTTTTTTGAATGTTGTATTTAGCTAAAAAGTATTTGTTTTGTATTTGAATAAAATGTGTGTTTGGATGAAAAGGTGATGTGATTGGTAAAAGTAGAGATAAATAGTAGAGTTAAAATGTTGATGTGATTGTTTTAAAAAACTTTTAAATAGTAATTATTTTTGTAGCACTATTGAAAAGAATTGTGTTTGAATGTAAAAATTTACATTTGGTGTAAAATTACATTACGTTTGAATATAATTAAAATGCAATTGTGTGCCAAAAGCCCTAAGTGATAGTTAAAATTATTATCTTTTAACTCTAATTACTAGTGCACTTTTATATTCTTGGTGGTTGAAAAAAAAAGTTAAATTAAATATTTCTTTCCTATTATTCTTTCTTTTTATCAAATAAATAAATAAATAAAATATTAATTTTTTGGTTAAATATTATTTTTTTGTTCTTAATTTTTAATTTTACACATCACATTCTTCAGAATTTTTCTACTAATGATTCCTTTTTAATATTCTGTAGAAAAAAATGATAAATTGAACATGTTGATCATATGAGATTTAATTATAGATATATATAGCCGTAACCATACATTTTTGGAGGAACATTATACCTTTATCAGAGATATTGTTAGAAGTAAATTGCACTTTCATAAAAATATATATAATGTCATCACATATATTTTAAATGTAAAGTTTCCTTCCCAAAAATATTTAATAATTATTAATTAGATCTCAAATTATTTAAACATGTTCAATTTTTATTTAGTTTTTAACAGAATACTAATATATGAATTGTTTATGTAACAAAAAAAATTCTAAACATTGTGACATGTAATATTAAAAGTTAAGAACTAACATAAGATCTTGTATATAATTCCGAAACCATTTGTAAAATAACCCTGATTTTTTTTATTTCTTTATTTTCCTCACCTTAATGTTTCACCTCAATATTTTACTTCTTATTAAATCCTTCCTACCAAACATAATGACAATTGGTGAGTCAAGGCAACCAATACCATATGTTCTTTCATCCATGCGGGTTCAATAATGGAGGATGGACAAGACACCTATATGAATGTAGCTTTCCAATGACATTTCAAAAACGCAAAATATGATGCTGCCAGAAAAGTTAATCCCGATGCCATCGTTTTGATCACATATAATCTACATTAGTGAACTTTGATTTTTTCAATACAGTTTGTCAAACTATCCAAAATTTATTGGGATTTGTTTTTTTGCTTATGAGTTATGACAACTCACTTAAGAAAGAAATAAACTCAACTCTTCAGTCAAATCATAAATTTGGATCCCTAATAATAATAATAATAATAACAATAATAATAAGAATGGGGAGATAGGAAAATAGTATAATATAATTCATGGTTTTAAAATTATAGTATTGTTTCTTCATCACATAATTAAGGTTGATAATAAAATAAAATCTAAAAAATACTCCAAATCCTCTGTATCCTCTCTCTTTTTGAAGGGTGAATATTAGGGTGGATTTGATAGACTTTTAAGAATTTTCAACCCAAACATTGGATAAGATGATTTCAAATTCAACTCAAAATTTAAAATCAACTCATCCAATTAAATTTGGGTTGATCAAGCTGTACATAATAAAGAAATAAAAATATAAAAAATAAAAAGAGCTAATTATTTAACCTGAAATAAGAAATATACATAAAAAAGCTAAATTTCATCATAATATTAGTATTATTAAACTTCAAAATTATCTCATAAGTTATAAACCAATATAAAAATAAAATATATGTTAAACAAGTTTAAATATAAAAGTTGTAAACCAACAAACAAATAATAATAAAAAATCATATAAATAAAATATACGTTACTAGTTGCTGCTTACTTTTTTTTTTTTTTTTTTTTTCAAGTAGAGTGCTTTATCGCTCACCAAATGGCATCGAGGTGCTTTCAAAGACTCATTTGGAATCGTGGATTGCACATTTTCAAGGGTGGAGGTCAACTTTGTGGAGTTTGAGCCTATAAAGGATCATTTTAGGGTTTTATATAAGTATATCGGCTATCATTTAGAAAGGTAGAGAGGAAAGGAGGCACAAAAATGCTAGAAAAAAAGAGAGCTAGGAGCCTTAAGTTCTATGGGGGATTTCTTGAAGATTTTGAAGAGTTCAAGGAGAATTGAAGTTCTTGAAGTTTTCTTCTGTCAAAAATTAGTTCATTCTTCTCCTTTGATTTTCCCTTTTAGTTTTCTTTATTTTTCTTGGGTTTATATTTATATGAATTGTCATGAGCAATACTTGAATTTATGAATCATTTTGTGTTTTTGTTCATGGATTCTACTATGTTGAACTTAATTTCTCATTATAGAACTTAGTATAGTCTTGTTTGAACTATATTTTAAATATTTTTTTTGATTATTAGTTTTAAATTCCAATTTCAATTTATTTATGGCTCTTTATGTTTAATGCTTTTAATTCATGTGGCCAATAGGTTAGATGATTTTAGGTTGTAAATTTGATGTTCGGGAGAGATTTTGTAAATCGAAATTGAGAAGCATAGTCTAGATTGTTGTAAGACTAGGAGGTGATCAACGCTTAGATAATCTCATTGAGAGTCTAGGATATTGTGAGATTTGGGAGAGATCAAATCTTTGATTATCAATTAGGATCTAGGTTATTGTGAGGCTAGGAGGTGATCAGCAGCTTGAATCTATTTAATGGCTGAACTTAATGAATGTATGAATAGACGGGTTGGATAAGGATATCGATTTGGATATTTATGCATATGACTTCATTTGATGCTTGGGAGGGGTTGTGAGATTAGATTAGGACTCTTGATTAATAAATTGAGTAGAATTGGTTATCAATTGCTTAATAGGATGAATATAGAGATGATAAGGTAAAACCAAGTCTTTTGAACATTTGTGCATAAAGTTTCATATTTTAGTTTATTTTTATTTTTATATTTGTTTTTATTTTATTTTAATTTCATTTAATTTGGTTGCTTAAATAAAGTTATGTTACAATAATCGTGATACTTAGCGGCAATTCTAAACTCAAAACCTGTGGAGACAATATTCATTCACCCTATACTCAAAACTTGACTTACGACTTATTAGGTTTAGGTTAAATTGTATTTAGAAAAACTCAATCTAAACCAACCCAATTAATAGTTGGATTGGGTGGGTTGGGTCGATTTTTTAATTGGGGTAGTCGAATTCAGGTTATAATGGGTTGGGTTGAGTTGGTTCATTGGGTCGTTGGTTTGTCAGATTTTTTGTTTACCCCTACTTTCTCTCCTCATCAACTGGCACGCGCCAGGATCAGCACGGTGGCTGGAGCAGGTCATAAATGTGATTGGAGAAGATCGCGCATATGTCATTGAAGAACACGTTGATCGTCGTGGATCTAGTGCCTATATCCTTTAATTTGCAGAATTGTTGTCGCGACAAAGAGAATCATGATCTTACGATGGGGAAAATCGAGACCTTACGGTGGTTATAATTACAACCTCATTGGTTCCTTTGCCATCGTCATTGTCTTTCATCGTCGATGAGCACTTCTTTAGTATAAGAGAGAGAGTGTGCCAGAACATAGAGACAACGATGGTTGGAATCACAACTCTCGTGCTATGGTAACTATCGACGGTGGCAAGGATCCCTGTGATATCGTGGTTCACTAACGTCGGTGTCAAATCTTATTGTTTTCTTCGATGACGAGTTGCTTTGCGGCAAGGGTAGGTTGGGTTAGGGATTAGGGGTAGATTTAGATTTTTAAAAACTTAGGGCTAGACTTAAATTATGATAAAAAATAATTGTCAAATAAAAAAAAGAATAAATGGCTTAAATTATTAACTAAAAAGCTAGGTTTTAGAAATAATTAATAATAACTAGAAACACAAGATTTACTAAGGTGAATACAAATGTTTACATATTATCAATGGAAAATACAAAGAATTATCATGTTAATACATAGATTAACAAATAAATAATCACTTGATAATCACACATTATCAACAAAAAAATACAAAGATTTATTATGTAAAAACAAAGATTAAAGTAGAAATAATTACATATTGTTAATGAAAAATTAATTAGTAGATTTTATAAAAAGTTTGAAGATTTTGCAACTTAACAATTGGATTTATTGATTTTTGTCTATATTACCGATTTTTTTTTTTTGTAAATAAAATTCTAATTCAATAAATCCATTTATTTACCTGTAAATATTTGGATTTTCTGATTTTTATCTCTCGTACTAATTTTACTTTGTACACAGATTTTTATTCATCTTAATAAATATATTTATTTACTTGTAAATATTTAGATTTACTAATATTTATCAATCTTCCCGATTACACTTTGTAAATAAATTTTTATTTATCTCTGTAAATCTATTTATTTATCAGGTAATATTTGTATTTATTAACTCAAATAAAATGAATTTATTATATATTTGTAAATATGATATTTACTAGTAAATACCTGTATTTACTTCTAACAAAAACAATAAATATCATTCTAAAAAAAATTAGGTAAATCCGATTATTTACGTGTAAATAAAAGTTAAATCATTTAATTGGATTTACCAGTAAATGCATGGATTTACCAAAAAAATCATTGGATTTATTGGTAAATGTGCAGATTTATTAGAAAATTATTAGATTTACCAGTATTTATCAAATATTTATTGTATTTTTAGTTTTTTTGAGTTATAAAATAAAAATAAAAATAAAATTCTTAAGTAATTTTAATTATTTTACTTTTTTTTAGGGACACTTATAATTACAAACTCTCATACCAAAAATTAGTTATTACACAAAAGGCCCAAAATTCTCAAATTAGCAAAACCCTAACCCACAAAATCCCAAAGTAGTAGCAAATTCCCAACCCTAACCCAAATACTTCTACTGCCTAAAGTTGTCGTCACTAGTGCATCAAAAAACACTTGCCACCTAATCTCACTGCCATCGAAGCAACAATGACGGAGCTTGACGAAGAAAATTGGTAATTGTACCAACAAAAAAATTGAAGAAAAAGAAAAAAGAAAAAACAAAACCTCAGAGAAGCTATTGCTGTCGTCACCGGAGGAGAAAATGTTACATCACCGTATTTGTGACATCACGCCTCTCACCATTGCGACTCTCATTGTCGTGTAGCCGTGTTTCCTTTGCCTGGTCATGTCATTGTCATGTGGTTATGACTCGCTGCACATGATTGAGGTCGGAGGGATCCTTTGGCTGAGGTTCCCATGGCCATGGCTAAAGTTTGGAAGGTTCACGAGCTTTGTCTCTCTAGGTGCCCGAGGGACATCGTGAGTTTGACAAGAGAAGGAGAGGAGAGAAGAGAGAAAAAAAGAGAGAGAATAGTGGACTGGAGAAGAGAAAATAGAAATCTAATAGGGTGTTTGGTTTTGTTTCCAAAACTGATTTCACGATTTCCTAGGAAATTGATTTCAAAATCGGTGTGAAATTGTGTTTGGTTTGTATTGTTTTTGAAAACAGATTTCAAAACGAATCCAAAATCGCCTTTGCTCCCAATGTAAAATTGAAAACGATTAAAAGTCGTTTTCTTTGATTCATTTTTCCCATTTCTCTGATTTAATTATTATGGTTAATTAAGATTTAATTCATATAGTAATTACTTAAATATTATGGTTATTAATTTTTAATTCATTTTTCAATTAAAAAATTTTATTAATTTTTAATTTTTGGTATTCATAATAAATTTTTTTTAAATCAAACATAAATATGTTTTTATAGAATACTTATAAAATGACTGGTTTTCAAAAATATAACCAAACACAATTTCATTTTTTTGTTTCTCAAAACATACACTCAGAAAATAAAACCAAACACAATTTCAGAAACGTTCTCAGAATTGTTTTCAAAACGATCTCAAATTCAGAGAATTTGAAAACATAACAGATTTCAAAAATAATACCAAACGCTACCTAAATCTACCAGTAGAAAGGGTAAAATTAGAAAAAAGTTAATTCATTTTAAAAACAATAATAACAATATACTATAATTTACAATGTTTGGAAAAAATTGTTATTTATTTCACTACTACTTATGAATTATGTTATTTTGTGTGGTTTCTTAATATTAATAATTCCATATCCTTAAATATATTTGGATGGTTGTCCTGACTATTTCGCTATACTTAAGTTTCCTGTTCCGTTTTGCTTTGTTTTGTTTATTTTTCCGTTTTTGTCATGTCATTTTTATATCTTTTAATCTTAATCTTGAAGCCTGATTATGTTCTTAAAAACTTTTTTGAACCAATTTAGATGGAAAATAGAGATGCATAATCATTTTTTTTCCTCTTTCTCTCTTTCGGTCTGACAGCTAATTAAATTTCTATTCTTAATACATAGCATAATATATATTTCTATATCCTTTTGGGTCATTCGATAAAATTGAGATGATAACAAGAATATTAACAAGACCCCTTGAACAAGGATGAAAGGATGTCACGCATGAATTGAAAGGGGAAAAAAAAAAAAAAAAACTGATCCTCGTACCACCTAATTGCTAGGGCCATATCATAATAGAGATATGGCTGATTAAGGGTTTTAACGATTTCTTTTCTCATTTGTATTATATATACAGCTAGTAGAAAAAGATGCACTCACTGTATGAATGTCAACTAGGCAATAGGCATAAAAATATACACATACCCTGCCCATGATGAGAAGATGACACTTCTTTAATTAATGCAGCACAAAGTAGCATATTCCTCCCATAAAAAGGTAGCACTTGCGGGATCTGCTTTTAAAATTTGTGGTTACGAACGTTGTAAATTGTGGGTGTGCTTGATTAAGCAGAACCTTTTGCATATATAATAGTAACCTTTGCATTAAAATAAAAAACTGTATGATGACAACTTCTTTTACATATATATATACACATTTAAAGGTAGTTTAGATTACAAGTTTGCATTTAAAAAATTAATTGAGTTTAAACTCGATTTTATATTTAGTTTATTAGTTCGTTTTAAGTTTTTTTTGTCCATTACTGAGTTTAAACTTGATTTTGTGTTTGGTTTGTTAGTTTGTTTTAAGTTTTTTTGTGTATGACTTGCATAATATTTTGGACTCAAAATATTATTCACAAATTTTTTTCATATAAAAAAAATATTTGTACTAGTCACATGAAATAGTAAAGGAAAATATAATTTTTAATATAAATTCAAACTCAATTTTTATCATTCAAACACTTTTAGTTTAAGATTAAATTATCTAACTCAAACTTGAATATCAAATATAGGGTTTATTTTATGATTTTACTCATTATAAATTTAATATAAAATTTTTAATTTGAATTTGTGATTCAAGCGAATTATTAGGTAAAGGTTGTTGTCCGTCACCATATGGTAAATGCTGCAAACGTAAGAATGAATATTGCCAGGCGGGGATGAAAATTTGGCTGCCACAATAATGAATGGCCACTGGAGTTTTAAGTTGACTTCAGGCAGCAACTAAAGGTGACGTCGATTTCAATGGGGATGCGCCGAATTCAGTGGAAATTGTAAATTTTGCTGCTTTGAATTAAGGAGGAAAACTGCAGGGTCTCCATGACATGAACAGAATATAGTCATTACAATTAAGAAGTGAAAATTCTTTCCAACTACGGGCTTGAAATAATAGTACGTTTTAGCATTAGTAAAGAAAAATCACGACTGTTATAATTTTCGGAAGCCATAAGTACTGTTTAACAGATTAACTATGCCATTAAATCTATCAAATGTAATTGTTAATATAACAAAGAAAAAAAATAGAAAAGATTAAATTGCGATTTAAATTTTTGTTGTTCTTCTAATTTTGAAGTTCGAAAATGCAGCATGTCCTCACAGTATTATATCGAAATGGATTTAAGCAATTTCGTATACACTGTTGCGCTTGCCTTTTTATATGTGAAGCACGTTTTTTCTGCGAATAACGTACCTGAAATTTGCTTCAGAAACCAAAAAGGAGAAAGACAAAGTGTTGGAGGCAAGAAATAGATCCAATGAATAAGTCCATGCAAAACTTTTCTTACTACGTCACTGAGTATGGCTATTCCTTCTCAGAAAGAGACGAACAACCGGAACCATTTTTTAAAGAGAAAAAAGGATTCGTTTGATTTGACCACGTAAAACCCAATTTGGTGAAAATCGAGTTATGCATTTTTTGCGAACTATAGCATATGTCAAAAAAAAAATAATAAAAGGATGGTAACAACAGCAATGTAAGTAGTAGAAGCCAACACAAGATAAGATTTAAATGAAAGGCTGTAAATTAGGTCGTACATTTAAAATTAGACATAACAAAGGCAGTAAATCGCATAAAGGACAGTGGAAAATGCGGGAGTACTTAATCAGCAGTCCGTCTGGAGTCGGGTCGTAACATTTGAGTAAGGGTCGATAACAATCGTCCCCGACTAAAAGATCATCTGGGAAGGGGTCGGACGTGTTGGGGAGGTTGATAGGTTTATGTAACGGAGAGAGGATTGTCACCTGGGTTGCATGGTTCATGGGATGGTCCGAAAACCTGGTTCTGACTTTCTCCATGACCGCTCACCAGATGCAACATTGGTGACGGAGTCACGTTGGTGTGGATGGTTTGCTGTTCCTTTGTTGCAGACGACAATTAGATCTCTAACTATGTTGAATCCGTGGTTTCCATTAGCGGAATGAGTCAACGTTTTGGATGATGAAGGTTGAGATTCGACAAATGCCTTGAATTTTTTTGCTAAACGACTTACTTCAGCCCTTGTCTCATTGAATAAGTGGTCGTACATTGTGGCGTAATAAGCGAGATGCATTTTGCACGTTCAATAAACAAGTGTTACGAACACTACATTGTTAATATTGATGCATTTTGCTGTGTAAAAGGAATTGTTAACCCTAAATAACAGTGTCTAAACTTAGAAATACCATAACCTACTGCTCATTCAATTTAGGGAGCAACAAATACGAAATCCATAAATGAGTATTCTTCTGTTCTCTTCCTCTTAGGCTTAGTTCGCCATCTCGAACGTCGTTGCGCCTTTGTTGTGAATTGTGTATTACGTTTCGAAGATGAAGGATTCCCAACTCCAAACGATAGATTTTGGCATTCGAATAATGATGAATTACTGTAATTACCAACCTCTATAGAACTCCACTGCGTTTGATTTCTACGTGTAGGTGTCAATGATGGCAACTGAGGCTCATGTGTGGCATTATTGCAAATACCAGGCCTTTCAACATGCGAACAATTTCCAGCCTCTAATTGTGGACCACGCCCTACAAGTAAAGCTACCGGCCGCTTATCGTTCATGTTGCTCACAGGGGGATGGTGTTGCTGTGCGTAGTTCATTACAATTTCTGTCATCATTTGTCGCATCTCAACCATTACTTTCCCCACAACGGTGCTCAGAACGTGACTAAATCCATCATTAAAGTGTCTCAATGGAGTCATTGTCTCTATCATCTATTCACTGTAACTACAACTACTTCCTTTGTCTCTTCCATTATCGGCTCCTGCTGCATTAACTAATGATTTTGTCATCTGCAAAGTATTATAAATGCTCACAAAAATTAATCCTACTTCACATGTAAATTCCTCTTATATGTTCGTATACTAATCGTTTTTTCAATAGTAGATGTTCATACTGACATTCTTCATGCCGATTCGATTGATGACAAAACATTCCTACTTTTTTTGGCTATCCAAGATACGATAGGGATCAAAGAGCGGTCTATGTATTGGTTGTGTCCTTGAACATGGTGAAGATATAGCACCTGTAAATTCATTTTAATATAACCAGAAATAAGCAGAAACACAAATACTACATCCATCAATTCAAATTTTTAAACCGAAACACTAACCTGCAAAAATAAAACGCATCCACCAACGAACAAGCCTCTTCTTTGTTGGTATAGCTTCACTAAATGCAAGAGCGCATTTACTGACTCTGTGGCACAATTCTTTTTCTTCGCACTACATATGCTTATCGAAGTTGTCGGCATTAGAATAGTATCCACGGTGTCGAAAACAAACCTCATAACGAATAACTCGTCAACCTACTTCACATTCTAAAATGTCCTTTTTCAACTGCACTAGGGAAACCCTATTATTACCACCATTTACACACTGTTTGCGAACCCCAACTTCCTCGTCCGTTCCTTCCTGTACAAAGTCTTCACCACCACCTTCTACTCCTAACTCTCGAAAACATCCATGCACTAAGGTTGAACGTTGTCCCGCAAATCGCAGGTGTCCGATCCTTGGTGTTAATATTCTCAGCCATCCAAATTACCAATCTGTGGCAAATATTTACACCGCTCATGTTTAGGAGCATACCACTCTGCATGCATTCCGAGACATGTTCTCTCAAACCTTCTCGGAGAGCACCGAACCATAAGGTCATACATCCTACGAGTATCTCTGACGGCTAATTCGCCATCTCTTGTTATCCCAATACCGGAGTCAGCCTCTTCTACAGTCAATATTCTAGGACACTCCACATTTTTTACCGTCTCCCTATCTCTATGCAATAATCGTCCATGATCCATCCCTACAATGATTGCTAACAAATTAAATTTCACGGAGCTAAAAAACACAAGACAATTCGTTTTGGACTTGATAGGACTCAAGGACACATCTTCTCTAAGTGACAACGGTGAATATGGATAAATTATAACATCATCATCTCCTTTCTAAACATCAACATGTCGTTTATATATATTCCAAACCGCCGACAACGTCACGTCGTCTCCAGCTCATCAAACGACACCAATAATTTTAAACTGCTATTTTCTTCTTCTAATTTTTTTTTTAATGGCAAACTAAAAAGTACTTTGAAAGTCAGTGTGTAGATTTTTGATTTCACTCAGAAAATAATATTTCATGTTAACATACAGATAATCGTGAACATAGCCACAAAATTATGGCCAAATAGACTTGGGAACCTGCTAAGAGGCTGCTCAGCCCGGATACCGATTGCATTAGGGCTCTTGTGGCCGACTTCATCACCACCTTCCTCTTCATCTTCACCGGTATCGTGTTATCTTGTTCGAAATGTTGTGTCCCCAAATTACACCTGCAAGTGGCTGTCCACAAAGTAACCAAACTTGTAATTTGAGAATATCCAACATTAAGCATATGAAACAAAAATAATAGAAAAAACAAAAAAAAGTGGCAAATATTTGACATGCACGCATTCTTATTTCCTCTTGTATTATGATTAATTAACGATGGAGTTATGAAATTTTTTCCAGGGTATGAACCAAGTTAAAATTTAGACTAGAATGACCGTACATGTAACTATTTTTTCCCTACCTTGCTGTTAACAATTCTCTATATGTTACTTTTTTACCTTTTTTTTTTTAATTTTATTTGTATGTTTTATGTCTTTTTCTTCCAAGTCAATCAAATATATAATCGAATTTAATTTAATTTTTGTCTATAAATTGTGAACTAATTATATATATTAGTGTCAATGTTTTGTTTTATTTGAGGGGTGAGACATGTACAAGCTGCAACTGCAAAATATAGAGCACATGACATCTCACAATAGAATGTATTTAACAGATCGTGTGAAGAAGTCGCAAAAATAATTACTAGGAAGTCTTCAACGCCACCCAATTGACCCCTATATTTCCCCCAATTTTCGTCGCACTGTTTTTTTTTTTCTTGTGGCTCAAACTCGCAGACCATTGAATGGAGTACGCCGTCAGAAACCAAATTATTAAATGGTACGAATGTGGTGAAGTGATGATGTGCTAAATGACAATTGGGAGTCACGGCCACAATATGGTATACACTCTTTGGGTTCAATAATGCGTGGAGGACAGCTAAGACCTATATATATATAAATATATATATGAATGTAGCTGTCCACTGAAATTTGATAATGCCAAATAGTTTGTCCTGCCGAAAGAGTTAAACCGACGCCTTCTTTTTACAATCTGGTGGACTTTGAAGTTTTCGAAGGGCATTTTGTCAAAATTTCCATAATGTTTCTTTATTTTCTTTTTCTTTTTTTCACCCTTATAATGGCTCATTAATGAAGAAAAGGAAAAAAATAACTTAAATGCTGATCAGTCGATCTCACATTTGGATCCTTAAAAAAAAAAAAATTACAAGAGGTGGGTATATAGACTGGTCACATCCTTTAGCCTTGGATGACTGTACTGATGTTTTCACCTTGTTTTGGCGTATATTGGTAAGAACACGATATGTTACAGAACATTTTGGTATTATGTGAAAAGTACTTTATCGGAGGGTATATTTGTTAGATATGTACTGGATATTCTCTGTTTTGATGTGATTTTAATCTAATTAAATTTTCAGAATTTTGTCCAATATATCATAGTATAGAACAGATCATGTTCAAAAAACTTGTTTAACAAATGTTTAGATGAAAAATTGAGCTGAATAAAAATTTTTTTTTTCCTTTTTCTTTCTATAGAGTTTGACCACTTAAATTTCTAATTTTAAGACAAAATAAATATATATAAATTTAAATTTGATCCTCGTACTTGTTTACGACCTCATCATAATAGAGATGTGGTTAAGATTAATGTGTTCATTTGCATATGCAATTAAGGTTTATCAATTGCGTCCAAGTGACGAGGGGTTTCGTTATGCATTGTATATATAATTATATATAGCTTGTACCTAGAAAAGATGTAATTACCATTTGTATATTGTTAACTATAGTCATAAAATAAAACCAATTTCCAGCTCATAATAAAAAAATGCCACTTCTTTTCTTTAAATAATGCACAAAGTAACATGTTCCTCCAATAAAAAAAGTAGCATCTTGATCAGCTTTTATATTTGTGGTTGTCAACTTTATAAATTAGTGCTGGTGTGCTTGATTACGCAGCACTCTTTTTTAATAGTTTTTTTTTAAGAGGAAACGTATGAACTTTGAACTGCAATATTTTATTTGCTACCAATAAAAATTGGGTTATGTATATGTTTTACTCTATATTTTGTTTTTATGCAAAAGTATATTATGTTTTGAATTTTTACATTTTTATACCATAAGATTTTGTTTAATATACAAATTTATACCCTTGGTTAACATTCAATTTTAACCTTAACATACCTAAATTACCCTTAAAAAGGAAAGGGTTATTTATATATTAATACCTTGCATTTTGTCTTTGTTCAAAAAGTATACACTATATTTTAAAATTTAACATTTATATCCCCTCATATTTCATTTAATAGGCAAATATATACATTTCCCCGGTCAATATTCAATTTTAACCATTGAAATAACTAAAATACTCTTAAAAATTAAAAAAATAAAATAAAAAATTTGCAAAAAAATGAAGGATGCTTTCTATCTCTCGAGCGAGCGACTTTGATCTGGTAAATAGGACACAACCTCGGATCTCAACCATAACTGGTGGCTCTCGTTTCTTGTATGACTAATAGCCAGAGGAACAATGACAAGGCAGTTTCCATCGACGAGAAAAAAAAAATGTACAGCGAGATATGGAATTCCCTGGCAACGTTGATGGCATTGGTACTGGAAAACTCGACGATGAGATAGTCGAGGGCAATGCACGTTACCCAAAATACCCTTGAAATAAAAATAATAATTAAATAAATTCTAATTTCAATTAAAAGCCAAATAAAGGAATTGAGGCAGGACCAGAAGGGGTACATGGTAGCGGGGTAGGAAAGGTCTGGGTGGTTATGAGGTGGGATTAAAAAATCTGAATTTTATTGAGAAAATTAGAGGTTTTATCTTATTTTAATTTTACATTTTAAAGGTTTTTTTTTTTGTATATTTTTGGGTTAAAATAAGCTGTTGATTGAGAAAAAAAATATTGATTAATATATTATTTGTAGTATAATGATATAAAATGCATGACTTTGATTGTAGGGTATAATTCTCCAAATAAAACTAAAATAAAGGGTACATAAAAATAATAATCCAAACTTTAATTTTCATTTTAAGGATATTTTGGGTAATATTAGGTCAGAATTATGTGTTGACCTAGAAAATGTATAGGTTTGTATATGAAATATGATATGAAGGTATAGAAATGTGAAAAATTCAAATTACAGGGAATATACATTCTACATAAAGGCAAAATACAGGATATGCAAATGTTAATAACCAATAAAAATTTATGAAGTCGTGAAAATAATTAACAAAAATGTTGTATATATACTCTTATATCCATTATCTTTGCAAAACGATGTTTTTAAAAAAAATTTATACATTATTTTAATAATAATCAGTTGATTTCATTGTAATATTTTTCAATAATACTAATTATTTGGACTAATAGTTTTAAATAATATCATGTTATAATATTCTAAATAGAAAATTAAATGTAAATCAATTAGTATGTATAAGATTCAAATAGAATATTACAATAATCACATTTATCATTTTCAAATTGAAAATTTGTTTTCCTTGAAACCCCAAACGGTGCACATTCCTAAACACACACAGACAAAGAGACCAGAAGGGGAAAAAGGATACATTTTTCTGTTTAAAGCAAGGCGCATGATATACGACAACTACTTTCTATTCTTCTCAATGTTTAGGGTGAGTTTGGGGTGCAAAAAAAAAAAAAAAAAACACCTCAAAAACAGTTTTTTTTTTTTACCTCATCATCATTTTTTACTATTTATATTTTCAAAATGCTATAATAAATTCTAACTTTAAAATTTTATAATTTTATATATACAAATTCAAAAGAAATGATTTGTTTTAAAATTGCATTGAATTTCGAGATGAACAAAATAATATCCATATTAATATTTTTTTTAAAAATTTTTTTAAATTTTTATAATTTTTTAAGATGAACAGTTTTTTCTCTAAACATATTTTTCAAGACAACTTTTTTCCAACAAAAAAAAATCTCTAAAACCACAACCAAACTCCGCCTTAATATTATACATATATATATATTTATTCGGTGGCAAACGGGAAAATACGTTGAAAGTCAACGGGTATATTTGTAATTTCGCTTATAAAATAACAATGCTTTAGGAAAATAATAATGCTTTATGATCACCTTATGGAAGGAAATAATGAGCATCGTCAAATACACAATGCTTATTTACATATATATGTATGTATATATATTGGCATTTGAATGCACTTAGGGAACAACTAGAGGAAGGCAGTACTTCTGAGCTTGCTAGCAGTTGAGCTGAGTATTAGCCACAAAAGAATGGCCAAAATTGCCTTGGGAAGCAGCAGAGAGGCTGCTCAGCCCGACTGCATTAGAGCCCTCGTGGTCGAGTTCATCACCACCTTTCTCTTCGTCTTCGTCGGTGTCGGATCCGCCATCACCGCTGGTAATATTTTCATAGATAAACGTTGAGATATAAAAGACCTTTTGTTTATATATTTGTGTGACATTTTTTTGCGTTAAAACATAAAACTACTGTTAGATTATATATAATCACTATTTTATGTTTTTTTTTGTACTTTGAAAAATTTTCTAATTAATTTTTTGGATCGTACATAGATAAGCTAGCGGGTGGTGCACTGGTGGGACTGTTTGCCGTGGCCGTGGCACACGCGCTGGTGGTGGCCGTGATGATATCCGCTGGCCACATTTCCGGTGGTCATCTCAACCCCGCCGTCACTCTCGGCCTCCTTGCCGGCGGACACATCACCGTCTTCCGATCTTTACTCTATTGGATCGACCAATTGTTGGCTTCTTCATTAGCTTGTTTTCTTCTTCAGTACCTTACTGGCGGATTAGTAAGTCACAATATTAAATTCTCCCAATTTTTCAACCATTAAATCCTTCATATATATATGTAGGTATGTATATGCGTGTATATGTTTATAATTTGTTCTTAATTGGACAACAGAGCACACCAATTCATACGCTGGCAATTGGGGTGGGCTACTTCCAAGGAGTGGTATGGGAAATCATCCTCACATTCTCATTGCTGTTCACTGTCTACGCAACTATGGTGGACCCCAAGAAGGGAGCTCTTGATGGGCTGGGCCCAACTCTAACCGGGTTTGTCGTCGGAGCCAACATACTCGCCGGCGGTTACTTCTCCGGGGCCTCCATGAACCCAGCAAGGTCCTTTGGGCCGGCCTTGGTTAGCTGGGACTGGACCGATCACTGGGTCTACTGGGTTGGGCCACTCATCGGTGGTGGACTTGCTGGGTTCATCTATGAAAATTTCTTCATCATCAGGTCTCATTCTCGTATTCCTGATCAGGAAGAATATTAGTTTCATTTCTTCATGTGTGTACTAATTTTTATATTTCTCTTTCTTTTTTTATTTTTATTTTTTATTTCACTCTTCTAATTTGTTCGTATGTACGTAAATGCATGTATCCAGCTAGACTTAAGATAGTTTTCAATAAAATTACTTACTAAGGTGTCGACTTATTTCTTTTCTGTGATTGGTGGTCCCCCACTTCTCCATGTGATAATGATGAAGAAGATATATATATATATATAGATGAAATGTCTTTCCTCAGCCGTTGGATGAAATCTCTAAGGTCAGTGTTCGTTAAAGGGCAAGCCAGTGAACTAGATAAGAGTAGGTTTCAGTACTTTTTTTATTTTTGCAGTACTTGAAATCAATTAAATAATTGTTTATGATGGAAATAAATGAAATAATAAAAAGAAAGAGATATCGAGGAAAATCAAAGCAGGTTATATTGCTTCATTTAGGTTCATTTTAGTCACGAATTGAGGTGTAATAAAATGAAAATTTTAAAATTAAGTTAATTAATTTAATTATAATTTTAATTAACTTAAAAAAAGATAAAACTGAATTTAAAACTTTAAATGTGAACTCGTAGATCAAATAAGGCCTTAGAGCTTTATCAAATCTTTGTGTACAGACTTGTATCTTTCGTCCTAGATTATAGAGATGGCAGATTTAATATTAAAAAAAAAAAGGATTATAAACTAATTGAGGAATATGGGCAGTAGATAGACTACAGCTGAAGAAGGCAAGGGATTTATTATTTGCGAGGCAATGGTCAAGGAGGAGGTGGGGAAGAAGGCCACTGTGAAAACGAATATTGAGAGTTCTCACTGCATTACCATGGTGGAGAAAGTCAACGACGGAGAGGCTTTGTTTTTAGTTTTGATTGCTTAACGAAGCTTATCCAGTCCATAAAATCGTTGTGAAAGAATAAAGGGAAGGAGGAAAGAAAAGCCTTGTTGTGTGGTTCTCTTCCATGGTCTCTGACTTTCGACTTGTAGTATTCAAACACTTTTGATGTCGTTTATTACACCTGATGTGTCGCCACATTCATACGACAATTTCTTCGCCAGACCGGTCTGTTCCAGAAGTTCAATGTTGTAACTAGTCTGCTGAGTAATGCTACTGTACCAACACGGTATATTATCAGAGAAAAACCAAGCAAATAACAACTCCAAATCCATTCAGTTTTCAACCTTCCTTCTCTCACGTTGCATTTACCATCGTGTCCTTAGTATTTTGATTTGCACTACCCATTCTCCACGATATTTGACTATAACTTTCATATCTACAGACACTGTGCTCCTCTGCCCGTTGGATCAGAAGACTTGTCGCACTTTCCTCTCATCCCTCTCCCGCAACGTAAATCGCTCTCTTTAAAAAGTCTATATTCCAGCTCGGCATCGCACATGTCCGATGGCGCAGACTTAGCACATATATATATATATCTAAATTTTCTCTTTCTATATGTAGATGTAGTTTATATATAAAAATAGTATTACGAACATTAATATAATATCAATTTAATATCAAATTTAAATATTAATTTATATAATAATAAAATATTATTTTTTTATTAATTATCAATTTAATATTAATATTTAAATATTAACTTACATGATAATAAATTATTGTATTTTTATTAATTGATGTAAAATATATTAATTAATGAATATAATAATACTTGAATATTTATTAAAAAAAATAATTTATCTGTCTTGTCAATTTACACTAACATATTAAAGTTACAGTCGTGTTTGTATTAGAAAAATTTGTAACATGGGCATGCGTTTTGGGCGCCTTGGCGATTTGTTTGTTGCTTTGTTATCATCAATGTTTGTAATTCTTAATATATATATATATATTTTTTCATCTGTTCATAAATTAGTTTACAGGATAGAAATCAGAAACAAAAAGTATTCAGAGATAGGCCAACAAGTAGCTGCACGGCTGAGCCTAGACAAGACGTGTTTTGTTTTTTCTTTTTAAGGGGGTATTTGGTAAAATATTTCATTTTAACTTTATTCAAATACAATACAATTTTACACCAAATACAAATTTTACAACAGTGCTACGAAAATAATTACTATTCAAAATATTTTTAAAACAATCACATCAACTTTTCAACTTTACTTTTTATCTTTACTTTTACCAATCACATCAACTTTTCAACTCTAAAATACTTTTCATCCAAACACACATTTCATTCAAATATAAAACAAATACTTTTCAACCAAATACAACATTTAAAAAACAAATTTCATTCAAATACAATTAAAATGCAATGCGTTTACCAAACGCCCCCTAAATGTCCTAGCTAGCCTTTAGAGCCAAAAAAAAAAAAAAAAGGTCCCAGCCAGCCTAGTTATATTTTTTTAACGAAGGAAAATTTGAGATATTGCAGAACCCATCAGAATCTTAAAGAGTTTGTTAAATTTTATATTTCGCTAATTTTATTGTTTATGAAACATAGCTTGGCGTTAGGCATGCTTATTTTATGCCTATAATTAAGGCTATACTGAAGAACAATGTCAAATAAAATTTTATTTGCCCCACTTCCCTCAAAAAGAAAAAAAAAAAAAAACTGCAACAGATAAATAGCATTTTAAAGCAGAAAACAATGTCATCTCCTAATGGCATCATGCGTTGATCCGACATAATATTGATATACATTGGCCGCAGTGAAAGCTTTTTGCACTTTAACATTTTTTTTTCCTTATTTTGGACAAAGAATAAAATGACTTAAAACTAGAAATAAAATAAAAAAAAAGAGAGCAAGAATACCAATTAAATTAGCTAATAAGCGTTGCTAACATGGGCGTGTTAAGAAATGATGTGAAGAAGCATCGATGAATGAGCACACAAACGTATAGTTACAGTTTTCTAGGTTTAATTTCACATTAATTCCGTAACCATTTCTAATATGAATGTCCAAGTCATATACTAATAGATGAAGCCCGCCAAATGTTTCAAAAATTCAATTTTTTCTTTAAATATTTCCAAATGTTTAATTATGCTCCCATTTTATAGAACATTAATTATAAGTTATAATTGTGCTATAAAAAAAAGTTATAATCGTGCATCGTTGAAAAGTTATAATGTATAATTACGATCACATTCACTTAAGTAATATCTTTAATTTCCCTAAAACAAAAAAAAAAAATCTTTAATTTTGTTTTTTGTTAACAATTATTTTTCTGATTCCATTTGTGGTTCTTGAATTTTACATGCATGCCTTTGTACACACACACACACACACACACACACACAAATATATATATATTTATATCTAACAATTTTGCTTCGTTGGCACGAAGAAATTAATGTTGCTACCAGATAGATGGAGTGAAACGAAATTAAGCCCGGCACCTTTCATGCCTAACACAATTACATACCAGCATACTCAATTGGAGCAAGTGCGTACCTTTATTTATTTCTTGGCGTAAAACCAGTAGTTAACCTAGCTGGCTTGACCATACATTAAAATTTATGATCCAGTACATGGAAGTGTAAAAAATATCACCCAACTAGTAAGAAATGCCACCGACTGCAGCCCACGACCTCCCTGAGCGATCAAGCTTTCTCTGCTGCGAGCCGTGACCCATATCGTCCTACATGACCCACACTGCCCACTGCGACCTATGACCACCAATTCCATCGGCCGCGATCTAAGCCTCTTTTGAGAGAAAAAAAAGAGGGAGAAAAACCCTAATTTAAAAAAAAAAAAACCTAATGCTGTTAAAAAAAAAAAGTTCAATTGGATCATTAAATTTTATTTTCGTTATTTGTTAGCAGTTTGATTTCATTTGCTTTTGTTAAAATTTGAACTTAGAGAAATTATTCCTAATAAGAAAGAAAGTCCAGTGAAACTTTGGTTGATAAGACTGTGATGTTTGTAATTTATAAATTTATAATTTTAATTTACCTTTGTGTTTTTAATGTAACTTTGTTATTAAGATAACATTTAAATGGAGGCTTGATTTTAATATTTCTGATGAAGTTCACTAACGGTTGCCACTGTAATTTTTGCTTTTATGCTATAACGTCAATTTTAATGTTTTCAAATAAAAACATTTGAAAGTAAATTAAAAAAAAAAATTTCCCCAAACCGGCCATAAGTAAAACACATGGCCAATGCTAGCTTAGCTCTCCTACATCGGAAGTTTTTGGTTAATTATCCTAGGAAGTTCTCGTAGCTTTTGATAGATTTTTTTAGCAGTATGATTTTATAAATATTCATGTTAAAAAATATATATCATAGAACATAAAAGTGCTCACACTTATAGATTAGACCATTAAAAGATAAATTTAACAACTAAAACAGCCTTTCTATCCTTTGTGAAAATGTCATTCCCTACCATAAAAAATTCCTTTTCTATCCAACTTAGAAAATAAACATAAGCATGTAATATAGTACATTTCAATATGGTGAAGATATTAAGTTACCATTTTGCTCTATTGGAATCCGTAGAAAAATTAACTATATATCAACCAAGAAAACCATCACGGCGGTCGAATCCAACGATCGTATGCTTATCCAACATGCTCTAAAACTGAACCGTAATCAATTTTTTAATGATTAATTGTCATATGTATAAATTAATCCGGTGATCTAGTAAAAATAATGTTGACCATGACGCTTCTTGATCTCCACCCACGACGGCGACAAAACCGGACTCGTTGTTTCGCACTCCATCGCCGCCGCCGCGGTCTTCCTAGAATCACTTCGCTCAAAATCATACTGATTCGCGCACGGCATTATCTTCTCGGTCTCCTCCTCGGGCAACACCTTGACTCTCCAGACCTTGAAAGTCTGGTCCAAGCTCGCACTGTAAACCAGAAACCCCTTCATCACCACTTGCTCGACCTCCAAACATGCCGCTAAGCACCTCACTGGCCCTCTGTGCCCGTCCAACACAGCCAAACACTCGTGCAAACAGCTTCCTTCCTCTCTCCTCCATATCCGAATCGTCGTATCCTCCGAACCGCTGAAGACCATCTTCTCCACCGCCTCGAGGCAAAGCACGGAGAATCGATGGCCTTGCAAGAACCCTCCATGGTTGAATCTGTAAGAAGTTCTCTCTCTTTCCCAGAAGTTTATTGTCCCGTCTGAAGAGCCAGAATAGAGAAATCCAGATCCAAAATTAAATGAAGAAGATGAAGAGGAAGAGGAAGAAGACGAAGACGATGAGCTTAAAGCTATGGCGTTCACAGGCGAAGGTTGGAATCTGAGGATCATCGTTAGGGTGTGGGAGTTCTCTCTGTAAATCCTTCTCCAGATCTTCACCGAGCCGTCCGATGAGCAGGTGAACACACATCCGTCGTCTTGGTTGACCAGTATCGCGTTAACTTTGTCCTCATGAGCCAAGAACGAGTCAACACATTTTCCGCTAGGGACTCGCCAAACTTTGACCGTCCTATCGTAGGAGCCGGTGTATAGAATCCCTTCTGCATGGTAATAAGCCATGCATGAAACGCACTCCTTGTGCTGTCGTTGGGCTGGTTTGGCTCTCGAAAACAAGGAAAACGACAACGAGCTCGTTCTCGGAATGGAACAAAACTTTTTGAAAGTCAAGTCGTTGAAGTTCCACACCCGGACTTTGTTGTCCTTGTGGGAAGTGAAGAGCGTGTCTCCATGGGCTAAGATTGCCCTAACCTCACCGCACTTGGCCTTCAGAAGCCCACGCTCGGTGCAGTCGGGTTGTCGCCACGCGCGGATGCGGCAGCTCTCGGAGCCGGTGAAGACGATGCCATTGGAGGCGGTGATGGAGTAGATGGTGCCATCGTGGCGGTGGAGCGAGCCGATGCAGTGGTAGAGGAGGGAAGGGGAAGGGGTCTGGAGGGGTGAGCAGGTCCATGGCGAATCCGGGCTCGGCGGCGGCAGCATTCTGGGCTGGGCCGGGCTTGTGGAGACTGGGGGGCTGAGCTGGCCCAACTCCGGGTAGTCTTGAAGGTTAAAGTACTCGTCGTCGTACATTTCGTGATGATCATGGCTGAAGTTGTGGGTGTCGATGGAGAAGTGGGTTGGGGTTTGATCTCGTGAGGCGTAACTTCTCTCTTCGTAGATGATGCTTAGGAGAGAGTTTTGGTGGTAGAGTTCCATGACATGGTAAGAGAGAGAGAGAGAGAGAGAGAGAGAGAGAGGGGTGGGAAAAATGAGGAAGGGGTTTCTAAGTAGTGGGTTGATCAAGGTGTAGTTTATTTCTTTTGGGGCATAGAGAAAATTAGTTGTGTGGCTAGTGTGGGATTTATGAAGCCAGCCAACGAAAATGGTTGAATTTATATAGTTAGATTGATAGGTGTGGTCTTAGTGGTGGCATTAAAGGGGTGAACCAAGGAAATGGGAAAGCTGGGTGTGACATTAATATGCATGGGGTCGTTAGAGCATGTAATTTCAATCATGCACGGCGGAGTCGGTGCAAAGAAGTACTATTTTGCTCCTCACTATATTTCTTAAATATGATGCTATACTAAATAGTGTCTAATACCAAAGCAATGTAGAATGAGTAACTCTTATGAATCGTTTGATAAATACATTATATATTAATTACGTTTGAATACAATTTATTTTTTGAGTGTTATATTTAGTTAAGAAGTATTTGTTTTGTATTTGAATGAAATGTGTGTTTGGATGAAATGTATTTTAGAGTTGAAAAGTTGATGTGATTAATAAAAGTAGAGATACAAAATTAGAGTTAAAAAGTTAATGTGGTTGTTTTAAAAAACTTTTGAATAGTAATTATTTTCGTAACACTGTTGAAAAGGATTGTATTTGAATGTAAAATTTTGTGTTTAATATAAAATTGTATTACGTTTAAATACAATAGCACTAAAAAATATTTGTCAAACGAGCACTTAATTAGTTGCGATATATTTCAAAAGGTAAACAAATGTATGCACTGTGTGTTTGCATTTTGCAGCAGTTTTGGATCTGCCCATTTCATGCACTAATAAGGAGGTTCCTAGCATTCATACACATCTTTTGCTCTTCAGATTAAAAGAAGAAAGAAAAAAAAAACATATTTAATTCCAATTACTTGAGCAAACAGGTTTGGTATTGTTGGTAGGATCTATATTTCTGGATTTGTTACTTTGTCTTCCCTTTCCCAGCTGGACCCATCAGTATAACAACCAGGATCTTATTCTATCTGAAGCAGTTTTAGTTCTGGAAAGTGGAAGTATATATTTATTTTTTTGGGAAGAAAAATAGGTAGTTGTTTGTAAATGTGTACACACACAGAGATATGGCAAGTCACTTGTATAGATACATGATTCTTGCAGGTTTATTTGTTTGGCATGAATAATTTTGTTTGCTCCCAAAGTGAAGCACCAATACATATTTAGCCTCCATTTGGTTAGTCCGTTTGAAGTAGGGTTTTGAAGCTAATCAGAGTTAAGTTGAGTTTTGAAATTATGTATTTAGTTGAAATGAATTGTTTGAAGTCAAAAAACGTAAAAACTTGAAATGTGTTTAGAAAAAATAATTGATATTGTTTTTTTTTTAATTATTTTCAAAATTTTATACAATTAAAAAATTTATCTTATTTTAATTTAAAATAACAAAATTATGTATTTTTAAAATTTGAGTTTTAAGAAGAAACTTGGAGATGTTAATAATGATACTGAGTTTACTTTTAAAGAAAAAAGCAAAAGAAAAAAAAAAGTTAAAATTGTTTGGTTTGGAATGAATGTGCTAAGCAAGCCCCATATTTCCTAAAGTTTATAAGGGCTTTTCGCATGGTACTAATTATCTTCATTGGCATTTTACACAAGATAATTTATTTTGAGTTTTCTTATATATACCAATAAAAAAATTTAAAAAAAAAAATTCTATGCATAAGATAACTCTAGATCCACAGCTAACTGTAACTCAAAGGTGTAAAATCTTAACATAAAAAAAAAAAAAAAAAGAGAGAAGAATAAAAGCACGCAAGACGTTTTTTTGGTGCCCATTATAGACACTGACAAAAGTAATATGTGATGGTTCTTTGTTGTCTTTAGGTGAAAATTTTAAAAAAAAATAAGAAAAAAAGGGAAAGAAAAACTACTTAGTTATGGAGAAGCTAAGGAAATGGTGGCATTCATTTTCTACACAGGGCTATCATCAACATTTTACGAGGGCAGGACGCTCATTTATGGACTCCTTTTACTAACTTAAGATTCACTAATTTGCTTATCCCACAAGAATGTACAAAATATTAATATTACGAATAAATTTATGAGTAATCTTTGACTTTTTTTTTTCAATGTCAAAATGTTATAAGAAAAATAATAGAAAATTAAAAGTGTATAAGTGTAAAATAGAAAAAAAAGACAAAATGAAAACTAAAAAGAAAACTAGAAAAACAAAAGAAAAAAAAGGGCCAATTCTGTGGTGGTGGGGGGACATCCACTTTCCTCATTAATGGGGTAAAAAATTTTAGCCACATCCGATCCTCTTTAGCTGGTCTTGATTACAAAAATATACCAAACTTTAATAGAATAGCCACACAAGATTAAAAAAAAAAAAAAGAATTTCCCTTTCCTTTTACAATCACATTCCTTCGTCTACAACCATGGTGACTTTCTTTGAGTAATAAGTTTCAATTTATTAGTAGATTCAAACTTAGGGAAAAAAAAAAAGACGCATTCCAAAAAATAAAATTAGAAAAGAAATCCACCAATATATGACTTTGTTCTATGCCAACGGTGAGAACAAGAGTTATGAGGTGAAGCGAGACGTCAATTAGTTAACATGATCTCTGATTTCTTTCTTTTTCTTTTTTTTTTTAAATCCACGAGTATGGTCACTTTTATGAGCTTGAACTCTATACTAAAGATGACAAAAACAATTAACAAATAGTTTAAGCCAAACAAAATTTTAAATTTGTCAATTTTCATAATTTTCAGATCAAGAAAAGTTGCTGGCAATTACTTAAAAAATTTTCAAAACTTGCGAAGGGAAGATTTTTCACCTTAGGTTTGGTTGGCTTGTAGTCGTGATTTGCGAGCCCAGGTGCGATGGAGGTTCATGACGGTGATCAAGTCTATCGTGGGTCTCCTTCTCGAGTGGTGGTGAATCGCCACTCACGTGGAGTGGGTTGTGGCTTGCTTTACTTACTCTCCATTCTCTGTCGAGATCCACAATGGTTGTCAAATTGTTGATCTCCACCATCACGCTATTGATCATGCCGGAGATTTTGTGTGTGGAACTGACGCTCTCATTTTTTTTAAAATGCCATCCAATTAGATGTATATGTCTCATTATGCTTTTGGTAAACCTTTTGAATTTGAATCCTTTAAAATTAATATAATGATTTAAACTTTTTTTCTTATTAATGATATAAAATAACCTTATCTCATTGTAGAAGTTCTAAAAAAAAAAAAAAAAGCAAAACAAAAAGACGTTAAAAGAAAAATCGTTAAGATTCACTCAATTTGAAACATTTTCGCTAACTCCAAGCTTTTAAGAGGTCATTCTCATTTTTGATTTATTGTTAAATTTAGTGATATGAGGTAAACTATTCAACTTTTAAAACATGTAAACGGGCTAAGATATATCCAAACTCATAATCGCCTACAAAATCTTGATTGGATATCATGATAAATGGATTAAATAGGTAAAACTCGTTATATTTCTAACAAAGACCACTACAATTTATTCCCTGGCAAGTGAGGTAGGCGTAGTACCATGGCATATCATCCTGATTTCTTGCTGTTCACCGTCTAGAGTACCATATGGTGGTGGACCAGAAGAATGCGGCTCTTGATGGGCTGGGCTCAATTGTAAATAAATTTGTTGTTGGGCCTAAATTAATTCTCAGCCGCTTCTATGAACCCAGCAGCATCCTTTGGGCCGGCTGGGATTGGATTGACATTCGGTCTATTGGATTTGTGCCATTGTCGGTGGTGGGTCTATGAAAATAATAGTAGTCGTTTTATTCAATGTTGACATTCATGGTGAGCTGATCTAGGGGTGTTCGTCGGGTGGGTTGGGTGGATTTTTGACATTTTTCAACCCACCCAATGAAGATTGGATGGGTTGAAAATTTTTTTCACCCACCCAATTAACCCAATATACAAAATCGACCCACCCAATTAAAGTTTGGGTGGGTTTGGCGGGTTTTTCGGGTTCGTCGGGTTCGGCAATTTATAAAAACAAAATAATAAAACATGACTTAAAAATTTAATCACAAATCAAAATGCAAGCTCAAATATTCAAATAAAGAAATCATATAAAGACAATAAGAACTAATTAAAACATGCTTTTAATGAATACTAAGAAATATCAACCACAAACAATCAAATCTATTTCACAAGAATAAACTCTAACTCCAATGTGTGTAGTAACAAGAACTAAAGTCAGGTAAATTGAAATAAACTTGAAATCTTGTTCCTAAATCCTAACAAAAGGGAGGATCAGGGGAGGCTAGTGGCAAGTGGCGGCTAGGGTTAGGCAAGGGCAAGGCAAGAGACGAACACGGGTTTGGGGAGACAAAAATGAATATGTCGAGGGGTGACGGCCGATGATCAAAGAAAGGGACGATTGGAGGAAGTTGGTGGGATATCGGGTTTGGTAAGGGCAAGGCACAAACTTTGGCTTGGGGGGAAGCATAAATGAGAAATGACAGTCGGATCAACAAAATTGGCTTAACTTAATCATTATATTTTTTCTAAATATAAAAAAAAAAAAAACACATTCATTGGGTGGGTTGGGTTTTGATCGGGTTTTAGAATTCCAATCCGAACCCACCCAATTTGACATTGGGTTGGGTGGGTCAACCCGATTTTTTTTTGGGTCTGACGTGGACCCAACCCGTCGGGTTTTCCTTGGGTGGGTTGGGTGGGTTATTTGGGTTTTCGGATTTTTTGTTCACCCCTAAGCTGATCTGTGATTCTAGGCTTCACGGTAGCAACACTCTTGGCTGGGCTGGACTTGCAGGGGCTGGTGGGCTGAATAGGCCCACGCCTGGGTAGTATTGACGTTTGAAACTCATTGTCGTAGATTTCAGGGTTATGATTGAAGTTGTGGGTTTGGGCTTTATCTATAGCATGAGTCGTTACGTCTCTCTTCTTCAGATTACGCTTAGAAGAGGGTTGTGGTGGTAGAGTTCCACGACATGGTGAGAAAGTGAGAAGTGGAAAAGGATAGGCGTTTATAGGCAGTGGATTTATTGTACTTAATATTTTCAAGGGTGCAGAGAAAATTAGACGTCGCTGGTGTGGGAGTTATAAAGCTAAGGCATTCTTCGTAAGGTACACAATACATGCAATGCACGTATGTGTGTTTTGCAGAAAGCATTAAAACTGCCCTTCCTACATGCATTCATACAATATCTGTTTCTTCTTTTCCCACTGGAGCAATCCGTACGACAACTCAGATCATCTCATTATTCTATCTGAACCAATTAATTTCAGTTATGGAAATAGTTTTTCTTTCCTAATATATATTTTTTTCTGTCATTTTTCACATTTCTAAAGCCAGTGTTTAATTTGGATTTCAATTTTAATATCTGCATGTTTTTAAAATCTTTGTGTTCTAATATTAAAATGACAAAATTAACTTTAATTATAAATTCTGATAAGTACTACTGTCTATTTTTTAACAATATGTTATACTGAAGAACTATTTTGTGATATGTTGATAGTTCAATTATCTATTATCAGTTCTGGGGTGTTTTAAAATTCAGTGACTAAAATGAGATTATACCTATACTTCAAGGATAAAAAAAAAAAAAAAAGCTTGGTTGTGCAAAAGTTAATTAGGTTGTGCAAAAGTTAATTAAGGAATTGTGGCAGGGGAGCGCTTATTAATTAGTATCGGCTAAACGTACGATCGATGGCATTCATATACTATGAAAGTCTATCTTCAGCACTTATATCTGTTTTTTATTTGTTCCCGTAAATAGAAAAATACAGGGTAAGTATAAGATATAGTGCTAATTTATTATATGATGCACCAATAACAGTCGGTGATATTTTATGAGGGCAGGATATTCATTAACTAATTAAAGATTGAGTACTGCATACTTTTTCCACAATAATCACAGGCATAAATTCACAGTAGTGATTGAATTCTTCTCTCTTTTTTAAATTATAACGTGTTTGATATATGCTTTTTTTTTATTACATTTAAATGTAATGTAATTTTTTTTCAAATACAAAAGTATTTCATTTAAATACCAATCATATCACATATTAAATCCAATATAATTACTATTTATTATTTCACTTTTTCTATTACTTTTATTAATTACATCATATATTCTCTCTTTTTCCTTTTTTTTCTCTACTTTTACCCATCACAATACATATTTATTATTAAAATATAATTCAAATACTTTTCACCCAAACACACATTATATTCAAATACAATGTTAATACTTTTCCTCCAAATACAAATTACATTCAATAGATTACATTTGAATGCAATGCAAATGCAATGCGTTCACCAAACAGAGCATAATAGTCTCCATAGTTAATTTAGTCCCATAAATGGTCATTGAGTTGAAAAGTACCTTATCAATGGATGATTGCTGTAGTATAATTTTGGACTAAAACTTATAAATTTAATCAGGGACTAATTATAGCCAGATATATAGTTTAGCTCTGACAAATTGAACATATATGTACTATATGATATCTAACTATAAATCATGTATTCTTGCTTGTTTAATCGTTGTTAACCTCAAGTAAATTATACATGGATTATAGAATATTATCAATTCCTACACTACATGGAAACAATCTATATTGCTAGGTCCTTAAAATTATCTCTAAGATACATGTAATTTGACTGTAAATCATGATACTTAAATTATACTTATTCCCGGCTAAGTCGTGCACCTGGTGATTCAACAAAGGCATATATATGTACTTGACACAGTCTTTTTCTTCTCTTAATGGGGTTCAAATTTTACTACACTAGGTAATTCCTAATAATAGGCCCCACTGTCATATTAGAACGAGAAAACTGTGGAAACAACTGTTGATGTAGACATATTTATATTTGTTTGTTCTCATTTAATATTTAGATTTTTGACTTTTCATACTTATCCAATTGGAGGTTAATAAGATGAAGCTATTATAATTGAGAAAATAAGTTAGATACATGCTTTCTAAAGGACAATGCTACAAATAACCCAAAAACAGTTTCACATAATGAAACTAAATGAAAAGGAGGGAAAAAAAAAAAAAAACCAAAAAAGAAAGTATATAAATATGAAAAGAAAGAATGAAGGAAGAAAAAAAGAGACATATGGATTCTTTGATTTATTGATATAGCAAATTAAGGGACAATTAGAAATAATGCTCATTAGGTGTCCTTAATTTATTCATGACATAGATGTTTCGTTTTTGTCCTTTTTTCCCCCCTTGACATTATTCTATTTTTCTTTATTTTTCTTATTTACAATACACTTGGATGGAGAAAAGATAAGAATGCTAAATAAATGCTTATCTAGTTAAGATATCATGATATGCTTATTAATTTTTGTCATTATCATTTATAAAAAAAATAAAATAAAAATGTGGCTGAATTCTTTTCTCTATTTAAAATTAATCGGCTTGGTTTCATAAATAGTTGCCGAATAATAAAAGTTTCTTTCGTATTATTACTTTATTAGATTTTTAGAGGAAAACTGTTTACTTATTCAGGCCAATTAGCTCTGACAAATTGAACATATATGTATGTTCATACAATTTTTTTTTAATTGTGAGGATTATACTCTTGTTTGTTAAATAAAAAGATAATATTCTCAAATTTTAAACTTGAGATTTCTTATCCAAATCTCTTTATTCTCGCCTGCTTATCTAGCTTTAACAGGGTATATGTATCGTATAATATCTAGATAGAAATGTATACTTGCTAGTTTTATCATCTTCAAGTAACTTGCTAGTTTTATCATCAAGTAACTATTCTCACCTGCTTTAAAACTTGCTAGTTTTAAAACTTGCTAGTTTTATCATCAAGTTACTTCAAGTAACTTGCTAGTTTTAAACTTGAGATTTCTTATCCAAACCTCTTTATTCTCGCCTGCTTATCTAGCTTTAACAGGGTATATGTATCGTATAATATCTAGATAGAAATGTATACTTGCTAGTTTTATCATCTTCAAGTAACTTGCTAGTTTTATCATCAAGTAACTATGTCTAGTCCTAAACCATTCTATTGAAAGGTCCATATAATTTGACTGTAAATCATTTCCCTTAAGCTACACCCGATAAGGTCGTGTAGAAATACAAAAGCTATGTTTCTGAAATAAACGTTCGACACAATTTTTTTTTTTTAGTTAAGAAATCGTCCAGTATCAAATTAATTGAAACAGATGATCGTATAATGAAACTAGATGAAAAGGAGGAGGAAAAAAAAAAAAAAGAAAGAGGAAATTAGGAAGAAACAAAGGGACATCTGGATTCTTGATTATTTGATATAGCAAATTATGATACAACTAGCAAAAGTGCTCGTTAGATGCTCTTAATTTGTTCATGACATTGCTATGAAAGCCCCGTGAAATCCATATGGAACTCTGCATGGCAGCGTTATTTTTGCAACTGGCATGTCAGAAAACTTCTTCGCGTCAATCACATAAATCTATAAGATAGTTATTGGTTAAGAAATTAGAAAGCTAAATTAATGAAAATCAAGAATTATATGCAGAATTCTGCCATCTTAGGGTGAGATGGTCTTTTATTTGTAACTTTCTTTTATACAATTTATAATAATCATTTGACTTATTTGTAACTTTATATAAAATTATATATAATATAATAAATTAGTATGAAATAATATCATATTACAATGATTTATATAAAGTTACAAGTCAACCGGTTATTATAAATTATATGAAAAAAAGTTATAAGCGAGGAACTATTCCATTGGTAGGACAATAAAAAAACATATGTTATATTTATATATATATATATATATATGATTACTCTCTTCCAGGATTGAAATTTAAGATCATTCCCATTTTTTTTTTATGATCTATATCCTACCTTGCCACTTAATCTCAACTATGAATTAGCTACACTTAACTTCTTTGACTAGAATTTTAGTAGAAAAATAAACGGAAAAAGTGGAATAATATTTAGTCATAGAAAGCCACCTCTATCAGAATTTTTGTTAAAAGCACAAATGGAAAAATAACACTTGACTGCACTTAAATTCCTTCTTTTTTTTGGTTATTATTTTTTTAAAAGAAATTCTAACAAAAGAAATTAAAGTTGGATTAATTCAAAATTCATGAAGTAAGGTAAGAATTTTTTAAAATTCAGTAAGCAAAAGTGAAAACAACTCTCAAATTCGGGGGTTAGTATATATGTGTGTGTGTGTGTATAGCATTATAATAAAAGGCAACAAGAAATGGTCCTTACGATAATTACTTGGGATGTGTCGGTATCCTCATTGTGAACAAAAGTAACGATCCAACCATCATCTTCACGAAGGCCTCCTTTACCAGGGACAAAAGTAGCTCCGGTGCAAAAGGTGTTCTTCTCAAACATATGATATTCCACTTTTATCGCCTCTTCCAACTCTTTTCCTATACTCTATATGTTTCCAGAATATTTTGCAGCAAGAAAACCATGAAGTACTTCTTGAAAAAAAAAAAAAAGAAAAAGAAGAAGAAAGAAAGAAAACAAAAAAGAAAAAAACGTTGATATATATATATATATAGAGAGAGAGAGAGAGAGAGAGAGAGGCCTTATTTACCGAAGCAAATCTTGTTTCTAGTTCTTCAAAGTGAAGCTTAGCTAGACCTCCATATTTAGGCAAATGATCTGCGGTATAGTTAATTTGTTAAATATTAGACTATGGTTATAGATAGAGCACTACTCATAAATGTTGTCAAAGGACATATATAGAATTTAGCCATTACTTGCAGTAGAGCTTGCCATAACATCAAGAACTTGGGTGTACCCAAATTTGTTCTTCAGGCCAGTTAAATTTCCGTTGATCACAGGAAAGTCCATGGACATTTCTGTATTGACGGTTAGGTTTCTCTCCCGAATGTCTCCCGTCCGCATGTTTAGCCGCCATTCATAAGGACGAACATATCAAAATTTCCAACTTTGATATCAAAATTTTCTTTAGAAATTGGATCATAAGGTCCTGGTATGATTGATTCAAGTGCTCTACAACCCCACACCACGACCTGCATTACATTCTCATGTACACGTACCATTGTTAATCCCACAACACTAGTACCGTAAGGTTCCTTTTCTAATGTTAATTCTCTATTATATTATTTGATCTATGATATAATTATTTTTCAAATATATGTTAAGTAGATAACTAAAAGCAAGGGAAAACATACAAACTGTAGATATTTTGTACATATTATCTACGACGATTATTTTAAGGAAAGTATATACTGTAATACAATATACATTGAAAAAAAAGTACATGAACATTTGTTGAGAAGGTGAATTGTATTCCTTACTAGATATTACGTACATATTATCTACGATATTAATTTAAGGAAAGTATATATTGTAATATGATATACCTCGTCGTCTCCATCTTCAAAACAATTGAAAAGGTGAATTGTGCAATTTGGTTCAACTTGGAACCATTTGATTGAATTTGAATCACCATAGCGCGGCATGACTCCGATCCTAGCATAGCTTTCCTTGCTATACTTAAATAATCTACACATTACGACCCACAAACATATATGTAAAATTTTACAAGAAATGATCTTATTTTACAACTCAATCGCAGAAGAATGTGATGCCATAAAAAAGTTGAATAATGGTTTTTCGGACGGATTTAGCAGAGAATGGTTGGATTAGATTAGAACTAAGAGTTGTAATGCTGACCTTAATTCTATTTCATTCCTTTAACAAGAATGGCAGGCTAGATGGGAAAACATTCCTTCATGTTGTCAGTGATTCATACCATTTCTTATCGTTTGTGATTTTTCATTTTTGTCCACATTTAAAAATAATTATCTCTACATATGTAACTATACTAAAAGCTTTTACGCAACACTTTTATAGTATAAAAACTCATCATAAACTATCGTAATATTCTATGATTCTTCTTTACGGATATGTATTTGGTATTTCTTGATAACTATTATGATGTTATTTAATAATTTTTTAATTAATTTCTTAAAAACAAAGAAAAAAAATTTGTGTATATTCCCAGTAATTTCTTAAAATAAGAAAATTGTGTATGCTTCCACTAAAGTGAAAACCTAGTTCCGCCACTACACATACGTATACGTGTATATTCATGTGTGCATATATGTATATGTATATATATATATCTATATTGGAGATATATATTTTTGAAGTTCCAAAACTAGGGATATTTAAGATTATGTAAATTAAAATACTCACGGGCCTCCAAGGAAAAGTCTCTTTACGTCTATTGTGAGTGGAAAATCCATAAATATATTGTACCTGCAAAGCCAATTTGTGTGAGTTTAATTAGTTAATGTATATACTATGCTGCAAGCAAACAGTAAACATGGGGAAGACAACCAATTAAGCTATAAATATCGGATCCCATGATAAAGATACACACACACACACACACACACACACACACATATAAACTTCAACTATACGACAAACTCAAATTATTGAACACGAAGGGCAGAGTAAACTTGGTGTGTGTGCGTGTGTGTGTGTGTGTGTGTGTGTATAGCTAGCTTTCACCTCTGTGTAATCCCAAAGTCATGGCAATATGTACATCGATCAATTTTTAAATCTGCTCTGTGAGCCAATTTCTTTCCATCAGCCGAAAAGGTGAACTATATCATGTAAATATATTTGAAGAATATTAAAACTTTAGAAATAATCTAATTATATTTACAAATATCTGCGTGTATATATGCACTATATATACACGTATTATACCAGATATTACGCCTATTTCAGCATGAGGTTTAATTGCGTTCATCCCTATTATGATCAGCTCTCCTGTGTTTGGAGCTCTCTGTATTTAATCATGTGTTGATTAAAAAGAATTAATTCAAAAGAAAACTTTAAATTATAACGTTAATTAGGAATTATATTCGAAATATTTGTACCTTTGGATGGCTTGTAAAAGGTCTGTTCCAAGGAGTCCAATTTCCTAATGTTTCCAATGTAGAAATGTCAATTTGTTGAGGCATACGATTTTCTGTAATGGAATATAACTTCCCCGCATGCTCGAACACATTGGTGTTGCTACTATATTTGTTGACCTTGCCAAATCTCATCTGAGACACATTATAATATGTCGCAAATTATAAGTAAACTAAGAATGTTGTAAATAAAATTAACTTTAGCTGTCTCTCTTCATTTGGGGGAAAAGAAAAAAAAAAGGCTCAAGCAAAATACTATGTCAGAAATGAATGGACGTCATAAGGATGGATTTTCAACAAAATCTCATCTTTTCAAATATTGGTCCATGCAACGTTTTGGGCGGCTTATATTTAACAACAGGCAAATTCAATATATATATAAAGATATTATGTAGGTTGGAATTCAAATGCAAGGATTAGAGTAAGTATTCCTAATGTGAGTGTATATATAAATATTTGTGATAAAAAATTATAATTTTATTATATGTGTGCCCACCAAATTGAGTAGATAAGCAGATATAACAGCTGACGAATCACCTCCCACAGTAGGAAGAAAAGATGGTTTGTTTCTTTATTTTTCTAGCTTGAAAGTCTCAGTTTCTACGTATCTGTTATTGTAGTAAATAGTCCAATTGGAGTCATTATTGTTTTTGTTAAAATACAAAGCATGAAGCATTCCTTCTCCTTCTACCCAAATATGATATGACCTTCCAAAAACTGATTTTGTTGATTTTAGCCTCCCAAAAGAGGATTGGATCCTGCAATCACTAAAAGAGACAAGGCCTAGTTATATTAACAAGCCTTACTTATCTTTTATTTCAGGAGAAAGGGCTAAATAACATATTTTTAATAGTCTCTCAACAACATGTTTTAAAAAAATTTGAATTAAATAATGTATTATTTATATAGTAAATGTGATATTTACTGTAACAGTTTTAAACCTCTTATATTTTACTTCCCAAACTTTTAAAAAATGTCCTATATGCTATAATTTCTGTTTTATTTCTTGTTGTTTTTTTTTTTCCCTCTCTCCGCTCAACCCAACCACCCAACCCCACCTCACCACCACCCCCACAACACCCACGCCCCCGCCCCGCCCCCCCGCCCTTTCTTTCATGGTAGTTAGAAACCTTTTACAGTTAATGATTTAGATAATCATTGTTAGGAATTAAAGGTAGAAAAGACATACAGGAAAATGAGAAGACAATAAAAGATAAGTAGCATATATACATTACATTAATATATAATTGTTTATTCATAATGTGCGAGTTTACTCCTACTAAACAATTAAGTGAAGAAATACAAATTACCATCTCCTCTCCATCCATCTCTTATATACATACATACATACATACATATATATATATAAGACATTTGTCCCAAAATCCCTTATATATACGAAAAGGAACCATACTTTAAATTTTTTTTAAAAATTCACTTCATATTGAGAAATTTTTTGGATTGATATTTAAAAAAAAAAATAATGCAGATTTCAAAAAGTAAAAAAAAGAAAAAAAGAAAAAAGGGGTTTGATTTGGATTGATTTATATTCTTTTTATATCATGGTGCTGAGCATTGTATTAAAAGCGGCACACAACTCCAGCGTTATATAATCTGTCTCTCTTTCTCTCAGGTGTATATTCTCTAGGCATTCAATTTTATTGTACTTTGCATATGGTGCTATATATATTGACAACCGGTACATGACGAGCAACTACATCATCGTGCGTCTAACGGACTCCTCATGAATTAATATGGATCAGTTAGTCTACAAATAATTTTGAAAAATACTTTAGAAACACCGTTGTGTTAACGCCACAAATAATAAAAAAAAGAACGTCCTATATGTGGATCCCATGATATAGTAACTACTTTATATTAGGGGGCGTTTGGTAAACGCATTGCATTTTGATTATATTTGAATGAAATTTGTTTTTTAAATGTTGTATTTGGTTGAAAAGTATTTGTTTTGTATTTGAATGAAATGTGTGTTTGGATGAAAAGTATTTTAGAGTTGAAAAGTTAATGTGATTGTTTTAAAAATATTTTAAATAGTAATTGTTTTCATAGCACTGTTGTAAAATTTGTGTTTGGTGTAAAATTGTATTGTATTTGAATGAAGTTAAAATGAAATTTTTTGCCAAATGTCCCCTTAATGTGCTATAATAAAACAATACCATCGGTATCCTTTAAATTTTTATATAACATTTGTCCTTTCCAGTGGCTTTTTTCTTCCAAACTGAATGGCACATTTCAAGTTTAGGAATATTATCTGTTTTGTTCAACATATACAGAATTGACATATTGCAGCACATAGTGATAATAATATATATGTATATATCCAATCATATTCGGGATTTGTTTAAATTATATTAAAAAAAAAAAAAAAAACTGACCATTTCTTACGTAAACACCTTCCGGAAAATCGTCGGGGATGTTCCCTTCGATGCTGCTGATAACCACAGGCCCTCCCAACTCTTCAACTGGCGCGAAGTTTCTCTGCAACATATGCAAAATAAGACCAGCATATATACGAGTTGCTACAAAAGAAAGTTATGTCCCATTAATATATATATATTAAATTAAATAAAAAAATAAAGTACTTACTTATGTTTACATTTGGTTGCTGTCAATATTAAAGTTGGTTATCTAATACACACACACACACACACACATATACATATGTAATACCTGAGAGGGGAACAATGGTTGGTCAACAAACTCAAACACCGAATCAACTAAGGCGTCCAAAACTTTGGCATGACTGTTCTTTATTGTTTTGGAGAGTTCTACTCGGATCATGTCTGGAACTTGTGGCAAGGCTCTAAAAAATGGCTGATTATATTCGCATGTATTACACAAGTAATCAAACACTATATATAAGCGACAGCTAGTATACATAAATACACAATCACACACACACATCCGCACCGTGGTCTCTGTTTGTGTGTGTGTGTGTGTGTAAAAGTGCAATTTTGGTGAGAGTGAAAACGTATTAGAGCTTTCATGCACGCCCAATAGGAAGAGAATTAAGGACGAACAAATTACCTTGACAGATAAAGACAAGGAGGTCTTCAAGTTTTCATAGTTGCCTGGCCTCCCCTGAGCAGAACAACTCACTAGAAAGCCAAGATGTGACGATGATGCCATCTCTCTCTCTCTCTCTCTCTCTCGATCTAGATCATACACAAGAATACACAAATGTTTTTGTGTGTGTATATATTTATATATACTGCGATATAATTGAAAACTTAGAGAATTTAATATTAAGAGTATGAAGCTTGCGTGCATTTCAAAATATATATGCTTTTTATACCACCAATAGCAGCGTCGAATTGTATTCAGCAAATATGAAAAGGAAAAGTAAAATAAATAAAATAATAAGAAAGCACGCTTGTCATGGTCCGGAGGAGAGGGAGGTAAGGACCGGGGAAGGCATGTCCCCCAGATTTTTTGAAATTACCTTTCACCGCTCTAACTTTTTATAGTTTTTCCCAATTAAAAAATATATTTACAAGTTTATCTTTGGTTTCTCCCCGTAAAATATTATATATATATATAAATGATGATGATATGAAATAATAAGTGTGTCAATAAGATATCTTGTTTAGTAAGTTTTCCATTAACACATTTACTATTTAATCATCTAGCATGAAAGTAATGATAAAAAGAAAATATAATGAAGTTAAAATCACTCTAAAGAAGAGAGAAGACATAGAAACTACCACTCTGCTGTCAAATAAGATCTACCCAGACAATTGTGGTGCCTAATTAAATCTCTTTACAAGAGAAACTAGAAGAAATATTTCCTACAGAAAAAAAAAAAGCAAGATCTAGGACAAAAAAAAAAAAAGCTAAAAACAATAAGGAAATCTATAAAAAGGAAGACCATTCATATTTAGACTGAATAAATGTCAGAGTTGAGATCATTATTGCCATTAATGACGCTATATCGAATTTTTTACTAATTAATATTTAACACCATTAGCTTCACAAAACCATCAAATCTCTCCGTAGCACAAAGAACAAAGCCATTTACTATATCCAAGAAGCTTTATTTGATTTAGTTGCGAAATAATTGACATAGTTTTCTTAGAAAAAACTTTTAATCTTATCTAAAGTTTTGATTTGTAAGCACTCATATATAAAATTTAATAGCTCAAATAAATAAAAAATCAACAATACTACTATATAAATTTACAATATTTTAAACTCTAAACCTTAGAATTGACATAAATTTTTTTTATAAGATTAGGTTATTTGAGAAAAAATAATCAAAGATATAACTAGATAAACAAATGATGAAAAATTGTTACGTTATAGGTTTGGAAAGCTAATAATCTGGTCATTGCCTCTACCATGAAAAATGACTTGGCTAGTATGTCCATGCAGTGGATCCAAAACCCTCATCAAACATGGTTCCGCTATCGGCAATCCATCCTCAGCACAGGCCGTAGCAACCAACGAAGCCGAATTCTCAAGAGCAAAGAGACAAGCTATTAGCTGCACGCCTTCGGCACTTCAGGATCACCAAATAGCTCCCATGACAAACTTTAAGGAGAAACTTTCTTCTTAGACGCAAAACAGTTCCAACAACATTTCTGACACTGAAAAGCTCGGACTTAGGAATTAACAAAGGCATAATAGGTCAATCAGGTACAATTAATTTAATTACGCTTCCTTTGTTGACGATTAATCAAGCTATATATATGCAGGAAGCCAAGGCAGTTGCAAAATTTTTTTGGGCTAATCAGGAAGCACAATGAGCATTACCTTCTCTGAAGGGTAGTTTTCTCCCTTGTTTTTCGTTTTTTGTTCAGTTTGTCATAAGTATGGATTCTGAATTTCTTTAATTTTGTTTTTCTTTTGTTTTTTGTTCGTTTATAACTAAATATGAGTGCGGTATTAATTCCTCCTCCCCGTTTTTATATATATATATATATAAACTACGCAAGAGTAAGGACACTCAATCGATTCATTATTTTTTTTAATTATTTTGTGAGTATACTCCATTGATTTTTATTAAAAAAAAAAACCACCGCTCAAATTTATTAAAAAAAAAAGAAACAAATTAAAACAAAAGAAACAAGCCATATATTGTTTTGTCGATGTACTCCATCGATTTTTACACATTTTGAAATACTACAATCAGATGCTATTTTGAGAGTGGGATGAAAGTCCCATGAAATCCATAAGGAACTCTGCACGGCAATGTAATCGTTGCAACTGGCTTATCAAAAAACTTCTTAGTACCTGTCACAAGAACCTGCAAATTGGCAATTATATATAATTGAAGAGAATATAAATAGTAAATATCTCAACCTAGAATGCAAAAACAAACAAAGCCCCTTTTTTTTTTTTTTTTTTTTGCGCTGAAGAAAATAAAAATAATATGAATTTATTTATTACTTGGGATGTGTTGGTATCTTCGTTATGAACAGTGACAATCCAATCGTCATCTTCTTCGAGGCCACCTTCTTCAGGGACAAAAGTAGCTCCACTACAAAAGGTATTTTTCTCAAACATATGGTATTCCACTTTAATCGCCTTTCTTTTACTCTAGTTCAAAATGAAAATAAAAAATAAGAATTCATGAAATAAGAGCTAGAAGAAGGGGAAAAATGCAGAATATATAGTACCGAAGAATATCTTCTATCTAGTTGTTCAAAATGTAGCTTTGCCAAACCGCCAAATTTATAAATATTATCTACATTATTGATCAAGTAAACAAGATTATTAAACGCAATCAATTTATATCTACAAGGGGACATGAAATAACTTATTGGTTAATGTAATTCCTAATAAAAACCACCTGAGGTAGAGCTTGAGACATAATCAACAACTTGTGTGTAGCCAAATTTGTTCCTAAGACCAACAAAATTTGGATTGATCATAGGAAAATCCATGGAAACTTCTGTATCGGCAATGAGATTCTTCTCCTTAACTTGCGCCGTTCGCATGTTTAATCGCTCTTCATAAGGACGATCGTACAGTAAAGCATCTCTAGTTGAGATATCAATTTTTTCCTTACTACTTTCTGAATCTATGACTGATTCAAGACTGCTACAGCCCCCGATCACAACCAGATTTGTTCTCAACAATACATGTTCGTTCAAACAGTTAGCAATTTTTATGTAATTTTGTGGTAATCAAGTTCTAGTAATTAAATCTGATCCAGTAAAAGAAAATAATTAGATTGCTAAATATTTAACTAGTAAGCGTACCTCGTCGTCTCCATCTTCAAAACAATTAACAACGTGGAATGTGCAATTTGGTTCCACTTTAAACCATTTGACTGAATTTGCATGACCATAGCGAGGAATAATGCCAATCCTTGCATAATCCTTCTTGTCGTATTTTTTTTAATCTAGAACTGTCCAATATATATATATATATGTATATATTATTTAGATATTCATGAATCAATCGCACATAAAATATAGAATTTGACAGGAACTAAAGAACTCACGGGCCTCCGCAGACAAGTCTCATAATGTCAATTGTAAGTTGAAAATCCATGAACACGTTGTATCTGCAAGCCAATGTTACATGCAAATTAAATTGTTGATAAAGTCAATGAGGATCCCTTGAATTTCGGTAGCAGTACAATGTAAAAGGAGGCTAATCTTGGAAGGTCTGTCCAAATTTTAGTGGTGCAAATGGTCTGAAAGCATTATTATGTCGCATTATTTATTAGAGTCCGACATGCATCGCATGTAAATTTTAGTTAAAAATATTTTAAATTACTTTTTAAATAACATGACATAAAATATTTGGTAGAGAACATTTGAGATATCAAAATTTAATAACTATCTGAGTCCCTTGCTAGAATATGCTAGCTAATTCGAGCCAAAGATTGCTCTATATATTGGTAGCTGTAGTGTTGATACTTGAGACTATAATGTTTGCATTGAAAGAGGGGGAAAAAAAAATCTAACATCTGTAGCTATCTATTACCTCTGTGTAACTCCAAAATCATGGCAAAATGTACACCGATCGAGTTTGAGATCTGCTCTACGAACTATTTTATTTCCATCAGCTGAAAAAGTCAAAAGATTTGATAACAGCAATTGGAATTAATCCTCTCAAAATATTATATAATTAACCATACTCATAAATTGAATAAATACATACCAAAAATTACCTTAATTTCAACATAAGGTTTAATTGCATTTATCTTAATGATAACCAACTCTCCGGTATCAGGAATTTTCTGTATGTGTATAACAAAGATGACAAAGGGAAACATTTTCTAAGAAAATATAACGGGAAAACATGGTTAAAGAACACTATTAGTCGATGTGAATGTGTAATAGAGAACAATTAGAAATGATATAGTTGTACCTTTGGGTGGCTTGTGAAAGGTCTGTTCCAAGCTCGTGAGAGATGCCAATTGCCTAAAGATTCTAATGTAGAAATGTCAATCTCTTCAGGAAAATCGTTTTCCGCGATGGAATATAACTTCCCTGAATGTTCAAACACGCTGGTGTTGCTTATGAATTAGTGTTCCTTGCCAAACCTTATCTTAAAATACGCATAAAAAACAAATTAATATATTTGACGATCAATGTCAGTACTATTATCAATTGTATTACTAGTCAAAATTTGTTGTGGTCAGAAATAAGTGGACATTTAATATGAATATTTGTTTATTAGTTTTAAACTAATATGAATATTATAAAGCGACGTTTAGCTAGTTATTTAATAAACTACGTATACAATTATTTTAAATTAGATGTAAAAGTATTTTAGTAGACATACATAATTATCGTTTTTGTTTCTAATAATAAGGTCAACATTCACAAATTCTTCAAAAAAAAAAAAAAAAAAAAACTCATTCTTGTTAGGTTAATTAAAAAAAAAAAGATTTCTGGTTTGTTATAGAGATAATAGTAAAGTGGGTAGATCACTAAATTCAAATAATGACTAAAAGCTAACTAATTATTCCATGTCAAAATAACAAACTAATTATTTTTAATGCCATTGAAAAGCAAAACCAGAATTCATCAACACTTGTGGTAAGAATCTAAAAGCAATCCTGAAAACAGTGTCAAATGGTTGCTTGGCCCTTTTGCATATGCGGATTTTGATCAATGTATAGTTGTAGTTCTCAAATTAATTAATTTATCTAAAATATTACTATCAGGAAATGGAACAAAGATCAAGTATGCACCAAATTTAGTAGAAAAGCACACATAACAGCAGAAGAATCGCCTCCTAAAGTAGGAAGAAAAGAGGGTTTGTTTCTTTGTTTTTCTAGCTTGTAAGTGTCGGTTTCTACGTATCTGTTATTGTAGCAAACAGTCCAACTGGAGTCATCTTTATTTTTTCTAAAATACAAAGCATGAAGCATTCCTTCTCCTTCTACCCAAATATGATTTGACCTTCCAAACAAGGATTTTGTTGATTTTAAGCCTCCGAAAAGAGGATTTGGTCCTGCAATCACAACAGCATATATTACCAAATATCATATTTGTATTTCAGAATGTAATATCTTTTCTCCCTAACTTTAAAATTATAACAACTTTTTCCTTTGCCGTTATGTTTTGGATGGAGAAACTTATATCATGTGCACGTGACAAGAAAATTAAAGGCGTTTTAGTCAAAAATAAAAAAAGAAAAAAAAGAAAAAAAAAATGATTATTAAGGTAGCTATTGGTATTACTTTAGAAATGTTTTTTGTTTTCAAAAAAATTGAAAATGAAAATGTTTTGAAAACTGTATTGAGACTATCTCTAAAACTGTGTTTGGTTATATTTTCTAAGTGCATATTTTAAGAAACATAAAAATGAAATATTATTTGATTATATTTTTGAAAACCCATTTTATAAATGAGTATTTTATAAAAAAAAAACATTTATGTTTAATTTTAAAAAATAATAAAAGATAAATTATTAGTTATAATTAAAAAAAATTGGCAGTGGGTTTGGTAATGAGGTGTAAGGATGGAAGACATTAGTGGTTTAAATATTAGGTGACGGCGATAGCTAGATTTGGGTTGCGAATCAGTGGTTGTCGTCGTGAGGGGATCGTCACCGTCATCTCTAGTTTATGATTGTCGGCTTATGACGGAGATAGAGGCCATTGTCGGACATGGTCATCGTCACGGATATTATGTAGGCAGAAAGGGAGAGAGAGGAGAGGGAGAGAGAAAATGAAAACAAAAAAGTCAAAACAACTTTTTTTTTATTTTCAAAAAATCCAAAAAAAATAACATAGTTGAAAACTGTGTTTTTGAAAGAGTTTTAAAAATGTTAAGTAGACAAATACTATTTTGGAACCATTTTCATTTTTTGTACTTTTGAAAATGAAAAATTATTCTCAAAAACAAAACCAAAAGCCCCCTAAAATTCCACCCGAATTAAAGATCTTGTAACACTTTTGATAAGTGCATAATTCCACGTTATTCTATGTTAATTCTCCTGTACTTAGATTTAATTTCTTGAGATTTTTAACATAATCATGTGCGCTTTGTGTTTTATAGGTGTTGTGAAGTCCAAAGGATGATTTAGAGTAATAAAAAAAAAATCAATTTGGAGAAGTACTATAAATATATTCTAGTATCCATTTGAAAAAAAGAAAAAAGATTATTTGCACCAGTGCCCCTTGAATGTGAGATTGTTCTCATTTTTGCGATTCATCTTTAAAAATTCTCACATTACTGTACTATACGAAACTCTGAATCGCTCTTTCTTGACCCTTTCCGTTTTCTCAACTAAATCAGAGAGAAAATCCTCACATAGTGGGTACTTGTTGATAATATTTTCCTTTAGTTACTGCCCTTTCCGCCTCTTTATATGAGTGAAACTCAGGAATTTAATGCCTAATTTTTTTCTTCTATCATTTGCTTTGGGTTTAGGCATTCCAATTACAATTTGAAGCTATTGAAAATCATGGATTTGACAAAGGTGGCTTGCAATATGTTAAGACTCGTTTTGCAGTGTCTGTAATTCGTTTAGGAGACAATCCTTTTCATTTTTTTTTTGTGGGGATGGTTGGGATTTGAAACAGAAAAGGACAAAGTGGGAGTAATTCAAAATTTAACATAGCAAAGTGGGAAATTTTTAAATTTAATAAATAAAGTGAGAATGACCTCAAAATTCAAAAAATATTAGTGTAAATAGCCCTTAAAAAAAAACAACTAAATAAGTTGGAATACCAAATTAAGCAACCATTTCTTATGTAAACACCCTGAGGAAAATTATCTGGAATGTTCCCTTCGATGCCAGAGACAACCACGGGCCCTCCTAACTCATCAACCGCCACATAGTAACTCTGCAATTAAATTATAATAAATATCTGTCAATATAATATAATCTTAATATATAATCGAAAATTATGAATTGTTTGAGATCCTAAAAAGCCTCAAAGACTTTGTGTATAAGTTGTAGTACCTGGGACGGGAGCAATTGTTGATCAACAAATTCAAAGACTGATTCAACAAAAACATCCAACATTTTGGCCGAAACTTTCTTCATGGTCGCTTCTATTCTAATAATGTCCGGAGCTACGTGTTTCAATGCTCCCAACAACGGCTGCTCATATTAGATATTATTCGCATATTAATTATATATATATATCTAAAATATATATCACAAGTAAAAGAGTAATTATGCTACTGCTACCGAGCTACACATATATATATATATAATACTAGAGGCATTGCTTTTACAGAAAGTAAGTTACAGGATATGACAACTGTAAATAAAACTCATTTTTTGTTAGTTGTAACGGTTTACAGTTGTGGTGCTCAACGTCGAACCTTGGCAACCGAAGACAACCTTGTTTTGAAGTGCTCATGGTTGTCAGGCATCGACATCCTCCCTTGAACAAAGCAACTAATCACTTGAAAGGCCATGTATAATGATTGCTATCTCTATATGATTTATATCTCTCTTTTTTTGCTTGTTATAGCCTCTAGTAAATATATATCCGGTGTGTACATATTTTTGGAGATAAAATAATTGTCAAGAAACTAAGACTTACAAATTTTTGGTGAGACATAATTGTCAAGAAAATGGGCAAGGAATTTGCGTTTAGTTTTCTTGTTTTCTGATAGGGATTTGTACAAATACTAGTTTTTTTTTTTAAATAATTTTTTTGCATGAAGACTGGAAGTGTAAAAAATCATTCACATCAGTGAAACCTAACTCATTTAGAACGTGTATGTATCAATCTCTGGCTAATGACTGTATTGGTACCAATGAATTTAGAAGCTCTCACAAGTCAAACCAAACAATTCTGGGTTTAGATTACAATTTATCTATGTATTTTATTGGTTCGAATCACAATCTAAATGTCTCTATTCAAATTTAAGTTAAATTAAAAGATTCAAATTATGAAAATTTCAATTTGCAAACCAAATGGAATCTAAATATCTATGAATCTTACTTTGATGCATGTGCATTTGTTGCTTAAATGAGATACTAAACAAACATGGAAAGAATTTAAATGTCTCTTTTAATATGCTATTTGCATCCGTCATATTTGTAGAGTTGAATTTGTTTTACATCATCAAGTTATTGAACTGTTATAACTTTTTTTTTTTTATTGAATTGTTCACCCTCTCCCCTTAATTGAACTAGCTAGTGTTTGTTCAGTACTTAAGGTTCATTTTAAAATGTCAATATATTAAGAGGAGTGGCCCGCTAAATAAATCCCATGGTCATCATGTTCCCGCTCGGAACAAAAATCAATCCGTCTTGCATCTTATTCAAACTGATAAATCAGGAAGTAGCTAGCACATCTTATTCTCCACCATATTTATGTGTACTTTAACTTCGAGACCTAACTCTTCGCCTAACCTTGGTTTGATTTTCTCCATGATTCATCCTATCTCCACATGTGGTTAGATTTGAGGTTGGCTCTATACACTTATTTGTTTAGACTATGAAGCACATAGCTCATGTCTTTATCCGTCATTCATGTCACGTTTAGTCAAAACAAGAAAAGCCAACGACAACTTGCCAACAAATTTCTTTTATTTATTTTTTGCTAAATAATCAATAAATTTCTTTATTATGAATATGTGTGTGTGTATACACGCACACACGTTTATACATCCCTGAATGAGACTAGCAAGGTTCCCTAGGAAACAATAGTACTCTTCATTTGGTCCCAGATCACCGTATTACAAGTCACTGATTATTTGAAAATTTCAGGGTTTTTTTTAATTTATTTATAAAATAAAGAGAAGAGACAATAAGCATTCAGAGAGATTAGTCTTCCAATTAAATTGGGACTCAAAAAAATTGACCCTTCTCCTACCGATACTTTCAGACAATTAAATATGAGTTTTGGGATTCCAAATTTTGGTCGCAGATTAGATGGATCAACAACTAATTTAAGATAAACTTTTTCATGAAGTAAATCACAAAATGATCAGAAAATTGTGTCGTTATCTCTTGCACTTGTTATGTAGGAAGTGGAAAAATGCTGCCGGAATAAAAAAGAAATTTCAATACGGAGAAAAAAAGGGTACTGTATCAATTAAATATGTGTGTGTGTGTGTGTATATATTTTATGGCATGACTGCAACTTCCTGAAGGATTCTTTCCAATCAGCTGCTTTTCTCTGGAAGAAACCTTAACTTCGCCACTCACAATTTAGCCAAGTTGCCTCCTCCGTGAGGCCTCTCTATTTTTTTTTTTTTTTTAAATTTTTTTTGTTGAATTTCTGTGTGAATTTCAAACTAGAATATATGAGAATATGTGGCTCCATTGAGTCTTGGCTCTTTAGTTGTTATTATTCTATATCAAAGCTGAGGATTTTGCGAGCTTATCTATCCTCAAGAAGCCAGATTTTGAAGGAATTTGGATATTATTCTCTCTCTCGAAATGCAAACTTTCTCTCTTTCAGTAATAGAGTGAATGTTCGTGCAATTGTTGAGTCTGATTTTTTTTTCTTTTCTATTTCAGTCTAATTGAGAGCCTCGTAGCAGTAATTAAAAAAAAAATGCCCCTCTGGCAGTGAGAAGCCCAGTTTGCCAGAGAAAATTCTTTTTTTTCCTTGCAGATTAACAAAAGTCAATTACAAACAACATAACAATAAGGCTCAAATAAGAAAAAGCCAAACCAGGCAGCAAACACCAAACCAAAGAAAAGAAAAAGCTTCAATATGAGTAGGAAAAAGTACGCATCTTAGAGTCAAAATTATAATTAGAAATTTGTAAAAATAAATTAAAATCATTATTTGGGGTTAAACAAGGGTAGAAACGTTAATTTACAACTTTATACAGCTGAAAACGTTTTTAATAATGCCAAGAAGAGCATTTATGGTATTTTTAATATTTTTAACAGTTAAACTCATAGTTAATTAACAAATGAAGTGTTTCTATAATTTTTTTTATTTAATCATGAGAGATTGGCGATATTAGTTTCGATCAATAGAGTATCTCTATAATTTTAATAAAACACAAAGACTATTAGTATAGTTTTCTCTTGTATACGTGGCAGACTCATCGTTTTCAGTCCTCCCGTAACCTTTTCCAACTCTACTATCCTCCATCCTAACCAGCCCATTAATTTCTCAGTCTGACACGAAAAATAGATGTCTTCTTACTAATACAGACTATAATCATACAGGTATGTCAATTTCCTTCTTTAATGGTTTGACTACGTACCTTCTCCTCTACCTCGTCCATTTCCAATCTCACGACCAAAAATTTACCACCACACACGTCTGCCCAACGTATTCCAGATTATTGTGTTAAAAATGCAACATAAACTTCGGAAAATGGTGTAAATACTCCTTGAACTTTTAAAAGTCAACATTAATACTCCTCTCGTCAATTGAAAATTACCAAACTTCAAGAGGATTTTAAAAATTCGTCCAAAAATCAATCTATGAGTGAAGCAAAAATGAGTTGAACTATCAACCTTTTGACCTTGCTAAAAAAAAAATCAACCTTTTAAATACAAACTCTTTTTGCAGGCATAATTCTTGTACGGAGATAATTTAAGTTAATTTTAGATATGACATGATTCACGTTTCTATGTATTTATAGGATATGTTACTACTAACATGATAATAAAAAATATTTATTTAGACTTTGTTTTTATCAAATTTGAGATTCAAATTCTGACATATATAAAAGTTTAATATTTAACAAGAAAGATCAAATATTATTTACTCTTAAAATTTGAGATTTATTAACTGTTAAAATTTAAAATCAGATTTTTTTATTAACACGAAGATACTACTAGCCCTTGTTTATTTAAAGAAAATATTAAGAGGCGGGTACTCTTTGATGTCACCAGTCACCCAATCAAAACATATTATTATGCTTTCGTTAAACTCAGTTGATTAGTCTTGCTCCAAACGGCCCCCATGCATTAAAAGGTTGTTTGAAAATTAACGATAATGTCGTTTCTTTCAATTAATGTTCCTCGTTGAATAAGTTTCAGCCGCAATGTTTCTTGCGGGAAAAAAAAAAAAAAAAAGGTTTCAGTGGCTAGGTCTAGCTAGCTATAATAAAACTCTTTTAGTCATGCTGATCTTCTTCTCCCGTCACACTGAGTGAAAGTTCAGTCTTTATATCGTGCTAGCCATTGTATAGATTTCTGATTTCTCTGCTAGGTTGTTTGGCAAATGGATTCAAATTGAAAAAAGGATTATTTATATTTGTATATCATGCATTTTGTTTTTATTTAAAAATTATATCTGTATTTTAAAAGTTTATGACTTTATACCATCATATTAAATTAATTAATATACAAATCTTCTACCCTTTATAGGTCAAAACTTAAATAAATGTTAAATATATTCAAAATACCCTTAAAAAGATTATAATTTAAATAAATTACCCTTTCATATCTTATATTTTTGCTTTTTATAAAGTCATATAGTTTATATCATTATATTACATTTAATAAATAAATCAATCCTTTTTTTTCTCTCTATTAACATTTCAAAAATGTCCAAAATACCCTTAAAAGAAAAATTTTTAAATAGCAATACCTTTAATTATCTCGAAAAAAATTTAGACTTCTCAACCACACCATCATAACCACCCATCCCTTTCTCACTTCGTTGCCACACACCCCTTCCAACCCTTACCTCAATCCCTTTATTTAGCTTTTTATTTGAATTAAAATTTCTTCAATTATTTCATTTTAAATTTTAAGGATATTTTGGGTAGTTTTAATGTTAATATTAAGTGTTAGAGAAAATATATAGATTTATGTATCAAAAGAAGTCTAAAAAATATAAATAATACTTAATTTTACTTTTCTTTTTAAATATTATTTGGGCATTTTAAGGTCAAAGTTAAGTGTTTGACCAAAAATCCAAGCCCAAACTGTGCGAGATCTGAGCCACATTTACGTGAGATCGAGAGGGAGGCCAGCCAGTGACTTCCTAGTGTCCATCTGCAACACCTCCCTCCTAATCGCTGTCGCACTCTAGTAGTCGCCGAGCTTAGACTCGAGCAAGTACAACAAAGTCATCCCCTTTACGACCTTCAACGATAGAATCTCCGTCCCTACTTTGTCTTCCTCGGTCATCTCAAATGCCAAAATTGGAATCAGAATCAACTCTAACATTGTCACTAGTAAACCAGCTCAATGACCTTTTGCGACGGAATCTTTTGGAGCTGGTAACAATTTTTTTGGTAAAAGATAAATTTGGAAACATTTTTTTGGTAATTGTTCATCTAATTAGAAATGGTGAGTTGCACAACGTATAAAATCTAAACCATTGATATTCAATCTGATGGCCTAAATTTTGTCTCCATTGATAGAGAAAAGTAGGGGTCCTATTCTAGAATTCCTCAAATATCAATTCAAATAATACATTTTATTTTTAAGTATTAACATAAAATTTCTACTTTTTTGAACAACCCTTTTAAAAATGGGAAAACGGACAGGCCACTTTTCCTCAGTTATAGGGCAATATCTAAGGGTTAAGATTGAGTGGATTTAAATTTGGACCAACACAATATTAAGAGTGAGTAGGCACGTGGAGTAGGGGATTGAAGACTCCACCTCAGCACCATTTTTTCTTCTTTTTTATTTTTCAGTATGATCTTGAATGCACTATTCATCATGATAATGAAGACTCCATCGCATACAAAGAACCTGTCCTCCGGCAGCGACAATAAACCCATCCAATCCCAAGCAGTGCAAACAATGCAATCTTGTTTTCAAATAAAAAACTTGAATGAAATATTTAAAAAATGAAGATCTAGTAAGAAATTAAGCAACAATACCTTTTTCTTTTCTAGTAACAAGTAAATCAAAATAAAGCTTGATTTGTTTCACAAACCTAAACCTTAGCGATAGGAGTTTCTTTGGCATTGTTTCCGATTTTCTTTTTTTTTTTTTTTCAGATTTTATTATTTTAAAACGACTTTTTCTAGATCTTTTGCAGGTGATGACCGATGAGAACTATAGGGGTGTAGAGGCAGAGAGGGGGGATGCCAGTGAGGGGGAGGGGCAGCTGGTGAGGGGAGGTGCCACCGGAGTTGGGTTAAGAAGGCTGTACACATACTATTTTTTGCTTTGAAAATTTTTGTGAAATATTTTAAAATTATCAGATATGATTTGTTTTATTATTGTTTAGGTATGTTTTTCTATCTTAATTATTAAAAACTCATCTAATGCCATTACTATAAAATAGGTTTTTAACAATGACGTTATTAGCAACGACTATACCCGTCACTAATACTTGTTTAGTCACACTGATAGGTAGTTGCAAGTAATTATTATTTTTAAATTCAGATATGACATGCATTAATTAATTATGATTACATATCATCGCATGAATTGAATTATTTATAACGACATGTCGTCATAACTGCATAATAAATATGTCTGTACATATTATTGTTTGCCACCAAAAAAACATGACTCAAAGATAATTTGCGTCAATTTGTAGTTATTTGCGACAATATTATCATTGCAAATACAGGTTGATCACAATTGGTGGTGAATATTCAATGTCATTTATTATGATATTAATTACAATGACATGTTGTCACAAATATAAATTTTGATGAAAAAATGACAAATTATTTGGGTTTATTTGCAACGACGTATCGTCGTAAATACCAATTGATTACCACTAGCAACAATTATTCAACATCATTTATTATTATTTTTTTATTGTGATGATATAGTGTCGTAAATAAATTTGATATTTAAATTTTAATGAAATAATGGTGGATCATTTGAGGTTATTTGTAACTATATGTCATCGCAAATAATGATCGATTACAACTAGTATCAACTATTTAATACTATTTATTATGGTATTAATATCGACGATATATCATTACAAATACATTTGATATTTTAATGTTGACTAAATAATAGTGGATTAATTGATGGTTTAACAACATTATTTGTAATGACATTAAAAAAATATCATCCCAAAAAAGGTTTTGGAATTTGTTTGAGAATATTCGTCAAATACCCACACAACGCATCAATGAGCTTGGTCAAACAATTTTGTTTTTGTTTTTGTTTTCATTTGCGACGACTATTTATTTATTTGCAACAACATATGTCGTCGCAAAAAAAAAAAAAAAAACCTGGTTATAAACCAAAAGCCCGAGTCGTTTTCCTCAATTTTCTCTAATTTTCTTGGCCTCTATCCCTCCCTCTGACTTCCTTCCCTCTCTCTAGCCAAACTCTGATATCTCCTACCCAAAAACAACCAAATTTCTTCCCAACTCCATTCTTCGTCTATTTCCAAGCCTCATTGTTTATGGGTTTGGTTTTTAGAAGTTATTTTTTTTGTTGGTTGATGTGATCGTGTATTTTTGTTGGTGATGGTGATAATTTTGATGGGTTTGAATATATTGATAGCAATAAATAAGTTTGTGATGGTAATTTAGTTGTAGTGTTTGGTTGAAAAATTAATTGGTAGGCTTATTTATGGAAATTGATTAGTTAAGTTGTATATGGAAATTAATATTAGGAAATTTATATGTGGAAATTAATTTTTTAAATTTGGTTGGATGGAAAGTTTAAAAATTACTAAATTTTTTTAAAAAATTATTAGCAAAATTTAAAATTAAATTTATGTTTACATGAAAATTAAATTCATCAGGTGCTTCTTTGTCCTCTGGTATATAGTTGGATGACAGATCTTTAGCTCATGTTGTCCCGCACATGGAATAATAATTGTGCTGACAATATGAACCAAACCTGCAGTTTATGAAAGCCAAATGATGATGTAGGAGTTGATGGCTTAGATGGATTCTAATATCTAGATCCTACCTATTATTCAGCTTGAGTCATATATCCCTCTAGGTTCTCCGTCTCCTCCAAATGTTACTGATGATGATAACGACGTTAGTGATGCTACCGCTAATTAAAGAGAATAAATAACTAGTTATTGTTATTTAAGTAGATTTTATTATACTTTTATGCATTATACATAATTTATAGGGTTCATTTTTTTATTAAATAAATATTTTATTTTAAATTGTCTTTTTAAATATTACAATTTATCTCATTATTATAATTTGCATATTTTTATTTAATTTTGAATTTAAATATATAACAATAAAATCTATTAATAAAAATAATAAATAGAAAATAGAAAATATTTTTGTGACGACTTAATAATAAAAATCATTTTTATTAGCGATGATATTCCAAAAATGTCGTTGCAAATATTTGGTATCACATAGTCAATATTTATACATATTTACGATGACATATTTTGAATTTGTGGTCGCAAAAAATGGATCCCATGTCAGCCCTAACTGATCTCTTGATGATGTAGTTGAGATGACTTTTAGCAACGACTATCATCATTGTTATAATTACAACAATATATTGTCGTCACAAAAAAATTTATTTGCAACTGGTTATTAGTGTCAACGTATATGCGCGACACATTGTCACAAAAAATGTATTTGTGACGACTTTCCATTTGTTGCAACAACTGTTTGTTCTTGTAAAAAAACCTTTTTTATTGTAGTGTGCTTAAAAAGTTTAGTTCCTTTCCATAGGGAAAAGTAGTGTGTTCCCATGGTAGAACTAAACAAAGTAAAACACAGCGGTTGGACTCAAAAAGAGTACCTATCATAGATATTCTTTTTTAAACTATTCAGATGTAATTGAACAGTTAAAATTTACTTGTTATAATGCACTTACCTTATAGAACTATAAACAAATGAATTAAAAAAATCAAGAAAAAAATATAAAAGAAAAACACCCCAACCTTGCACCATAAGTGACCCCCTCTGCCCTTACCAGATCTGACGCTGATTATGCTGGACCATCGCCTCCATATCTTTCCCCTATCACAACCACTTCCCATTATCATAGGTCTCTTCGTTGTCATCGCTATTAGTTAGATTTATCTTTACATTTCTTTAACTATCCCTGAAGACTTCCTCCACCACTTCCTGCTAATTTCTACTGCGAGACCCTCAAGTCCCTCGCCACCCTCCAATCCTTCTAGTTCCCCAACTATCCAATCACTCTGATTTAATTCCTCGCCAATCTTGCACTAAATCTTTAATCTTTCTCCTCCGTCACCAGCCTCCATTGCCTCACCAAGTTTTGGTTCACCTACCTCTAAAACCTTACTGATCTCACTATCTCCGATGGCTAAGTCAATGCCAATGGCCCCTTCATCATCCTTCAGAACATAAAGGTCTATTACAATCTCTCGCACGAATCTCATCGTAAACTTCCCCAAGCACATGAACCTAATCTCACGCTTGAGCTCGATTAACTGCCTTAAGAATGTCCAGACCTTGAATCTCTCCAACATTGAAGTCACTGGTGAGATTCTACCAACAATCTATTGGAGATTTTTTTTTTAAGATTTTTTTATTTTTTATTTTAATTTCTTAATCCATTATCTTATAAGATAAGGTGCATCATGACAATCATGTACAAACAATATCTTAGCTATTCAATTACATCTAAATAGTTTAAAAAAAATACATATAATATGTATTACTTTTGAGTACCTACCAAAACCTTTCCCTTTAAACTTTTTGGTAAATTTGAATCAAATTTGAATAATCAAATTTGAATATCGTGTTTTAGTTAAAACCATGTTTACTCTTTATTGTTCAGAGTATGATTTGACTTTTTAACTTCTTCCTGCCATTTTATGGCCATTTTTTTTTTCAAACTTCAAGTTTTAAATGGATATTTATCTCTTAATTATTTTGTGGGATGATTGGTGGTATTTTTTTATTTTTTATTTTTTTACTTCTTCCTATTAATGCAATTGCCATATGAGATTTTTATATGTTTTCTTTAATTCAAATTCTTTTTTGAAATTTTATTTTTGAAGTAAAGTAATCCTATTTCTATGGTTAGTTGGATTTTTTTTTTTTCTCTTTTTATCATAAAAAAGAAAGCGATCATATATTTAGTATTAGTTACTCTTGGATTTATTTGATTTTTGGTTATATAATAATGACTTTGTAATTTTAAACGGTTATGTTCTATTACATGATTTTTGTATTATAAGTATCTTACCATTATATTGCATAATCTTAATCAATAATATATGGTCTATATGACAATAACTTATATTATTTTTTGCAAGAACTTCATATATCATAATTCTTGGTGTATTGTTTTTCTAATTACTATCATATTGACTGTGTTGTTGAAGAAAAAAAACCATAATTACTAAATATAGTTTCAATATTACATAACATATTGATCTCATCAATATGATATTAATAACAAATACAAAAAATCAACAAACAATAAAGTTTTTTACTGAAAACAACAATAAAATTTATTCATAAAAATATTCAAGTTCATGAATATGAATGGAGCATATTTGTAGGGATGTGTGAATTTTTTATTTTCAAATATAAAAAATGAGTAACTGAAACTAATGTGGTTATTTTTTAAGACTAAATCTATCTTTTTTATTATTTATTAAATTAGATCAATAAAAAGGTGTTAAAAGAATGTTGATAAAATCATAATATCTTAATGCATCTACTAATAATTCATATCACCATCGGTTAAAAAAAAAAAAAAAGAACTGGTCATCAGTATGCTATATCGAAAGTGGTATGAAAGTCCCATGAAATCAATAAGGAACTTTGTGACAAATTTCAATTTCTCAGTAGCAACTTTATCTATAGAGGATTTTTATTCTATACTGGAAGCTCGGGGAAATTAAATTTCTCAACAGCAACTTGTTTCGTAAGCGGTCGATCTTTGACATCACTGCTTGGTGCTTTAATAGCCTTGAACTCTTCTACAAATTTCTAATTAGTAGACTTTTTCAAGTAAATATGCACTCTTTTTTTTTTCTTTGGTATTTTTTTTTTGTTGGGTTTGTATTAGAGAGTTTTTAACGAAATACATCGTAGAGTGACTTTTAAGATAAAAGTTTCGAATTGATTCTTTGAAACTGGCCTTGGGCGTTTGCTTTTTATGCCTTTTTTTGGGTGTCTGCTTGCATGCGCTTTTTTTTTTTTTTTTAAACGCCTGTGTACACATTTATCTCTTTTATATTTTTTAATACTGTTTTTAATTTATTTTCAACAGAACATAAGATGGGCAAATAGAAAGGTGCTAAAAGAATGCCGATTTAATCCGGAATCTTAATACATCTACTGATAATTCATGTCACCACCATATTTTTAAAAAAAAAAGTCATGAGGATGCTATGTTGAAAGCGGTATGAAAGTCCCATGAATACCATAAGGAACTCTGCAGGGCAATGTAATTTTGGCAACTGGCTCTTCACAAAACCTCTTTGTGCAAATCACGTGCACCTGCAAATTGGCAATTATACAATTAAAGAGAATAGAAATATAGCATACATTTGATTACCTAGAATGAAGCACTGAATGAAAGCCAATAATAATAATAATAATAATAATAATAAAATAACAATAATAATCCCAGTTTAGATGTGCTATAATGAAGTAGGTATTACTTGGGATGTGTTGGTATCTTCGTTATGAATGAAAGTGACAATCCAACCATCATCTTCTTCGACGCCTCCTTCTTTAGGGACAAAAGTAGCTCCAGTACAAAAAGTATTCTTCTCAAACATATGGTATTCAACTTTTATCACTTCTTCAGCTTCTCTTTTTGTCTAGTTCAAACATAAAATTAAAAATCAGAATTCATGAAAAAAGAGCTAGAAGAAGAAGGAAAAAAAAAATGGAGAACATATAGTACCGAAGAATATCTTGTATCTAGTTGTTCAAAATGTAGCTTTGCCAGACCGCCAAATTTATAAACGTTATCTACATTATTGATCAAATAGCAAGATTATTTATAGCGCAAACTGTATAAACATATGCCAATTCATATCTAGAAAGGGACACAAAAAAATTTAATTGACTAATAGTTCATTATATAAATCACCTGAAATAGAGCTTGACATAAAATCAGCAACTTGTGTGTACCCAAATTTGTTCCTAAGACCAACAGAATTCCGGTTAATCATAGGAAAATCCATAGAAATTTCTGCATCGGCAGCAAGATTTTTCTCCTTAACTTGTCCCGTTCGCATGTTTAACCGCCACTCATACGGACGATCAGACAATAAATTGCCATCAATTTTTGCCTTACTGCTTTCTGAATCAAAGACGGATACAAGACTTCTACAACCCCAGATCACAACCTGCTATGTTATCAAGCATAAATTAATTAATTTTCGTTGTCATAGTTAGCAATATTTTTGTTAAGTTTGTCGTAATCTGCTACTAATTAATTGTGTTAAGTTCCAATATAAGCCCCACAAAAGTATAGGTTGTCTTATTAATTATTAAAAGTTTCACTATTAGTCTATTTAAGAAAAAGATAAAAGAAAAGTGAAAAAAAAAAGGTGTCAACATGAAATATGGGTGTAGGATATATAATTTTGTAAATGAATATTGGGTGGTTGATTTAATGGGTGTATGAAAGGGATCCATTATATCCAATTGCTATCAAGGTATGAAAAACCACAAATTTAAATCAACATATGATTTATTTCATCGGCCTAATTGACCACCTAATATTTATTTTACTTGTGTATCGTCCACACCCGCCCATCCCATGAGCCTCATGAGCTTCTGTCATTTTTTAACATTTACGTAAATAAGGAATAAAAAATAGTGAAGCATTTTATAAAATGAGGGTGCTATTAGTGTAATATTTTAAGTTTTAAAATAAAATATAAGATAAAGTATATTTTTTAGGGGGCTGGAATTGAAATTCACCCTAATTAATTTGATCAAATGTATGAAAACAAAATTAGGAAAATTTACTCCAACATTGGTACGTGATGCAAGTACCTCGTCATCTCCATCTTCGAAGGAATTAATAACGTGGAATGTGCAATTTGGTTCCACATTAAACCATCTAATCGAATTTGCATGACCATAGCGAGGCATAACGCCGATCCTTGCGCGCCCTTCTTTGTCGTACTTTATAAGTCTAGAAATGACCAAAAACATTTTCAGGTACGTGTACGCGCGCGCGAGCGTGTGTATATACATATATATAAGGTTCAAATATTCAACCACATACAAAATATAGAAATTTAAGGAATTAAAGTACTCACGGGCCTCCACAGACAAGTCACAGTATGTCTATTGTAAGAGGAAAATCCATGAACACGTTGTACCTGCAAGCCAAGGTCACATGCAAATAATTTGTTATTTATAAAGTCAATGCGTAATGATCCCTTGACTTACTGTGGCAATCAATTCAACGTGAAAAAAGGTTGACATTGGAGGGATTTTTGAGGAAACCTCGTGCATAACCCCTTTTATGTATATTTCAAATTTTTGCCCCAATAAAATATTGGTTTAGATTTTTATCCCTTTTTAATTTTTTCATTTGACTTTTTTTAGCTTTATTAAACATTAACAAAAATACTCTAGATCTAAAATCTCCTTCTTTCTTTTCTCTCTATTCTCTCTCAATTCTCTATTCTCTGTACTCTCTCGCTCCTCTTGCTTCCACAATACCTCTTCTCTTTCTCCAATCTGCTCATGAACAGCTGCCACCGCAACTGTCTCCTCCGATCTTACACTAGCCATCGCCTTCCTTCCTCCCCACTCTCTCTCTTCTCTCCCTCGTCATTTCACTCTCCTCTCTACCCTACCATTTCTCTCTCCTTTCTCCTCCTTTTCGAGTTAACATGATCTCTAGTCGAACCTCAACATTGTGACCGTCAGACCTCTCTGAATGGCAATCAAACAATCATCAAAAGGTATTTTGATGAATTACTAAACAATGTTCCAATAGATTACCAGATGGTATTACGGTAGATTACTAAAATATATGAAGTATTGTAACGAATTACTAAACGATATTCCAATGAATTACCAAATGGCATTCCAGTTTATTACCTTTTTGGTTGGTTGCGGGTAATTTAGAAAGACACATTAGGTTAATCTTTAACTTGTTTTAAGAAAGGAGAAAAATCCTAAAGTTATTTTAAAAGGGACAAAATTCGAAACATGTGCCCTTTTTGGGGCATTTCTCTAAATTACCCTTTGAATTATCATCACTTCAATTTTCAATGATCCAAATTTATTCCAACCAATTATATTATGTTCCATTATTTAATGAATTCAAATATTAAAATATAAAAAAAAATTAGTTTAAAAACCTTTTAAATTTTTTCAGTGATATATAATAATATGATTGATTGGACATTATATAAGTCATCAAAATTGAAAAAATATTGAGTCCAAGTAGATGGTTTAGGGGAATGACATGTTAGTTCGCATCTTGATGTTGGTTGCTCCCCTTTTTCACTTAAAACTAAAACAAGCATCTAAGTCCATTTATAAAAACATACCTTGTATTTTGGGTTCATAAAACATATATCTTTCATTTTGGACCTCATAAAATATATATACTGGGACATTTTAAAGGTGTATTAATTATAAAATTAATTCCCTGAACAAATCAATTGCTTGATTTTGACTAGCGTAGTGACAAACCTAAATTTTTATTTAAAAAATTAAAAACAAACAAGAAATCATGATAGGAACGCGGGACTTCTTGAGTAGTCTTTTTGTCAATATATTTTTTTTTTTTTTGTGTGTTTTCCTTTAGGTGTATTTGGGCTTAAATTCTTCAAGGTATGAATATGATACATATTTGTAAATTTCAGGTATATATGTATATATATATATATTTGATAAGAACCAAATAGATGGTATAATTTTTTAATAAACCATAAATATAAGGTATGCATATACATTCTCTTATTAATTTTCAAGAAAAGGCAATTAGTAGAAATATATATATTTAGAAAATTAGTTAATAGTCCAATATTGGTAGCCATTAATTTAACTAGTTAATCGTCTAATCTTGATACTTGAGGTTGTGATATTTATTGGAAAAAAGAAAAAAAAAATCAAACATCGGTAGCTATCTTTTACCTCTGTGTAACTCCAAAATCATGGCAAAAAGTACACCTATCGAGCTTGAGGTCTGCTCTATGAACTATTTTATTTCCATCTGCTGAAAAAGTCGTAAGTTTGATAAATATTACTTGTGATTAATGTCCTAAAAAAAGTACGAATAATTGCATTCATTATCTACACACACATACCAGAAATTACTCCAATTTCAACATAAGGTTTAACTACATTCATCCCAATAATCACCAACTCTCCGGTGGGAGTTCTCTGTACGATAGCCAAAAAAAAAATTATCAAGAATATATAAAATAATTATTAAACAATATTATTAATGATCTAGAAGAGTGTAAAATAGAATAATTAGAACAAAAATTTGTACCTTTGGGTGGCTTGTAAAAGGTCTGTTCCAAGCTCGTGAGAGATGCCAATTGCCTAAAGTTTCTAATGTAGAAATGTCAATCTCTTGAGGAAAATCATTTTCTGCGATGGAATATAACTTCCCTGAATGTTCAAACACGCTGGTGTTGCTTAAGCATTTGTGTACCTTGCCAAACCTCATCTTAAAATACGCATCAAAAGAAAATTAATTACCACATGATTCATGTGTTAGTCCAAATATTTCATTTAGAGATTGGATGCATAAACTTAAGTTTCGAATTCTTTGAGTCAAGTTAACGTAATTGTATTCTTGAATTATTTAATATCAGTTGTATTTTCACTAGGCAAAAGTAACTGTAGACAGAAATATGTAAACATTTGATAAATTATCTCTTTATCAACCTGTTAAGAATACCACAAACAAAAATTAGTTATTCGGTAAACTATATATGAATACAATTATTTTTGCAGATTTAAGTAGATACACTTTATTTTTCATTTATTAGAATACTTTAGTGCCCATTTTATAGTTTTTTTAATTTCTTCTAATAATCAAGTCAGCAATCATAATTTTTAAAAAAATTATCCTTTTTTTTTATTTGTTATATATATATATAGATAAATCAGGTAAGCAGATTGGGAATTTAATTAATAAATTTATTGTAATTAAATATAATTTACTAAAGTTAAATAATTACAGCAAATTTCTTAAATTTTTTAAATAAGCAAAAACTTATAAAAAAATTAAAAAAAAAAAGAAATTATAAAACCTAAAACAAGCAAAGAAAGAAAAACAAAATGGATAGGAAAAAAGAAGCAAGCAAAACTATCCAATTATATAAATGCTATTATAGGTAGTAAAAATAAACGTGCCATAGATTTAAGAATCTAAAAACAATCCGCAACTATGTCGATTAGCTGCTTACTAGTCCTTTTACCTGCGGATTTTGATCAATATAGTAATTGTTCTCGAGTTAATTTATCATTATATAATTACTATAAAAACATGAAACAAAGATCAAGTACGCACCAAATTTAGCATGGCAGCACACAGAAGAGCAGAAAAGTCGCCTCCTAAAGTAGGAAGAAAAGAAGGTTTGTTTCTTTGTTTTTCTATCTTGAAAGTTTCCGTTTCTACGTATCTGTTGTTGTAGCAAACTGTCCAATTGGAGTCATTATTATTTTTGCTAAAATACAAAGCATGAAGCATTCCTTCTCCTTCTATCCACATGTGATTGGATTTTCCAAACACAGATTTTGTTGATTTTAGACCTCCAAAAAGAGGATTTGATCCTGCAATCACAACAACATAATAACAGCTAAATATCATATATATATATATACACACACGTATATATAAGCAACAATTCCATTCTAATTAGCTAGCGAAAATATTACACTGCCATTCTCTTCCCTTTTTTTGTTTTTTTTTATCCTTTAATTTTTTTAGTAGTTGCATTTAAATTATTTATAGTCAGTAAATTTGGATATTGTCATTGTTTGTTCTCAGTCTAGTATATGTGTGCAAACGGACAAATAAACATTTTATTTATATTATTATAACAAAAATCTTTTATACTTTTTATCGAAATAATACGTGCATCACCTTATTTTCCAAGAACTTATGATTTACAAATCGTGTTAAAATCATCTCCTACATTTTACAAATTGTGTTAACCTTATCTTTGGAATAGTGTTAAAAACCTTCTGACGAGGAGAAGTGCAACATTGATAAAACACGGGAAATATTGTTCTTATTCTTGATGCCTCTCAAATTGTGTTGTTCTTTATAGACTTCAACGCATGTCGCAGCCAACGCGTAAGTGAAAAGGTTCATCAAGTAACAATTAGCATGTACAACATCTTTTCAATTACCTTAATTCGCTAATTTTAAAAAAGTTTTTGTAATTAATAATAAGTAACATTTCTAAAAAATAATGGTGATAAATAATAAATTTATCAATTATTATTTATTTACTTCTTATAATTATGCTATTTACCTAGTAAATTTATTAACTACCCGATAAATTTTTTTATTTACCTAATAAATTTGTTATTTACTTTAAATATTTTAAAGCTTTACTATTTACTTCTATTTTTTGTAAAAATTCTATTTACTATAATTAATTTCTCTAAATGGTATCCAGGCCATTTAATATATAACGGTTAACCAAATTTCATACCCCAAGCTTAATTAAAAAGTATTCTAATTAATGCCTCGCTTTCTGCATCATGATTAGTTTATCTAAGATAAGCAGCTTGAAAAACCCATTTTAACCAAAACGCATAGACAGGATCACTTACTAAAAAAGGGGGAAAGAGGCAATTAGCTTATTTACCGAGGCTAAATAAAAGAAGTAAATAGTATATTTATAGATAATTTCTTAATAGATTATTGAATAAATAACTTATTTATTAGATAAATAATCAATTTATGGGTAAATTGCTCAGTTAGTCCTAAAACTTTTAAATTTGTGCAATTTTGGCCCCTAATCTTTTTGTCGTAGTTGGAGTACATTTAAACTATTAAAATTTTACTACAATAATTATTTTTGTCAAATTTTAGATAGAATCTATTAGTAATTTGATCGAAAGTGATGCTAACTTACGGTTTCCATTTAAAAAATAAACAAAAAGGACAATTGTAGCAACGTTTTTTATAATTTGAACTCACTCCAATTATGAAAAATAAAAAATAAAAAATTATAAAAAAAAAATGACTACAGTTATTCAAACTTAAGTTTAAGGACCAACCTAGCAATCTACTCTAAATTTACCATCAAATATGCTACTTTTTAAAAAAATTTGTAAAATAGATTATTTACTTATTTTACTTTATGTAAATATTTTATTTATTATATATTCATTCTAGAAAATCATATTCTTGCATAACGAAAATCAAAATAGTGGTTACAGATATAATATAGTGATAATTTTACACATATTAAAATACTAAAAAAAAATAGAGAAAGTTCAAATATCCCACTGACCGTTTCTTATGTAAACACCTTGGGGAAAATTATCAGGAATGTTCCCTTCAATGGTAGTGACAACCACAGACTCTCCTAATTCATCAACCGGAACATAGTTGGTCTGCAAGTAAATTATTTGTACATTTATAACCTTTATATATATATATATTATTACAACAACAAAAATTATGAATTGTTTGAGGTACATATAATGAGTGCTCTAGAAAGCGTCAAAGACAATATTTAAAGGTAGCACCTGAGATAGGAGGAATGGTTGATCAACAAATTCAAAAACTGAATCAACAAAAATATCCAACAATTTTTTGGCCGAAAGGTTCTTCATGTTGGTCACTTCTATTCTTATGTCTGGAACTTTGTGCTTCAATCCACCAAACAGTGGCTGCTCATCAGATACAATTCACATATCAATTATTCACATGTACATAAAGTACTAGTACGTCTGCTGGGCTAGCTTAACAGGTGGGAAAATAAAGGATTTAGATAAGATCATTCTCAGGTTTGAAGAATCTTAGACCTCGTACATTAAGGTATGTATATATCCATATGCATATAAGTAGCTGTGTATAAGAACAACAACTAAAGAGTTTAGCATAACTGTTCGTTATGTTTTTGGAGAGTTCTATTCTGACCAGGAACTTGTGGCAATGCTATCAACAATGGCTTCTCGTTAATTGCTTGTATAAAACAATTTGCAATCAAATATTATGTATAAGCAAGAACTAATATACACATACATATACACAAATATAAATTTGTCTACAATTCTTACATGTAGAAATAAATTTTTTTATGTGTAGATAAAAATATGCAAGCATGGAATTAGACGGAAATGGGCACGGACCCCGCTCAATTTTTTTTGTTTTAATTTATGAGTTTACTTAGTTTTTCAAAAAGTGCCACTCAATTGAATTTTTTTTCTCAAATTTGACTCCGATTATTATTATTTTTTTCTTGAGCCTATCTCATTTTTGTCTCCATTGAACTAAAATCTTGACACAAGGATAGAGAATAAGATCATTAGTAGGTGTCAATTTAATTATGATATATGTCTTAGTAACATTTGATATCAGTTATTCTTTTCTGAGTTTATTAGGGGGGAAAAAAGGCATACACATGCAATCAATATCCAATACATTTTGGTGAGAGTATATGAGAGAAATTAAGTAAGAACTAATTACCTTGACAGCCAAAAACAAGGAGGTCTTCAAGTTTTCATAGTTGCCTGGCCTCCCCTGAGCAGAACAACTCACTCGAAAGCCCAGATGTGACGATGATGCCATATCTCTCTCTCTCTCTCTCTCTCTCTCTCTCTATAGATCCTGATACGCAACCGTACATAAATCTGTATATATGTGTGCATACATATATATACACACATAAAGTGTGCAGCTGCATTTTAAAATTTGCTTTTAGATCCAGCAATAGCAATTGTCAAATTGGCCCTTACATTTTCAGCAGTTAGGAAAACGACAAAATAAAACAAAATTAGAGTTGACTAATCACGGTCTTAATTGTGTGATAGTTATTTATTGATGATTTTTGAATTAATAAAAACAAGTGTTACAAACTTAATCATAAGTGCATGTATCTTGCTTAACTAGGATTTTTTTATGCACTTAATGATTCCTAACATCACTGTTTACTAGAGAAGGTAACGTTTGCTAATAGAAATTAGCCAACAAAAATTATGCTTTTATCCTTCACAAGCATTAATTAGAAGAAAACGATAATAACAAAACACTGAATACGAAAAATTAATCCCAACAAGCACCCAAAAGAGAGAAAGGATAGAGCATTTGTTTTTAACTAGTATTTTTTCTTTTTTAAATCTTTTTCTGTGATTGTTTAAGTCGATGAATGTGCAAATCTTATCGTTATGCGCTTAATTAAACGTGAAGTTAAGGACAAAAGTTTGTGTGTACTGGAATGTTAATTCCAAGTATACACACACACATATACATATGGCTCTTTCTCAAAGAAGAAATTCGGAGTAGGCTTCCCTAAAATTAATATACTAAATTAGCAGTGATTATCCAAACTCATAGGAATTTATTTTGTGCAGCTGTAATACTTTTTTAATTGTTGGGGGAATCCTTTGAAACTATCGAGGTTTCATATGTTGTAGAAAGCATTTGTATGACCCTATGCGTAAATATTATTTATCGACTATAAAGATAAAGTCTTAATTAATCCCGCGGCTCCGGTAATATAATCGAGGGCAGAACCAACATTTCAGTGGGCGTATATCAAATTTTTTTTATTAAAATTTTTATTTTTTAATAAATAATATCAAAATACAAAATATAAAAGGTCAATTTTAAGCAGTGTTATGTAAAAATTTTTAATTTTTAGTGAGGAAAAAAAATATAAAAATCATAAATTTTTAGGGAAAATTAATTTATGACCTCCAGCAGACATACATAACATAACAGGGGTGTTTTGAGGTGATAGTTGGAGACATTATTTTTAGGTTGAAAAAAAACTATTTTGAAAAATGTATTTGGAAGAAAAAACTGTTTGGAGTAAAAAAAAATAAAAAATTTTAAAAATTTTTTTAGAAAAAAAATATCAATATGAATATTATTTCGTTCTTCTCGAAATTCTATGCAATTTAAAAAAATTATCTCATTTGGACTTATATATATAATTATGAACTTTTAAAATTTAGAGTTTACTGTAGCGTTTTGAAAATGTAAATAGTGAAAAATAGTGAAGTTTTAGAAAAAAGTTAGTTTTGGATGTCTGGAAAACATCATCCAAACACCCCCAACATATTAGGGTGCGATGTCAGAATTTTTAATATTTAATAGGGGTGAAATAAAAAAAGCTTAGGGTAGAAATTAAAAAAAAAAATTTGAGTAGGTTGATAATATAATATTGACCAATTGGCCAACTAACAAAACTACTTATTATAATATGTAGAAAAGATCTTGTTATTGCATCCAAATATCTTAGTAATTATATAAGTTTAAAAAATTATGATTTGTCATACTAGAACGACTGTCAAATTGAAAACTCATTCTAACTATGTATGAAATCCTCGTTTAACAATTATTACAATAAATTATTAAATAACTGCAATTTTTATCCAATATATAGGTACTGTTGTTTTTAGTCATCACAATAAGTTTTTGGATAAATTGCTATAACAATCCTTGAACTTTTAATGAGGGCGATAATTGGTCCTCAAACTTTGAGGCTATTTAGAGGGTGTTTTGGTAACATATTTTGAATATATTTTTGGTATTTTTTCTACCTCACAATAAATTTTTAACATAAATAAGCACGTATCAGATTTTTAAAAAGGAAATAAAAAAGCCAAGATAATAATACCTACTGTGAAATAAAACTACAGATTCTACAGTGAAATTTATCAAATCATTAACGTAGATAATTTATAAGATAAAATAAAACTATAGTTCCTACAATTCAGGACTCCTGAGTTACCGCTTTCGGCCTTCTATGTGCATACTAACTTTTTTTCCTTTAGTCTTTTTCTCACTAGGCTTTAGCTAAAATGTTTTTAATAAGACATATTTGGAGATGCTAGCAAGGCAAGAGTTTTGGCTCTACCCACTGGGATCATCTCTCATCAGTTCAGGATCCTTCTCTTTAGTTTTTCTTTTATTTGTAGCCCGTCTACATGCAATTTCTTTGTTTTGAGTCCCTGAGTGCATATTTGTTCCTTCCTTTCATTTCTGTTTATGTAGACATTTTTTCTTTTAATAAAATTTCAAGACGATGAGAAAATGAAAATGGTGCTAAAGGAGGGGCAACCTAGTTAGAATGTCTTGTTTCACCAACTAATTCATGTTACTATCATTTATTTAAGAACAAAAAACTAAGAGTTATTTAGGAGGAAAATAAGTTTAATTACTAATAAATAATTTATTAAGTAAATAGTAATATTTACTTGGTTTTATATCTCCTAATAAATAGTAATATTTATAAATAAATACCTTCATTAACTAAGAGTCATTTACCAAAGAAAATAAATTTATTTGCTGATAAATAATTTATTCACTTATGTCTATGTTATATTTACTTGTAACTACAATATTTACTCAAAAAATCTTTTAATCATGTCTCTAGATTTTTTTTCCCCACGTTTAATGCAGTAAATACAAGATGTACTTGTAAATATTTGTATTTTTAAGTAGTTGGAAAATACGAGATTTAACTTATTTATTTGTTAAAATTACACTTAGTAAATATGATATTTACTAATAAATAAAATATTATTTACTAGTAAATGTGGTATTTATAAGTAAATTCAATATTTATTATTAAATTCAAAATTAGTAAACCCTGTATTTATATCAGTATATACTTATATGATAAATATGTTATTTATTACTTAAGTCCAAATCTTTACGTAAATCAAATAATTCAATTATTTAGATTATGGGCATAAACCATGATAATTTTACTGGTAGATATTTTTAATTTTCATAATAGCTATCATATTTACCATAAAAACAAAACATATTTGAAACAAAGCAAATACTTAATTTACTAGTAAATATCGGCTTCATTAATAATTATCAATTTATTTCCTAGTAAATATTGAAGATCTTATTTATCATATTTTAGTGCATTTAAAATGAGAAACATTATTATTAAAATTATAATTAGACCCAAACAATACATACTTACATAAATTACACCAATATTAAACAAACCCTAGCATCTAGCGCCAAATTAAGACAAATTCTAGCCCAGCATAGCCGCCCAATAGACTCGCCGTTGAAGTGAGTTCATAGCAAAAAACGACGAGATTCGCTACTGTCAAAATCTTGCAACAACAGGCTCTCATAATAGCCAGAGTTCAGGCAACAGTGAACTCTCGCATTGGTCGAATTTTCGCAATGGAAAAACAAGATGATTAGACAGACAGAATCACGACCTCATAATGGCGAGAACTGATAAATCCAGTGGTGAAAACTGTTACCTAGCGATAGCAAGAATTGCGTACTTGAGAGAGGGAAACCTTGCGATGGCAGATTGATGAGAGAGAGAAAGAGAAGAAAGAGAGGAAAATGAAAAATAGAGAGAACGGTGGATTTAAAAAAAAAAACAGAGAAAATTGGAAAACAAAATTAGCTTTAAAAGATTAATTAACATATGCTATTGTTTATCATGTTTTGAAAACCTACTATACACTACGTTACTACATATAAAATATGTTATTTAGTATAATTTTTTTTAGATATAAATAGATAGCCATGGTAAAGGATATTATTGTTTTGATTCAATTTTTTTAAATTAACCAAATTAAAAAAATATGACTCTGTCGTTGATTATAAACTTTTATGGGTCAACAAAACCGATGGCGTAAAGGTACTCTTGATCACCGTCTTTTGTTCTAGTGAATTTCGTTCCTCTTGCACCTTACATTCTTCTATGAAAATTTTGTGGATTACATTTGACGATCGTGTTTCAACAATTGCTTACGTTTTTTTTTTTTAATTTATTTACAAAGACATTTCGTGGAGTTCAAAAAAGTCGCACTCAGTTGCTCGCTCAGCTTCCTTCCGTGGATCCATTTATCTTTGCCCCACGAGGAATGACCCTCCAAACAACATCGACCATCTGTCATTGACTCTCCCTTTGTTCGCAATCGCGTGTCACTATGTGTGTGTCTTTGTCCCTATATATATATATAACTTTACTCAAGGACAGAGTCAGCATTTATTAATAAGGGTAAAAAAAAAAAATTTTAATCAAGATTATGCTAAAAAAAATTTATTAAAGAAAATGTTACAACAAAAACATAACACTTTTTTTAATACCTTAAATTTTCGAACCTAATCCACCACTTGGGATAAGAGCATTACGTGGACCTAAGTCATGTTTTAAGAATCTTAGAGTGAACCGTGGTTTTGAAGGTCAAGAAACATGATTGAGCTTAATTATTCAATCCAATTAAACACTTGATCAAGAGCGATTTGAGTTTATAAAGAATTAGAATAATATAGTTGTGGAGAACTTTAAAATACAAAAAAAAAAAAAAAAAAAAAAACCAAGCCAAATTCTTTTAGACTAAACAAAGCCGAAACAAACCCATAAAGCAGAAAAAAAAAAAAACCCCAAAATATTCCTATAATATTTTATCTCCCTTCAAAAGAAAACTTCTAAATATCCTGCTTTAGGTTACCAATATTAAACAACATTAAACAAACAAGCTGACAAAAACAAGCGATCGATCAATTGAATTAATAATTAGCAATTAGGGAAACCCTCTCAAGGATTTCTTCCTTAAAAAAATACTATAAGATTTGGGTCCTTATTTTATCTCTTTATTAGTTGTATGCACATGATTCGCATGTGTGTATTTAATTTGTTGATTTTTTTTTAACGCATGATGTTAAATTTAAAAGGGTTTAGTTATTTTCTTCGTACTTTAATAGAATCAATGTAAATGATTAACCCAAAAAAAAAATAAATCAGAAAATTGCAATCATTTGGTAAAGTCAAAGTTAAAATTAAATTTGAACATTTAACGTATAAAAGTTTAGTTTAAATTTATATTAAAAATTATAATAAAATAATAAATATAAAGATAAAAAATTGTTAAAATAAAACTCACTAAACTAAATTCAAACTACAATGGATTGCTCATTTTAACTTGATTCAAAACTAAAATATTTTACCAAACACGTGTTATTTAGTTATCTTCATCTCAAGCTAATCATCATAATTTTTTAAAATTGTTTTTGGTTCTAATAAGTTCGATTAAATTTACTGCAACCCATAATACTTTTTTGGATAAATTACTTGTGCGGTCCTAAATTTTTAAGTAAATGACTATTTGATCGTTAAATTTTCTTTCATAAATAAGCCTCCAAACTTTTAAAAATGGTACAAAATTGGAAAAAATCCGAAAGTAATCTAAAAAGGCACGGTTTTGCCCCCATGCGATCCGCACATGACTTCACTTGGGAGAAGTTTACCAAATTACCCTCTTCGTCATCATCGTACACAGCAAACCCTCTTCTTCAGTTCTTCATCCTCACTCTGTGCGTGCAAAACCCAGCAAACCAACAAACTAAGCAAACTACCTCCCTCCTTCGTCGCAAACCCAGAAAGCCACCACCCACCATCTCCTCCGTCGCACGGCCGCCAACTTAACTAAGATTCTGGAGTCGCATGATGATCGGGTTGCTCGTGGTAGTGGATGATGATGAGAAGAGGAGGAAAACCAGACTAACGCTCGTGGACTTCAAAATCACCTCGTCAACCTCATCCCAATCCCAATCCCTCACTCCATTCATAGTCACCGCCGCTGCCACCATCGATTTCCCAGCGCCGGAATCTCGAGCCCACCGCCACTTCCGACAGACCATTGCGATTTCTGCTCCCCGTCGACGCTGAAACCGCAGGCCGGCATCACACAGACACAACCCCCATTGGAATTTTCCAGTTCTCTCTCTCCTCTTTCTCTCACCCAAAATTTTAGAAACCAATCCCCAAGTTTCTTCCTATTTCAGTTTTTCACTCTTTTTCTTCTTCTTCTTTTTGAGTAACTCATTTCAGCTTAATTCAATCCTCTGAAGCAAGCTTTTTTTTTTTTTAATTGGTGCTTGACTATGGTGGAAATTTGATCACATATTAGGGTATTAGGATTGTTGGTTTAAGCTTTGTGGTTGGGTGCCTGGGGTGGGGATTGATGAGGATGGAGGAACTGGACGAGGTCGAGTCTGATCGGAACGATGGCATTTACTCGTCGCAGATTGTCAGCGTCGACGCCAAGCCAGCGCTGCTTGGCGCCGGCGCTCGGATCCTATTCTACCCCACGCTTCTTTATAATGTACTTCAGAACAAAATCGAAGCTGAGTTCAGATGGTGGGACGAAGTTGGCCAGGTTTGAGTTTTTCGTCTTTTAATTTTAAATTTGTTAGGGGGGAAACACTGATTATGTGCTGTGAGATTTTGGGCATTTTGATCGATCAGGAAATTGTTGACTATATTAATTTTAGTTTTTTGGTTGGAAAGACTCAGCTGACTTTGATTTCGTAGTCAGTCTTTTGGCAGCTGATCAAGCAGTGGGTTTATGTCTGTTTGGTTGCCCAGAAAGCTTATGCTGAAAAAATTTTGATTTATTCTGAGAAAATTGATTAGGACCTTCAATGGAGGTTGAAGCGCAAAAGGGTACGAGGAAATGTACAAAATTTTTTTTAATCACTTTTTTAAAGTAATTTAGTTAATTCAACTGAAATTTAAAGTCAATTCTAGATTTTGATCAAGTTGATTGTAGGTATTTTATTTATTCATAAACTTATTATTTATTTTAAATATTTTTATAATTTTATAATTTACTTCAATTATTTTTTTAAATACTATTAATTATTTCTCTTGAAATTGAAAGAGACTTTTTGTGGAATCCAAAAAAAAGGCATATTTTTAAAACATTACCTTCTATATAAAAATGTTTAAAATTATTTCCTTTTTATAATATAAAATAAAAATAATTTTTGAATAAAATTCTGAATTGTAGAACAAAAATTCAAAAAATTTATACTAAAATAGTTATTCCTACAGTTTTCTCAAATTGAAAGGTTGCCCAAATAGATTTTTTTTCTAAATTAAATTAACTAAAATAAATAGCAACTTCACTCTTTGCAGGCCCTCATTCTAAACTTCTGAATTGCTACTTTATTTATGATTTAAAACTAGCTGTGACGCTATCAAAAAAAAAAAAAAGAAAGAAAAAGAAAAAGAAAACTAGTTGTGACCCATGATTTTAATGTTCAGAAACACTAATGATAAATTCTGACATGAACAAATTATGCTTGTCTTTAATTTAATAATGTACATTGATTCACAAATCGTCAAAAAAATACTTTAGCTCATAGGTATGTGCTATATTGAGGTTGATATGAAAGCCCCGTGAAATCCATAAGGAACTCTGCTCGGCAAAGTAATTTTGGCAATGGGCTCGTCAGAAAAATTATTTGTACTGATCAAAAGAACCTGCAAATTTTCAATTATAATTGAAGGGAATAAATATAAATATTAAAATATCTCAATCTAGAATATGTAGCACCAAAAGGAAATAAAAAATAAAAAATCAATCTTCACTTATTTCTCTCAAATTTTAGTGTTATTCCTATTTTTTCGCATGAATTTAAAGCCTCCCACTCTCTTTTTTTTTTTTTTTTTGAATTTTTGAATTATTCTCATTTGATCTCTCCATTAAAATTTTATCAATAAACCTCTTCTCTTTATTATTTCTGTCAAAAATAAATATATATAAAAAAATAGAAAAATACCACGTGATCTCATTTGACATTTTTTTATTATGCCTATTTTTTTACAGAAATTCTAAAAGATGGTGTTAAGTGAGACTAATTTAACTGAGGTAAAATGAGGATTTTTTAAAATTTATGGATAAAGTTAAAAAAAAAAAAAAACCTTAAAATTTGGGAGACAGATTAGAATTTATTTAAAAAAAAAAAAAAAGGAAAAGGTTGGACGTGATAATGAAGTATTTATTACTTGAGACGTGTTGGTGTCTTCGTTGTGAACAAAAGTGATAATCCAACCATCATCCTCTTCTAGGCTTCCTTCTTTAGGGACAAAAGCAGCTCCAGTACAAAAGGTGTTCTTCTCAAACATATGGTATTCCACCTTTATTGTCTCTTTATAATCTCTTTTAGTCTAGTTCAGAAAAAAATAATAATAATAATAATGACAATAAAAATCAAAATGTAGGAATCAAGAACTAGAAAGAAGAAAATAAAGTGATAAATAAATAAAAAAAATTGGAGAATACCGAAGAATATCTGGTATCTTGTTGTTCAAAATGTAGCTTTGCCAGACCACCAAATTTATAAATATCATCTATAGTATTTTGTCAAAAAGAAGGATGAGTAGAGTATAAACATATCAATTAATCATTAAGTAGCCTTATTAGTGTATAATGGTATAATGCATTGAGAAGAATATATGAGGGGACAAGAATCACCTGAAATAGAGCTTGACATAAGATCGACAACTTGTGTGTAACCAAATCTGTTTCTAAGACCAGTAAAATGTGAATTGATCATGGGGAAATCCATTGAAAGTTCTATATCATCGGTGAGATTATTTTCCTTAACTTCTCCTGTTCGCATGTTTAATCGCCATTCGTAAAGACGATGATATAGTAAATCATCTTTAGTTGAGATATCAATTTTTTTTCTATCACTACTACTGGTAGAATCTATGACCGATTCAAGAGCTCTACAACCCCAGATCACAACCTGCTTTAATTTGTCACAAATGTACGATCATATTTATAATTAGTATTTTTAGTTAATAATCTTTTGTTTTAATACTTACCTAGTGATTACTAATCTGATTGAATGAAATTAAAGAAAATAACTTGGGCAAATATTTGCTCTCTAGTCACGTAATTGATAAGTGATGGGTATACCTCGTCATCTCCATCTTCAAAACAATTGAGAACGTGAAATGTGCAATTTGGTTTAACTTCAAACCATTTAATTGAATTTGCATGACCATAGCGAGGCATAACCCCAATCCTTGCATATTCCTCCTTGTTGTACTTTATCAATCTGGACATGACCAAAACCATTTTGAGTGTACGAATACTTATGTTTAGATACATATATATATATGTATGTACGTATATATTCACATAGAATATACAGAATTTCGCAGGAATTAATAAATGCTTACGGGCCTTTACTGACAAGCCTCATAATGTCAATTGTAAGTGGAAAATCCATCAACACATTGTACCTGGAAGCCAAATATGTTATATTTAAGTCAACTGATTACTATAATCGTCATTTATTCATTTTTATAAACATTACGAGACCTATAGCTCACACTAAAAAAAAAAAAATCTGATAGACTTCGAATTTGAGAAATCGTAATGCTTGCCCTTCCACCTATAACCCAGCAGGGTTTATTAACTTTCATATGAAGTAATTAGTTAATGATCCGCTATATATTGGCATCTAATAATGACTCGACAAAGGTTTTTTTTTTTTTTTTTTCTAAGCATTGAAGTAAAAAGAAATTTTAAGAAAATAATTAAAGTAAATAATAAAATTTTAAAATATTTAAAATAAATAACAAGATTTTAAATTTTTGAAGTAAATGATAAATTTTCTAAGCAAATAAAGAAATTACTAAATGAACAGTAATATAATTATAAATTTATTAATAAATAATATATTTATAAAACGTACACAAATCATTTATCTCATAATCCTTTATTTGTTATTATTTACTCTAAATATTTTTAGAATCTACTGTTTACTTTAACTTTAAAAAAAAAAAAAGTATATGCCACTCCCTTTTCTCTAACCTAAGGCTGCCAGCTTATGTTGGGGAAATATATATATATATATATATATATCCGATACTGGTGGCCAGCTTTTACCTTTGTGTAACCCCAAAGTCATGGCAAAGTGCACACCGACCAAGTTTGATATCTGCTCTATGTACTATTTTATTTCCATCCGCTGAAGAAGTCATCAGACATGATTTAGTACTAATATAAGAAGATTGCATTAGGCTTAAACTTAAACTAGACAAATGTTTTCTCGAAATAGAGAATCTGCATATTGTTACTTCACCCATCCATATCCTAAAGGCTTAACCTTAAACTGGTGCAATGAAGAGTAAAAATAAAGAATTAAAAATCTTACCTTCTGATTTCTACAATGGATATTGAAACTATAAATCTGTATTATTTATTGGCAAAGATCAACAAACTAGGCAAAAATTCAAGTACAAAAAGTTGTGGCATTTATAATTATCCACAAAATCGGATATTTGTTTATCGTTCATACCAAAAGCTTCAACAATTACAAGATATGATAATAATATGTTATATTCTAATGTGCATAAATACCTGAAATTACTCCTAACTCAACGTAAGGTTTAATTGCATTCACGCCGATAATAACCAACTCTCCGGTGTCGGGAGCTCTCTGTATACATTTATACAATAAATTAAAAGATATCAAGGAAATGTCATTGAACATTATAAATTGATTTTTTGAAGTTTACCAGGGAATGAATGTATATAATAGTGTTGTACCTTTGGGTGGCTTGTAAATGGCCTGTTCCAAGCTCGTGAAAGATCCCAATTACCTAATGTTTCTAATGTAGATATGTCAATCTCTTGAGGCATGTGATTTTCTGCGATTGAATATAGCTTCCCCGAATGCTCAAACACGTTGGTGTTGCTTATGTATTTGTTTACCTTTCCAAACCTCAGCTAATTTAAATAAATATACACTACATGATGTTAGTACTTTTTTTTTTTTTTAAATGAAAGATAAAGGTTTACTTACATCAAGATATCTTAACACATCTTAATTAGTTAGTACTTGTAAAAAAAACCTGCCCCACTTCAGTGTCACTGCTCAAAATTTATTAAATAAAATGAAAACAAACTAACGGACATTACAGACCAAAGAAATCATAATCAGAGATTAAAAAAAAATGCTCTAAGGTCATACTTCTTGTGAAAGAAGGTCTTGTTAATTACGGGGAAAAAAAAACCGAAAAAAAAATTCTGTTAATGGATCAAGAATGCATGGTCCTAGTTCAACAAAGAAATGACCGGTAGAAATGGAAATAACCCTGAACATAAACGTCTCTAGAGACCAAAGGGATGACATTGTTTGAATATTAAGATTGCATTTGATGCATCGTTTGGAGTTGAATTTTCTGGATTATTGTTTACCCTTTCAAAAATTAGTTAAAATATTTGTTGATTTTTTAGAATAAGACAAAAATGAATTCAAATTCTTTAGGCTGAACCAGTGAACGAAATGGAAATTAAACCACCTACAAATATGTTGATCCATTTATTGTATCAAGTTTCTACGGAATCTGATCTTTAAAAACTTAGTCATTGTAATTGAATTTAATTTTTTTTAAATTACAAAATGGATTAATTTATTCTCAAATAATTTATCCTAAATATCACTATAAGTAAGTAATGTAACCAATATGCGCTCACCAAATTCAGTAGATATGCAGATAGGACAGCAAATGAATCGCCTCCTATTGTAGGAAGAAAAGAGGTTTTGTTTCTTTGTTTTTCAAGCTTGAAAGTTTCTGTTTCAACATATCTGTTGTTGTAATGAACAGTCCAATTAAAGTCATCACTTTTTTTCCTAAAATACAAAGCGTGAAGCATTCCTTCTCCTTCTACCCAAATGTGATTTGACTTTCCAAACACAGATTTTGTTGATTTTAGTCCTCCAAAAAGAGGATTTGATCCTGCAACCACAACATCATGAGCATAATATCAATTTTATGTATTTAATTTTTTTTTTAAAATATGATATGAGGATTATAGTTCTCACGTTAAAAAATTTAAAGACTCTCGATCTCAGGTTTTAAATCTAAGAATTCCTATCCAAACCAATCCATTCCCATCAGTTGAGCAAGACTCAGTGGAGGGCATAATATCAATTAATTACCATTAAGCAAAATACATTTTAATTCTTTGCAAAAACACACCCAAAACATTACTCTCTTCCAATTTTGATCTTTTTTTCTTTATTTATTTTTTAGATCATTTATATCAATATTTAACAAAGCTAGGAGAAATTAGCTATACAAATTAATACATATTCTTTATGCCTCCAATTTTCTCGTCCTTATTTACTTCGCCACGTGTGATATTGACAAACAACACATGATGAGCAAGATCGTATGTGGACAAACAGTAAAAATAAATCACCAAATTACTTATCCACATCTAATGCATAGGTTTTAACTAAACTTCACACCACAAGGTTAAAATTTTTTGACCAAATCAATGCCCTTTTCTGCAACATTTTCTCTATATACAACAAGCGAAATGGATAGAAAAATCCGTCTTATATTAGATATGACTTACTAAAAAAATTGAATATCGACATTTAATAAAACAAAAATTAAAAGTTTGGAATATCAAACTGACCATTTCTTATGTAAACACCTTGGGGAAAATGATTTGGAATGTTCCCTTCAATGTTGGAGACAACCACAGGCCCTCCTAACTCATCGGCCGGCGCATAGTTGCTCTGCAAGTAAACTATATCAATGTGATAACCTTAATTCTATAGAAAACTACTAATTTTTTGAGATGATCATTAGAAAGTGTCAAAGACAAATAATAAGGAAAGTGAATCAAACAATAACTTTGCGATTTATGGGATTCTAATAGAATTAGGATTTTGAGGTTCGTATGTAATTTGAGTGGTGGGTTCGGCCATTTTGGTTTTACCTGAGATGGGAGCAATGGTTGATCAACAAATTCAAATACCGAATCAACGAAATCGTCCAGCATTTTGGCCCAAGCATTCTTCATGGATTCGGAGATCGTTTCCATTAATCTAGTACTGTCCGGAAGAGTTTGATGCAGTGCTGCAATTAATGGCTGCTTATGTCCATAACACAAAAATGTTAGCGCTGCTATTGCTAGCAAATATTATACACACACACACACACACACACACAAATATATGACAATCCATCTTTTTATTGTTGATTGATGATTTGATGGCTAAATAAGGAGAAATATGAATGTCGAACCTTGACCGTAGAAGACAATGTTGTCTTGAAGAGCGCGTAGTTGTCGGGGATCGACGGCCTCCTTTGAACGGAGCAGCTTACAATCACTTGAAGGGCCATAGAAGACGATGCCATCTTTCTCTATTGCCTATATCTTTCTCTCCTCTTTGATCTTTTTGTCATAAGTAGCTAAAATGTAAAAATGCTAGTGCACAAAGTTTTGGTGATGCACAGTGTCAAGAAACTAAAATTTGTACTCTCAAGCATACACAATTATGCGTGTGTATGTACATGTACACACACACACACACATATATATATATATGGCCTATACCTTGTTTTTTAGTTTCTATATCCATTGATGGTAAAAGCCTCCAAAATGACCCTCCCCGTGACCTATCTCTTTCAAAGAGTGTGTGCGGCCTACTAATAGTGATGCTTGCACGAGGCAAATAAGAAAAGAAAAACTACATCAAATATTACGTAATGCTTTTCGAAATGAGTAACTATTTATCACAAGAAAACTCAAGATGTGACAAAATTACGTCTAATATATATCCAATTTATTAGGAATTTGGCGGTGGGAATCAATATTAAAAAGGCAAAAGGACAAAGCATTTGCGCATTTTTCTTTTCTTTTTAAGGGGAAAAAATAAAAAGATAAGCTAGTTGTATAGTGAGTCCCTAATAAAAAACAAAATTTATTGATCAAATTACGTAGGCTCGCAGATTCTCCTTTCAAAGCGGATTATGTTCTGCCTAAATACATCCAAAATTTGAGGGATGTCCAAGAAGATGATACGGTGGATATGCCTGTGAACAGCCGAAGCATGAAAGAGACAAAACTAGCAAATAATTGAAACTGAACCATTGAGCCCCTGTTGGATCCCACTGTTTCAAACATTATTTTTTATACGGTGTTTTCTCTAATAAAAATTTAAGTTTTAATTTAAAATGTAAGTTTAAAATAGAGATCTACACAGCCTGCATTTCTTAACAGACAACGCAAAACAAGGACGTTACTAACAAAGTACTAGTGTTGCAAAATAATTACGGTTCGAGATGCGTATACATATATACATACGTATATTATTTTAATAATAAATTAGTAAATAACTTACATCAAAGAATATTAATACATCCCAATCACAGTGACATCTAAAATACATGCATGTGTATACATGTACATAAATATTAAGTATAATCATAATCAAGTCAACCAAAAAAAGAAAAATAATTTTAGCATCAAGATGAAGTCGATTAAATTAAGTGACTGCTGTGAAAAGGTCGTGTTGGGTATAAGGATAAGTGAGCAACAAATTCGTCTTACTGTTTTTCTCTTCTATGTTTTTTTGTTTTACTCTCTTTGGAGTTCTGTTGAATGTAAGTACCCCTTATGACCAATCAATTTAATTAGAAGCTTGGTCTTGGGGTCAAATCTCATCCCTCAATTTCCATCATACATGTGTTGGGTTATATGAAGACGAAGTGGTCAAACGACTCCAATCTTAGAGTCAACGGATTTATGGATGCCTCCAAGCATCGGCATTGAACCGTCTTTGCCTCATCAAGTTGGTTTGGCCTCTCGAAGCCACATCCACCTCGTCGCGCCTTATCCACCTCGACAAGCCCTTTCCGCCTCATCAAGTTGCCTCGACCTTGACAGGCCTCAAGGAGCCAACTTCAATGTAAAGGGGACACTTGCCAGTCACTATGAACAGACTCAACTGCTCCAGCATGAGAAGATGTTGTGTTTATTGACGGCTCTAATTAGGAAGCGAGATAATGATTTTATGATAATTATCCAAAAGGCATTAAAAATTTTGAATAATTTATTCTAATATCACTGAAAATCTCATTCAAATTCGCTTCGTTCTTATTAAGAGGGCTCGAGTGAAAACAAGAAGCCCTATCCGATTCAAGATATGGAAGCACATCCAAAATTCAAATGGATAAGCCTCACCCAAACAATCTGATTCGTTAAGGGAAAAGTCAATGCTATATATAGTGCTATATATAGATCGTGAGTCATTCATGTAGTGTCATTGAGTATATTGTTCTATTTTATTTTATGCTCTTGGTATCATATGTATTTTGCCCTCTAAATAGTAAAACTCTAGCATTCAAAGACTGTAGCTATCTCGACTAGAGCGAACCTCTATGAATATTTTGTATTTTTATTTATTTAATGCATTTTATTTTACTGTTCATTAACAAACTCTATTAAAACGACATCGGATTGATCCTTAACCTTAAATATAAATTGACCAAAGATTTCACCATCTACAGTCAATGTGACAAATAGACTTGATCAATGTTGCACACATCTACTTGTCGAAAACAAGTTCTTCGCATGACATTTCTGTAAATTAATCAAAACTAAAAGGTATTTCTTTCCAAAAGAGAGAGAGAGAGAGAGAGAAGGAAAACAAAAACGAAGACAAAAAGGTTCAATAGGTATGTTCGGGAAGCCCATAACAAGTCTTGAAAGCCCAACTCCAACTCACTTTTGGGATCTCATGATTCGTAGGCTTGCCAAAGACCAAGTTTCGTTTGTCCAAATATTTTTCTGCCCCAAGTATTCTGATTGACACGGGAGAGCATATTTTTACAGGGAAATTGTAATAAATAAACTAATTTTTTTAATCAATAAAAATAAATAGCATATTTATCTAACTTAAAAAATAAATAGTAATTTTTATTTAAGAGTCATGTAATTTTACAATTATACACATATTTCTTTTTAGATTTTGTTTCTCTCTCTTTCCCTTTCTCTCTCTATGTCATCATTCACAATCAAAGATCCAAGCACAAATATCATGCCATGATCATATAATGAACATCTGTTTTTACTGTTTACTATTTGTTTCTTGAGAAAATTTTAGGTGGAGAATTGGTAAATCAATGATTTATACACGTAAATAAATGATTTATCAGTAAAATTTTAAAGCTATCTGCTTATTTCTTGAGAAAATTTTGGGTGGAGAATTAGTAAATTAATGATTTATACATGTATATAAATGATTTACCAAGTAAAAAAAGATTTTCAAATAAATTTACCAAGATTTATATATAAGGGATTTTTTTTAGAATTTTAGTTATGATAAATCATTATTTATCAAAAATATGCTATTTATTAAAAGTTCAAAACTTTTCTACTATTTATTTTTAGTCAATTTTAATTTTGACCTGTTTCGATCTTTCTCCCATTTTTACATTCCCAAATATTCAACTTCCACCAACATTAGAATACCAGCTTCCTTTTTTTTTTTTTTTTAACAGAAACATCAAACAAGATGAAACATAAACTAATTTTTTCTAATTAAAATATACTCGTTAGTCCAAAATTGCATCTCAGTGATTTCTTGAAGTAGGAAATCGCAGTCTATTGGGATATCTTGTCTTAAGACAACGATTGATTGCACATGTGAAAAGGCGCGGAATTCTTGATGCTGAGAATTAATGAAAATACATCATGAGATGCAAATGAGGATATTAATTACAAGAGCTACCTGCCATAAAAACACGACGTGTCGCTTTCTGGGGGGAGAGAGAGAGAGATTTATTCTAGGCCTTAGCATTATAAGCAAGAAAGTAAATTTACTGACAGAAATAAGTCTACACCAACACATTTCAATTTTGTTTTTGTTGTTGTACATTTGATAGGATAAGAACAAAATTATAAGTCATTTTATTATTATTATTATTATTTTTACAATATTTCTCTTCCTCTATTGTGTTTTATATGAGTTGGTAAGGAATATTAGAGAAAATTCCTCAAAATAATTTCAATTTGTTTTTGTTATCACAAAATATTTTTCACTCTAAGTTACGTACTGTCCAAACATTTTAGTGTTTTTTTTTTTTTTTAAATCTTCGCCAAACATCTCTCCTTTCTTCTTGTCAATGCTAATTAGAGGCACCCGGCCATCCAGCAGAGATGGATGGTAAGCCAGGAAATGCTGGGAGACAAGACAGACCACATTGCCTGTAACTTTCCGGCGGAGGGCGGTTATGGTTATGGTTAGCAACCATCTAATACCGTTGTCGACAGTTAATAATGATCAGTAAGTTAGGAGTATATTTGGTATTTCAAAATTAATAAACAACATATTGTATAATGACATGAAATTGCATTCTTAGAAATATTTTTTTCTTTTTTGTGTGGCAAAACTTATTTTGAGGTATGAATCTATGGCATTCTTGCAAAGAACCCATTAGGAAAATGTTGTAATTGTTTAACTATAAGTGCAAAAAGATATGCTAAAATCCCACATAAAGAGAAGATAAAGAGTCATAACTCTTTATAAGATAATACCTTTCTAATGAGCCAATAATGTAGTAAGTGAAGGGACATGCCTACACAACTAGCACGCGCGCGTGGTGTGGGCAGTGAGGCTGTAGAGGTGTTTATTAGGCGCACTTGTCACTTGACACGTGTCATGTGGAGATTAATATTTATTTATTTTTATTTTTATTTTTATAAAATAAAAATAAAATAATTCAAATTTGAATTTCAAATTTTTTGAATTTTTGAAAAGATGTGACTTTTCAGAATTAGTATTCAAATTTAATTTTCTGAAAAGATGTGACTTTTCAGATATAACAGCAATTAAAATAAATTAAAACAACTGTTTATATCAACAGTTGTATATGTTGATGAATGGATGACATTGAGTCTATATTAAGGGAAATCAGAAAACATTTAAGATTTTTTTTTTTTCTTTCGTTTTCAGTTTTCCTCTATTTTTTCTTTACCAGATACTCACCTGTGTTTTTATTTCTTTCTGTAAATTTCTAGTTTTGCTTACTGAAAATTTACGTGAGGCTTGTCATATCCTGAGAGCGATTTGCTACTGAAACCCAAAAGCAATCTCTACGGAGAGGGGACAAATAACGCTTTAAAGAAAACGTATTTTTTTACGTGTTTCAAGTCTTCAATATTTTCTCAACAGAAAATCCTAATCCTAATCCATTAGGGCGATTACCTAAAAGAAAAAAAATCCATTAGGGTGCTAATAAGATTGCCCCTAGAAAAAATCTCTTAATTATTACTCAATTATAATAGCTTAAGTTTTTTTACCTTCATTTTTGTTAACAGATTCATAGATTTGGTGAATACACCTAAATACAATAGCTTGCTAGTGTTATGATAAGATTTTCTCTCGTTATAACACATTTTGAAATGTGTCATGATTTGTGTAGTTATGCTCTCAAATTTTGAAATGTATTTATTGTGCCTCTCATTTTGTAGAATGTCTCTAATTTTACCCGTCTTTTAAACTCGTCCATTTTTTTCTAACGGGAGGTGGTGCAACTTCTGAAGTTGGTATATTATTTTAGGGTTTAACGAATGATCTTCCCCCCAAATTATTTTTTTTTATAGTCACATTTTCTCGTTGGAGCTACTAGTTAATAGCAGCAAGAAAAGAAGAAAAGAAAAGAGGAGAGTAAACATGCTGAAGGTATTGGTTTTTTATTGTTGGCGGAAAGGTCCAAGCATGGACACGTAGGTTTTATTGGAGAGGTTGCAAAGTTGCAAATGTTGTATTGAAGTCGTAAAATGGATGACAAGGGCTAGTCATAATTATAGGCAGACTCTTTTTTTTTTTTTTTTTAATGAAACTGGTCGATCAAGTTAATTTCTGTTTGTAGAGTGCAATTTTCATGTGTTCGGTTCAAATTCATAGCTTTTTATGTCGTGACCAACGATATCAGTTTTCTAATTAACGTGTTACACATTCCATATTTGTTACAAAATGACATGAAATCAAGTCTTTTTGATAGTGTGAAATTGAATGATTAATGATGTTAATAATTCGAAACCTAAGTTTGGATTTATTAAATGGATTATACATGTTATCAAAGGTCAAAGAAGGATTTCATTGGTTTAAATGAAAGGGTTATAGATCAGGGACATAACGATTATGTTGAAAGTTTAGGAGTATACAAGTGCCATAATTAGTGGGAATTTGTAAAGATTTATCTGAAAAGCATTTTAAGAATAAAATTTGCTACCTAAGCAATTTTGTTAAAATAATGGACAAATTAAAAAAAAAAGAATAAAATTAGAGACGGTTTACTTCAAAAGACATAATAAGTGAAATTCAAAATCTATAAAGTATGCTAACACATATAAAGTGATTAATGCAAACACAAGAGGAAATTTAACGAGACATGAGAGTGATTAATAATATTAATAACATGTAACTTAAGTGTGAGTTTATTAAATGGATTTATTATGCCTGTTATCAAAGGTCAAAGAAGGGTTTCATATTAAAAAGGTGAAATTGGGGATTAATAGACATGGAGACTATATGTTTCAAAATTTTAAAGACACGTTAGGACACAAGCAACATAAATAGGAGGAATTTGTAAAGATTTATCACAAAATAATAGACAGATTTAAACAGAAAAGCATGAAATTAGAAACGTTGTATATCAAGAAAGACACAAAGTGTGCTTTAAAATTTGTAAATTTATGCCCCGTTTGGTGAACACATTGCATTTACATTGCGTTTGAATACAATGCATTGAATACAATTTGTGTATAGAGGAAAAGTATTAGTATTGTATTTGAATGCAATGTGTGTTTGGATAAAAAGTATTTGAATTGTATTTTAATAATAAATATGTGATGTGATGGGTAAAAGTAGAGAAGAAAAAAAAGGAGAGAAAAAAAATATATGATGTAATTAATAAAAATAATAGAAAAAATAAAATAATAAATAATGATTATATTGAATTTAAAATATAATGTGATATATATTTAAATAAAATATTTTTATATTTAAAAAATATATATTATATTTAAATTCATTATAATTTAAAAACGTGACCAAACATATTTTTATATTCTCATCATTTGTTCATTTACACTTTGAGAAAGAATTTGGACATAAAAGTACAACGAAGATGAAGAGAGAGAGAGAGAGAGAGAGAGAGAGAGAGAGATTGGATTTGCTGGACGGGGAAGGACATCGCAAGGCCCACGAAACCAAAAAATAAAGTGCTAAATTATTTGCCAGAGAATCCATCAATCAACTTCAGGAAAAAAAAAAGGCGTTGTGTAATCTGGACCGAAGTTATTATGCCTTCTCGTTTCTCGTGTTCCACCGTCATCAGTAGCGCGTGTCTTCACTGTTGCACCGACGTTCTTGTGGTCCTATCAGTATCATGAACAATTTTATTTTTATTATACGTGTAAACATATTGTAATTTAATCATGTTTGAATATAAATTTTTTTTAATGTTATATTTAATTAAAAAATATTTGTTTCATATTTAAAAAAAATGTGTGTTTGGATGAAAAATATTTTACAGTTGAAAAATTAATGTGATTGGTAAAAATAAAAATAAAAATAAATAGTGGAATTGAAAAGTTGATATAACTGTTTTAAAAAACTTTTAAATAGTAATTGTTTTCGTAATATTGTTGAAAAGAATTATATTTGAATATAAACTTTGTATTTTGTGTAAAATTGTATTACATTTAAATATGATTCAAATGTAAAATTTTTATCCAACGTCCCCTTAAAAAATTAATTAATTTTAAAAAAATTAGTTATATATTTTTATTGATTTAAAAAAATACGGTTTGATTTAAATTAAACTTGATTATTAAACAAATTATAAACTGTTTGGATCTTAAAAACAAAAAAAATATTCCCTTCTTGCGTGCTCGGATTGTGTGTGTTTGCAAGCACTCCTTTAAATCACCGTCCATATACCATTCTCACTTTTCAAGTCTTAATTTAAAAGTTTTTTCATTAAAATTTGCATTTATTTTTCAAATTACTATCTAAAGGACCGTAAATTTGTACTTGAGAAGTTTAAGAGTAAAATTGTTGTTTTATTAGTAGATTAATTTTTTCAATTTTAAAACTACTTATACTAATAAATTGGATGATTAAGAGTCAATTAACGATTTAAGCAAAGTTCCCCCCCTCTTTTTTTTTATTGTAACCTTTAGAGAGCATTTGACAAACGTTTAACATTTTAATCATATTCAAACGCAATGTAATTTTATACTAAACACAAGATTTTGCATTTAAATATAATTCTTTTCAACAGTGTTACAAAAACAATTACTATTTAAAAGTTTTTTAAAACAATCACATCAACTTTTCAATACTACTATTTATTTCTATTTTTACCAATCACATCAACTTTTCAACTCTCAAATACTTTTCATCTAAACACACATTTCATTCAAATACAAATTAACAAATACTTTTCAATCAAATACAACACTCAAAAAATGAATTGCGTTCAAACATAATTAAAACGCAATGCGTATACCAAACACCCAATTAGTTTGTGATTACAAATATAGGCTAGCATTAATTCCTCGCCTAACTCTATCAAAGTGTAGTGTTCAAATCCCTCCACTTAAGAAGTGTAAAAGAAAAAAAAATAAGAAAAAACCTTTTGTTAATTTTGGGAAATAATTAATCCAAATCATAGGAAAAGTTTGTGAACCCGAATATCTTTATTGACCAAATAAGATTATGCTAATATTAAACAAAATTGATTTAGCAAATTTATTAATGAAGTAGTACTTGAATAATAACTTTTTATGATAATGTTTTGATATTCATTACCGCCTTATAATCTACGTGTGGAAAGAGCTTTTTTTTCTCTTTTTTTTTTTTTTTGTTAACAAGAATGAGCATGTTTGTGTATATAAAATTAAACATTAGAAAACAAAATCAAGTATTGAAAGAGTGGATCTAATCACACCAAACTAGCCTTTGAGCCTTCAAATGCTTGATTAGTTATAGTTTTGGTCACTAATATTTACTTCAATTCTTGTGAGATTTAATATATCCTAAATAATTAACCAATTAATTACCTCATAACAAAACACTGATAAACCTAATTGCTACCTAAATCAATGATTTAATTGCGCAGGTTGAAAAATTTTAATTTACCTAAACTTTTACGAAATCAGAAGTTTAAGTAATAAAAAGACCATTTTGACAGATGACGCTTTATATTTCGATCATTTATAATTACCTTTTTTTAAGTGTCTTAGAAAGAGTATAAACTGAAAAATTTTATAAAACCATTTTGTTAATAACTTGAGTGATTACAGGCGGTAATTCTAACCCCACTAAATGGTGTATATAATATATATATATAGTATGTAGTTCAAAATTTTCTCATCTTGATGATGATGATGTAATTTGATGAATGCATAGGGTGGGTGGTTTTGTTTTCGGACTGGCATTGAATGAAGTTAATGGTGCTTTTAGTATACAGAATTTCAATAATAATAATGTTTTTTTTATAATTGAATAACAAAAATGTTTAGTAAAGAGGAAAAGATTCCCCAACTTTTATTTTTCGTGACCTACCTCAATGATTTAATAATCAATATGCTTGCATTTAATTTCTCTATATTTTTATTTCCTAAGACACTTACTTTGATTCGACGTTTTCTTTTCTTAAAGATACTTTTTTTTTTTATTTCCACATTTAATCAAAAAAGTTTTAGGCGTGCGTGGAATATATTTTCCAGATATTCAAAATTATTTTTTAAAATTTTATCACTTTTTATTATTTATATCTTTAAGATGATACAGTAAATTTTAAATTTTAAAAGTTTATAATTTTATATATACAAATCTAAATTAGATACTTTTTTTAAAATTATATAAAATTTCAAAAGTAAAAAAACAATATCTATATTAATTTTTTTTTCTAAAAAACTTTTTAATATTTTTTATTTTTTCACATCTAATAATTTTTTCTTCTAAACATATTTTTTAAAATAACTTTTTTTAATTTAAAAATAATGTCTCTCAATATTGTTCCCAACAAAGCCTTAGTTGTTCGGCCATAAAATTGTTTGCTCTCCTGGTGATACGTACAAAAATAGGAAAAAGGTCTGCCACCCATAATTATGATTCTTGGACCCATTAGCACGGCCTTCATGCAAAAAACATAATAATTGTTCCCAGACGTACTATTAGAATAAGTGTTCTATAATTCATTGTATTAGAATAGTTCCTTATTGGCCCCTTTAACCAAAATCAGTATTATAATCTTTAATTTTCTCGCAAGAAAATAATGGTAATTTTAGCTACCAAACCGTGTATTATTTGTTTCATGGATAAGACCGTTGGAAGCTGCCAAGCTCTGGTGCTGGCGCTTGGTAGGCTGTTAAGAAGCGTGCACCCTAACAACTGAAAATAAATAATTAACCAAACATATAATTATAATGTAGAGAATTTTATGGTAAAGAATAATTTTCTTTTACATTAGGGATGAGAATTCAAATTTATAATTAAATATAAAATTATTATTAAGTTATATTTAAAATCACAATATTATTTTGGTAAATTTCAATTTCTTTTTATCAATTGATAAAATTAATAATTTAGAATTGGAACTTGAGAGGATTTTTAATTTTAAATTCTCTCAACATTTTATCATATTAATTTAGTCAAAAGTTCATAACACAAAGGTTTCGTATTGGTAATGCAGGTTTTTTATCTTTATATCTCATCATTATCAAACCAAAATAATATATATGTAATATATATATATATATATATACCACGTGCTAGAGTGCATCACTTATATTCAAATACAATTTTTTTTTCTACAATTTTAATTATTCACAGTTTATTATTATAATTTTCAATTTAAATTTTAAAAGTTTATAAATTTATATATACAAATCCAAATATAATGATTTTTTTTAAATAACATAGAATAACGATATATTTTTTCAAACACATTTTAACTTTTTATATTTTTTAATTCTAGCCGTTTAAATACATACATCAAACACATAACACTTTAACTCAAACCCAACTTAAAAATCTCAATTGAAATGTGTACAATATAAATATGTGACAAATAGTTTGATAATAAATAATTTAAGTTGTAGAAAAGAAAATCTTCTTATTCTTATTGGTTTAATTTGAGATTTTTTTTGAGCTTATATAGTAAAATATCTATTTTTTTAACTTTGAGGTAACAGATTTGAACTCTACACCTTTAGGTGGAGTCGGGTGTAAAATTACTACTAAATTATATATGTAATCATAATAAAATATATTATTTTGTACTATTGATAAAACTATTTTTTAACTATTTGATTATTTTTTTGACAGTCTAATATATGATTTTCATTTTAAAAATTTGTAGCATGTGTTAATAAATTGCTCTAATCATATATAGATTGTTAAAAAGTAATCAAACAAGTAAAAGTTAGGCATGCGTTTAGGGTGTTGATTGCATTCAAATGCATTGTTTTATCAATTTATTTTGGTCTTTTTTTTTAAATCAATTTCAAATTCCTTAATTATAGTTATTATTATAATTTTATAATTTAAATTTTAAAAGTATGTAATTTTATACATATAAATTTAGATAATTTTTTTTAAATTGCATAGAATTTTGAGACTAACGAAAAAGATTTTATATTGATATTTTTTTCAAATACATTTTAAGTTTTTATACTTTTTAGAGCCTATTTGGTTGAGGTTCTGGATATGTGCCTTGGAAGTTAGAGAAAAATAAGTTAAAAAACTGTTTAAAGTAAAAAAGTGTAAAATTTTAAAAATTTATATGAAAAAATTATCAATATAAATTTTGTTTTATTTCTCTTAAAATTCTATACAATATAAAAATAATCATCTCATTGGACTTATATACGCAAAATTATGAACTTTTAAAGTTTGAGTTTAATGTAGAGTTTTGAAGATATAAATAATCAAAAGTGATTGTGAGATAAAAAGTATAAAAAATGTGTCTCTAAAATGTCTCCCAAACACCCATTTAGTTCTAATAGTTTAAAACGCTTCATCAAATACACATTAAATTCAATTTAATTTAAACCGGTGTAATAAATGAGGGTTAAATATTGGCATGCAAAATAAGAAGAAGTCATATTTAAAAAAATTATAGGTTAATTCAAGATTTAGGGTTTGTTTAGTTGCAAGATCTAATTTAATCTAACTTACAAATTAAGTTAAGTTAGTCAAATTAGTTATAACTTAGTTTAGCTTGATATAGCTAATTTTCACTATTTCTTATCTATGCTTTTGCTATTTCAACATAATTTCTAACATAAATTATCTTTATTTTTATAATCTCTAATACAAATCAAGTTAAATTTAACTTAGGGGATGTTTTGTAAGTGTATTACGTTAATATTACGTTTGAATGCAATTCATTAAATAAAATTTACATTTAGATAAAAAGTATTTGTATTACATTTGAATTCAATGTATATTTGAATGAAAAGTATTTGAATTATATTTTAATAATGAATATGTGACGTGGTAGATAAAAATAGAGAGAAAATAAGAAGAAAAAAAATTAATATGTGATGTGATTAATAAAAATAATAAAAAAATTAAATTAATAAATAATTATTATATTATATTTAAAATATAATATAAATATAAAATAACAAATAAACAAAATATTAAATTAAATAATTAATTTAACTCAATGTATAAATTAAATTAAACTAAAATATTTAACCAAACTCACGCTGATTTGTAAATTAATAGAAGAAAAGCCCAGCCTGATCAGCAGCCAGCCAGCTAGCCAGCCAGACCTTTTCATTCCATTCCATTCCACGGCGTACAACGAAAGCAGCTACTCGCTCAAAACGCGCGTGCAGAAACTTTATCAAGATACGAAAAGTCAAGAGGGTAGTGGCGTTATCGTAATATTGTGCGAAACCGTGTCCCTTCCCATATATCCTAGGATATCATTAGTAGCTTTTTAGCGCTATCAAGGCAGACAGTAAATTATTTATGTCGAAGAATAAAAAAAAAGCAGACAATAAATTCTCACAGATTCCCACACATCTCCGTAAAGCCAAAACCAGAAACTCCAGCACCAGAAGAAGAACGTCGACGCTCGCTCTCATTTCGAGGTGCTATAATATTGTTGTATGTCTTCTCTTCTCTTCTCTTCTTTCTTTCTCAAACTCCGTTTGGTTGCCGAGAAAGTCTGGAAGAAAAGGAAAAACGTAACGAAGAAGAAAGAACGCTCCTCCTGCAGTTCTTTTCTTGGAACCGAACTCTGTTCTTGGAGATTCTGTTCGAGTTACTTTAATTGTTTGTTTGTTTGTTTTTGGATTTTCTCAATAAACAGGGTTTGCATGAAATTTGGCCATTTTTCTTCTCATTTTTCATAGGATCAGATTTAGAAGTTCAATTGCTTTTCTCAGAAGGTTTGTCAGATTTTTCAGTGTCCTGAAACTAATTGACTTTGATTTCTTGTTGGAACTGGAATTCTTGAGTTTGATCTTTTGTTGGTTTTGAGTAAGAATTGCTTCCAATTTGGTCAACAACTTTATCAACAGTGCATTTTATGTTACTTGTTAAAGGTTTGAATGGTCTGTCGATTTTACCTTTTTTTTTTCCCCTTTTTAGCTGGAAAAATAAAGTTTAATTTATTTTTAGAGAGAGAGAGAGAGAAGTAATCTCATCTCTGTTTTTTTGTAACGCCTACAAGGGTCAAATTCTTCAATGTATTACCCTTTTTTTCTTCCTAAAAGGAGTTTAGAAAGTCACATGTTTCATTTTTGTTGGTGGTTTTGTAACTGTCTGTGATTTTCTGAATTTTTTTGCATGTGATGTTTTTTGGACTGGTTTGATTTGTAAATATGGAATGCTTTGGTAATCGTAGAATTCGGTTCACTTGCTGAGTATAATGTGTAATTTTGCAGGTATATTATGGTGTTTGAGATTCATTCAGAAACCGGAAGTGAAGTTTCAAAATGGTTCAGAAGGTCTCCGATTTATGTCGGGTAGAAACGAGGAGATTGATTTGGATTATAAGTGTGTTTTTTGCTCTGATCTTAATATTCCAGTACTTTGAATTACCTTATGGTGGTTTTTCATCATTGTTGACTTCCACCGGAAAGGTTCCGGTGCAAGGGAAAAATAGTCATCGAAATGGAGATTCACATTCTGAATCCGAGATTATCCGTAATGAAACAACAACTTCTGATGCTGCATTGGATGGAAATGGGGGAGATGATTCTTCGCCAAGGAATTTGGCGAAGCTAAATATAACTTTGGAGGCCGAAAATGTTACAAATGTAGATGATGGATTTGCACCGGATGAGGAGGCAGAAAAACCAGATCAGACATTGAATGAAAACGGGGGAGATGATTCTTCTCCGGGGAATTTGACAAAGCTAAATATAACTTTGGAGGCTGAAAATGTTACAAATGTAGATGATAGATTTGCACCAGATGAGGAGGCAGAAAAACCTGATCAGACCTTGAATGAAAACGGGGGAGATTATTCTTCGCCCGGGAATTTGGCGAAGCTAAATAAAACTTTGGAAGTGGAAAATGTTACAAATGTAGATGATGGATTTACACAAGACGAGGAGGCAGAGGAACCTGATCAGATCTTGAATGAAAACATCAATGCCACAAGGGAAGTAGTTCCGGTACAAGGGGAAAGTAGTAATGAAAATGGAGATTCACTTAATGGTACAAGGACTTCCGATACTGCATCGGAAGGAAACGGAGGAGATGATTCTTCAATGGGAAATTTGGCGAAGCTAAATAAAACTTTGGAAGCAGAAAATGTTAAAAACGTAGACGAAGGATTTGCACAAGACAAGGAGGCAGAAGAACCCGATCAGCGCTTCAATGAAATTATGAACACCACAAGTAGTGATAACTCAACTGGCAGAATTGAGAAGGAAGCTACTAATATTACATCTTCTGATAACAGCGAGAGCCCCGATTCTGGTCCTCCATCACCGTCGCCCTTAATTGATTCGCTGCCATCAACAGCCGTTACAATTTCGGATATAAATGTTAGCACTCCTGTGACATCTAACATCTCTTATGTGGCAAAAGATAAAACTAGTACTTCTGAGAAAGAACAAAAATCAGAGGGAGCAGAAAATACTTCTTCAGTGACAGCAGTTCCTAATACAAACACTCAGCCTGTGATGCCGGTGTTGGATGTGTATACATTATCGGACATGAATAATTTATTGCTTCAGAGTCGTGCATCGTATTATTCAGTGGTATGTTGATATCATGTTTTGAGGTGATTAATTCACTGATGATTAAACTGTGCTCTTATATTTTCCGTTTTGTATGTAGATACCACAATGGTCTTCTGCAGTAGACAAGGAATTGCAAGATGTGGCATTACAGATTGAGAATGCACCTGTTGTAGAGAATGATCCAAATCTTTATGCCCCTCTTTATAGGAATGTTTCCATATTCAGAAGGTATTTTCATGGAACGCATTGTATATCGTTCCTTCTCGTATGACTTCGTTCTTAAAATTGTTCTGTAGTATCTATGATTCTTGTTGTAGAATTTTCCTGAAACATCTATTGTTATTGCGCTTTCGTCAAAAGAATAAAATTGCAAACGTTCTCCAAGCAGCTTATTTGTTCTCTCTCTTTCTACTTTTATCAGTGTTGGTTAGGAATGCTTTACCTGTCATAAGTGAAAACACTTAAAAGTTGTTTTGATTCAATGACATTTATGCATAGTGATTCCTTGACTGTGTAAATGGATATTCCTGTGTGAAGAATTAGGAGGCGTTTGGTAAACGCATTGCGTTTTAATTGTGTTTTAATATATTTTTTTTTTTAGTGTTGCATTTGGTTGAAAAGTATTTGTTTTATATTTGAATAAAATGTGTGTTTGGATGAAAAGTATTTTAGAGTTGAAAAGTTGATGTGATTGGTAAAAGTAGAGATAAATAGTTAGGGTTGAAAATTTAATGTGATTGTTTTAAAAAACTTTTGAATAGTAATTGTTTTCGTAGCACTGTTGAAAATGATTATATTTGAAAGTAAAATTTTGCATTTGGTGTAAAATTGGTATTCGTAGGACCAAAATTTGTTTACCAAATGTGACATTAGTCCTTATTGTAAAATCTTTGCCCGGTTGTAATATATTTAACTGACGAATTTTTCTTTTTCGATCTGCAGGAGCTATGAGTTAATGGAAAAGACACTTAAAGTTTACGTTTACAAGGAAGGAGAGAGACCAGTACTGCACACACCAGTGCTAAGGGGATTATATGCTTCTGAGGGATGGTTTATGAAGCAAATGGAAGCTAATAAAAAGTTTGTTACAAAAAATCCCCGGGGAGCCCACTTGTTTTACTTGCCTTTTAGCTCTCGGATGTTAGAGGAAGCCTTATACGTACCCAATTCGCACAGTCATAAGAATCTTATACAATATTTGAGGGATTACCGGGATATGATTGCGGGAAAATATCCATATTGGAATAGGACTGGAGGGGCAGATCATTTTCTTGTTGCTTGCCACGATTGGGTGTGTTTTTAGTTCATTTTGATTTTATTTTAACTAGTCATTCGGGGGCATTTACGATCTTCGTTGAAAATTGAAATAACTTTTTGTTTTGCTGAATTTTTACGTGGACGATCAAGCCCCCATTGCCTCTGTTCCGAGTGCTAACTAAAACTCTTCTCCTCAGGCCCCTGCAGAGACGAGGAAAATCATGGCCAAATGTATTAGAGCCCTATGCAATTCCGATGTCAAAGAAGGTTTTGTATTCGGCAAAGATGTGTCGCTTCCTGAAACTTATATTCACTTGCCGAAGAATCCCCTCCGAGATCTCGGAGGCAAACCTCTTTCAAAGAGGAGAACACTAGCGTTCTTCGCGGGGAGTATGCACGGTTATCTCCGGCCTATTCTGCTCCAGCACTGGGAAAACAAAGATCCTGACATGAAAATCTTTGGCAGATTGCCGAAGAGCAAAGGCAACAAGAACTATGCCAATTACATGAAGAGCAGCAAGTACTGCATTTGTGCAAAAGGTTATGAAGTCAACAGCCCGCGAGTGGTCGAGGCCATCTTCTACGAGTGTGTTCCTGTGATCATATCCGACAATTTCGTGCCTCCCTTTTTCGAAATTCTGAACTGGGAATCCTTTGCGGTGTTCGTGTTGGAGAAGGATATCCCAAACTTGAAGAAAATACTCCTTTCAATCCCAAAGAAGAGATATCATCAGATGCAGATGAGGGTTAGAAAGGTACAAAAGCATTTTCTATGGCATGCTAAGCCCGAGAAATACGACATTTTTCATATGATACTTCACTCTGTTTGGTACAATAGACTTCACCAAATAAAACCCAGATAGCCAAGAGAGGATTTTGTTTATTGCATTCTTGGGGTTGGTTTGGAATAATTGCCCTTGTGGAGATTGAAGCCAGGGAGGTTAAAAATTAAATTTGAGGATGTAGATTTTGGAAATTTTAGCACGCGAATATTTGATTTTTTTTTTTTTTTTTCATTGTACATACATGGACATGATGTGGTGGAAAAGAGCTGTAATATTCTCTTTGTTTGTATAACAGCGAGATGTAAAATAACTTATCTATATATGTCTTGTTCCAAAATAAAATAAAAAGAGAAAAGAATAAGAAAAGATTTGGAAGATGCGGTATTTTGAAACAAAAGAACTAATTTCACACACGATTTTATGTAAAATAAAAAAGTCCGAGTACAGCGAAAGGACCAAAGAACCCCTGCGCTCACCGAGGCAGGCAGTCGACAACAGCACAAAAAATATTGCAAGAAACAGAAGATTTCTCAAGTGATCCGTCTAAGGCCCAGAGAGACCACTTGGCCAGATTGTGGGCAGAGTAATCGGCCCGTATTCGAAAAATAATGTTGACGTTCCCACATATCAAATAGGTATCTCGTACTTCAAAAAATTACCCACAGAGTAATTTGTGTCTTTTATTTTGGAAGAAGAATAAATCTGTACTGACCTCAGAAACGTGTTAATTGGAAAAAAAATAATAATAATAATAAACCATAAAATTAAGAGAAGAAAGAAAAACATAGGAGATCATACCATATAAAATATATTTGTTTTAATTTTTATTTATTTCTTTAAAATAAATTATGTGTTTCTAATTTCACCCTTTTAATCTCTCTCTTCCACTGTATCTCTTTCCTTCAGTATCTTCTCTCCTTTATCTCTTCTAGCCATCCTCCGATGATTTTCTTCTCCGGTGCCGGCGATGGTATCATCACCTTCTCTACTATCTGGGCTTTTTGCTCCAGATGTCCTCACTCTTTCTCTCTCCCCGTATTTCTCGCTCTCGCTTGCTTTCTCTCTCTCTCTCTCTCTCTCTCTCTCTCATATTTTCTCGATAGCGTAGCCAACAATTTGTCCAACGCAAGCTGGTCCGATCATCCCCTTCGCCCGGTCACTTCCTTCGTCTTGAGCAGGTCCTTCTTCGACCCAAGGGAGGGTGGGGGACGGATGGTCTCGCGGATTGCCGACGCATTCTCCATGGTTTCGTGGTGTTGGACTCCATCATGGCCGTGAGGAGAGAGTCGTTGCCTTGGGTTTTGTTTGCGACTGCGAGATTCAGGAGGCTGTCACACTTGCCTCCTTCGATTGTCGCCGTCACAACGCCAAGGGGCCTCTTGATTTCCAACGGAGCTTTGGAACCACGATTTCACCGTAATTCATGATCTTTCACTGTGATTCGCGATCTATTACCAGGGTTGATGGTGACTATTGTTTCCACGACGAAACGCCGACAGTGACGGCGATGGTGGTGGCAACAACGAGATGACGGCGACGGTGTCCCTGTACATACTGTGTGGAGAGGGCATTTGGGGAATATTGTATAATTGAACATCAAATATATTATATTTTTCACTTTTTAAAAATTATTAAAATTTTTTTAAAATCATATGAATAAAATTTATTATTTAATATTTATAATATACTTTAATACATAATATTATAAAATAAAAAATTTTAAAAATTAATAAATAAAAAAAAATCTCAAATCTATGAATTCCATCGACCACCGCCCGACCAATAGCCATCCTAAAGGCTTTTATTTTTTTAATTTTTATTTCTTGAATTTTTTAATTTATTAATATATGATTATAAAAGATAAAATATATTATAACAATCAAATATCAATATTTCAATTATATTTATATAGTTAAAAAATATTTATTATAAATATTACTTTTAGATTTCTACCACAATTTGTTTATTTTAAAACATCCATACAATTATGTCATTATTTTTTTTTTTCACAAAAAATAATACTAACACAAAGTAAAAAACATATATAAGAGTAATTGATCCAAATAATTTCTAAACTTTTTAATTGGTGAGGATTTGGTATTGTTCTTCCAATTTTGACCAAATAACCCTGAACTCTTTAGGGGTTGACAATTTTAGGGTTCGTTTGGGGGTTGTCTCCAGCCTCCGTTTTTTCACTTTTTTCCAAAACTTTCTTACTTTTTACTATTTACATCTCCAAAACGCTATAGTAAACTCCAAATTTTAAAAATTTATAACTTTTTGTATACAAATCTAAATGAGATGATTTTTTTTTAAATTACATAGAAGTTCGAGAGGAACAAAACAAAATCCATATTGATATTTTTTTTCTAAAAAAATTTTTAAAATTTTTAATTTTTCACCATAAACAGTTTTTTTTCCCAAACATATTCTCCAAAACCAACTTTTTTCCAAACCCCAAAACCACATCTCCAAAACCTCCCCCAAACTCCCCCTTAGTCCTTTCTGTCTATTTTCATCAAATTCACGTGAACGAGTGTTTTCACTTATAAACGAGAATGGTATAGATGATATGGTTTATAGTTTTCTTCTTCTTCTTTTTGCTTTCTTTCTTTCTTTTTACTTCGTTATTTATAATTATCTTTTGTAATTATTTGAATGGGATTAGAAAATTGAAAATTCTAGAGTCAATCTATTAGACACTCTTTTGATCACTTTCTTATTTCTCCTTCTACCATATGTCATCTCATTTCTCTATAAAAATAAAGTATATATATATATATAAATAGTTGTTTTTAACTTTATTACAGCTCTGTCATTATATTAATTTATTGATAGAAAGAGGATTCCACGAATTCTATAAATAGCGTCTATATATCATTTATTTTCAAAAGTCTCCACTTATGTTTGTAAAGAATGGAAAGAAAAAAAAAATTCTATAAATGGCGTAGCCTATATATACAAGAGAAATGATATCATATATAACAAAAGAGATAATAACATATATATACAAAAATCATTTTATTAATTTAAAAGAGAATAATATATATACTTAAATGAAATTTTATTCATTTGTTTTTTTATCATTCTATTTACATATGTTTTGATTAAAAGCATGTTTATAGACTTATAGTAATATATATAAGTGTATTAATGGATTTATTTTTATAATTCATAGTTTATTGAAACAAATTGCAACTATAAGTAATTCAACCTATTATCTACAATTCTCAATCAGACTTGTCGTGAAGCTACACAATTAGGCAGTAAAAATTTCCGTAACTATTGAAAACTTGTTTAACGGTTGTTCCTTCAACTTTTTATAGTATCAGGGATTATGACCAAAAATTAAAATTTAGTAGGCGTTTGGGACACAAATTTTTTTGACATTGCATTTAAATGCAATGCAATTTTCTCCCAAATACAAAAACATTTCATTCAAATACCAATCACATCACATTTTAAATCTAACACAATCACTATTTATTATTTCACTTTTCCTATTACTTTTATTAATTACATCATATATTCTCTCTCCCTCTTTTTTTTCTCTCTACTTTTACCCATCACATCACATATTTATTATTAAAATACAATTCAAATACTTTTCCCCCAAACACACATTGCATTCAAATGCAATGCTAATGCTTTTCCTCCAAATACAAATTGCATTCAAACGCAATGCAAATGCAATGCATTCACCAAATGATTAATCCTAATTTGACAATCTCTAAGATTTTTTTTTAAATTTTCATTGTCTTTTATTGTTTGCATATTTCTTCACACATACTTACAAATCTATCTCAAAATTGTAAAATGTCGCAAATTCATCTGATTAGTTTTAATCGATTTTAATTCTTTTTTTTTCCCCAGATGAAATACTTGATTTTATTCCTTACACTTGACACTTAAAGCTTTTTGTTGAAATTCTCTTCTAAAGTGTCTTTTTTTTTTTCCTTGAACTTTTTATTTGAAATATTTGTTTGCACTTAATTTTATTTCGTGGGTTCTACTCAAAGAATTTTATTACGTAGGATGCTGTCAAAAGAAAAACAAGCAAGGTGTTAAGTTTGCTTTTGGCTTTACGGTTTAGCATGGTTTAGTCTATATTATAAAAATCAATAAAAATTATAATTAATTTTTTAAAAATTAACTAAAATTTTCAAACTAAATTAAACTAAATTGTTATTCAAACAAAAAGGAAAAAACTATTTTTTAGTTTGAGAAATTCAGTTTTTAAATTGAATTTTAGGTGAGAGAAATAAATTTGATTTTGTCTTAACAAAGATGTGAATAAATCAAAGGACAAATTATGCATTTCCCTCTTAAATTTTAGAATATGTCACAATATGCTTATGAACTTTGATTTGTAATATTTTTTTCCCTCTCAATTTTGAATTGTTTGCAAAATTTCTCTTTTAATTAACTTTTTAACAGAATTGTACACATGGCACGAGATGGACATCATTGGTTGGGGGGTATGAAAAATGAAATTACTAAAATACCCTTAAAAGGGTTCAAATTAAATAAATTAAAAAATATCCTTAACTTAAATATTAACTTATTACAAAATAACCTTAACTCAAATTCAACCCAAAAACCCAAATTCAGTCCTTTAAATGGATACAGTAAAGATTGAACTTTTGCGCAAGATCAACACTTACTCATGATTATAAAATAAAACCCATAAACATAAATACATGGTAAAACTCTAAACACCACACCCCTCCCAACCAAAAAAAAAAAAAAAACCTTGTTCATATTAGAAGCAAATTTTAACTAACAAAAAAAGAGCTGATTTTGAAGACTCCAAAACCCAAATCGCATCAAATGATTAAAAAAAAAAAAAAATCAAAACAAAACTCCTAAGAAAATAGGAAATAAAGAAAGCATACCTGAGTTCTTCTCTGAGAGCCTTCAAATACATTGAAGATAAATAAATAAATAAATATTGTAGATAAATTAAAACTTGCTCTCTCTTCACTTCATTTCTTTTTTTTTTTTTTAAATTTAATTGTCACTTTTATTCAAAAATTTAATCTTCATTGACCCAAAAATCCACTCTCCTCCTCAACACTCTATTCTTGAAACAGAGCTCAACAATGGTGTCCTCTTCACTCATCTCCCTCATTCCCCTCCAAATCCATCTCTTCTTCTTCTGCCATTATCCCTTTCTCTAACAACATTAGGCCTTTCTCAGCAAAATCAAACCTCGTCGCTTTCTTCTCGAGCAAAAGCAAAACGGGGCTTTCCGTACAGGCCAAGAACTTGGACTTCTCCGGCTCGTGCTTCTAAGGCAATAGGTAATAGAGAGAGTTTTTATTTATTTATTTATTTTTTTGCTCTAAGATGGTTGAGAGAGTTTGGTTGGGAAGAAAATGAGAATTGTTCATGACTGGAAAAGTAAAATAGATTAAATTTATGATTTTACTAAAATACCCTTTTCATTTATCAATATATATCCATGTTGCATGTACAATTTAGTTAAAAAGTTAACTGAAGGAGAAAGTTATAAACGTTTCAAAATTAAGGGTAAAAAATATTACAAATCAAAGTTTAAGGGGGTATTCTATGACATAATTCAAAGTTGAAGGGGAAAAAAGCGTAATTTGTCATAAATCAAACTGTCACAAAGACATGACTAGTTACAGTTGAACACGTGTCCTAACAGCGTTAACATTAAAGTTAGTGAAATTTCAGGCAACCAAAGCCTTCTAACGTTAATTTAAAAAATAATAATAAAAAATAAAAAACCACTATAGCCGTCTTTTAACATACGAACGCCCTATTTTACCCCCACGTAGTGCTCTTCTTTTCCCGAAATGCGCAGGGTATAACCGTCATTTCGTTCTACCATGGTTGTTAAGATTAGGCACGACGTCACAAAACTTTCTCCTCGTCTTGTAAGAAGAAGAAAACCCAGAATTTAGCAAAAAGCGAAGCGGACAACAAGATTTTTTTTTAATTTTAATTTTGTAATTTTATTTGGATAATCTTTTTCACAAAAATTTTCGTAGAATTTCTTCCCATCAATTTGGTTGAATTCACTTTTTAATACAAAAAAAAAAAAAAACTTGGATTCTTGGGAAAGATTGCAGAAATTATCGCAAAATACATATATTTATGTATATGTATATGCATATGTGTATTTGGTGAGAACAAGATCGATAGCGAAAACGAAGAATTTGCAGAGAATTCCATGGCGACGGAGACGAAAACTGCTGTGGTGAAGCTCAAGCCAAGCATCAATCTAGATGGTTCTTCGAAGGGAAAGTTTGATTCTTCTTCTTCTGCAAACAGGAAGAAGATCATTGATAGCTCCGGCAAGCAGATTAATGATTCGTCCAAGTCCACTGTCGTAAAATCCGAGGTAAAATTGATCGGCTTTTGTGATTCAATTCAGCTGGTTTATAATCGATGGGTTGGGAATTGAGCGAATCGAGTCATGAATTGCTTTAATTTTTGTCAAAAATTGGATAATTTGGGATTTAGGGTTTTATGGATTGTTTCCTATGGATTTGTTGAATATCGAGATGTCGTTTATTTTATTTTTTTTAAAGAACGATTTTTGTGTTGAAAATGTGAAGGTGAAGTCAAAAACGACATCAGGATCATCAAAAGCATCAACGAAAACGAATAGTACCACTACTACTAGGGTGAAACAGAAGAAAGTTTACACTCTGCCTGGCCAGAAATATGATCCTCCTGAAGAGGTTTTTGATTCTGCAACCAATTTCTGATCTTTCTTACAATTAGAAAAATGACCTTGTGTAATTAGTTTGTGTTTCTGTTTCTTCCTGTTTACAGAGGGAACCACTGAGGATCTTCTATGAGTCTTTGTCAAAACAAATACCAACTAGTGAAATGGCTGAATTTTGGTTAGTTTATATATATATATATGTACATATTTATATATGGGTTCATTAACCTTCCTTTATCTGCTTTATGTAAGAACGTTTGAGTTTCCCAGAACTTTTCATCTGCAAAAGTTAGTGCTTGTTTTTGTTCCTTTCTTAGTTTTGTAGTGTTGGGCACTTGAAAGGGAGTAAATCTTACATATAGTGTGATGGTGTAGTTTCCATTGCCCACAGGGAAAACCAGGTGGTTATTATTAGAGTATGTTAACGAGATTTCATGGGCCACTCAATTATTAGTTTTTCCAATTTGAGCTTGGGTAAGTTGGTAACGGGCTTTGGATCTGTTAGGCTCTAGTCTTATTGTTCGTGGATACTTACTAGTATGTTATGCCATTATTGAACATAAGGATTGATTGAGATTATATACACTTAAAAAGAGAAACTAAAGGGCTATGTCGTGGTTAGCGAGGCATGCATCTAAAGCTATATAAAGAATTGAAAATCAAGTCAGTTTAACATGCAGAAAATTTCATCTATTCGGCAGGCATTTTTAGGAATGGAGTACAGCCTTGGATATCATATGCTCAATCTAGAGAAATCACCTTATCTTGCAAAAAGTATTTCTACTCTATGAAGTAACAAAAGTTGTCCCTTAACCACTACATTGTCTTCTAAAACTTTCTAGAAATTAAAAGATCTCACCAATATGCTTTTGCATTCCCAATTTCAGAGTGTTCTTTGAATTTATTTACCAGAGTTTTTTCAGGAAAGGGGCACGTTACTTGAGTATCTGGTATTATCAGAGGTCTTTGCACTATCACTTCCTCTTTTCTATGGATCTATCAGAGATGGTAATCTATTGATATTTCTATGATTTTCAATGCATATTTTGGAAGGACTGACTATCGTTTGATACAAACATAGTCTCTCTCAGATCTTTCTAGAAGGAAATGCAGCAGCTGATAAGCTGGTTTGGATGAGTTTAAAGTTTTCAGGCTAAGATTGGCAGAATGCAGTTTTGTGTCATTTGTATAGCCTTCTTCTTGGTTTTTTTCCTATTAGTTGTATACTGCTCCCTCTGTAGAATGCAGGGTCTGGATTGTTCTCTGTCCAGATGTAAATGTATTTGTTTTGTCAAATTAAAATAAAGGAAAAAATGCCAACTATGAAGGTTTGCGTTTAAAGAAATAAGGAAGATGATCTACTCCAATCTGGCCTTATTTAAGGAGCGATTAGTCAGATGCAATTTGTGGCCTTCAAATTATCTCAATTGGAGAGTTCAAGTGCTGTCGAGTATTGTCGACTGTCATGCTTTGTTGCTTTAAGTTGACAACCATTTGAAATGGAGGCAGATTCTAGACTTATAGTTTGTTTTCCTTAGTGAAGGAACTGTTAGATAAGTATGGCAATGAAGCCTCTGGATGCAAACTTTTCTTGTATTAAATATTACTTTTTCTTTTTCTGTCTTTTTATTTTATTTTTGGCTTGAGATTTCATAGTATTTCCCAGGTACAAGGCATCTTTACTTGATGTTATGCGTTTTTTTTTTTTGTGCAAGTAATTCACTTATTTTTAATGCTAACTTTGCTTGGATTATGCTGCAGAGCCTCATGCTCAGCACTAATATTTTTGCCAATGTTGTGTCCCGAAATGACCCTGCTTGCCTGAATTGCAGTTTCGTCACATTTGTATTGGTTCATGTCTATGTTCCTTCTCTTATGTTGGTGAGAATGATTTGACCAATAGGTCCAGGATGTATCATATTAGAGCTCGGATGCTAAAATGCTTCATAATTCTTCTGCTATGTAGTTGGTCTTAAATTTTTTTTTTTTAAATTCCTTCCTTCAAATTATATCTTGATTTCAAAAACTGAGATTATAGATGGCTGTACTGTTGATTTACGAATCATCATTTAGATATTTGAGCTGGACAAGTTGAATCATGAATCTAACATGCATTAGCCCGTTGTTTATGAACATCAACATCTGGAAAGTTTTCAATTCATTTTGGATATCTGATTATGCTAGTGCTACCTATAGATTAGTTCACCCACCATAAAAACAATGTCATGGAGATTCTGTGCACAAGACATTTTACTGCCGCCTTTTGGTCTATGTAAATCGATCGTCAGGTTATAGTAGAGATAACGGGTTTCATTTTCTTATAATTTGCAGGATGATGGAGCATGGTCTGTTGTCCCCTGAAAGAGCCAAAAAGGCATATGAGAGGAAGCAGAGAAGGCAGAAGGAACTTAGGACGGGAACTCCGATTAAACCTTTGAAACCGCTGAGCAAACCCGACAGTTCACAGAGGCAGCAGCAGGTATCAAAGAACGGCGATCTAAAGGCCAAGAAGAGAATTATGAACGACAGTGATGATGAATTCATTTTAAGCCCCAAGAGAAGGAAAGCTTGAGAGGAAAAGGATCAGAAGAGACCTAACCCTCGTTAATCCCACAGGGGTGTATTTCTGGAAATTGTTGTTAGTGCGAACATTTAGATTGTTAAATTGCAGAAGAAAGGGGAGTGCAGGAAACCAACCTAACAAGTGACAAAGACATTCTTTGTTACGCCAAACATGTTAAAGAAATAAGTAAGGGTTATCAATAAACTTGTCCCTTTTTTTTTTTCCTTCTACTTCATTATGTTCAAAACTCAATTTTCGCAAATTGGCGTGCATTGAATATTCGAGAAAGTTGTGGAAACATCCCGTCAAATAGACCTTTTTATGTTTTTTTGTCCTCCCTTAATACTTGAATAATTTTTTTACTTTCCATACGGTCAAAAAAATTAAAGCTATTATAGCGGTAATAATCTAAAGATGGGCATTTTAGGGGCCATTCTATATACAAATCACTTTAAATATTCAGCCACTGATGGTTCATGTTATGCTTGCAACTTTCCCTGGGGACTGTCTGCGGCTGCTCTCATAGGCCTTGAAAATTTAGCTCTTACCTAGATTTTCTTGGGCTTTGCTGTGATAGCTAACAGTGTTACGAGGGTGAATACTACTTTATTGAGCAGGGAAAAAAAAAAAAAAACACAGAGAACTTGTAATTTTTTAGGTTATTTTTTAAAAATATATATGATAAATAGCATATTTATGATAGATAAATGTATAAGGAAAATGTTTATACCGCTTTTTAAAGATTAGTGTTAATTCGGGGTGTGTAACATTTTTTTAAGTTCAGTTACTCATCCACGCTATTATGATATGAAATTTAGGCTTACATTTTCAACATACAAGTAATATAGCTAAATATTTGGAATTGGTAGATGTGATATTCCTTTTAACTCATCCTATGGTTTAGTTATTCGTCACCACTAACTCATCTTATATGGTGTTTGGTGCAAAGGTTTCAATTGAAAATTTTAAATTTAATTTGAGTTGAATTATTTACATTTGATGTAAAGGAACAAACTGTTTGAGTTGAAAAATATAAAAACTTGAAATATATTTAGAACAAAATGTTAATATTAGGCTTGTTTCATTTGAAATTCTATGTAATTAAAAAAATTTATCCTATTTAGACTTATATATGTAAAGTCATGGAATTTTGAAGTTTGATTGTAAAATTGTAATTAAAACTATAAATAGCAAAATTAAAATTGACTTTTTAGAAAAATACAAAAATAGATTGGATTTTTTGGGTTTGGATTGTTAATCCAAACACCTGTTTAAATTTTAGTAATTCGTCGATACCAGTAAGATATGAAATCAGACTTAAATTCCTCTCAAATGTGATATTTTAAATTCTAAATCTCGAGAAATGATATTCCTTGGAAAGGTCTAGTAAGAGTGAGTGAGAGATAGTGAAAAAGCATTCTTGGGCGAGGTTCGGCGCACTGTTGGGTCTCTTACCTTAATTTTCATCTACAAGTTTGTCGTCAAATGTTTTGGGCCATCCATGGAGGGGGAAGGCTATCGCCAATCAGATCGAAGCAATAAATAAGGTTGGGTTACCGTTGATGGTGAGATGTTTTCAAGCTTTGGTCACCATCTCGACCTCTTCTTTAGAGGTTTTAGTTTGCAGAAGTAGGTGAGTCATATGGTAGTGCATGTATAAGTCTTTGTCACCATTGGGACATGAGTTTGCCAACTTCTTGCTTTTTACCATTTTCTTCTACTAATATTGAGGGGTCTCACTTTATTTGGTGTTTTGATATTCTAGTTTTTGGTATTTGACATTTTATATTAATAATAACAGTGGTTCTTACCTTGATTAATTTAGGTATTTAGCTTGCTTGTTTAATATTTTGTTTTGTTTTCTGTCCTTAAGATTTTTTTTAGCTGTTATTTGTGTGGCCTCTGTGCTATGAGTTTCTTGTTATTGGTTGATCGGATGTTTCCATCAACTGTACAGGATTTATTAAAAAAAATATGCTCGGTATTTTTATGTATTGTTTTGGGTGTCTTTCATTTCATGTGAAGTCTGGTATATGTTATTTTTCCTTGTGTTTTATTCGAATTTATTGAGAGAATCAATTATCTATTGGTATTAATTTTTTCGTTTTTCTTTTTTATAATAGGAGGCTTCACATGTGAATTGGTAATTTTATTCCCTTTATACTATAAAATATAATATCCATTATCCAAAAAAAAAAAAATAGATATGGTATTCCTCTTATTTATCCAATTCAATACAGATTAATAAAAAGTAATTTAGGAAATATACCCCTTTAAATATCTACCTACTTTAGTTTTGTATCCTTATTAATTTGGCTTGCATTGAAAATAGAGGTTTGAGAAGTTGTTTTCAAAAGAATTTCATTTAAAACTGAGAACCTTTTTGGATTGGTACTTGGGATCATAGATAAAAAGAAACATTTTTCAATTGAATTTTTTTTAGCCTGTTTGAGGCATATTCTCTAAAAAATGGTAAACAAATTTACGATCTACAATCGTTGCTTCCTCCCTAGCACTCTTCAACAAAGCACCAACACTTTTTGTTAGACGAAAGCAAACTACCATAATAATGATAATAGTTTTTCATAATGAGTTATCACGGATATTATTTATATATGAGGTCAGAGTAACAATATTATTGGTACTAGAACTTTTTCATTAAAGAAAAAAGAAAGGGGGTGCAGGAGTAATGCATGCATGTCTCAGACAATCTGTTCAGAAAAGTCCAACAGTTTCAGCTATGATTTCCATAGCCGTACGTATTAGCAAATGCAGACAGCCCTTCTTTGACAAATACACACATACATACAAATATATGTATATATGACCGACTGAACGTTCAGGAAACTGGCAATTACAACATATAATTAGATAACAGGCTAGCGGCTATGGTCATACTTCCATACCAGAAAATAAACGATTGGAAACAGCATAAAGATTCATTGTTTTTATATATAAGATTAATGGCTTTAAAGTTGAACTGAAATTTCCATTGGCCAAATATTATAGAATCTGACAAGAGAACAATCATTGTTAGTATATCCTCTACGAGCGTTATTAAGGAATTCGCAAGTTGTTGATAGAAATATTTCATTGAAATCTTACTGAAGGTACTAATGCTAAGGATACATAGAGATGTGGTCACCGATACTCTAAATCAAGTATTAGGCTGATAGAAAATAAATATTCATATTTAAAATCCCAAAAAAACAATCCAGCGCACTCAAAGTTTTACCACGGACCTATTAAGGTAATCTTTTAGCACTCAAATTTATATCTCTGTTATGTTTTTTCAGCTCTTAGAGACCGTAGGGTGATAGATGGGCTTGCTGCATATTTTCACATGGATTGTATGTGAATGGGAGCTCTAATATCACAGGTTATCAGTACTTTTTGCTGTGAAGATTGATCATCAAACATAAGAAACAAGTACTATATTTTGTTATTCATCAGGTCCCATTTGTACGCTGTCTTAGCCCCTTAGACCATATGTAATCCCATTAATATGGTGAACCAATCAATTTATATCCCTATGTATGGGCAGCACGCGTGGTGCAAGCAAGGCAAAGTTGATGTTTGCCCATATATATAATGTGTAAATATAAGATACATTTATACATATGTGTGTGTGTTTATATATCCATGTATCTATATATGCATGTAGCATAGCTGCCAGTCACTCTGGGTTCGGTCCCATCATACCAAAATTTATAACATAATATTCAACCAAGAAAGCATGTATCCGTACTAATTAATATTGATGCATGTGGTTGTAACTACTCTCATATATATATATATATATATTTGGTAACTTAAATAGAGAGTGTGGGTATTGGAGGAATCAAAGCCAGGTCTTTGAACTGCATTGATAACAAATACATGACATCAGGTGAAAAGATCAAGTGCACGGGATGCTAATAAGAAAATATCTCTCAATTTCTGTAGAAAGTTCCAAGACCCTGCTAAAAGAAAAATATTTAATATATTTGTGCATTTATATCTTAGATAAACTATATGTTACACGTATCTTAGCTTGACCTATCTTGACCCACTAAAAATTTTGGAGGACTTTGGGTGGTGATTGACGGTTGGTTGGCAAGCCAGCGAGAATCTGATATGCTCACTAGAACAAAACCATTGTCCGAAAAACCACTGTCAAATATGCTTAAGAAACACGGGACTACAAGCGGAGTATGCGTTTTAGTATTTTTATCAACAGTTGCTGAAAAATCTTTTTTAAATATGGATTTATACAATTGACCAATGCTAATTCTAATTTTTAAAATCGGTGGTTTATACCCAACTTTATAAATGGTACAATTCCCGTATTTAAAAATCGTTCAAAAAAATGGAGACTAAAAGGCAGGTAGATTATCAAATATTCTCTCACAGATTAAATATTAACTCAAAATTCCCTCGCTCTCTATTTGCGCACTCAAGTTTGTCCACTCTCCCAAATATTCAGATTTCACTGAGTTTCTCTCTCCCCCAAATTAGGGTTCCAAAGGGGTGAAGTATTGTAGTCCACTCCTCTCTCCTAAATTTTCAGATCTATTTGGTTTTCTGTCTCTCCCAAATTAGAGATTGTAGACTGGTGCCTCTTTCATCGTCGACCCTCTAATCTGCCGTTGTCATTCTCTTTCCAATCCGCCGCCACCACTCCTGTTGAAGTAAGCCGCTACCGCCACCCCTTTAATTCGCCGCTGTCATTCCCCTTCTAGTTCACCGCCACCACTCCCCTTGAAGTCCGCCGCCGTCGCTCCACTGGTAGCTCTTGTTGAGCTAATAATGTTCGGCTCATATGCAAACATATTTTCACTTTCGTTTAGGGATTCTAGAGTAGGGTATTTTTTTTTTTCCCTCTCTATGTATGAATGATAGGCCAAGTTTTGGCCTCTACTGATTTTGAGATATAATAATGTACCTTTTGCTAGAATTTTTTTTTTCCGTAAAAAGACTACTCTTTGTGAATTGATTTTTTTTTTCTCCTATCTCGATTTTCTCTAATTTGTTACAATCATTTATTCATTTGTTGATTACCAACATATGATGCCTTAATCAAAATTGTATATATATATTCATGATAATATATAAAAACTTTTGTCATTATCTGCTCTTCTCTTGCAGCTGTTGCTTAGATAAAAAAAAAAAAAAAATTTATTCGCTGTGTTGAGAATTTCTATTTTGGAGATTGTGTGATTACTTGGAGATTTGTTGCTTGCGGCGATGACTTTGGTATTGGAGATTTGTGTGATTAATTGGAGACTTGTTTGTAGCTTGCAATGGATTCAAACGAGTTTGGGCTGTTTTGAAACTTTTCATTCAACCTAGTCATATGCTATTTCTAATTGATTAAAGGTTCACAATTTGCATGGCGTTTGTTTTTTGTCTTAAAGTTTGTGATTGTTTGGTTCATTAAGAAAAGATAACTATCAATTTGTTTCTTTTGGGTTCATTTTTGAGCTCATCTATGTCTTATATATCTTGCATGAATATATATAATATTATCCAAGATACAAAATATTATATTATGTATCTTGCACGAACAAATTTTTTAGCTCTTCTATATCATTTTTGTAGCTTTTTACTTTTGTGGTTGTAATTGCTTTCTCAAATTATTTGTAATTTGTTAACAAACTCTACCACACATGGGTGAGTTGGATAGAGGGATACTGTCTATAATTTATGCGTGGTGTTTTATTTGGCAAATTGATTTTGCTTGATATGGACGAATTTTAAATTAATGATGGTTTGAATCAAATCCAATTGTTTTGCTACTATATGCTGCAAGTTGTTGATCGTGGATGGAAATTAGCTTTTATTTCGCATAGATTGGAGTCTTTGGAAGATCTCATCATCAAACTCCTTTTTGTTATTTAGTAAAGAAAAAGGTAATTTTAGGACTAGTTTTCTTCTTAGTTTGACTGCCATGTTACAAATATTTTTTCCTTTTTTTTTTAATGTTTGAATATAAAGAATAATGCTCATTACGTTAATTGTTAGAGTAGTTATATGAAGTTTCAATTTATTATTATCTTATTATTCTTGAAATGCCATGTGCCGTACACATTTATATAAATTTATTGCCATTGATATTTGCTTGTTTTTATTCTAATTACTACTATGATCACAATTTCTACAAAAGTACACATAATCACTTTACGTTTGATTAATTTCTTCTTTTACACATCTATGTTTATTCTAATTACTATTAATGCATGCTCATTTTTTTGAACTTTATAATTCAATGGAAAAGATGAGTATACTAGAGAAGAAATTGAGGAAGTTCAAGCGGAATAGGGAGAATTCCTTCAATCATATATTTATTAGGGCTTTTGTTGGATTTGGTAATTAATGTGATTGTGTATTTTGTCAGTTGGATTTATAAACCTTAGGTAAATTACTTACCATATAATTTGTAGTCGATGGAATACATATTACAATTGTATTTTATTAGTTGGATTTGAAGACCTCAAGTAAATTGCTTATTATTTAAATACATGTACTATTTAATTGTATATTCAAATTATAATTTGTTAGCTGTAATACATATTTTGAAAACATCATTAATGATCAAAAAAGAATATTATAAAACAATATAGATATGATATTTTATCATATAATTTTATTAATTATGAAGATAAGAAAAACTCATCTATCTATAGATTACCATTACAAGTAAATCATAACCAAGCGCTTTTTGATAATTACAAAAACATAAACGAAAATTTTTAATATGCTGATGAGCATCATGATCACCATAATTAGGTCATTAATAATAGGTTCTTAACTATAACAATAGTTCAAATGGACAATAAGGGCGACTTCATTAAACATTTTTAACGTTAATTGTAGACCGACTTCTTAAATGATTTTTAGTATCCGACCCAAGCCGACTTCTCATGTTATTTTTAATGTGGGTTATTGACTAACTTCTTATTATTTCTAACATCAATTATTGATTGAATGTTTAAGGATTTGTATGTATTTAAGTAGTTTTTCAAAAACAGTTCATCTTAATTTTTGACAGCAGTCAAAATCATTATTAGAAATACCTATTTTTAATGTCAGTCTCTACCGTTGTTAAAAATTTTTTAACAATGATTTTTGACCAATGTTAATTAACTGTTTGTGGTAGTGATGTGTTCTCTTGCTATTTAATGTATATATGTATACATATGTATATGTATATATACGTATAATTAAAATAAAAAAAAATATTTTTTTGGTTGAAATGGTGTATATATCTTGTTATAATTCACTAGTTTTTCTTTTACCCTTTTCTAAAACAGTAGTATTTGTTTTACAAGTTACAAAAGACAATATGTTTATTCAAATATTCCTAAAAAAAATTGTTTATTCAAATACATTTATGATAGCCCTGTTCTCACTAATCCACAATTATGGGATCATAAAAAGAATATATATATCCCATCTAATAATTTATAGAAATCTTGTGTTTTATGTAAGATGTAAAAAGTAAAGGTTAGATATAACATTCTTGACAAAATACGGTAAAACACATTATATACAAGGGAAGTAATTTTATTGCAGTTTAGTACGGGTGCATAACTCGGACTTTTTGTCACTTGGACTCTAAATTGTTAATCTTGGCATTTATGTTCCTTTTGATAATTATTGACCGTACAATGCAGACGTTTACAGATGTCAATTAATGGCAACAATTAAGATCCCAAATGTCAAAATTATTAAGTTAGAAGTCCAACTTTATCAATGCAACGAAAAATTCCGAGTGCATAATTTGAAAATTTTGTGTGGCATTCCGACAACAAATCGACGTCCGTTTGCTATTATACACCACAATTACAATGGATGTTTGAATTTATAGTCATTTTTCAATATTGCACGTATATTTTAATTTTTAAAGCTTAGGTGTCGATTTGCAAAAAAATTATATTTTAATTTTATTTAAATATAATATAATTTTATACTAAACATAAATTTTACAATAATGCTACGAAAATAATTACTATTTAAAATATTTTTAAAACAATCACATCAACTTTTCAACTTTATTATTTATCTCTACTTTTACCAATCACATCAACTTTTCAACTCAAAAATACTTTTCATTCAAATACAAAACAAATACTTTTCATCCAAATACAACATTCAAAAAACAAATTTCATTCAAATATAATCAAATTGCAATGCATTTACCAAACGCCTCCTTAAGTTGTTGACAATAAGTCCATTGTACCTGTGCAAATTACCCTTTTGTTGGTATTCTTTTTAAAAACATAAAAATGATAAACCACTCGAATTTAATAACAGTGTTTGTTAAATATATATTTAGCTGACAAAATGAAATGTAAAGCTAAAATATATACCTTGTGTCCATTATTAAACTTATAAGTAAAAATAATTGCACAGGCATATGTTAACCACATATTTAAAAGTTACAGCAGTCCTGAGAATTGGCCAGTCTGTTATAGATGACCAAGATAATTTACAAAGCCACTTTTTTATCCGTCTGATTCTGTGGAAATATTGTCTGACCATTATAAAGCAGGTGGAGTAATTAAATTATATTTATCAGATAATTTGTTGAATTTGTCAAATTAAATATATATTTGTCAAATTTGTTGAATGCCCAAAAGGATAGGTATCAATTATCAGACATAGGTGATTGAACAGTTAAATAAAATTCTCAAGTAGGTGTTTGAACATTGAATAGTTGTACTTAAAAGTTACCACATATAGCAAATATATCAGAGACAGTTGTACGATTAGGACAATTTTCCAGATAAATTAGTGCAGGTCAAGTTATTTTATTTTATCTTAATTTAATTTTTATTTAAGTTGGGCCTTGTTCTTTCACCGCGTCACAGTGGTAGCTTCTCAGTCCTCTCCCAAGAAATTAATTCCATTACGTACCTATATTAGTTCTCTGTTCGCAGGCTTTAAAGTGAGGTACAATTAATGCTGTGTGAATCTGAGTAGATTTCATATATGTATATATGTAATGTACATATATATATATCCATCCATGCATGATATACATATACATACATATTATACATAATATAAATCAAGAATACAAATGGGCATTTGGTGTGTGCTTTAGGAATGGAATTTCTAAATTATAGTTGATTAGTTTTTCAAAAAATAATTATAATTTTTATCGATTTAAAAAAAAAAACAGAATTTTATGATTATCATAGAATCAAACGCAAACTGAATATATAAACAGTATTGGAAATTTGAATTGGATACACTAAAAAGCTGCTGATTTTGCATGCACATGAAAATCTATAAACATGATTTTGAGATATATAAGAACTTTTTCACTCAGAGTAATTTGGACATAGATATTTATTAAAATAATTTTCCTAAACGAATGACAGTATTAGGGCCAAATTTGAAAGACGAGATTACTGCTGATAACTCCTGGCCGTTTCTTCACGTGGGACTTCGTCTCTGAAGACTTGAAAGTTTCCCTTCTAACCAATGCCAACATCTGAAAGACATTTACACACACACACACACACACATATATATGAATGTACATATGTATGTAACTCCCCAATGCCGGTTTTTACCTCGATCCATTCCAGTCTGAATACAAAGGACTTAATTTACTATCTTCTATGAAAAATCATAGTATTTTCCAATGCATTAGAGTAATTAAACAAAAACGAACTTTTAGTTATAACACTTTTAAATCACGAAAACTTTTTGGTATGACTAAAGGTTTTAGTCATATCATGTACAACCTTGTGACTAAAATTAACATTTATACCGTGTACAACCTTATGACTAAAATCATAGTATTTTCCAATGCATTAGAGTAATTAAACAAAAATGAACTTTTAGTCATAACACTTTTAAATCACAGAAAAACTTTTTGGCATGACTAAAGGTTTTAGTCATACCATGTACCACCTTGTGACTAAAATTAACATTTAATTACATGAAAATGTTATGACTAGACTTTTTTTTTGGTAGTTGATATATTTACTTTGTCTAAATGGTGAATTTAGCAGCTAATCAGTAAATACTTGAAAAGCTTATTGAGGAGTACCGTAAGGCTTAAGCAATTGAAAGATGAATATTCATGGCCTATAAGAAGGTAGCATGTGTGTGCAATTTTATCAATTAATAAATATATATGTATATTATATATATGTTCCACAAGTGATACGTACATACATACATACACCTGGACATGCATATATTTATACATGTATGTGTGTGTGCGCGCCTTTCATGTATGTATAACAGCTAACTGGAGAGAATAAGTAATGTACCATGCATGTAGGATGTGGACTATTTGAACGTGTAACAAAAATATATACTCATTGATCAAGAGTTTGCCAAGCATTTTATTATGCAGATTCTGTTGATTTCCTGAAATAATAATAAAAAGAGCATGTGCACTTGATGGAATGACACGGATCAATCTATGATCAGTTGATTTTCGGTCCGCAGCCAAATTAAGAAATGATATCAGCATACAGAAAGACCTGACGATTATATAAATATATATATACATATATATATATAGTACTAGTAATGAGACCAACTAAATTTGGTGAAAAAGCTGTAGTTTAAAAACGGATTTGTCTTAGAAGTACCTTTACAGAATAGATGATTACATTTCACATATGGAAGGACGTAGTACTAAGATTGAGAGGACTGTACTGTCCAAGAGGTCGTTCTAAGATCTTTAGAAGGTGTTCCATATATGTACAATACAATATATATATATGCACGTACACCTTCATACATACACACGCATGCGTGTATATAGATAGACATGCATACATATATAAATAAGCGTTAGTGAAGGAGAAGAAAGAAATAAATTAGGGAAGATCTCAGTAAGGAAAATTTTACAGTAGTTACATCAAATGTGAACAAAATCGACAGATTTGGAGCTCATATTAAACATCTGTCCGTCAATTCGTTTCAATGCTTGAGAGAGACCGAAACATCAGAGTTAAATAAGTACCACATGCTGGCCATCTCTATAGTGTGTTTTTCAGGTAGTTTAGTCTCTCTCTCTCTCTCTCTATATATATATATTATTGATATATACACCAAGTCATTTCAACTAAATTGACATTCTTCTAGTTAACACCCTCATCATTTATTCATCCTATATATTAATAAAAAAAGAGAAATTTTATAAATATATATACATAAGTACTTTGTATGAATTAAATAACAAAACAATAGGAGATTGTACGTATTAATCACTGATACATGTGTATATTATTGTTTAGTATATTTAACTGCCTGTTGTACAGTATGAGTTCTATTGGAAGTCCTCTTTGATTTGCAGCCTTCAGATTCTTAGTGTACAAACAAAAGTACAAAGCAGAAACATATTAAGTTGATAAAAATCTCTCCTTCCAAGTTAAAAAATAGGAGAAAAATTATTTAGTAAATCGGATACATTACATTATCATTTTTATATGATATATCCATTCAATTAAAATTTATTATTTGGATGATTTGTTTATAAAGTCTTCTATAATTACATTCCTCTTTTTTAATGCATATATCATTAATTATTAATTCGAAATCTCTCACAAATATTCTACTTAAATCCCTTTTAAGAATTAATTAACACTTGATTATTATTTGTAATTTTGGAAATAATTTTTTGCACGCATGAAGTTCGTCATTGACATTACTCTATCATTTTTTAATTTAAATAATTTTGCAATTGTATTTATTGTGGAAGGAAACAATGTCTTCACCTCCTCATAGTTCTTCTTCGTTAACGAATGAAAGTTTTTTTTAATCTTTCGGGAAAATTAATGAATGAAAATTTATAATTTGGGAGATCATATTATCGGGCAAAGGAAATGTATATTTCAAAGCCAATCCAATCAGAAAGATCATGAAAATTTAAATTAATATACAAATATAATATATATACTATATATATATATGTATTTCTTGTCTTTGTCCTATACAGCAACACTGTGGCTTTTCTTTTATTTCCATATATCTATATAATATATAAAATAAAAAAATAAAAAAACGCAGTCCAGTGAGTCCTCAATATATATAGACTTAAATTTATGGAAATAACTTTTTAAATATAAAAGAAACAATATTTAAAGTTAATTAAATAATAAAATTCTTTTAAAATCATTTAATATAAAAGTATTTTTGAGATTTTAACTTAATAATTAATATAATATATATTAAGAAAGAGAAATTCAATTAAAAAAAATTGACATAAAAAACTATTTAAATATCAAAATTTTATTAAATAAATATAATATATAAATATAATAATATGATATATTTGATCCATTAAATAATTTCTCAAAATAGATGGACGAGAATTCAGCCTAATTTCACCAAGTCTTGGTTATCTACGTTTGTGAAAAGTAGTACAAGCAAAAAAAGCCTGAGGGAAAAAAATGAAAGGAGTACTAGTACAATATAGATACATATTTAACAGTGCTATATATTTTTAAATAATTTGATAAAACTAGCCTATTTAAAGAACAATAATGATTTGCCTTCCGCATAAATATATATTTGCTGTGTGTGTATTATATATATATGTACATGTACATATGACCCAGGTGTCTAGCATTTAGTAGGGCCACATAATTTCTACTTTAGTCAAAATGTGTGGCCAAGGATTTTGAAAAGCTTTCATGCACAAGGAAATTGCAGTGCTACTATTTCTCACAAGCCAAATTAATAATAAAAGGCTGAAAACTGACTTCCAAGGAAAAGGGTCCAAGTTTTTATATTTTCCATCAACAGCTCATCATGAAGGTACAACTTTAACTTTTTGTGGAAGTACATGTACACATTTCGCTAGAAAATAAGAACAATGTAAGACTTAAAAAGTACGGTTTAATGAGGATAAAAATGCTCACTTATTCTTTCATTTAACACAGATCTATATGTATGGTTTTTGATCGAAGGCAATAGTCGGATCCTCCATGAAAGACTTATGATCACTTCAAACACTGCTACATATTTAAAAAATATATATATTACCTAGAAAATGACTGTTACGTTATATATATAACAGAAATTTTTACATAAAATTTCTTATTTTGCATTATCAATGTATAAACAATATTACTGTTTTAGTTGTTGAATAAAATTTTCAATGATTTAATATATATAACAAGAGTAAATTATTAATATCCAATACCATAAATTTTAAAGATGAATGCTTATAAATTAGATGTTAAAAAAATTAATCTAATGGTTAAAAAGTAATTAATAACTAATTTTTATGATAATATATAATAAGTTGTCTAACCCGAAAAAAGAATAATGCATACTACGTGGAATGTTAGGTAGCATTTAGTATTTGTTTTGGAATATTTTCTGTTTTCAAAAAAATTAAAAATGAGAATGTTTTGAAAATTGTGTCGAGATTATTTCTGAAATTGTGTTTGGTTATGTTTTCTGAGTGTATATTCTAATAAACATAAAAATAAAATTTTTGTTTGGTTATATATTTTGAAAACTTATTTTATAAGTGAGTATGTTATAAAAACACATATATTTTTAATTTTAAAAAATAATAAAAAATAAATTATTAGTCATAATTAAAAAAAAAAAAGAACTTTGGTGGTAGGTTTTGCAATGAGCAATAGGGGTAGAAGAGGTTGGTGGTCTGAACTCTAGGTGGCGGTGATGGCTAAATTTAGGTCATGAGTCGATAGTTATCATCGTGATGGGACCGTTGTCATCGTCACTAGCCCATAGTCATCAGCCTTCGTCGAAAATGGATATTATCGTTGGACATGATCATCACTGATGCTACACAGGTAGAAAGAGAAAGAAAGAGAGAGAGAGAGAGAAGATGGAGGGAGAAAACAAAAACAAAAAGTAAAAATAATTTTTTTTCTTTTTCAAAAAACAAAAAAAAAACATAGTTGAAAACGATGTTTTTGAAATGGTTTTGAAAACGTTGAATAAACAAACGCTATTTTGAGATCGTTTTTATTTTTTGTGTTTTTAAAAATAAAAAATCATTCTCGAAAACAAAAATAAACGCCCCCTTAATTTCTGATGGGATATTGACTAACCACTCATAATAAAATATAAGATTAACATGCGGCCGACAAAACCAGTGTGTTTAGACAATCTAGTATGTACACACATAAATAATATTAGGGAGTGTTTGGGGGAGATGCTTGGAGATATTATTATTGGGTTAGAAAAAAGTTGTTTTGAAAAATATGTTTGGGAGAAAAAACTGTTTGGGGTGAAAAAATAAAAAATTTTAAAAATTTTTTTAGAAAAAAAATATCAATATAGATATTGTTTCGTCCCTCTCGAAATTTTATGCAATTTAAAAAAAAATTATCTCTTTGGACTTGTATGTACAAAATTATGAACTTTTAAAGTTTGGAGTTTACTATAACGTTTTGAAAATATAAATAGTGAAAAGTGGTGAAGTTTTGGAAAAAAGTTAGTTTTGAATGTCTCCAAAACAGGTTTGAAACACCTCCTTACTTAATTACTGTTTGATCTAACACCCAATTATAATAACTTAAGATTAACAGTTTGATGGCCTAGAGATGGCAAATCGAGACAAGCCAGTACATATACAAGAAAAACTTAGTAATTTATCTAATAAATAAGCAAGTTTGACGTACGAGACATATAAAAAATTCGGTATATTTACAATATTAAATTAGGAGTTATAACTATTTATCATGCAGAAATTGATTAGTAAGGTGAAAGTTGTAATGATTCAATAGATTGCCACACGAGAAAAATGATATTCATATTCTAGTCATCATGATTGTCACAATTAATTTAGGAGCTCCATTTCCCCGTCCCCCCTTCTTCGGGTGGTGCTTATGTGAGGTGGTGTGCCATTAGAAATCAGGCTTGGAGCTCTCGCCTTACTACAGAGCCGACATTATGGCTGTTGGTCACGACTACTACACAAAAAGCTCCAATGAAGATTGAGTATTTCACGCAAAAGCATCTGCATGTCTATTTTCCGCGCTATCAAGGTCAGGACTGAGGCTTTGCACAAGAAGGAAGAGATCTATAGTCTAACTCTTAAGTCGGAACTAGAGATAATGAATATTGTAACAACGGTGCATATATATATATATATATTTATATAAACATATTTCTAACAGTATATTTACACGTTAAAGCGCTTATAGGTTTGATGTTGATCATGAGAGCTTATCATTTGGAATGTTTTTGGGATTATTATATATTCATTTGATTTCTTTGGTTTTTTTTTTTTTTTGAGGAACATTTGATTTCTTTGTTTTCATTACTAGTTTAGACACTTTTTTTTTTCTTTTAGATTTTTCTCTATAATTTTACTCATAAGATTTTAATAAAATCTATTATAAGAACTGATTTTCGAACATACGCTCAATTTAGCCTTCTAACATCAGTTTCAACTAGTAATAATATGGTAACTCTTATATTTGGGCTAATTATATATCCCTATAAAATTGTACTTTTGAGCTTTTTCCGCGAACTTTTTTTTTTCTTACTTTTATTTTTTTTATATTTTTCATAAAATGATTTATGAACTTGGTGTAGGATGTCTTTTGTATTTAGATGTAGGTCTGATAGGTATGTCAATGCTTATCCGAATATCTTAGTTTTTTTATATATAAAGTAAAGTAGTAAAGTAATATTTCATTTCTTTTCCTGTGAACTACATATGAAAAAGATTTACCGAAGAAAAGGAGAGATCAAACATCTTTGGTACAAATGATTATTTTACAAGCCTCGCTATAGAGTTTGCATACATCGACGAAGGTACACTCAGTCATATTCATGATGAGATTCGTAGAAATATAGCAATAATGCACAGTCTACATTTTTCTATGACAGGGTGAATAGGGGCCCTTTTTGATTAATCGACCACGGAAGTGTCATTTTAACATCCTGTGGGGTAACTTCATTTATTAGGGTTAACAAGAGCCAATACACATACAAATAATATTTTTAATATTTATGATCTGTATTTACATACATATATATATATCTATAAATCGTGGCAAGAACACATTTTGGAAGCGTTTTGGGAGTGGGTCTAAATGTGATCGTATTGGCGATCGGGACCCATATATGTGAGGTGTGAGAACTGAATGCATTGTTTGGTGGCTTGAAGTTGGTGTTCATATATTTTGCAAGTCTCTGCAACTACTACCAGATCGTATTACGATCGTTTTGGGGCCATAACTCTTGAACGCTCAATGGGACCGCAACTATTGAAGAAAGATCTTGTCATTAACCAAAACTAGTTCTCTCTTCAGTTTCCATATATAATAATTAGTACTTGTGTAAGATTTATATGTGTATATTATTATTTAATTTGCCAATACTGTGCTACCTCTTTTACTGCCGTAGTAATAAACTTGAATATATATATATATGCATATCTTTTTCACTTTGATTTTATTCTATATATTTCCTTGCTAATTAAAAATCTGCATTTCCAGTAATGAGGAAGAGATAATGGAAGTCTTTCCCCCTCTATATAGTAGCAAACACAAGAAACATACTCATAATTAGATCGATATAAGTTCAACAGTTTTAAGAATATAGAAAAGGAGAATTTGTCCATATGTAATTGGTTCAAGAAAGATGCATATATAATTAAATTAGCGGCCAGATTAAATATGTTTTGCAGGCTGCATATACATTTTACTTGAAGCAAATACGAAAGGCCCATCCTAGTTTGAAAAAAATTTTTGTAGTAACTGTAATTATTATTCTATTGACTTTATCGGATCAACTTTATATAGTTTTATCTATAATTGTGCACAATTCTATATATTAAACTTACTGATAAATTTATTAAAAAGTTAATTCAATAGTTAAACTAACAACACTTATTAATAAGATAAAAATACGAATCTTATTATAAGTTTTACATTATAATTTACCCATTCAAATTCAAGTAGTTAATAATAACAAGAGGCATATAATGTATATTCGCATCTTATGGTACAAATTATACGCATTAACAGGGTAAACTGACCAATTGCTTCCCACCTCAAATTATTGGACAATACAAGACACATGTGTCTTACAAACATGCCAATACAAAATAAAATTCGACCTACCAACCAAACAAAAAACTTGTGAAGCAGAGAAGATTATTGTTTTGTTTTCCTATCACACAAGCAGGGATAAGGTCATCTTGGCTTCAGCTAAAAATAACGATAATCATTGAGAAGAAAAAAAGAAGCAAAAAGTATGACAACACATAAGCTTGGTAAAAAGGAAAGACACAGGATATGAAGATAAGAGAAAGGAAAATGAACAGTGTAACCTAAGTGAAAAAACTAGCGGCAAAATTTTGTCAAAGTTGCAAAAAAAGAAAAATAAATAAAACAACAACAACAACAACAACCAAAAAAAAAAAAAAGAGGAAAATTTATTAGGGGTTGCGTGGTGCTATAGAATGGGGACCTCTCTGTGACCATATAGGCTATAGCAAGTCGACCCATTTCCCTTATGGGTCCCGTCTCCTATCTTGCCCAAACCCTCCTTTCTCTCTCTCTCAATCTTTATAAGCCTTTTTGGTCATTGCAAAATAATGGGAAACAACAACACCAACACCAACAAAAACTAGAGCTGCAAGTGAAAGCCTAATTTTGATCATCATCATCATCATCATCATCATAATCAATCAACGACAAAAACAACAACAACAACAACATACCACCACCGCCTCCTCCTCCTCTCCACCTGCATGCCTTGCCCTTCTCCTCCTCGTTATTTAGTGTCGTTTCCACCGTACGACAACAAAAATGAGTAGTAGCTCAGAGACAGCAGAGAGCAGCTCAACAAACTCGTCATCATCATCCTCCTCGTCCTCCTTCACACAGTCGCCACCATCGTCACCGTCCTCGCCCAGGTCGATTCAGTCGGCGCGGAACGCGGAGGCGCAGACTCAGCCGCAGCCGCCACCGCCTCCGCCGGTGGTGGAGGATGAGGAGGGAAAGATCTCGAAAAGGATGAGGGACTCGGGCAAGCACCCGGTGTACAGAGGGGTTAGGATGAGGAACTGGGGCAAATGGGTGTCGGAGATAAGGGAGCCGAGGAAGAAGTCGCGCATTTGGCTCGGGACATTCCCGACGCCGGAGATGGCTGCGCGTGCACACGACGTGGCGGCGCTCAGCATAAAGGGCGCGTCGGCGATCCTCAACTTCCCCCACCTCGCCGGCTCGCTCCCCCGCCCGGCTTCCCTCTCGCCGCGCGACGTCCAAGCCGCCGCGGCCAAAGCCGCCCAGATGCACAAGCCCGACGCCGGCTCTCACCCGGCCAATACGACGTCGTCTAATTTTCCCTCGGGTTCTGCATTGCTGTCTGCTTCTTCGACGACGGCGACGGCGGCGGCGGCGGCGACTGCCGGGTTTGTGTCGGAGGAGCTGAGCGAGATCGTGGAGCTGCCGAGTCTGGGGACGAGTTACGAATCGGCCGAGTTGGGGAGTGAGTTCGTGTTTGTTGACTCCGAAGATGGGTGGGTTTACCCGCCGCCGTGGCTGCAGAGCGTCCGTGATCATGAGCTCGCCACTGGATTTGAGGGCTTGTTATGGGGTGATTATTAATAATAATTTCAACAAAAAAAAAAAAAAAGGTTTGTAGACGTGAGTGAGTGTGGTTTATTTTATTTTATTTTTGATATTGGTTTTTTTTCCTTGTTTTCTGTGTTTTAAGCCTTTTCTAATTTTTCTTTGAAGGGCTTAATCCTCAAAACTCTCTCTCTCTTCTTCTTCTTTTTCTTCGTCTTCTTCTGTTTCTTTGGTGTAACGTTTTCAAACTGTACAGTGTAATTAAGATGGAAAGGATAAAATGTGGAGTTTTTTTTTTTCCCCTTTTTCGTCAAAAAGCAAAAATATTGTGCTTTTTTTTCCTTACTTTCTCTCTTGATAAAAAAAAAAAAAAGCTGGTCAAAACAATATGCATGCATCTGATCATGGATTTCATTGCGTCATAGACAATTCTTGTTCCTTGCAATATATTGATACGTACTTGAAGGACAAAAATTCCATGGAAGCCAGTTCACCTTGTAGTTATAACCTACCTGTAATTAGGCCAAGCTATACATAGTTAAGAAAAGCTAATAAACATGAATTTAATTAGGAAAACTGCTACTAGTTCTAAAACCTCTCTTAAAGGTGTTTAATGTATGGAATAGAAAATTACCAGAGGATTTTTAGATAATTTTGTAATAGATATTTCGAAAATGTCATCTGATTTAAATGATCATTTACATTTATAGTAGTGCCCCATGGTAAAATCACTCATGATAAAAAAGACAGAAGGAAGAAAAGTAAGAAAATTTGAGTTACATGGAAGCTCTAGCTAGTACGGTCAATAACTTCTCCTTTAACCCAAAATTATTTAAGGATGCCTCTTATTTTACTTTATTGATAAAAATTATTATTTTATCTATTGAATTAAATTTTCAACAATTTAATCTATTATCAGAATAATTTTAAAGTATATATTGCAAATTTTTAAAATGGATAATTTAAGGTTAAAAAATAATTCTAATTGGTGGTGTGAAGAATAGGTTTTACTGTACAAATTAAAGGACCCTAAACAATATATTAGTGAGGATAATTAAGAGTGAAATAAAATTGGAAAAAGGTCTTTCTTCAAATAGGGAATAGTCAAAATGATAGTGGATAAAAAAGATTGAATAGAGAGAGAGAGAGAGAGAGAGAGAGAGGGTGGGGCGGGGGGGGGGCCGGGGGGTGTGAATTTTTGGCAGATGGACAGATGGTGAAACATGATGAGCTTCTGATGGACAGGTGGTTAAACATGATGAGCTTCCTAAAAAAAAAAAAAAAGAAACACGATGAGCTGTGAAGCGCTGAAAGTGACAGTTGATTTTTCCCAGGGGGGTAATTTTAGTATCAAAGTCTAGATTTTCTGTTCCGGCTTTCGCCATAATATTCTAAATATTGGCAAAAAGATGAAAAAAATGAGACACGAAGACTTATTTTGGCTGCCTTGTCAGTTGTCATGTGTTGGAATTTTGCTCTGTTTGGGAAGCGAGAAAAAAATGGTGGCTAGGAAAGAAAGTGGTCATGATATTTTTCAACAATTTCTTAAAGGAGATGAGACAAATTAATGAGAAGGAACACTCATTCTATACCTCACAAAGAGGGCATTCCTCTTGCAAACTTGAAAAAACATTAAAATACATATATATACACACACACTTGGGAAAAGCTAGGGGGGAGTTTGGAGAGGGTGTTGGAGATGTTATTTTTGGGTTGGAAAAAAGTTGATTTGGAAAATGTGTTTGGAAGAAAAAATTGTTTGAAGTGAAAAATAAAAAATTTTAAAAATTTTTTTAGAAAAAAAATATCAATATGGATATTATTTCGTTCATCTCGAAATTTTATGTAATTTAAAAAAAATATCTCATTTGGATTTGTATATACAAAGTTATGAATTTTTAAAATTTGGAGTTTACTGTAACGTTTTGACGATATAAATAATGAAAAGTAAAAAAGTTTTGAAAAAAAATAAAATTTTGGAGGTTGAAAAACAGCCCCAAACGGCCCCTAAGTTTAGCCCAAGCCCTAATTGGGGGCTATTTTTCTAGTTGCTATTGATTAGGGGTATTATGGGGTAGGGGTGCACAGGATCCTCTTCCAAATAAATATTTATTGAAAAAAAATATTTATTTTCTTAAAATTTGGCCGTTTATAAAATGCGTGTTTTTTTTAAATTAAAACTTATATGGTGAGGCATTATTTTCATATTATGTTATAAAAAACCGTGATGTTAATTGTTTATTATTAATCTTTTTAAACTCGAGGTGGAAGGATTTGAATATTTAACTTTATAATAAAATAAGGTATGTAATTAAATTGAGGATATACTGTACACCATTGTTTATTACTAATTTGGTTGAATATGATAATTTAAATAAAAAAATTTGTAAGTATGTGCAAGTAAATTGACATGAAAGTGTCCTATTATCTTTCAATTTAACGTTATCACCTTTATAATGGGTAATTTTCACTCTACCCTATGTTTATGTTATTAAAGACTTAGCAAAAATAGGCTCAAGTTATTTATTTATTTTTTTGTGATGCATAAATAAATAAATAAATATATATATATATATAGGAGCTGCTGCAAGCTCCATTTATAAAAAGAAATTCATTATTTTAAAACAATGACAGTAAATCCTTTATTAGTTCCCTATTTGCCAATAGGCAAATAAAATATAGATTAAATTATTCCTTTTGTTAACAAGTAATCTGTATATCTTTTAGAATTGGGAAATAAATTGAGTGATTGATCCTCTAAAACAGCTGGACTTCTCCATACCATACACGATCGACATGGTTTTTAATTTTTAATTTTTTTTCCATTTCCGAATTCTCGTAATTAAAGTATGTTATACGCAACCACAGTATATATAGCTTTTTTTTTTTTTGGGCTAGAAGGTATATGTAGCCTTTTTCTCAGCATAAATATATATATATGTATGTATATGTATGTATATATGTGTGTGTGGGTATGTGTGTTCCCTTGCGTACAGACATTGATTTAATTGCTGACCTATCAAAACTTGAGGAATACGCTTACGCTTAATAATTTTGTGGATAATGGGTGTTATTACCATCAATGAAAGTCTCATAAAGTTCAGTGAGGCAATTCAAACTCGTATTAAACTCCAAGAACTTGGTAGTTTGATTAAATAGAAACATAAACAGGTAATGACATGATATAATTAGAAATTTATAATTATTCCAAAAGAAGCAGATCATAATACAACATGTTGAAATACAGACGGACAGGCCGTGTGGGAAGTGACCTTGGAACTTTCTATTCGGTACTAAAAATTATTACAAGTAGTAACTTTATTGTTGTGTATGACTCTCACCTAATTAAAAAAAAAAAGAAAATACTTTTACATTTTGAACCTGTGAATTTTCATTCAAATCTCGTCTCTGTCTCCGGCCTGCTAAACTAAGGGGATGTTTGGGAAAAGTATTTCATTTTAATTTTACTTAAATACAATACAATTTTATCCCAAACATAAATTTTGTAACAGTGTTACGAAAACAATTACTATTTAAAACATTTTTAAAACAATCAAATCAACTTTTTAATTTTACTATTTATCTCTATTTTTATCAATCACATCATCTTTTCAACTCTAAAATACTTTTCATCCAAACACATATTTCATTCAAATACAAAACAAATACTTTTCAACCAAATACAACATTCAAAAAACAAATTTTATTCAAATATAATCAAAATGCAATACGTTTACCATACGCCCCCCTAACCCTAACCCATATTGCATAGTCTCCTCATATATATATATATCTTTATAAATATTTATTGCAAAAATAAGGAGATTTTCATCCATAATTGTGAGGTTCAAATCAAACGGTAATGTATTTTATGAGATTGGATGCTGTTAATAAAATTGTTTGACTAATATACTGTTATACTTATTTTTTTTTTTTTAAAGATTGTTTGACTGATTAAAATCATATGATTGAAATTAATAAACATTATAATAAATGTCCGCCATAGAATTTCTCTAAAAAAAATTGATCAAAAAAATGTTATTCTAGTTAGCATATTTCGATGCGCTTTAATGTGTACTCTAATCATGGGGTTGCCATAAAGAGGAAAATATTGCACTTTTCCGGCAATTTTTTTTTTTTGGTCTCTCTTTTTTGCTTAGGAAAAAGAAAATGGTGGGCGCTTTTCCAGTTTTCTATTGTAATATATATAAAAAGTGCTTCAGCATACATATGATTTTTAGCAAGCGATCATGGAGAAAATTGCTTTTCAAAGGATAAAGTTCGGTTTTCAAAAGAGGAAAGATTCATTGATCACACACGGTTGATCCTTGTATAAAATGAAATGATAGCAATAATTAGTAACACCTTGGGGATTAAATTAGTTAAAACTTGTCATGTAAAAAAGGCACGTATCCTTTTCTTTAAAAAATAAATAAATAAATAAGTCACAATTTCGTGTGATTAAAAGTGAACTAAGATTGTCTTTTTTCGGGAATTTTGGTTTTCTATTTCATTTGTACTTTTCTGCAAAATAGACAAACACCAAGTAATTAATCAGTTGGGTTATAGGTAGGACACATTGTCTTAATCACCATTGTCCTTTTAACATATTCCTACAAAATTTTTTATTATTTATTTATTTTTATTTTTTGCATTTGCCTCACAAATGGGTCTTTCCCAAATCTTCCCAAAGTGTGTGGCTGATCAAGAAAAAAGAAAATGTGGAGCTAAGAATATGTTGTGTATTTGCAAGAATATTACATTTGTGCCGCCTTAGAATTAGATTAATGTCTTAGATCTTAAGTTTGAAACTAGTAAAGTTCTCTTTCGAATTTATAATGAATATTATTAGTTTATCGATCTATCTCAAAAGCTTAAATTGTTAAAAGATAAGTTAACAATAGTTTTATATAATTTCCACTCCCCTCACTTGCAGTTCAGACAAACTTAACAATAATAAAAAGTGCAATTACAGATGTTTGAACTTATGATCTCTTTCTCTGATACCATGTTCGTTTAATAATCCATCCAAAATGTTTAAGCTGATAATAATTTTATATTTCAAGAATATGTGGTGAATTATACAGACTTTTTTTTTTTTAATTTATAAATGTCTAAAGTTTTGTGAAATTAGGAAAATAACTGGCTTTTTAAATAATTAATCAATTATTGATTAATTGACAATAATACGTACTTTTATCAATCAATTTAACTAATTTTAACGATTAGTTGTTATTTTTCTAAATTAAAGAAATTGACTATTTTTTAAATAATTGTTGAAAATCTACTTATCTATCTTTTTTTTTTCTTCGTCTCCATAAGTCCTCTGTCATTATATATATATATATTTATATATATATAAAGATAAATACATACACACACACTAGTGCCATTTGTGAGGGTTGTTGTTACTTCTTGTCATAGTCTTCATTTGATTCATTTGTAAAAACGGGTTTTATATACAGTGGCGTGTACATATAAAGCCAAAATTGTACAAATATCTTATGAAAGCAATTTATAATATACACCTCTTTGTCCCGACATCTAAAAAAAAAAACAAAACCAAACAATATTTTGAAGACAGGGTATGCTCACTACAAGTCTACGACCAAAGATTAGACAACGAGTCCTCACGTGTCCACATGAATGTAAGCATGAATACATATACATATACCATACATTTGTATAATTTTATACTAACATCTGTGTGGTGCAGCAAAGGACAACAATCCCTCTGGTTTTTGTACTTCAAAAAATACATTAAAATACATTATAAGCTCACTAAAAATATCATAATTCTATCTCCGATTCTTCTAGCTGACTTTCGAAAGATTTCAATATTATTTTACTTTCTTCCCCAAAGCTGATTTTCTCTATTAAATGTATTAATTATAAGTTCCTAACAAATACCATTCTTAGGTTTCTTATTTTCTATTCGGTCTCGACTTTCAAAAATTTTCAATATTTCACTTTCTTCCTCAAATACATAAACACACAAATATATACGTATACCTATGTGAATGTATGTGTATATATGTGTGTGTATTTTTATACATATAAATTATGCAATGTACAAATTAAGTGGAATTTGAAGAAAGAAGACACACAATTGTCAATAGTAGTGGGACTAGAGCTAGCCCAAATTTCTTCCAATATATCATCATGATCACCACGCACGTCAGAGTCATGAGTTAGGAAATCCATGCATTAATTCTTTTCTTTGTAGCCATTGATGAATAAAAACAATGAGGGAGTAAAGTATATATGTAGCATCAATGACATTGTGATAATATACCTAACGTTGATTTGATTCTAAGTGTATCCATTATTCAATGATTATTGGTTGATTATGAAATACATTCGCCATTTCATTAGATTCCCAATCCATTTATAAATAATAATATTCCAAATATTGTGGTGTAAAATTAATTGACCAAAATGGGAATAATTAGGCAGAATTGTATTTTAAAACTCGAATACGGTGAAATGCGAGAATTATATAAAAAAACATGATATCTGCTACCGCAGTTTATAATGTCGTTATTGTGTGTATAACTAGCATGCATATATCTACCATATTCCATAACAAGCCCTCTAACATATGTTTATGGAATTGATTTTTTTTTTAAACCAACTCACCTTTTGAAGGATAAATTCAAAGTGTTACTTTTGATTTATTCTACATTGTTGACATGATTTTTTTTATTCTTTTAATTGTGAATTGGTTGATATACAAGCCATCTCAACTACATCAACATCTCTTAATTAACATTCCATCATCTGTTATCCCAAAATATTTTATTGCCAATATTAGGCACTTTTGAGAAAATGCATTTTCTTTTCTTATCTGTTTATTTTTTATTTTTTATTTTTTGAGAAATGGATACAAATTATTTATTAAATCTCAAAGCAAGATCCGTTTTTAGTTATATTTGTAACGAGAGCAATATTACACTTTGCAATTGCTTTTAGCTTCTATCAATCTTCATGTGATTTGATAATTTTGTCCATGAATTTTTTTTTCATAATAATTATGAATATGTATAATAATTTTTATTCAAATTTAGAATATAATCACAATATGTTTTTCACAGTTTTACCCCATATATACTTCTTGTAGTTTGGCACGCTAGTCAAACCAGTTTAATTTTAATATTAAGTGGGTAGAAACTTCCTTAATACTAATGTTTAATTGTCTGGCTCTTTATATAGTGTTTCTATTCATAAAAATATTAATTTGTAACACGTAACTAAACCTCTGTAGCTAGTTACAATATAAATATAAATATAAATATATATAGAGGCTTGACTAACATCGAATTAGTCCCCTAGATAAAGAAATCTGTATCTTTTTTTTTTTCCTGCTAAATGAGTAGGAAAAACAAATAAATCAAGTTTAGAAAAAAGGAACACGAAGTCTTCTTGGCACAAAAAGCAAAATAATTCATACATGTACATCTTGTAAATGTGAAAGGGAAAACGAAATCTTTATAGGTTTTTCCAATCATAGACTATTTGCCCATTTTGTTAATGTACATAGCCCTACTTTAGATATCCCCCATTTACTTGTTCGGTCTTTCCCTATAATTGTTTCTGCTATACTTCGTGCACTGGTGAGTTGAAACTGCAACCATATCTACATAAAATATATACACGTATATATACATATGTGGGTAAATTTAAAATGTAACTTCTTTTTAACAAAATGTAATAATTAATTGACTTACTTATAATTTTTTATAAACTGATATGTAACATAATAAATTAATAATAAATAATATTATATCACACACCATTTTATATAAAATTACAACTAAATTACCTAATTGTTATATTTTGTTAAAAAAATACTTATATTTAAGGAATCATGCTAACTAAATGAGAGTAGAAAAACCAATATATATATATATATAACTTCAAGAAATTTGTCGTTTTGCCCCAAGTTGTGTAATATATATACATATTTATATAATCTAAAATGGGGGAAATTCTATGAAAAGAGTGAACACAAACATACTGGACAGTCTAGCATTACACACCCCATATCAGACACCAAAATCTCTTTTCCTTTTATTACCCACCACCAAGCCATCCTCTCTCTCCGTCTCTCTCTCCAAACAATGTTCGAAGCGGTTTCCCAGACTGTGGATTTTTTTTTTTTTTTGTTTGTGTACGAGAAATCAATTTTCCATGAACCCATTTGCACAGCTTTGAGCTTTTTGGTGCTCTCGCGAGAGGACCCGATATTTGTAACTCCGTAAATATAAATATAAATATAAATATAAATATATATACACATGTCACATTTTGATTAAGGCCGGGCGACAATTTGTATTTGTGAGTCATGTTTGTGTTATGTTTGACTCATTAGTTGACATAATAACTTTTAATACAAATACGATCTACTTAATAATATTGTCAAAAAAACAATATCCAAACTCGATCTTTTAATTAAATGGTTAACACGACACAACATATTTATGACCTATTTATCAAATGGATCATAAACATACCATGTCAACTTGCTAAACTCAATTATCAAAAGGATCATAAATGAGTTATTTAACATGTTATTGACTCATTTAACTAAGTAATTATTAACATATTTAACTAATATTTTATCAATTTTAATACTAAAAAAACTCATTAAATACCTAAACTAAAACACAAAACCTAGGTTTTCTATGTTAAAAATTTTAAAATATATTTATTAAAAAGCAAAAGATATATTTTATATATAAATTTTGAATTTTGAATTTTAAAAACTCAAAATTATATATAGTAAAAATTATATAATATATAATAATATAAATATATTAGCGATTATAAATAGATAATTTATGAGTTATGTTTGTGTTAACTCATATATGATTCATTAATTAAACGAGTTATTTCATGTCAATTGTGGGTTGACGGATTTGTGCGGGTTTAACATTTTATTTAATCATGTTTGATAAGTTTGATCCTTTTTGACCCAAACCTAACTAAGTAAAACCCAAACTCTCTGATTTTATGCAGGTTTCATATCATATTGTCATATCATAATCCAAATTACTAGTCCTAAATTTTTTATCTTTTTCCTTTTGTTCTTTTAATTTTTTTATTCGTGTATGTTTGTCGGATTGCCCTTTCAATGTTTTGTTATATTTGTTTGTATTTTATTTTATGTGATAGCTTGAATAAGTACTTGTGAATGTAATTGTCATTACAATCGTTTATTTATAGAAAAGTTTTTCTAGTATATTAGGTTACTTTTTTTTTTTTTGGTTAGACTGACCAAGAAAATTGAAAAAATATTTGGGTATTATAGACTAGCAATTGCCACTGGATTACTTATTAGATCGACGATATATGACATTGTTATCAAATTAAACTTGTACTTGAAACAAAAGTTTAGAATTAAATTTTAAGATTGGAGTTGATTAATTTTCTAAAAACAAATAATAATTTTCATTGATTTTTCAATTAAAAAAAAAGATAAAAATTCAATCAAAACCTTTAATTTGGATCCAATGTTTCCATAAGATTTGACAATGTATGAGGTAAAAAATAAGTATAATTCATCACACATTGATTAGTTGGTAAAGTCATTTCTTGTGAGTTAAGAATACCAAAAGTAAGAACCCCAAAGAAATCAAAATAAGGAAAGGTCATCATGTCTCTATTAATAGAGCATTGCTACAAGACATCAGTGATGTTAAATATTATTTACTAATAGAAGAGAAATCCCACAATCTAAAACTCATAGGTGAGACTCATTTTTATTAATGATGGTATTTAATACCAATGATACTCCTAAGCATTTTCCTTATAAATAAGTTGCCAAGAGAGTTAGGGTCAAAAGTCCACCAATTATTGTGGTGGAGACTGACAGCATAGAAGCCAAACGGTTCTTAATACAGTTGGCCTATCAAAAGTTACGGGAAACCCTTAAAATAAGGGGATTCAGGTATTTGCATATTCCCAAACCAACGATTACAAAACTTCCAAAAGACCCAATTTGATCTCGATTGGAAAAACCACGTATATAAAATCACATTTATCCCAAGACGAAGCCACTTAAATTCACATACCTTTTCAATTATGAAAATAAAACCCATGAGCCCAGCTTCATATATTATAAGAACAAATCAAGAGAAGTAAAGAGATAAGTGCTAACAAAACCATGACAAGTCCTAAAACAGCAACACACTAGCCGGCCATGGAGCTCCCCAAGCCACTCCATCATAATTAAGCATGCGTTTGGTTAAAGTATTTTTTTGGCATTGCATTTAAATGCAATGTAATTTTCTCCCAAATACAAAAGCATTTCATTCAAATACCAATCACATCATATTTTAAATCAAACACAATCACTATTTATTATTTCACTTTTTCTATTACTTTTATTAATTACATCATATATTCTTTCTCTCTTTTTTTTTGCTCTCTATTTTTACCCATCACATCACATATTCATTATTAAAATACAATTCAAATACTTTTCACCCAAACATACATTGCATTCAAATGCAATGCTAATGTTTTTCCTCCAAATACAAATTGCATTCAATGCATTGCATTCAAACACAATACAAATACAATGCGTTCACCAAACGAGACCTAACTTTCAACCAACCACGGGAAAGATCCCAATTGACAAAAATAATGTCTGAAGACACATGGGGTTTACATGAGCACAAAATTTATGCAAAATCACACTGTCCGATTGCAAATTAAACATGCGGCCACTGTGAATGGAGTTGGAATCTCTAATAGTGTTTCAAACAAAGGCTTTAGCAGAAGAAATAGCAATCATAAAATCTTTGAAAGTACGTTTATCCAATGAATATTAAAATATGCAGCCTTCCAAAAGGGAAGAAAATAAATTTAAAAAAAAAAAAAACACTGATGGCTAAATTTTTCCCGCATCGCCACCATAAACGTATTCTCAAAAACATCAACATCCGTACCCTTATATGTGGTTAAAAAAATCGTAGCTTTTGAACAACTGGATATATAGAACAACCATTAACACTAACCGAACCCCAAGCTTGAGGAACTAAACATGTAGCCAAACACCCTAATTGATAGCAATGTTAACTTAAATAAAGTTATTTTTACTCAAACAAAATTAAATTTAGTTTAAAATTTTCAACTTCCTTAAATCTTAATCAAACACCCTAAATACAATAAAATTGAGCTATTAACATATATAAAATTGATTATTCATACTTAATTAACGACCAACGTGTAATTTACAAGTCAATTTTCATCAAAATATTAACACAATTATCAATTAGTAATTTTATTTTGTTTCTCATGTTTAAGTTTAGGGAGCAAATTGTAAAAATTAAAAGTTTAAGGGGCAAAATATAATTGTGTGACAAATTCAGGACAATAATGAAAAAAAGCCTAATTTATATTATTATTTTTGTTTATAAAAGGTTTTGGTGAGTAGTTTTCATAGACTAGTCGTTATTATTAATAGGTCAAATCGCTAGAGAAAATCGTTCTTCCGACAAATATCTTGATGGAAACCATATATTAGTGTCATATTGATCCTTCTAATTAGCGATCACTTGTTTAATCTTACTTTTTCTCCAAATTGCTTTTCCCTCAGCAGCCATATTAGTTTAATCAGAGTGGAATGAAGCTTGCTAGCATCTTTCTGTCAATAATATTATATTCCGTATTCCATATTTACTTATAAAAAAAATATTATATTCCATATTCTCAGAGAGACAGAGAGAAAGAGTATCTTATGTCATTGTCTTTTACACAAAAGCCGGATAAACTTACAGTTTTGTTATTCATAAATTAAATATAAAGAGTGATTAACAGTACATGACTAATCTTAGGCTATCTTCCAGTGGGGAAAAAAGCAGCCAATTAGTAAAACGTTAATATTGCACCATTAGGGGAAAAAAGTGGGTGTTCAACTGTTAAACATGCTTTTAAAGATTTAAACATGCATGTCCACTAATTACCGACCGCTGGTATCTTGTATGGCAACTAATTGACAAGTTGATCAAACTATCCAATTAGAAAAAAGAAATCATCATTATTACATACATTTATATCTTATATTTTCTAATATTTCATTATTGGATTTTTTTTTCTCTCCTCTAGCTTCTACTTAAATTTGTTATGACGTTAAATTTGTTAACGTGACTGCTAAAACACTCTCTCTCTAAGGAATCCTGAATATTAGCCAAGTTATTTAATTTTTTTTTAAGAGAATATCCTTAATATTAAAATAGTACAAACCATATAATAATGCAATAATCCAATGATACAACGATCATAATTCTCAACTGAGACTGAATTTACCAATAAAATATGAATACACATAAAGGAAGGAACGTATGTTTAAGGGTCGAAAATGGGAAAGTACCTCAGTACACCTATATGAGCATGCATAAAGCTTTTTTTTGAAAAAAACCTCTACAATCGATGAAATCTTTCAATCGATTGAAAGGCACGTCCTTATAGCACTAAGACAACCACGTAATTTCACATTGACATAGATTTAGTGAAACAAACAACCTGTCTAAACACAACTCCAACGAAAACTTTGACACAAATCAAAATAATAAAAATCAACAACTAATTAGCATCCAAAACACCATTATTACATAAAAATAACTACAAAATATTACTACACAGAAAAACTCCAATCTCTACGGGAAAAAAACACCATCAGTGAGGTAGCCACCACCTTCACAAAGGGAAAGGAAAAGCCAAGCAACATAGATCTTGGATCGCTAGTAGAAGGCCTTCACCATGCCGATGTGTGGGAAACACACACCATCGTCATCATCTTCATTCCGAGTCACGTGCCCCACCAAAAGATTTGCCGCGTCCTAAGGACCAAAACCCCTAAACTGTAGACACTCCAATACCCACCTACGGTTCGGATCTACGCAAACCACTGCGAGATCCCATCCTTTGAAGAACACCAAACTGCCCGCTCTCCCTTCTTCCAGTGCCACTCCAATGAACAAATCGAGACCCATGCCATACAGGACCACCAGACACCCCATATGCCTACTGTCCTGGCCCGACCGAATCGTCCCTCCGACATCGTGACCCACAATGCCTCCAGTGCCACCCCCGTAGGATTAGATTCCCATCTCTAGAGCTGGGAGTCTGAGTCTGGCAAGGTGCCGCTAAGAAACTCCGATCCTAATCCAGAACCAAAACCAGCAAACCTTAGGGAGAGAGACGCTCAAGAGAGAGGGAAAAAAAAAAGTTATTTAAGTATTTAATTATCTTAAAATTGGTGATAATATATTAATTCTATTGCGCTTGACCAGTACTTGTCGTGGTCAAACCATGATGAATATTTTTCTAAGAGGATCAAAATAAATTGCTTTCCTCTAGAAAATAAAAATAAAAATTAACTGTTTCAGATTTTTTTAAATTAAAAAAGTGCAATACAAAAAAGCTTCTTTCTTTCTTTTATGTACATTATAGTTTGATGTGAAATTATTATTGTGTATTAGAATCTAATAAATAGATTAACGATGGCATATGACATGATTTTTAATATTTTCCTGCAGATTCCTTCCTAACATATTCTGATTCCGATCCTCCAAAAAAGAAAAAAACTTCCATATATTCTCTTTTTCTGAGATATATATAGTATGTATATTTTTTTTGTGAAGGGTTGAATAACTAGAAATAAAAAACTCAACATATCCCAGCTGACTGGTTCTTGTAAGAGAATTCCTACTCCCACATCAAGCTCTCTTCCCACAAAATTTTAATAAAGTAACGTAGTAAATGTTTTTTTCTTTTTTCTTTTTAGTGCATAAACGAATGGGGCGAGGCCAAAAATAACCCAACCACTAAAAATGAAAAATAGTAGGTTGAACACTCGATTAGGCAAAGTAACTCGCTTTTTGTATACCAGAATCCTACAGAATAAGCCTCGTTAAAGACCTTATAAATCTTTGGAAGGCAATAACAGGTACAAAACCACTATTAATTCAACTTCACATGCTTGTAGCCAATCTATCTGCCTTGATAGATTTCCAAATTATATTTGTGACACTAAAATTCAGTTTCTCTTATTTTCAAACCCATAAATTCCGATTTTATAAAAAAGTTTCACCAATTTGCGCCTTCCAACTATCTCAATTATGAATTTTGATTAGTAATATTTAAAAGTTTTTATTTGATTCTGGTGATATTATTCCTAATTTATTTCTTGAGAAATTAGCTGTCCTACCTCGTTTGTTGTTTGTAAGAAGTACCGAAAAGAAACATGCAGCAGACAATGTGGAATTTTGAAGCTTATAATGAGAGAAAATATATGGTCAATTCGTAAACAAGGAAAAATCGACCATACATTTTCTTTGGTAAGACAATTCAATGTCATCATAGACAAGTACTTGTAATTGAACATGACTGGGATGGTCATGGCTTCCTATCTTAATAGAATTCGTTGGTTAAAGCCAATTTGACGACAAAATCAAAGGAAAACTTGCGAATGGGAAAGGTATTATTCTCTTTTGGTTGGTCGTCTTGCTCTTATTAAATTTAGTGAATATTGCTTTATCTTTTATTATTTCTTTCACAATTTATGAGTGGCAAGTTGCTCTTATATGAAAGCAATGGATTCTTCTACTTGCAACTTCTTTTGGACGGGATCTATAGATTTGTTTATCATTTTTTTGGTTAGATGAAAGGGTATATATAATAAGAGATAATGATACGTTCTGAACATCCCGATTAGGTTAATACTTTATTTACACCCTCATTATCAATCTTGTACTAAATCTACCACTTTAATTTATTGAACAAAATTAAAAATTACAAAATAATAATCAAACTAATCCATTTGCACAAATGCAAGTAAAAGCAAAGAAAACTTTGGTTATTTGTATATAAATATAAGTAATGTTTGTATATATATTCTAAATGAAACTTCGATTTTTTTTGTATGTGTATATATGTTAGTAAAAAATTTCTTGTTAAATATATTACATGCTTTGTTATATTTTTTTTATTCAGGACAAATAAAATAAAAAAACCATATAATGGTTACAACTATTTTAACAGAGCAATTAGGGGGAAAAAAAGAAGGGAAGAAAGAAAGAATTTATGGAATTCATATTTTTATAAAATACTAACTTATAGGGTTGGACAAAAAAAAATTAAGTAGAGAGGTATTCTCAAATACTTCTTTTAACAGGGACAAATCAAGAGGAGAAAAACATTTCAAAAAAGGATAAAAATGAAAAAAAAAACTTTTAGACTAAAAAGTAAAGAACTGATAAAATAAATATTAGAAATTTTTAACTAAAAAAAACCTATGAAAAAAAATTTTAAGCAGAGAGGTATTTAAAAAGATTTGTTTTAATAAGGACAAATCAAGAGGGAAAAAAATTCATTAGACATAAAATAGATTTACTATATTTTTATTGATTATGTTTTTATGAGACCTATTGCTTTTATATATTCTTAAAAAGTGGGGTAGAACAAATTTCGTAGTATTTCTCTTCTTTTTTTTTTTTTTCCTCATAGTTATTTTGTCTACGGCGTAGAAAGAGCAGTTGCAACGATTTGATGGCACGGAAAAATACAAGAGTAGGAGAACCTTTTATTAAGAATATAATTACTGTCTTTTAATTTTCCTCTGCAAAATATAACATATTACCGGATTTGAATTAACAATTACGTGGAAGCTAGGAGTGATCAGAGAATATAGGATTAAATGACAGGTGTTGAAGAGAAAGGTAATGGCTTAGTTGGTGTAGTCTGTCAAGATTGCATTAAAAAGAATATCCTTAGATTTTAAAATTATTTCATATTAGTACGAAGAAGGGGTAAATTGACAGGAGTTAAAAATCAATAACAAACCAGTTTCAAATGTTTCAGCTTGTATTGTGGCAATGTAATGGTACAAGTATAAAATAGTTTTAAGCTTCATGTAAATATCAAAGTAGAAGAGTTGTGTCAATCCTGAAAATATAATACGAACATCGAAAGTTTCTTGAATTACTTCTCTCTCTCTCTTTTGTGTCGATTGTCTATCGTCTCTTTCTTTCTCTTTCTCTCCTTTTCTTTCTCTTTGCTGCTCTATGCAGTGAGTTTTGTTTGCAAATCAGCTTTTGACAAAAGAGAGACGGGAAGTTACAAATATAAGATGAAAGCGGAAGTTTTGCCTTTCAAATGAACATGTAACCAAAAAGAAATAGAAGGAGAAGCAGTCCCTATTAATCTTCCTCTTCACATCCCTCTTTTTATTTGTTCTTTTTTTTTTTATGCAGAGCCATATAGCAGGAAAATTTATGATGAAAGATTATTCTTCTTCTACATTTGGACTCAGAATGAAAAAGCAAATAAAAGAGGAAATATGATGTGAAAAAAAAAAAAAGGAAAACGGCTATCAGATTTTTTTTTTTTTTTTTGGGTAGAAAATTAGTGTTCTTGAGGGAAGAGGATGCTTATTCAGAGGGAGAAAAGACAGCTTTCTATGGCGGCCATTCATTTTTTTTATTTTTTCGGCTAATGGACCTATTCTTTTATAAACTCAACCTGGGGGGTGGTGGTACTTTGTTTTTTATTTGTTTTCCATCGTATCAAAGTAATATTTTAATTCTTCTAATTTTATTGAAAACTATAGACCTATGTTCTGCCAATAAAATTCAAATTACCCCTAAAGTCTTTAATCAAATCAGATCATCTATTTCTTATCAAACGTTCACAATTTATTATCGAATCTGTCAGCTATTTTTGAGGTGCCAGATTTAAAACCAATCTTATATTTCTTTACCAAATCAGATTTTTTGAGGGACCAGATTTACCCTAGAGTCCTTGATCAAATTAGATTCCAGATTTACCTCTAGAGTCCTTGATCAAATTAGACCATCTATTTCTTATCTAACGGCCACAACATACTACCGGATCTGTCTGTCATTTTTAAGTATCAGAGTTAAGACCTATCTTTTATATATATACATATATATATATATGCGCTATATATACTAGTGGAGGACGTAATTTTTATTATCTGTGCTGTGATGGCTCACCATGCATTCCCTCCATTCTTTCTTAATTAGGACAAGTCTTCCAATGTCAGGTAGCTGTATGGACCACGGGGACCCGACCCCAACCGGAGGCAGTGCCTGTGTAACGCATATAGAATACATACAAAAAAAACTCATATAGGTAGATATAAATGTTATATCTGTTCAGCAATATATATATATATATGTATTTGTATGTATGTTATATCACACATACATGCGTGTGCGCACATATTAATACACGCAATATATGTAGAGAATATACAACGATGAAGTGTCCTTTCAACATACATTAAATTTCCTCGAGAAATAATTACAGAAAAAAAAATGATAGTAGCTATACCTACGTGATATTGGCTAATTACTCTTTTGCCTCTTTGGAATATATTGCTACTTTGTGAAGAATGTCATACTGTATAAGGAGAAAAAGGTAAATAGCATATTTAAAGAAGTTAAAAGAAGTTAAAAGAAGTATATGATACATTACGAACAAATATGTTTCTTATTAAAAACAAATAAATTATTTATTTGTAAATATATCATTTTATTTTAATAGTTTTATAGATATTTTATTTTCTTATTTTAACTTCTATAATTATATCATATGTATTAGTATATACTACAAGAGGCATTTGTTTTTAACTTAGGATGGAGTGATTTAAATTTTTCACTTTATAATGAAGTTAGATATAAAATTATTTTTAAGATATATATGCAAACATACAAGAGGCATTATATTAGGATTTTTTTTTTCTGATACATTACGACCTAGTTAGTTAGGAACGTGTCCCAAGCTTACCTTCAGTAAGTGCGGAAGGTTTGGCAACGAAATATCAAAGATATACATGTATTGACTCCTAATAAAATAAAATTAGAGAAAGGACAAAGTATTCAGTTCAAAAAATTAATTATCTCAGCTATTCGGTTTGATAGAATTGATTACAAGATGCCAACTTGTACACTAAGAGGGGGAGAGAGAGAGAGAGAGAGACGGGGAGTATAAATAACTAATTTCTGAAGGTTACGTTTGTGTATCTTTCCAAAAAATAATCGTAAAAATAATCATAAATGGTTGTTAAAAAAAAAAACTTGGCCCGAAATGATATTTTCATTGAAAGCTTTTTATATCGAGACTGTTGAGTATTGAATTTAAAGACATTCTAAAGAAAAAAAAAAAAAAAAGAGTGAAAGAAATTTTTTACTGTTACACCAACTTGTTGGTAGTTGTCCATCTCCACTTTAAAATGATAATTTGATACTCTTTTATAGTCTTTTTCTTTTTTTCTTTCTTTCTGGTTCTTAAAATTCTCTAGGGTTTTTTTGAGAAGATTTTTATGCTCAACAAATCCGTCTTAATCCTGTGCATTTGTAGTTATATTTTAGGCGTTGGCAAGCTTTTGCGCGTTGAAAAGTATAATACTATCATATTTGCAGTCAATCGGATCAAGTAGGGAATAGGAACGAGACATAACCATAATGTGTATCAAAATGGGGAAGGGGATTTGAAGTCTTAAAATATCAAAATTTTTATTTTAATTTATACGGAAAAAAGCTTGGCCGCTTATCCAGTTATCTCATTAGTCCCCTACAACAGCCAGCACATAATTAAGTAAATATAAATCCTGAAAATTTTAAGTTCTATATATCTTTCGGTCACTAGCTATATTAATTATATGTATCTAGAACAGGGCCCAATGTTGTTGCTCATTATTGCCATACTATTAAGTGCATATTTTGCAAGGTACGATTTCCTACTCTCTGCAAATAAGTGGTAAAAGAATGTCTCAATAAGTTAAAAAAATTAAAGGGAAAAAAATTCCAATCAATTGATTTTTTTTTTCTTTGCTTTAATTTGTGCCTTGCTGTATAAGAGGATACAGATATTAATCCAAAATTTCAGAAAAATTAATATAAGATTTAAAATACAATCGTCCTTTTCTTTAAACACAAATAATAAAAGGAAATAACTAACAATAGAAGAATAAAATGACATCGTAATTTTGTTAATACCCCAACTTTCGTCATCCCACACTAAAGGTTCAACCAGGTTTTATTAGTGAAACTGAAAATTTTTTTTAGCTGGTAGCTTAACTGGTTTTGCAGATTAATAGTATGTAATACCTATTGCTAATTCAACTGATCTATACACTGTCAATTTAACCCACCCCCCCCCCCCCCCCCCCCCCCAAAAAAAAAAAAAAAAGAAAGAAAGAAAGAAAGAAAGAAAAGAAAAGAAAAACAGATCTATAAATTGCATGTCCCAATGGAATTTTGATTCCCCGCAGGATTTATTCAATGAGTAGCTCTCAATTTGACTTTTAAGAACAAAGCCTTCCTTCAGAAAATAATATTTTATAATAAATAATATCGAAACCAATTACATATCAAACTGTCAAAGCTACTGTTCTACCCAATATTTATTTACAAGTTATATATGCAAACATATTAGCATTTCGAATTTATTCCACTACAGCTTGGGCCACAGATTGAATAGGATGCAATTAATACGTGAATAATAAAGAACCAATAGTTGGAGGAAGCAGTTCGAAGAATTCAAATAAATGAGACTATACTTTAATGTTATGGTCTATCAATTTGGCATGTTTCAACCGTTTATAAGAATTTAACTCAATTATATTTTAGCTTTTCTTGCATTTCTCATTTAACTTTGGAGACGGAGGATTCGATCTTACATTATATATTAATGGAGTTAAATATAAAATTACAATTAATTTATACATATAATCATGTATCATTTTAGCTTTTCTGGTGTTCAATTTACTCAAAATTTGTATATTGGGTTACTTGATTAATATACATATATGTACATATATAAGAACCACTTAAGGTTCATCTCCGAGAAATGGAAAAGAAACAAAGTAAATTGTTATGTATACATAGCAAAATTAAATAATAATAATGATAATAATAAGGTTATTACCATGTGTGTCTCTTAATTTTAGAATTATTCTCACTTTATCACTTGAATTTTAAAAACTCTCATTTTGTTCTTTAAATTTTGAATTTGTCTTACATTATCTCTTTTATAAGAATTTCTGTTGACAACATATAGAAAAGAGAGGAATTAAACCATGTGACTGTGTTTGAATATAGATGAGAATGATTAAAAAAAAAGTGACAGCAGGCATGTGCAATATTTGTGAATGTCAACTATCATCACACCGTTTAGAAGGGGGGAAAAACATTTTCCACTATTAACTCTGGATGATTATTCCAGAATTATTGCTATATTAACAACTTCAATCCTGCAATAAATTGGTGTGGATCATGCTTGTAAAGAGAAAAATATCACGTGGATCATAAGTATGGTATGCATTTCAAAAGCACAAATTTTTACTTTTTATCATATTGTCCAAATTTAATTATACAACATTATTTTGTTTTATACATGACATTCTAAAATTTATCTCGTCTTGATTAAGAGGTTGTTACGGTGTATTTATTATTGTCTATATTCGAGCGCATTTTGTGTGGCCTATAATCCCTCCGACAAACTTTTCTTCTACTTGTTGCAAATTCTCTTTCAATATAAATATGTGTGTGTGTAAAATTATATTCTTTTCTGTGCCAAAATTCTTTGGCAAATGTAGTTGATGTTCCTTCGTGATCTCAATTACTTCAAATAATGGAAGAGATCAAAAAAAGACAAATTGGAAACCGAAATTCTTAGAATCATAGGCAATTAATCATAAACTTTTTGTCTCAAATATTTGGCAAATAGCCCATATAGAGATTGTAGTTTTATTTTGTCCCCCACAACTTTTTGCACCAGTAAGATTCTTTGACTATTATTGTCATTGCGAATGACTTGCAGCTGCATACCATATGACTTTTTTTAGTCGTTGTTTCCCACAAAATTACCTAAATATCCCATATTCGTTTTTTTTTTTTTTTAATTTGTGATATCTGAGAAACCACAGCCACATATTAAGCACATTTCTAACACCCTCTCTCTCTCTCTCTCTCTCTCTCTCTCTCATATTCTTTCCTTTTCATTGTAAAATAAAATTAAAAAAAAAAAAGTTATGCACTGCTCCTAAAATAAACGTATGTACCAATCATAGAATAGTTCAAAGATGTAGTTAAACGCTTCAAGAGAAACTCATCGAAAAGGTACTAGCAGTCGTCCAAGACAGTACGTCTATGATTTTAGCCACAAAGTTTTTGGTAAGTGTGAAAAACAAAAAAGTTTAAAATGAATATTTGAATCACTTATATTTATGTTGTATTAAAATATAAAATATAATTAAATATGTGTTTGATATATCAAATAAATTAAATTTTAAAATCAATATAATTATATTTATTATTTTATTTTCTTAATTTATTTTTATTAATCACTTTATATATTCTCTCTTTCTTTATTTTTTTTATCTATTTTTATCAATCACATCACATACTTTATATTTATTTCACTAATAATCCAAATACATATTATATTTAAATATAATTCAAATACAAAATATCCAAAAGTATATTACATTTAGTATATTATACTCTAATGTAACATAAATGTAATATTCTATCTAAATACCCTGTTAATATAGCTCATTGATATTGCAAGGAGACCTACTTGAATATAAATATAAACAATCTCTTTTTTTAAACTTAGAGATGAAAATATTTAAATTCTATATTTTAAAATGCATGCAATTAAATAAAAAAAATTATAATACCATACAAAAAATTTTACACATCATTCAAAGACTTGAACTGGTTTGTAGGGGCATTGCGAATGCTATATTTAACTATATCATTGTCTACTGTGGCAGAGGTAGATTTTTTTTTTTTAAAGTAAGAATGTGAATTAAACCAAAATTTGAACTAAACTAACCAAAGGTTTTTTATCTTTAAAATATTCTTTCTATGTATTTGTATCTTTTTTTTTTTCAAATATTTGTGATCGAGTTCAATTCACATTTTAAATTTGACGCTTTATATATATATATATTTGCTATACTTGAATTTTAAATTTTAGATATTAATATGCTTAAAAGTCAAAACTTATGGTCTTATTGGAACATTTAAAAAAATTATGAAATCCAAAGTATAATTTATGGAATAATGTAAAAAAAAAAAAATTTTGTGCAAAAACTGTTTTAGAGGGGAAACAAACGTTAAGAAAAAAACCTTTTAGGGGTAAAAGTTCATATTGGAGCCACTTTTGATAAAAAGAAAAGGTGCCCCTAAGCCTGGGTTGGTTCCGCTCAGATTGTACGTGTTCCATTTTTAATGAAGTCAACAAGTATACTCGCAATAATCAAGTTAAATTTGTGTATCTTCTTAGTTAAAATTAATTTTGATCCAGAATATTAAAGTGTTTATAAAACTTCGTATTCGAAAAAATTAAAAATAAAAGTTTCAAGGTATCTAAATGAATCTAATATTTATTTTAGATTCTCTTTCCTTTTATCATGAAGAACAGCTTATTTTATTTTATTTTATTTCATTTTTGTTGGTTCGTTGTATTAAGGGCAGAGTTTGATTTCTTTTTATTGTTTCCTTTTTTTCCCCACTTTTTAATTGATTTGAGTGGAGGCTTTAATTCTAACTTTTTATTTATAAAAAATAATTTTAATTTACTTTTAAACCTACGGATAAAACTTTTGACACACTATTTAGGTATTTTGTTTTTTAATAAAAAAATACATTGTAAAAAATGTAATTTCAACCTAAGTTACAAAAGTTAATTAAGTGTTTGATTAAAGGTTACATAGGTATGTGTACATTCGTTAAGGATCAATATAAACTATTAACCTGCAAAATTATACCAATTTGATAATTTTGATCCAACATATATTGTTTTATAAACACAAAACACATGACCATTGACATGTTATAACAATTAACCCTTTATTCTATATATTAATTGGTTCTGTCTTTTCTTTTTCTTTTTCTTTTCCTTTGCCTTTTAAGGCCAAGCTTATTTGAAATTCTGAGTTCAAAAAATAAAAATAAAAAACAAAAGTCAAAGTCATAGGACGCCTCTTTTTTCCCCTCTATATATATGTATATATATTTAGACATTATTTCATCGACCCTAAACAAAATATTATTCCATCAGCTCATTAATTTTAATACAAATGAAGTCTAATATTCGATCATGATATCAAGATTAATATTTTATTATAACTTATCAATATATGTATCAATTTAATAATTGAATAAAAAAAAATATTGGATATGTTTGAGTTATATAATTGTAAGACACAAAACATATAATATATAAAAATATATATATATATATACACACGCACGCACTCCGGGCCAAGAGTGGCAATAGTGACAGCTATATATGTGTAGCTATAAACATATATATATATATATTACCACAATAGGAGGGTACAGACCGGCGAGTAAACCGGTCTTCGGTCACATTCGCTGTCTACGGAGTCCAGATTGCGCAATGCCAAGACTGACGTTGATAATTCCAAGCAAAAAAGAAAAATTAAAAACAAAATTTGAAAAGGCCAAAAAAGAAAAAAGATAAGGAGTACTGAGGTTGATAACGACTGTCGGCAACCTCATACGCCGCCACGTCATTCAATCAACACTAACTGCCATTTTCTGGACTCTCTGACTGTTACTCACCCCTAGGTAAGAACTAGAAATTATTTGACGGGTCCCACTTACATTTTATTTATGTTAACGTGGACGAATGTTGTGAGGAAAAAAAAAAGAAGTAAAGTTAATGGATGGTATAATATGTTTACCATTTACGTAAAGTTAGTCTTACTGTATATTATTTTTTAATGGTAATTCAATTATGATTTATGCGATCCAAGTGATCTAGATATAATAGCTAGTACTTTCGGTTAATCTTTCGTAATAGTGCTTTCTGATTTTGTCAAATTGCATGATTGTGTTAACTATTTGGACTTTTCCTAGGATCCCCATTAGGCCTTGCAATGTTAATGCAAGACATTGACATGATATGCGTGGAGTTTGTCTAAAATTACAATAATATTTTCGATTTCATGAAAGAAATGTAATTATTTTCTGATATGATAAATCAGCCTCTTTATAGTGAATTTACTTCTGGATTATGTTTATTAGAATATATACATTTGGTATGGGAATTAGAGGTATCAATTTATTTATTATTTTTTTAAGAAAATCAAAAGTCGAATATGAACTTTGAAATTCTTTCTCCTCACTTGTTAAGCTAGCATCAAAAGAATTGTTAGGCTTTTTCATATTTGTTTAGTCGAAATTTTGAAAATAGTTTATGCTTTGAATAATTCATATTGATAATAATTTTAGCTTTTTCAATTTTATATGATACATATTTACCCTAGTTTTTTTCACCATTCAATATTAGAACAATGATCCTCTCAAAACAAAAATATTTAGAACGATCAAATCATGATCAATGACTCCACATGGAATGACGGGAGGCACATACTCCCCAGACTTTAATATTTTAATTTCTATTGATAAAATTATTCAAATATTTTATTATTTCTATTTTTTAAATAATTGTATTTGTGCTCTTATTAATAATTAATAATTATAGTTGTACTTTCTTTTTTGGTATTATGCCTATACCAGTAACGAATAATTGTCAGAGTCATTGATGGTGGAGCCAACTATTGCTAGGTGAAGACATATGCGCCCACTTAAATTTTAAAAATTTGAACTTTTACTCCAAAAAGTTTTCAAAACTCTTAGTCATGTTGCTATTTTTATAAGAAAAATTATAATTATAATCCACTCAATTATTAAAATTTATAATAATATATATTTATATTTAATTGAAATTTATATACATATTTTTATAATGCACTCGTTGAAAATTTTTAGCTTCTTCATTAATCATGATCTCATGGGTTGATTAATTTACTTACATGTATATAGTATTTTGAGGATAGCACAATTGCCTAGTAGATGATCAAAGTTAAAATTATGATCAATTTAATTACAGGATGATAAAGGTCTATAGCTTACTATGGAGCATGTGCATTAATCAATAATTAAAAAATTATCCACTTGCTAATAATGGAAAGCGAAACACTTATTAATCTATTAAGTGTTTTTAAATAAAGTTGCAAAGGTGGGAAACATTTTTAAATAAAGTTGCAAAGGTGGCTCCGGGACCAAAGCCAACATATTTTAGTAAATGACCTCTCGCATATCCAATACAAAAATTTAGTTTAACATTATCATGTCGGGTCCTGTCATTATTATATAATTGGAATATGAACGAATAGAAATAAATAATATTATTATTATGTATCACACAAATCTAGTTGATCATTTGTTTCGCGCTATTTTGGGAGAAAGTGATTATTTGTCATTGTCAAAGTACTATACACGTAACATCTACATACATGTATTTGTATATTGTAATCCAACAAATGCTTGAATTTTGCTTACAAAAAAGTAGATTTTTCCCTTGCTCTACCCTAAATTAAGCTTACAAAGGTAACTTAAATTAGGATAAATGTAACCTCCAATTTTTTTCATCGCATTTTAATATAGGCAAAAGAGTTAATTGTTTACAAAACATAAACTAGAATCATAATATTAATATTGAATTAAGTGTTTTTATAGGTGACAACGTTAAAGATTTTGATAAACTCAAGAATTTATATCTTATGTAAAAGAAAAGTAAAGTAATAATTTTAAAATTTTATAATAATTTTTTTACAAAAGTTTAGCATATTAGATTTGCCTAAGAACGTTTAATCTTGTGTAAGATAAGTTAAGGTATGATTAGAAGGGTTAAGTATTAAGAACTTTATAACAAATAATGTATTATTATATTCACATGAAATTTTGATTAGCAAAACATTCAAATTAAACAAAAAGTTCTTAGTTGAAATTGTAGATCTTTTTGTTACCTTTTTAGCATCTATCAAATTATCTAATTCCGATGTCGGATTAAAAAGTTATTGCTAAAATACTATAAGAGGGTTAGATGACAAAAAGAAAAAAAAGAAAAATAAATTGGAGCTGTAGCGCAACCAAGGGTTGCTATAGATATTGCAGCATGGCACCCTATAGCTGGGCACGCTGCAGTGCCAACCCAAAAAAATAGATGGGATTTTAAATGAAGGTCGAGTTTGTGATGTTTAAGTCTATTTTTAGCCCTAGGCTCTAAACTTAATTTTTAATCCCAACCTTTGCTTAATTTGTGGTGGCTCACCCTACTGTAGAGGCTCTACAGTGCTATTACAGTCAACCCTGTAGTTAACCGCAATAGTCTGCAAGCCTCTAGGGTCGCCGGCAATCATGCTGAACTGAAAACTTGCTTACTAATTTGCGAATAAATTTTTTTTTCTTAATATCATGAACTACTCGAGAATGTGATAAGGAAATCATGTTAACAAAATAACATGCACATGGATCATAATTCCCCTATCACATAATCTTAACTTAAAATCTTATTCTTTTTGAAATTACATTTCAAAACTGTATAGTGAAAGGTTAAAGGTGACCACAATCTCTCGCCCAATCCTCCCTAACATGCATCTATCCTGTTTGTCGTCCACCGTATACTACTGGTGAACAGGTCTCTTACCTGCAACATGTGAACAAACTGATAAGCTATGGGCTCAGTAAGTTCAAACATAAAAATATGAAACATGACATGCTGTACTGCTATGCTCATGCATGAAACTGGACTCTGTAAACATGCTCATGGCTGAAAGATTAGTCTTAGGACATTATTTGATATTTAGTTCTGGTTTTGGGCTCCTGATTGGTCGTACCGACATATTAGCACAACTGAGAGCGGTACTTTAGTGCTGACATCCTCAGTCATAACTGAAGCTAAACATGAAAACCTCCCCGTGAGTCGAGAGGCCGATACGCCAATAACTAGTTTAATTACCATCTTGCTGATGTTCCAACTGGGTAGCATACTGATTGCCCTCACAGTTGGAGCCTGTTACATGAATTACTGGGGTGTGAGTTTTATTTACACACTAAGGTACCTTGTGCACCCACATGTTTTCGTGTTCTGAAGCCTGTCTGACATGTGTACTGAAACATAAAACTCTACATGCGTGACATGAAACTGACATGAAACTATCATAAGTATCGTGATGTAGACAATTAATGTCTAACATACACGTCATACAACATACATAACATCATAATATAACAAAATTGTCCACATTGCAGTCAGGACAATGCTTGAACTTACAGAAAATCCGCTAGCGTAAGCCTCTGGTGCTCTGGGACTGCTGTATTGGGGTCTCTGACTTGAACTCCTATAAAAGGAATAATCACTGATTATTTTCAATATTCATCTTATACTGGAAACATGGCAAAACATGAAATTCTACATTTCCAGACTTTTTTTTTTTTTTTTACTCTTTGGCTTTGGACACGCCCTCCTACACGGCCGTGTCTCTGGCCGTATACCTCTCTGGACTTACGTACATGATCGTGTACTTCGTGGAACATGGCCGTGTATACTTACACGGGTGGATACACGGCCGTGTTACTGGCCGTGTACTCCTCTGGACTCTTACACGGTTATTTACACGGTCGTGTTTCTGGCCGTGTTTTCCTGCTGTCTAACATGGTTTGCTACACGCCTTCCCTTGACCGTGTGCCCCTTGACACGGCCCGATACACGGTCGTATTCTTGGCCGTGTACCTCTCGAGTCTGAATTTTCTTGTGACACGGTCGTGCATGGGGGCATGTTCGGGGCCGTGTACTGAACATGCCCGTGTACACGCCCATGTTCATACCAGAATCAAGATTCTGGGTCCGAACTGTTCTGCTTTGATTTTCTAAGACTTTTATGGCCTTTGTTCTACTTCTTACACTCAAAATCGATCTCCATAAGATCGTTTCAAGGTATGGACTACATTTCTACTATCACAAATCCATGATTTCATAAGTAAAATCTCACATTTTGCTTATGAACATCCCTTGACTCAACTTTTGAAAAATCTGCACTTTGTGAAGATATTTCACTAAACTTGGTTTTCTAAACCATCAACTCATGGATTCGTGTTTTAAAACAACTAGATTCGAATCATGTTTCGATTTTAACCGAAATCTCAAGATGATTCACTCACATTCTCTTTTTCCACTTAAAACCCTAGATTTTCACTCAAGAAAAACGTGAGAAAAGGAGGGTTTACCTTACTTGAATCTTGAGAACTTCTTACTGCTGATTCTTGACCGAAACTCGATCGATCTGTTACTTGAACAAGAAAATCCAAACTTGTTTGGATTTCCTTTTTCTTCTTTCTTTTTTTCTCTTTCTTTCTTTCTTTCTTTCTTTCTTTTTCTTTCTTTCTTTCTCTCTCGTCTACCTCTCTTTGCAGCTAAGGCAAAAGTGAATTAATTCACTTTGCTGCTGTGGGATTTGAGACCCCCACCTCACACATGTGCCTCACTCCCTCTCTCACACTTTTTTTCATTTTTTTTTTTTTGCTTTAAGAAAGATAGGCTTTGTTTGGCAATTTCTTGGCCATTAATCAATGTGGCTCACTTGTGTGCCATTGATCTCTTAATATATATTTTTCACATACTTTTCTATAATTTTCAAAACATCATAAATTTGAATTAATGCTTAGCTTTTAACTATTTTCATTAATTCATTGTCAAATTTTGATTAAAACTCAGTTAATCAAAATTTTCCTCTGCTCTGTATTCTGTAACATGTCTCACTGTAAATGTACATTTATTTATATATTTTGTACAAAATTTTCTGAGAGTATAGATTTCTCGGTTATCACATAATTGGAGATTAATTATTTAAGTTTAAATCTCTCAGTTATGTTTCATGACACATATTATCACAGAAACACTATCTCTCTCTCAAACCATCTTCTTTTTCCTCTCCTTAGATTACTGATTTCTTTGAATTTCATCACTCGAACCTTGAGGATTTGTTTCTCTTGAAGGCTTCCAAGCTTGATTTTATTAGAAATTTAAGATAATATAATTTGTATGCATTATTTTTGGGATTTGAATTTTAGGGTTTCAGTAAAATTGGGAGGTTAGTGATTTGAGTGATAAAATTGAGAATATAGAGTGATAATTTTAAAGATGGAAAGATAAGATTTCAAATTGTTTATGTCAATTTTAAAAGAATTGGAATTCTAGGGTTTATAGAGAATTAGAAATTTATGGCTTTTATGATTTTAAGGATTTTTTTCTAATTATAGAATATTTATGTTATGTTTTTGTAATATGGATTTCATTAAAAGCAAGCAAATCAAGGTTCTGAACTGTCAAGTCACCAAAATAATAATAATAGTAAGTGCTTCAAATGAAATAAGTATATCTATCATCTGCAATATATTTGTTCAAAATTAAAATAATTTATAATTGATGTAATATTTTGAAAGAATATGTTAATTCCTTTTATGAAAGTTTTGATGCATTTAATTCAAAATGTTATTACCTATGCTATATATATCTTATTATTTATGTTATTATTTTAATAGTACATGCTACTTTCTTGATGATAATATTTCATAAGGAATTTGTTTTATTTTAAAGATTTATATGTTATGCTTTATATGAAGAGTCATGTTTTTATGAAAAGTTATATTTTCTTTTGAAAAGTAATGTTTTGATTAAAGTTACGATTTTGATGTACTATCGAGAGTTATGATCTGGTTCACAAAAGATTAATTTAATTTTTCAAGATAAAAATAGTAATTAAGAGATATGTATCAAGGATTCATCTCAAACAACAATAATAAATACACACAAACCGCTAGCAGCTCACAAGAGGTATTAGGTTTACACTTTTAATAGTAATAGTTTAGTAGTTACCACGGTAGGTTTATAACTTACAATCTCACTCTCATCGCAATTGCATGCATTAGTACATCGCCTAAAGCCCAATAATAGTAGAAAAAAGTAAGAAAGATAATGTGAAAGAATAATGAATGATAATGTGAATTACTTAATATGTGTTTAAGTTATGTACATTCACCGCTTTTTCATTGAAGTTTTTATATTATATTTCAAAATATTAATAGTTATATGTACACCAATATAATAAACTAAATATTTGTGAGATGATGGATATATACTTACTAAGCATTTTGCTTAATATATTTTTTTTTTCATGTTGTAAGTGAGGAAAGGCTAAAACATAGGATTGGAAGAAGTTCGACGTGAAATCGTGCATGGTAGTAAAGTGAGTTATTGAAACTCTCCTATTTGAAAGGATTTATGACTATTTGTAAAAAGTTTTAAATTTGTGATTTAAATTTATTAATTTCAATTATTTGATCATTTACTTATAAAGTCCTTAAAATTCAATTATTTTTCGCCATCGTAAGGACTTATGAAATATAGGATTCCTAATTAATTATCATATTATATTAAAGTTTAGTTTTCTATTTGAATAGCACAGGTATAAGTTAAGTAAATATATTTATATCTATTATTATAAAAAGAAAACATATTTCGTATCCTTTGTGATAATTGATATGGATAGTTATTATTAATGTTACTTATTCATATATTTCCAACAAAAGTTAGTTATTATGTTACATTAAAGATAATCAACTGTAATATCCCATTAAAGTAGTGTTACAATAAAAGTCATAAGATAAGATAATATTTTGAAACATTAATTCAAATCTTAATTTTTAAGTGTCAATTTAAATGATGTTAAGTTGTCAATTGTTTTGTTAATAGATTTAATCTTTTAATTTTAATTTATGTTACACTTATTTAAAAATTTATCAATTTAAAAATGGCAATTTGTGTATCACGTTTATTGATACTTAAAACGTGGAATTAAAATTGATTTCTTTAGAAATATTCTATAAGACATGATCCCCAACTGAGCATGAATCCAAACAAGGGAAGACAACAAATCTAAAGAATTATATAATTCACTTGTACCTTAACAAATAACAATTACTAATCAAGATGACCAAGCTATTCTTATTATTTTTTTTTGTTGAGAGATGACCTAGTTTTTGCGTGATGTATATTTATAGCCATTATTGTATAAAAAATATACATAACATTCCAACAACAAATGATGACAGTTGGCCTATGCAATTAAGGGTCCCTTTTTCAGTTATTTAGAATCCTTATATATAAGATCAGACTATATTATAAAGTTAATTTGACACGATGTTTTAGCTTGATCGATTTGCAATTTTAATAGTTGGAGTATTTCTTTAGAGAATTCTGATTATACTTGTGGGACATAGTATATCATGATTGAAGAAACGAATCAATAAAGTTTTAATTAGTCTTAATTATAACTGGTTCTCCAGCAGTTAGTTTTCACACCTTTGGATGCATAGGCACTAATACAAACTTAAAGTCATTCAATAACAATCGAGAGAGATGTACCAACTTTTTGTTTTTTATTTTTTGTTTAAAAAAATTTAAATAGCCATATACCAACTTAAGGTGTAGTGGCTCACTCGCCTAGTTTTTTAAATATTAGAAAAAACCGACTTGTATATATTTTTATAATTTTCCAATGTTATTTCTAAATTTTCAAATGTGCAATTATATTTCAAGAATTTTCTCATCAATTTTCTTTCTTTCAAGTTTTTTTACAAATTCTTTTATTTTTCTGTCTAAAATTTCACTATTAATCATCTTTTGTATTTCTATCTCAAAATAATTTATCACCATTAAGCCCCAACGCAACTAGAACATTGTTGGAAGAGATTTCACGACAATGGTATTAGGAATACTCAACATAGGAGGAACGATAGCGTCCTTTAACAAGGCTTATGTTGTTTTAATTCCAAAGATTAAAGCTCCGAAAAAGGAATCTGACTTTCGACCTATTAGTCTTTGTAATGTTATTTACAAAGTGGTTACTTAGAGGATACTAGAGTAAGTACGTGTGATAAAGTGGCAGAGTTTTGAAGTTTAAAACTTTTGTCTTTGATACCATATCTATAACACTCCTTTAGGGAAATATCACAATTAACTATCCTAACATGACATTGAAATAGAAAATAGTAAAGATATTATGCTATATATATGTATAATAAGAATTTAAAACATTCACCAAGCGAAAGTTAGAATAACTTTTGTTTTTTTTATAAAACCAAAATTGAACTTTTATTATAAACTTAAATTTAAAAATACCAAATTTGATCAATCTTGTGATTATGAAAATGCAACTTGATAACTTGTTCTGCCATCACATGCACATCTATGCCGAATATCCATCGAACCAATATCTTGCCTTTACCTTTATTTACAACATGCGAAAACTTTAATAAACAATTACTTAGTAAGCACATCTATGTTGTTAAATATTAGGTTCATACCTTGATGCAAATAACTTTGAAAACAGATATCATATTATATGTCATTTAAGGACAACAATAAAACTCATACTTTAAAACATATAGGAAAAAAATGCAATTTAATTATTACTCTTGTCTACTATTTTGGGCCCTAGACAATGTATCAAAATGCACAACCGTAATGAATGTAAATTAGTTAGACTCATCATTCACCGAGGTAACGATTAACTCATCGCCCAAAGACTTTATACGAACTGCTAATGGCTTAGGTTTAAACTATTACGGGGTACACATTTTCTAGTTACTTTTTATCTTTTTTATTATTAATATGAACTTTTATAATCAATGAAATGCATTTTATAAACATAAAACTTTCTCTCATAAAATCTCATTGAAACTTTAATAGAATAAATGATAATAAAAAAGATAACACACATTATAAATTCAACACCAATTATGAACTTTAATTAATTTCAAACAAATATGTTGTAGGTGATAGATATACTTACTTTGTTGAACAAACCTATTAAATTCACTAGGTTGATGATGTGATGCTTTTGGGACCTTGATATGCTTACTTTCAACAAAATCATGTTACAAAACCATAGTATTAATATTCTATAATTAAGATAAACCTTGAAAATCCTAAAAATCATAAAAGCCCCAATTTTCAATTTTTCATAAACCTTAAAATTCAAATTCCTTAGAATTGCATCAATAATTTTAAATTTTATCTTGCAATCTTATAAATCGTCAATTTCATCACTCAATTCAATAATTAATCAATCTCTTAAATTCTACTCAAACCCTAAATCCTAAAATCCCCAAAACCAATAAATTAAAAAAATACAATTATATTGAATCTCTAACAAAATCAAGCCTAAAAGCCTTGAAAAGAAGCAATTTCTCAAAGTTTGGGTGATAGAATTTTAAAGAAATCAATATTCTAACTAGAAGAAAAAGAAAATGATTTAGGAGAGAAAGAAAGTAAAAGTTCTGAGAAGATACAAGTTTAAACTGATAGGTTTAAGATTAAATAACTAATCACTATATTTTAAGGGCTAGGATTAAAAGTTAAATAGTGATCTAAGAGTCAAAATAAGGAATACCCACTAAATCTATCTCTTTTAAATTCCTTTTTTTTTTTTCTGTTGCGACTAGGTGCTGCATCACTACCTTTGGGCATTGCAACATGCCTAGCAACCTATAACCAAGGGCATTCTACCCTCAACTGCGCAACAGCCATGCTAAAACATACCTTAGGCACATTGTAGCTGTAAACCAGAGGCTTTTTGCCCTTGGCTGTGCTAAAGCTTGAAAACTAAAGGCTCTCTGGCCCTAGCTACAACATAACCACACTGCAGCATGCCTTAGCACAACATGCACACCCCCTTCCCCCCTCCAAAAAAAAATTTTTTTACCATAAATTTGTACTCTAATATTGGAACTAGACGATTCAAGAAGTGTTGAAAAGTTGACGAAAAGATCTATAACTTTGAATAAAAACTTTTGCCTAGTTTGAATGTTTCCCTATTTAAAATTGTGGTTGAATATAAAACCATATTCTTATGTAAAACTCTTAATACTTAACTTTTTAAAGCTAAATTTATTTAGCATATCAAAATCACCACCTATAAAAATACTTAATCTAATATTAAATCTTTACTCCTAACTTATACTTTATAATAATTAATTTCTTGTCTATATTAAATTACTATAAAATTATCAGGCATTACAGGAGCATATGATTATCGAAAGATACATTGGGCGAGGTAAGATTAACTTTATCTTCTAAAAACTAAAAGGTGGATAGGGTTTAGGGATATGGTTTCTTTGGTCAAGTGCTCTTGGCCAAACAAGGATGGAGGTTGATTTCAAATGTGTTTTCTTTGATGAGTCGAGTCCTAAAGGCAAATTATTTTCCCAACAATTCTTTTGTAGAGGCAAAAATCAATCATAATGCTTTATATGTATGGATGAGCATCATGTAGGGGAGAGAACTGTTGTAACATAGAGTTCACTGGAGAATGGGGAGTGGTGATTCCATTTCTATTTTCCAATCATCTTGGATTCTGAGATCTCTGACTTTCAGACTTATAAAGGTCAATATAGAATCCTCTAAGGACTGGAGAGTGGTAGATCTGATTTCAAGTAGACAATGGAACATTAAGGTCTTAAACTCTATACTAAGGCCGGTGGACATGGATGCCATTCAATCTATTACTTTAGGCCATTATTGTTTGGAGGATCGTCTTATTTGACACTATTCTAGGAGAGGTGTGTTCACGGTGAGATTAAGTTATTGGTTAGCTAGAAAACTGTTGATTGTGTCAAACACTTCAATAAATAATGGGAACATTCAATTGTGGTGGTCTTAGCTTTGGAGTCACTCCATTTTGTGTAAGATTAAGATTTTTTTTTGGCAGGTGTTATTAGTTTCGAAAATGATACTTAAAATATTTTAACAGAAGCGGGAAACCAAAATAACAAAAACTTCACAAATATTTATTATTATTCTATAGCTATATTAATTTAATGTAAGAGAAGGAAAGAAATAAAATTGTACCGTCATTCAATTAAGTCGATAACTTTAAAACACCTTCATAAAAAATCACACGAACCGGTGAACAACGCCTTTCTTTTGATACCACGTTCTTCTATATCTAATCTTCATCACTTGATTGAAAAAAACGAGTCGGCATTTTCTATTTATAAAAAGATTCACACACTCGCAATTTTAGTGTCTTTATTTTGGCCTCAACACATAATAAAACAAGAGTGTATAAAAGAAAATGTTTCTTTCTATAATTTCTCAAACTCTTATTTTTTTTTATTTTTATTATTCATCCCTTCTAACTTAATATAAATCTCTATTAATAAAGCTAAGTAGGTTACCCTGAATCTCTATCTTGAATTTATGATATTCTCAATATTCAAAATTAGAAATATTTTATACTATGTTCAAAAAATAATATAATGTATATTATATAGATACATTGTATCGTATATGTAGAAAGGTGAGTTTCCCGTTCCCTTTTTTTATTATTTTGATTAATATATAAATTAATAAACATATATATAACGCTTATATACATATATGCTCTATATATATATAAACGGTAATGGTTTACCGTTTCAATAAAAGGAAATCTATTTCCTTTTAATTATATGTATACGTCAATATATATATACACTATATTATAAATATTTAATTTAATATCTAATTTTAAATATAAATATTCAAAATCTTATAAAGAGGAAATTAAAAGATAAATATCTGAACACTAATAGGTTACACCCATTAATAGTATGTATAGTGGATCCTATCCACTGTATCATCCAATTTTAATATTTAAATAATCTCTATTATTTAAATAGCACAATTAATTCTCAATTAATTGCTTAGACAATAAATATATATTTATGATAATATAAGCAGACACTCTCTAATATTTTGTATCATATAGTTTGTAAGCATAAATATAATCTACTAAATATACTTGTTCAATTGCTAATGTAGGCATGGTGGGGAATTATAGACCTATAATTTCAAACTCCAATAATTTTAATAATTAATAACTCTATAAAATAGAGTTATTTTATTACTTTTTCATGCATAAAAATTAACTTATCCTTGAAAATTTTATTTTTTATTTGTTTTGATTAATTTTAATTTAGATTTTTATAAATTTTGTGAAATATTTATTTAATTTTGCTTTATTTTATCTTATATTTTTCTTTTAGCAATAGTATATTAAATAAGCTTACAATTAAATATTTCTAATGAGTTTATCTATAGCATTCTATTTTAGAAATATCTAATTTTAGCACTATGTATTTTTGTAGTGTCAAATTAAGTTGAAAATTTTATGTGTTGGGGGTAAGTCCAACCGGACGTCACTATTTATGTTAGGAAATTATGAGTTTGGCTAATCTTATTTGATCCTTTCATCGATACGAGTACTTAAAAAAAAAAAAGAATTACTCTAATCGAAACTTGTATGAAAAAGCTATGGTAATTTATAAGATTAGATAAATAAAGAGACAGTGTATCTGAGACCACATGAGTTCATTTTTTTGGGTCTAATAATGACGCGACATGTGGCAAAAGCTAAAAAGAAATCTATAAGAATGTGATATGTGACATTCTCTTGATTTTAACAAATTAAAATCAAGCTTATTATGCACCCTACCACACTTAATCACATGCATCGGCACTATAGTTACAGTAGCAAAGTTTGAAAATTATACACTAACTACTGTAGCAAGTTAGAAAATTTTATGTGTGCACCGATTGCTATAGTAAGTTTGAAAATTTTGTGTTGTGTGTGCATCAACTAATGTAGCAAGTTTGAAAATTTTGTGTTGAGATTAGGTAGAATAGTGCAAATTTATACCTATAAAAAAGCATTTTGGGGGAGGCTTGAACACAATAATACAAGATGGAGAAGAATAGAGATAGAAGGTAAGAGTAGTTGTGTAAAAAATAAAACTTCTTATGAAGCTAAAAAATTTTTCTTTTCTTTGGTTTTGTTTTATTTTAGTATCAATAGAATGAGGAGTTTATAGAGGTTCTGCCAGCACAAATATCAGTAATTATTCTAGAATTTTCTCTTTTATTTTTATTTTATCATTATGTTTAATTTGTTTTGTTATGTTATTTTATTTTTCTTTATGAATGAAATAAATTTTTGCCGGATGAAAACTATGATGTAGTCTGATTATAATAATTTAATTAAATAAACATATTATTATGATTGTCATATTTGTTGGCATATTTATTCTCAAACTTAATTCTTTCAAATTTTTGACTAACTTTTGAATGATTTAAGACACAAAATAAAACTAAGAAGCGATTTTTGTGACATGAATTTATAATAAATATCATAAAATCTAACATAGGATAAAGATATATCTAATGGTTTTTATGTGGTCATATTATTAACTATTACAAATTTTTCAATGAACACTTTTATAATTGAATTCGGATTTGTATTTTTACTGTTTACATATATAATACTGTTCATATATAAAATTGTTTATAGATATGATATTGTTTATTGTGAGTTTTAATTTACTAACATTTTATGTAAATTTAATTATAAAAATATAGAATTTATGTATAATTTGAAAAAGAGTCTATAAAGCAAAAATGATAGTTGACCATCAATAAATATAAACACAAAATCATAATAATATATTTAAATAAAATTAAATCTAATTAATTACGATGAAGTCATAATTCCTAAAGACTGTATGTTTGATCATATATTATTAATTTGTGTTCATTTATTATTGTAGTTTTGCAATTTTATTTATTTAATTTTTACTTGTAATATATTTTTCAATCACTCAAATAAAATTAAAATTAACTAATTTTGATACTTAATGATATTATCTTTATGAGAACGATACTTTCTTTATCATTTTATCACTTGTTCCAATCGTACACTTACGAAAATCCACAACAATAATTAATCAAACTTTTTTATTTATTTATCAATTTTATTAATTTGAATGCTACTCCACTAAAAACTTGGAACTCCACTCTTAAAAATATATATATAATTACTTAAAAAGTAGTGTTATCCATTTGATATAACCATTACATATAGATCAATCCATTATAAATAATTCATAATTAGAGTTAGGTGAAATTCGTTAACCTCTCTAATTACTAATTTATCTTTAAGTATCATTGGTTCTCTAATAAATGATAAATTTCATGAAATTAATTATAAATTAAGCACTCACACCATTTAAGCCCCCAAATCAACATATAAAGGAATTATTTATCTACTTCTTAAATAAGAAGGAACGGAATTTATCTTGTAATATTAACATTCCCAACTACTCATTTCATCATGTCTCCAAAATACAAGGAAAGATAATTCAAATCTATTTAATTCAAATCTATTCTGAGTAAATCAAAAAATATGATTTCATAAATAAAAGCTTGCTAATAACTCACAATTAAGATCATTTTATATATAACTATCAGTTAAAGTTATTAAAATCTGTTATATTTAGCGAAAATTGTTAGTGATTCATATCTTATCATATTCCTGTCATACATAATCACATTTATACAGTGCACTCATTGAATGTCTTACAATATTAACGATTTAGATAAGACCATTCCATTCTTAATGATAATAACATGCACTAATGATATTCAATTAAAAATTCTATATTTTAATTAGTTAATCAATTAAATAATTGATTAATTATTATAGCATTCTTTAATTATGTCTTTAAATATTATCCTTTAGTATATAACACTTGTATTTAATATTTAAGTTCACATAAATAATTATGAAATTTTAATGATATTCATAAAGTACTCAAAAAATAAATACACATAATTGTAATGAAAAATCAAATTTATTTATTCAAAATAAATAATATCCAAAAACATCACTCTTGCCATAAATCCCAACAGACGTTTCGCAATATAATCCTGTGTTTTGTGAATCTTGTTAGCTGCTGTGATATCTTACGTAAACGATGCTCTGGAGGCACGGAATCTGTTTGGCATGCCCTTTGGATGTGCCCACAAGTTAGGTGTATAAGGGAAAATTGTGCATTATGGTTAGTGTTGAGGCGTTTCTCTTGTGGCTGCTTTGACGGATTATGTCTTTTTGCTAGAGGTCAATTTTAAAGAATAGATTGAGACTTTTGTGGTGGTTGTGTGGTTCATCTGGTGGACTCAGAATGTGGTTATATTAGATGGTTCAGAGATTTTGGAAGGGGCTAGTAGATTACTAGGTGATTTCCAGCTTTGTCACTCTTGGGAAATTTCTTTGTCCACTTCTGTGTCACCATTGGTTTCTAGCTAGATGAAACCTCTTCTAAGGTCTTTAAAACTTAATGTGGATGCAGCGTGAGAAGAGGCTTCGACTTCGTTGGAATCGAAGCTGTCATTCAGGATGATTTGTGGTTGATGCTCGCGTGTACTCTAAGAAACTTGCTAAAGTATATTCTTCATTCGAGGCTGAATGTGTGGTTGCGAGGGAAAGTTTAGAATTTGCGGCTAACTCAGTGTGGAAACTGATGCTCTTACCGTGGTCTAAGTAATCAACTCTGGTAATGATGAAGTCGAGGGTCATGTTTATGATGCGTTTATGGTTGATATCAAACATTGTTTGAGTTTGATTATTAGTGAAAATGCTTGCATTCATGTCCTTCGAGAGGGAAACATGGTCATCCATCTACTAGCTATTTATAATTTAGAGGTTTCATCTGATTGATATAATTATAATGGTATCCCTCTGTCTGTTAAGGAAGCTATTTTAACTGATATGGCTACTTAATAAAATATCAAATTTATCTAAAAAAATATAATACATACATGACCTATGATTTTTTTTTTTCAAAAGGACATTTTAAATCAAGTAGACAATTGAATATAACTATTAGAATTAGATTATTAATTAACTCAAAATATTTATCTTGGTACTAGGAAAAAAATTTTCTTGATTAACTGCCTCTACTAAATAAACTCCCTTGTCCATCAATGTCAAAAATTTAGCATAATTGCTTCTTTTGTTATAAAAGTATTTTGTGTTGCATGCATCTATACATTAGCTACCATTTTTTTCCCACGTTCTTGTTTAGAATTCTTGAACGAATATTTTGGTCTATTGCTTTGGAGTATCCTACAAGTAACTTTTTTTTTATTTTTTAAAATTTTTCACGTCCATTGTGAAGGAAACTTTATTGTTGATAAACTGTCAACTTTTGCTGTTCGAGGTAATTCAAATTTTCTATGTTGGTCCCGTCCAGATTTATGTTCTCAAATGGTGAGTTGAGATATGGCAGGATTTCCAAGTTAATCCCTGACGTCTATGCATTTCTTTCCGCCTTCTAGGTTTTTGCCGTTGGATTTTTTTGAGAGGGTCTTTCTCAATAATTATTGGGAAACTAATATACCTGTGACCTTTGTTCTTTGGGCTTGACTGTTGGCCTATTGGCGGATTGTTTTATTTTATTACTTTTCTTTCATCTTGTTTGTGAGAAAATATGATTAACTGTATCGTCCGTGAGCATACGTTATTTTGCTTCTTTGTCGTTTAATATCTTCTTTCTTTTTTGTTTATTTTTAATAAAGATGAGTAAGAGGCTTGGTGCAGGACGAGCAGCTAAAGGGATACCAGCTTAGTTGGGATGACTTTAATCACTCGATACTAGTTAGTTGTTCAATTCATATTATTTTTTTAAAAAAATTATTCTTCGAGGGATTATGTATATGGCCATAAAGGCTCATTAAATCCTTCTCTTTTTTTTTTTTAATTTTTTTTGTGCATGAGAGAGATGGATGTGGAGGGGATACCCTAAGTATTTATATGGTCATTTGATAAATTAGTTTCAACCCTGATCAGAAGAATGATAATGGGGTCGGATTATACGAAGTCAGTGTCATTGTTTTCTCCTTTTCATAAATAGTGTAGATAAAGTCCATATTAATAACTTAACTTTTGCAGTTTTCAATCATGTATCGTTTTGATGGGGAACAACAAAAGGATAAGCTTTCCTAATTATTCAAAGATAGTACAAAAAACATGAAGTTTTTCTTCCTCGGTGGACCCACATGATTTTTCTTAACGTGGCAAGCAAAAGGGCTAAAAAACTTAAAATTTTTGCGTCCTTTTTTTTTTTTTTTTTTCGTGTTTATTAACTCAAAAGGTCAGCAAACAATTGGTGTTTCGAAGAGACACATATACCATAATATAAATGAACTGATATGCAAGCAATTTATATTGCAATTCGCACCGTCTATATATATATATAATTAGTTTAGAATCCTAGAATATATGATATTGAGCTAATTTTTCAATACTAATCACTATCTATCTATACAGAACAAATATTGTTAGCACACAAACGCGAGCTAGCATATGATCTTATAAAACAGGAAAAGCTGATGCTGGTTGGGAGGAAAATTAATGTCTTTTCAGCCCACAAATTATCTAACAATGTGCCACGACTTGTATGCATGTATTTGCTTAATTAATTTGATTAACACAGGTTGCTATTGTCATGCTATATTACGTGGCCTAAGCATCTACACCTTCGAGTATGTTGTCTTTTCTTACCTCATTAATGGAAGTATGGCCCATGTGGATTCCTGCTGTGGCCCACAATTGGACAATATTGGATAATCATGGGTACATCCTGTTGGGCCAATTATTTGCTTCTGGTAGGAACACCAAAAAAAAAAAATTCATCTCTCAAATATATCACCATGGTTCATGCTTCATATTTTTACCATCTTACAATATCAAATTAAAAATAATTTTGAAATAAAAATCCAAACCAAAAGGTAAAAATCTTAAACATGTACACAAAAGGTGCTATTCTCACAATTTCCTTATTTATTAGTTTTGACAACCCATACATAGGTTTTGGTAAAAGAACTGTAGCAGCATTTTTACAAAAATAATTATAGTAAATAATAATGTTTTAAAATATTTAAAATAAATAGCAAATTTACTAGATAAAATGAAAATTTACTAAGTGAATGACATATTTACAAAACATAAATAAATCATTAATTACCTGGTCAATTTGATGTAAATAAGTTATTTATCTTTTAAATCTGTTATTTACATCAAATATTATTAAAAAGTGCTATTGACTTCAACTATTTTCTTAAAACTACCATTTCCCTTTTTCTTCCTTTGATAAAAGTGTTCATGGACACCAATAAATTTGAGAAAATTATTGAAACAGCCGCTCAAAAAGGCATATCCATGTTTTTTATCCTCCTTATATTTGTTTAGATTGTTCATCCTCCATATTTATCTAATTAGGAGTAAAAAAAAAATGAAATTATTATAACTAAAGTAGTAATTCAAAAATATACTTTTTAAGAGGCAAACAAATAGCCCACAAATGTTCACATTTGAAAAAGCCAAGGGCCTGTTTGTTTCACCATTTGAAAACATTTGAATGGCCATATGAATAGTGTTTAGCAATTTAAAAAGTGATTCAGCATTTGAATAAAATGGTCATTTCATTTTACATATGGAATTCTCCCCACTCCCCCTATAAATTTTGGTCATTGGATATATTTGCCAGATTACTTAGTATTTAAACAATATCCTCTATCTTTTTATTTCTCTAGTAAAAAACTTTCCCTCTCTCTAAAGGCATTTAAATTTTATAAATTTTTAATTTCAAATCCGATTGAGAAGATTCTTTTTTCTATCCATTCAAAGCGAAAAAGAAGAACACAACTCATCTATATACCCCATTAAAGTTTGCAATAGTTATTGAGGTTTTGTAAGATTTATTAGAACTGTTTTTAATATCTATCTAAAAACATATTCAAATATTTCTATTTAAATTATTAATATTCAAATATCAGATAAGATAGAACTTCAAATATTGTTTTCTTATTAATTGTAACAATTCAAAATACGAACCACCCCACTTTTTACTTCTACTTTTTCTTCTACTAAAGTAAAAGGAGAGCATCTTTGAAAAGGATAACTATCCTAAGCAAAAAAGTAGAATCATATACAAATGAAAAATTTAGAGAAAAAAAAAATTGATCGTTATTTCTCCCATGCCATGCCATGCATATCAAACTAAATTTTTATAGGATTAAAAAAATATGTATATTCTTACTTTTGTGTATACACCTATATATATGGTACTATATATATATATTTCACACACACACATAAACATACATGTGTGTGTGTGAAATTAAATTTTAAAACATGGGGTAATGTTTAACTTGATTTGCTAGGAAGAATCCAAAATAGGTCAGTATGAGATCCGTGGAAGATAGCCGAAGATAATATCTGGGTGTGGATGAAAAGTCTCTTCTATATGTTTCAAATCTTTAAAGCAATAGAGGAACGGTTTGAATAATGACTGAAATTATTGGTTTTTCTAGTTTCTAGACACTAAAACCTTTAGAGACTAGTAGACAATAAAAATGGTCCCTTGACTGACCAAAATGTTATTGACTTCCTCATCTCTTAGAGGCCCGTCGGACAAACTTTTGCTGCCTCCTTACAATTATTATAGTTGGTTGGCTGAGCTCCTTTTATCTCCTTCTACATCTATCCTTTTCATAACCAAAATTATATGAAGAGTATCATTTAAGACTTTATACACTTGTAACATTTAAGTGTTTATTCTATTCTTTATTCTTCAAAAAAAATAATAAAATTTTTGTTATTTACTTATTTATTTTTGCGTCATCAACCATGTCAAACAACTCAAGCGTGGAACCAATAGAAAGATAGTGCATATGAGAGGAGTTGGAGTAAAAACACCACAAAGACTAATGATTGCTATAAGTGGCCTGACTGGTGTGTAAATGGGCCATTAGGCCCATAACGATTCCATTTCTGGAACATGAGACAAAATGTTTTAAAATTCACTTTTGTCGGCATGGAAAAACCCCAAATTTCCAACTTTCACATTTTGCCACTCTAGCCCCTGACTTGTTGAAATATAAAATAAAATTTAAATTAAAAAAAAAAAGGATAAAACAAGACAAGACAAGACAAAAAAGCTTTCATAGGGTAGAGGGGGGATGGCGAGGGGGTGACGAGATGTGGGCCCAACAGCAGGCCCAGCAAAATCCCAATACTAGATTTCCCGACGATTCATGTCGGCCAACCAGGTGGGGACACGTTGAACTGAAAGGATTACGAAATTTTATATATATATGTGTGGCCGTCAGATCACGGTGGTCACCGTCGGAGTTGTACCACCAGGATGCTGACATGTCGGCCTTTGAGATACCCGTCGTACAAAAAGTGGTCCCCACAGAAGAGGAAAAATTTTTGCGGGGGCTTCTCTCCGGTGGGGCCGGGCCTTTGCGGCGTTGAAATGTTGATCGCTGATTGGTTTTCGGAGCCATTCGTCAACAACATCCGCACGTGATGGGCAACGTTATCATACATTAATAACCCCGCAGTGCCAGGATTCCGTAATAATAGAGTCAGTGTGTTTTATGCTTGTCTACAGGAGCGGATTCCGAAACTAAAAAATATTTTTTTTTTTGTGTTTATGTAAAAAATTTTAATTTTAATGGGTTTATATGATAGCTTTTAATTTTAATAATGGTAAAATGGAAAAATTATAAATATTTTCTTATAGAATTAATTTTAATAAAGATTATATAAGAATTTTTAATTTTTAATAAAGATAAAATAAGGATTATATGAGATTTTTTTATTTTAAATGAAGGTAAAATATAAAAATTATAAAATTTTTAAGATAAAAATAAAAAAATAAAAAAAATTCAATGGGCTTTCGGTCACTGTATATATATATGCCTGTGTGTATTGTATAAGGGTAATAATAGAGTTAGCTCTCAGCCAAGCCTACGCACTGCAATTTCAAATACATTATTGCCCAAAAAAAAAAAAACAGTGTCTTCACGTTCTTAATATCATCTAAAAAGTTTATTGATAATCACAGATAAAATGATAAAAATTCTGATTTTAGATCTTCATTAATTAATAGTCTTCAGATTTTAAAAGCAAATTGTGCTTTAATTTATTTAAAAACAGAGATTGTGTGCATCATAGCTCAAAACTCGTTAGAAGCTGATAAAAACAAAGGGGGCGTTTGTTTTTGTTTTTGAGAATGATTTTCTATTTTCAAAAACACAGAAAATGAAAACGGTTTTAAAATAGCATTTGTTTATTTAACGTTTTCAAAACCGTTTCGAAAACACCGTTTTCAACTATGTTGTTTTTTTGGGTTTTTTAAAAACGAAAAAAAGTTATTTTCACTTTTTATTTTCATTTTCAAAAAATATTGTGTTTTTTGGGTTTTTTGAAAATGAAAAGGGTTTTGAAAAAATATAATCAAATAAAGTTTCATTTTTATATTTTTCAAAATATACATTCAGAAATGATCTTAACACAGTTTTCAAAATATTCTCATTTTTAATTTTTTTGAAAGCAGAAAACATTTCAAAAACAATACCAAACGCCACCAAAGTTTTTAAGTCCGACTTTCCTACTACCATACCATCAACAGCAATAATACTTTATTTATTTGTTATGATATACAACAGGGGTGTTCTTGCTAATAAGTTTAGTTGGGCTATTAATCGTAAATGTAAACTTAAACCAGGCAGTGTTTTTTCTATGAGGTTGGATATATTGTAATAGAAATTTTTTTTTTTTTAAATTACACCGTTACATGTATTTAATAATATGTTTTGTTTAATGTAAATTGTATAATTAAGATCACTCGTTCTAATTGTGGGGACACTCAATGCATATTCTCGAATATTTCATTTGTTGTGTTGTCTTTTTAATTCCCAAAATAAATAAATGCCATCTTATTCATTTCGTCTTTTTCTTCTTTTTTTCTTCTTTTCAAGAGAGAGAGAGAGAGAGAGAGAGAGAGATACTTCTTTTTTGTGCTGTAGCTCATTTAGATTGAGCTACCAAGTAGCAGCGCTTGACACTTGTTTTTCTGTTAAAAAAAAATTACACACACACCCAGCCACACACACACACGCACGCATACGTTAAAGTAGCGCACTCCTTTGTCGTATGGAGATATGATGGATCTGAAAAGGAAAATTTATCGCATATTTGAACAAAAAAAGGTTGATTTTGTTTTTATTAAGTAGAAAATGTTGATCACAAAGAAAAATAAAGTAGACTGATTATAAAATTAATGATACTACACACGAAAAAAAGGGGCATCAATGCTATGCACAATATAGCAAACAAGGTAAATTTAAAAAATTATCCTGAACTATTAGCACGTAATAACATGCAGCTTGAATTATGTCAACTAAAAAAAAAAAAACTTACAACATCCTAACTTAATTAACATTTAATAGCAAAATAAAAGGAAGACGAATACAAAATTCATATAATGAGTGCAACATCGCAGGGGCATGCAAGTCCAAAACAATGTTTTACAAGGCTATAAAACTAACATCAACTAGCAAGAATCGATTCCAAAAGATTAAGTCGAGTCACTTTGATAATAATTTATTAGAAAAATCCAAATTAAAGAAAAAAACTTATAAGTAAAAAAGAGTATTTACGCTAAAAAGAGGAAATGAAAAGCAAAGAAAAAAGAAAGAAAGAAAGAAAGAAAGAAAGAAAGAAACTCCCACCAAACTTGATGAACATTAGAATTTTAGAAGTTCAGCATGGTCGACCATCTGTGCGAATTCTCAAATTGAAGCAAAACAGAAACAAAATTGTTTGTACCATGTTTTCTTTTCTGTAGAAATAAGAGACCCAATTAGTAAACTGATGGAAAAAAATAATAATAATTTTGTTTTAAAAAAGAAAAAAAATTAACTAAACTAAAACAGAGAAGAGGTATTCTTGATAAGTAGAAACATATTATTTAAATTAATATATAAAGGACAAGTAAAGTTTATAAACTTGCTTTTTTTTTTTTTCTTGCTTATCAGAAATTTATAAAATATGTTACACCAAAATGTCAGGGCTCTAATTTTGACAAGCTAGCATCAATTTTTCTTTACAGCACGAATTAGTCGTAAATATATGTATGTACGGTACCAATCACAAGTACATTTGAAAGTACAATAATGCAAAGATTTCTGTAACCATCACGTGTCTCATGACTGATGTAATTTGTAATGCACAAAAACAATAAATTAAATTAGGTAGTAGTTACATGACACACGGGGTTACAATTATCGACATTAAGAAATTTATTTTAAGCTCGTTTAGTTATATTTAGATATGTTGAATTATGTATATTATAAATAATATAAATTCAAACAGTTAGGAAAATAACACGTCAAAAACAAGGTCTGTTCTAGAATATTATAAATAATAGAAACAAATTGTTCAATTCCTTTATAATTAGTAGAAATGATCAGAAGTTCCTTATTTCCACTACGGTGCTCTTCCTAATTTTCGCCATAATAAATGCTTTACTATTTACCAGTTAACGACAATATATATATACAGTTGCTATTTGTTTAAAGAATTTCATAACCTATTACTAAAATGTTCACAGCGCTAAATCTATAACCTTGTTTTCGATAAACCAGTAAGGATTCTAATCATTATTACTATTTTCAGTTAAATAGTATTGTTATCGTATTGTGATACTATATATAATTATTATTAAAGTAGTTCCATCTTTTAGTAATCAAGATTAAGCGGGTATTTTTAATACATGTATATATATATACATGTATTTAAAGAAAATATCTCTTCTCTTTGTCAGTTTATGATGTAAATTAATTAAAGTTGGTATAGGTTTTAATTCGAGATTCTAGTATGTTTAGAAGGATACATGTGAGTGGTTCATATCTAACTACGTGTGTTTGTCTTCATACTCTATTTAACGTCTTTTATTTTCTAATATGGATACAAGCATATATGCTTGTAAGGATATATATTAATCCAAATACAAGTTAATATAAACCTCAGTATATACAAGATATACTATATGCATCCAAAAAATTATTTCAAACACATGGTATAGTCTCTAAGCTTCTCACCCATTATTACCAACTTTCATCGTCTATATATAAAATTTTATATTTATATAAGATAATGCATAAGCAATCATTGATTTTAGAAATGATTTTACTCTTTAAGTTTTGAAGTAGACACTGTAATCAATAATGTTAGGAAATTAGCACCGCTAGTTCAAAGAGGAATGATCGAGGGTTTCGTTTATCTTAGTTTTAATATTAGGCAAGTAGATTCTTCAATTGTATTATAAACATAATAGTAAAATGTTCTATGCTTGTATGACTATTTTTTATTTCTCTATTTGATGCCTATGAATGAATTGAATGACTTATGTAGTTATGATTATTAATACTGAATTATTCATGAGCATTTTTATAAATATAAATGTTATTTTACCTTATTTTTCTATTTTTAAATTGAAGTGTGGAATATGGCTTAGTAGGCAAGAGATGTGGAAGGGACTGGCGTACCCAAATATTAGTGGCAACATTCCTTGAGACAGGAGATTTTCAATAAAAAAATAGCCACTACGACTGAAAAAGATTAAGTTCTATGAAATGCAACCTATTAAGTTCTAAGCTATATTTTACACTTGAAGGGACCTAGGATGGTTTTGATCAAAAAGCTTTAAAGTGATTAAAAATGGTACAATAGAAAATCAAGGATTTTATACACATCTATGTTCATGTATATGTTTCTACTTGCTGAGTTTTGACTCATTAGTTTCTTATGATATAGCATTTCTTTGAAAATCACAAGAGGTTGACTAAGTATGAAATTTAGTATCTCATAACAAATGCGAACATTTATATAAAAGGTTATTGTCATCATTATATTTAAATTAATATATATTATAGATATAGTGCCTTTTAGACTAGTTATATAAGTTAATTTGTAATTGAGCTACTAGCTTAGAGGGCGTTACATAATTATCTGTTTTTAGCCCCTCATTAGTGTAATGTAAGTCTTACAAGTGAGAGATTTTATTACAATCCTACATATGTCTATATATATATATAAGTGTTATTTGAGCTCACTCTAAAATAAAACTAGAATTAGACATTACACAAGTATAGATTGACACCTATTAGTACAAGAATGTCAAAAACAAAAAACATAAACCATTCATCAGGGGAATTACTTAAACAATATCGTCAAATTTAGGACAACTGATGAAATAAAAAAAACAAATAGAAACTGACGTCATAGGAAACAGTTAAATTTATACTTTTAAAAATTAGAACATAAAATAGATCTCAAAAGCCTGACTTGTAAAACTTATCAGTGAAAAATATCAAAAAAGAAAAATAAAAAATAAAGAATATCTATGTTTATCTTAATAAAGCAACATCAAAAGAAGACCTATTAAAATACAAACCATCCCTTTCCCAATCATGTAGGAAAACAACGAAAACTTAATAATACAATGTACCACGAACACGAAGTTTGATGAGCAATTATTATTATTATTATTATTATTATTATTATTAGTTTAAAAGTTGGTTTGATAGAGATTTTACCTTTGTTTTTATCAATAAAAAAATAAAAATAAAAGTTATAACTTTTCGTTTAAAACTTACATTTTTAAAAGAGGTTTTAAAGTCAAAATGACTTTAAAGTTTCTTATAAGTAATAAAAATGTTAAAATAAAATTTATAATATTTAACTTAAATTTTGATATAAGTTTTAAAATTTACTTAAAAGAAAGCTTTTTCTAAAACTTATATTTTTTGGTTTTATCAAGAAATTCTTTTGAAAATTAGAAGTTTTTCTTACAAATTATCTAAATACTTTAAAAAACAACTTCTGAATTAATGAACTCAAAAGAAAGTTCTTCCAAACGAGTCCCAAGTTCAAGTTAGGAGTAAAATGAGTGAAACTCCAAGCTACTTTCACACACGTTGCGAGTATACTTCATCTATGAGTACGTAAAGTTATTTATGTATCAATAATATCGCTTAATATTGTTCACATATACATAATCTTTATGTGAAAACAATTTTTCATTTGTATGAAATGACCAACTCACAGGAGCAAAATGGAACACGAAATAAAGAAAGAAATATAGCTGCGGAAACATATTGACAATGGTTTTTCAACAGCCATGAAGATAGACGGAGCGTTATACAGTTCGGTGACTATATATGTAGAGAAAGTGTATGTATATATACATATATATATATACAGAGAGAGAGAGAAATGCTTGACGATATCAGCAATTAATCAAACGTAACCTATGTCCCTATTGTCGGATAAATATCAGTATAGGCAGACAAACAAAATTAGACCCATGTGAGAGCCAGTAACGAACCCTATTTATCAAAGCTTAGAACATGGCATGCATGACCTACACAAGTCTCAGATTTTCATTTTTACCACAATATATAATATTAATATGACCTTATATTGCCATATCTACATATTACTCCAATTTAAATATATATGGTATATGTATACATATATGTACACATGGACATGACCATATATATATATATATGGCAACGCATTAAACTTTGTGCAGCATTACGTACTTAACGCTGTCATTCCACATAAAAATAGTGTCGTGGCCTGGCTACCTGGCATGACCAAAACAATAAATAGAGGGACTATTAACAGTGCCAAACAATAATTCATTCCCTTTGTTCAGGGCCCGAAATGGTTAGTTGAAAGTATAACCAAGGGGCCTTATTGAAAAATAAAAAGTAAATATAGAGTTGAACCAAGGGGATATGTGCGAGCACATACTGCCACAAACTGTGCATAAATGTTGAATGTAGAGGAAATATGGGGTGAAAATGCAACAGTTCTGTAACTGTTTAGATTCATGGGCTCTGGAGATTTTAATTTTGTGTAGTCTTGTGTTGTGTGTGTTGTGCTGTCTTTTATAGGGGCCATGGCTTATTAAGTACATGTCGGCCGATGGTCTGGGCAATGTCCTGCATTTTGTTTTGTTTTGTTTTGTTTTTTTTCATTGTTATAAATGATCTGGCATTTTCTAATTGGCCAGAGACTAACTATATATCTCATAATTCTAATTTTTTTGTTTTTTTTTTTTCATTGATTTGTGTTTTAATGATTATCACATTAATATTATTCTATTTATTAATTAAAGATAACAACTTATTTCCATGTTAATTAATAATCAAAAAATTAAAATTAGAGTGTAGCACTAGTCATATCGTTATGTATATTTGTATAGTTATGATACTACCACGACACGACATGTATCTCTTGGGCTGTTTCACTTCTTAAGCTTGTGTGAAATCTTGGGCTATATCCAGAAGAAAGAAATATTTTTTTTTCATCCATGGCTAGCCGATCACATCATCTTTTGGGCTTTTTCAAACATCCTCAATTTGCTTATGTGAAACAGTTCTAGTAAAAAATAAATAAATATAGCTTGTGTGAAATCTTGGGCTTTATTAAAAATAAAAAATTGTACATTATATGTCATTTTAGTTTTTAAATAATTGAATTTAACATAATTTAAAACCATTCAGAATTAATAGTGTATTTGAAATTTAATATAAGTGATATTCCTTTTTTATCCGTTATGCTTTTTTCCCCCTTTTTCCTTTTTCTCTCTCTTATTTTCTTTTCTTTTCCCTCCGTCTCTTTATAGTCTCTCTTCTGTATCTTCAGTTGTCACCGTCAAACGTGTCATCGGTGTTGCTAAATTGCAAGTCAGCCATTGTCGATGATGAAGAACAATGATCAGTCAATCTTTCTTTTTTTCTTCGTCATCTCATATTGTGATTGTTGCCAACAATCTCTCTCTTATCTCTTCTTCACAGCCACAAATCTAGGCGGTCATGACCTTAATCGATCTCTTTCTCTTTCCTTTATTCTTCATTGTTGCAAATGGCCGTAGGATCTCGATCTTAGCTTAGCGATCATGATCTCTGCCTAAAAACAGTTATCTCGGCTCTTCCTTGGTGAAGTTATAAGGAAAATAGGGCATTTTACGTAACAGAATTTTAAAAATTTTTCTTAGATCATACTAATTCGTGTTATTATATACAATAAGTTATTCAATAATCTACATACTTTAAAGAGAATAAAAAGATTGCCGGGGAAAGTAACTATAAAAGATTTAACTAACTAACCTTCTTTACTATTCTCCAATTTTTAAACAGTAGAGTATGTGTTCACTTGGTCCTTCAATTAGTATTCGTGTATGGCTTTTTCCTTCTAACCATCCAAAACTCTTGCAGCTTATTATTGCTATAATGAGTAAGTAATAATAAGCTCGCTCACCTTAAAGTCTGTGATCTAAATAAAATAAGAGTACCTAGAATTCTATTTATAGTGAATGGACTGAGTGGAATTTGAATTTGAATTTGAATAGAATATTTAAAAAAGATTTCTCTCTTTTCTTCTACTTAAATTGGCATTTTTTCTTTGCCCTGGGATGCTCCAAAAAACAGCCCATATGTGGTGCTAAATATTCAAATTTTAATTCAAATTGAAATCTTCATTTATCTTGTGATTTTATTTACATGGATAATATTCTATAAATCCAATTTAAATTCAAAATAAAATTATTGCAACTTTATTTAAATTAAAAAATTATGTAATAATTATCCAAATAAAATTAATAAGAAGAAAATCTTTTTCCTTACTTTATCTTAGTGGAAACCATGTGTAGATAAAGATAGATTTTGTTTCAATTATGTGTGTGTGTTTCCTTTCACTAATCATGTTTGTGGTTCTCTACAGGAGTTCAAGAAAATGAGAAGTCTACATGATAAGAACTTCTCGTTAAGAACCGGAGTTAGAAGCCTAGTGTTAGCAGGAAATAGTGGGAGATATGCATTTAAATTTTGATGAATTTAGATTTATTTTTTTGAGAGACTATTTTTATATTGAAAGACTATTTTATTGAAAGACTATTTTTATATACCTAATTTTAAGAACAATCTTATTTCTGTTACTTGTTCAATTCAAATAGGATAATTACCATATTTAATTTAAAACATTTATTTAAATAAAATTATCTAGATATTTAAATTAATTTTTTAAATAATTAATTTATCATATCTCTAAATTTAAATTAATCTCATATTTATCACAAAAGATAAATTTAATTAATTTAAATTATAAATTATAAATATTATCTTTCAAATAAATATTTAGTTATCTAAACTAAATATTTATCCAATTAATTAAATGAAACAAAATTCTCATTCTATACTTAATGTAAAAAACGCCTGCACCCTACAGGAGGTGATCTAGATTTTTTTCTTTACTAGGTCCAAAAGTTAAAGCCATAATGAATATCCCAATTAATTACTATCTGATAGGGAATTATATTGAGCTAGTAATAAGACTAATTAAATATATATAATTTGGGCTTTAATAATCTATATAATTAATTATTCTATAACAAATAAATAAATTACATAATTATTAGTTTCAAAGACAAACCACTATAAACCTAAAATTACACTCCCAATTATATATTATATTACATAAGCTGGTGTATAGCCGCAATCCAATAACCTTGTCATATATGCAATAATTTTATATAATATCGAGATTAACTTAAAGTTAAAATCTATTCAACTTTTTAATCATACAGATTAACTTAAAGTCAAAATCTGTTCAATTTTTTAATCACGCTATCTTAAATATGCATTATACATCTAATAAGAAAATAATATTCACAACATGTAATAATAAATCATTTGCCAAGCAAATGACCTAAGGTATTGTTCATTTTCACATCCTGTATATGAATAATAAATCATTTACCAAGCAAATGACCTAAGGTCTTGTTCATTTTGACATCCTGTATAATGTTATTAAAAGGATAATCTTTACTCTTTATTAAAACTATGATTCTATATCTATAAGCAAAACTCACATCGTATACAAGTCATGTACCTAACAAACTGGCCTAATAGTTTACTATTTCGAGATATTTTAGTCTTTGGAACATCAATGTACACAAATCATATACATAAAATCATTTGCTTACTCAGAATTAAGGTTATTACATAATGAACTTCTAAAGTGATTTAACCTATTCAAGTAAACTACATAGATTAATTATATTTTGGTTCAAGTTCAATATATCACCATTACTAAGTAATATATCTATGTCTCTATCTAGGAGACGACTTGCTCCTGATGATCAAGAGAAACCGTCTCCTCAATTGAATTTAGACAACATAATAATTTTAACATGAATTATATGTTCACTCTTACTCCATAGACTACGGACTATAGATTTAGACTACTTATTTTAAAATATTATCTTCTCACACATAAAATCCATTATATTCAACCTTTTAATAATTTAAACATAAAGTAGTCAATGAGCTATATTTGTTTAAATTTACTTTAATATGTAAATAAGGATAGGGATAGTATAACAAAGAAATAATAAAAAACCTCAAATATATTATTAATCAGTTTAAATTAAATAAAATACATCTTAAACGCCGTTCTTTCTTAAGGCATTCCCAACAGAAGCCGGCAATGGGATCTCTGACGCCATCCAACGCTATGGATTGATGAGAATCCGAGATAACTCTGGCGACTACAAAGAGTCTCACGACGGTGTTGGCAATTAACGACAACGTTCGTTGGAATTTGACGTGTTGATAACTCCAACTAGTTCGAAGAGAGAGATAGGAAGAGAGATGGAGGAAAGAGAGGAAAAGAGAGAAAATGATATTTTTGGTTTTTTATTAGGTGTAAATTTGAATTTACTCTTAAATATACTATTTATCATCAAATCAACACTTTTAACTTATTTGTTTTATTCTATCAAACTTTTGGTCTATTTTCCTCGTTATATATATATATATATAAAGCTTGGTTGAGTTTAAAAAAAAAAATCGTTTTGGATAGTTGGTATTTAAATATACCACCTCTGAGGATTTAGAAAGCAACATTTTAAGAGATAAAAAGATGAAAAATGCCCTTTTACTTTTTTTTTTAATTTCTTGAGGTAAAAACTAAATACAAAAAACGTTTTTTTTTCCATGCAGAAATTAAATTCTAACCACCAATAGAAAAATAAAACAGCTGAATAGCTCTATTTAGACGTGTTAGCGGACCAATTATGCACAAAATGGTTTGGGTGTTTGAGTTCTCATATACCCTTATTCATATAGCTGAAGAAAGGCCCAAAGTACTTGTTTAGATAAAGGCTGTGTTTGTTACATGGGACGAAGACTAGTCCTATGTTTGGTAGCAAACTTGGATCGGATAAATTATCCCATAAACCAAAAATAATCGCACAAATATGAGATTAGTAATCCCTCAAAAATGCATGAGATTATCAATCCTTGGACTGGATTGTAAATATTTCAACTACTCACGTACTAACCCAACTCTCAACCAGCCACCAAGAGACGCCGTCTCCGGACCTCACCGTCACCCCCATCCTCGGCAAATCTCCATTGAATCTGCCATCCACTGTTGGCGCTTGCTGGGGATGCATCATATTGTCGTGTGAAGAAGAGGAAGAGAGAGAACAGATGGGGAGAGAAAAAGATGAGTGAGAGAGAGAGCTTCGATCTTTGGTGTGAGCTCCGATCGGATCCGGCCGCTTGGAAGTCGGTGTCGGATTTGCAAAATCTGGAACTCGTCCGCGTGACCTCCAACATGTGAAGACGAAGAAGCGGAGAAGAGGCTGAAGTCGCCAGAGCTCATTTGACGAGGCCGAGTCGATCGCCGGAGCTCAGTCGATGGCCATCCCCAGCCCTGGATCTTGTCGACTGCAGCCTCCCAAACTTGTTTACAGTTAGTCGCCGGCCCTAACCTCGCGCGCCACCCACGAAGCCCAGCCTCCCTCGTCGCAGGCCACCTCCCCACCCCAAGCCGTTCAACGGTGTAATAGAGAAGAGAAAAGAGACATTTTTTTTTTTTCTGTGTAATAGTTTGTTTGGCGTATAAGTACTCATAACTCTCTTAAGTTCGCCTAATTTGTGTTATAAATCATCTTCTATTTGGTATGCCATAAGAAGCAACTATATTTCCAAACACTCCTCAAAGCCAAACTAAGTTCAACCCTAGAAAAGCAATAAAGTCAAATAAAAAATAAAAAAAACCAAGTCAACAACAACAATATCGACAAAAATCCTAATGCAAAACATACCGTGTTCAATACAAAAGAGAAGCCAAAATGCTAGAGAAAATAAAATTTAACAATATACTATAAATTAAGAATGTGAACCATGAATTTACTCAATCTATTTAATTTAAACCAATTCGTCGGATTATACTACGTTGGGAGAACAACATATTAGAATTATTTCCAATTGAACGTTGTAGGTTGGAGTATGAATTGTAATGCTATAACTTGGTTTGTTATTGAAAGCTTGAATTATATTATTATTGTAATAAACTGTATTTTAGCAAACTATTTGATGCTACAGTTATTTTTTAATTTCAAAAGTTATTGATTGAATCTGCAAATTCCAATACGTGAAATCCAATGTTTTTGGATTAGATTATACTAGGTTCGTATTCAATGTTTTTGGATTAGATTATACTAGATTGAAGACCAACAGATTGGGAAAATCCCAATTCAAAGATTGTGGAGTTGATTACGAATTATCTTTTAATCTGTATAATTAATCTGTAAACACTCCTACTATACATGAAAGGCTTGAGAAGATAATTATTAGTAACAACATAGTATATAACAAAATAACAATACATGTTGGTTTGAAGGGTATGTCATTTAATTTCAGTGGCTTGACATTTTTTGGAAAAATGTTTTAGGAGAATATTTGGCAACTTTAAAAATTCTAACAATTAAAGCGATGAAACTGTATTTAAGTTTGATGAAAAGATATCACTGTAATATTAATATTGGTAAAAGCTATTTATCAAAATATATATATATATATTGGTAAAAGCTAGAGAATAATATCAATAAAGGGTATTTAGCGATGATACCCTTAAATTTGTTATCCTTTGATAATTTGTTTTTTAAATATTTAATATTGACAATTTACTTCCTAAAGTTATTAAATTGTTGTAATGTATCTTTTTAGTTAATTTTACATTAAATTGAAAATTTGAAGTTGGAAAATTTGTATTAGTATTTGTATTAGATTTGAAAAATTTTGGTTTGATATGGAATTTTATATATTCACATAAAGCATACGTAAGTTTTTCATATTTAATTTAATGGAAAATTAATTGTTAAGAGATACATTACAACCTTTTAACAAATTCTAGAGGTAAATTTAACAAAATTAAAAGTTTAAGGGAAAAACTAACAAAAGGTGACAAATTTGGAGGCGATCGATGCAACATACCCAATCAATATAAATCTTCTAATAATTATCTCAGAGTTGTTCACTAGAGACAAAGAGGAAGTCTCTCTAGGGAACCATCTAAAAGGCAACTCAAAGAGCATCATGCCATCACGAAATATGACACACGTTTTCATAAGAATCTTCACTCTAATTTGCTGGTTTTTCTTAATTTAAATTAGTTTTGCACAAAAGAACAATATAAGGGGGGAGGGAGGAACAATTTAATATATAAATATATATATGTATATATATAAATTGCGTAGCCCATGTGAAATGATATCCTTTCAACAAAATAAGAGATGAACAAATTACAGTAATACAGAAAGCAGATGGAAGCTAAAGGACGCATTTCCAAAATCATTTGGCTAACAATTATTTACTCTTATTCTTGTTGTTTTAATTTTATTGATACATTTTATTAAAAGCTAACAAATATTATTTGTGTTTTAATTTTATGTTCGATATTTGCTTCATTATCCAAGGCACAAGGATTTTTTTCTTGCTTTTTGATTATATATTATTACTAGTACAAAAGTTTTCCCCTATCTTTGGTCGTAGATCATGTGTTTAAGCTTTAAACCTGGTCTTGAATATTTGAATTAAAACAAAATGGAAACTAGTTTTAAAGTAAACTATAAATTATAAATTATCTCAACTACACATATTAAGTTTTTAAAGCCTTGTTTGACTCATCGCAAAAAATTATACAATGTCCCAATACTAATGATTGATATACATATACATGTGTGTGTGTATATATACATATCTCCGAAATGAAGACCAGAAGCTAGATTATGTAGTATATCCTACTACATAAGCATGTATATGCTGTTACTATATACATGCATCCGATCTCTTTTTTTTTTATATAAAATAAATGAAGTGGTCGAGTAAAAGCATTATTTACTCAAATTTATTTAAAAAAGAAAAATTATAAAATTAGAATCCAGTTTTAAAACAAACCAAATAAAAATATTTTAAAAAACCTTCATAGAAAGTAACTAAATTCAAACTCAAATTGGATTCATTTTTACATCTTGAAATTATTTTTCTTTCAAACACAATATTTATAGTTACACTTTTCTTAACGATTTTATCTTTTCACATGTTATTAAATTACTTTAATTTATCTTAATTACTTGTTTATGATCAAATGTATAATTATCGAGTTCTCTCCTAACTTAACTTATCTAACTTATCGTTCCTAGCTAGTGTTCGAAACGTCTTCAACAATTATGGCTTGATTTGAAAAGAACACAAAATTACTTTGATGTTTAATATTAAGTTATTTTCTTGATTTGATGATCATAAATGCTCCTTTTTATTTTTTAAAAAACTGTTGCAACTGCATTGGCTTCCTCTATGAATTGCATTCAAACTAATTATAAGCAATTATAAGACATTCCCATTACCCTAGCTAGAGCATAAAGGTCAAGGAATTGCCCTAGCTATAGCTAGGTTTCAACCAGTCACTATCGAATCTAATAATTATAAGAGCAAATACACTTACGTTGGAATATTGGTTAGAATTCTTGTAAACCATGAGAGCACTTTTGTATTGTTCTAGGATATCTTGATTCTCTTCCCACTTCACTTTATTTTTCAACCATCGGTAGCTTAATGCATTTGACCTAATTAAGATTAACACTACAAATTAAACCCGTCTTAATCAACTCGATTCAACAAAGAAAATGCAAATACGCAAGCAGTTGAATGTTATTAATTATTCAATTAGCCAATAAAAACAAAAACAAAAACAAAAACAAGGAGGTGACACGTCACTCCGTCATCACCGCCCACATAGGAATTGGCCTTAATAATTTAGAGCATCCACTAATTTAACTCCATTATTAGTAATAAATAGTTTTATAAGAGACAACTACAACATTTATTATTATTATAATATGGAAATTAATTAATTATGTGATATGGCTTGTTGTGGGAGAAACCCAAATTTGTCTGCCACATTTGAGCATAAAACTTTGTCATTAATGTAGGAAAAATCAAAGGCATGAAGAGACAGCAGCAATTATAAGGGTCTTGATTTCTCCATGCAGCAGATGAGCAGTAGTCTTCCAATAGCAAACTATGCTATAGAGACATGAGTCATAATCCTTCAATTCGAGAGCCACCTTATAGGTCAAGTGGGTCTTTCATATTATTTTATTTTCTTAAATTACTTAGTCGGGTTTTCATCATCATAGATCATCCGTACCTTTACGCATTTGTTCTCCCAATTATTGTTTTTGTGAATATGAAGGTTTAATTTAATAAAATAAATATGAAGTAAGTTTGTGGCATTAATTTGACGGAGCGATAGAAGAATATAATGAATCAAAAGATAATTATTCATGATCGATAAGATTTTCATTTTGTCTATTAAATTTTAAAAACTCCCAGTTGACTTAGTTATCATTAATTATTTATACTAGAATTTTGCATTAAAAACAAAGGAAAAAAAAAAGAATTAGTCTTATTTAATCCCTATCATTAGAATTTTGATTATGAACAAACGAAAAAAATAAACCACATGCATGATTTAATTACCTCCTCTTTTCCGTCTTCTTTTAACGGAAATTGTAATAGATATTTACTAAGTGAGACTAATTTAGTATGTGAAGTTAACTTTAAAATTGAGATGTACAGGTGAGAATAATTCAAAATTTAAATTATTCATGGTGTAGTTTATTACTAACAGTAGTGTAAAATTTTATTTTTAAAAAAATAGTGTAGAAATTTCTGGACCCGTCGTTACCAATAATTGATAAGTCTATGGCAAAAGGTTTTAGTTGCAAATTCTTCTTTATCACTCAAAACCTTTGATTAATTAAAACAAAGTCAACCACGTCTATTAGTTAGTGGTAACAAAAAACTTTATTAGTGATGAATTATTATAAATTGCACCTGAAGTTTATATATAACATTTTTCCAACATAAAAAAAAAATTGTGACTAACAAATTACTCTAAATGTCTTTTTCTTTTTTTCTTTTTTTTTTTACTTTTTTAATGATTTTCGTGTCAACGTATGCTTAGTATTTCAGATCAGTTCATGACTTGTCGCATGATGATTTACTCCTTAAATAGACTCACTTTTTTTTTTTTTTCCTGAGAAACCTTAAACAGACTCACTAAAAACCACCACAAAGCAGTGATTAATCAGCTCCATGGGAACAAATTACAGTGCATAACGTAGCCATGTGGGCTGCTAAATATTGCAGATTGTCCCTTGTATTAATTTTCTATATGATTAGGATTTATTTAAAGTAGAGAAAATAACACGACCACAATATTAATTTTGCCAAGATTAAGCTAACATACAGGTACGCTTGTAGCTAGATCAAATTGCTGTAACTCTTAAAATTAATTGGGGGCTAATAATTTGGATAGAGATATTTGGACACTTTCGTTTCAGGTTCTTGTTGAGGTAAATCTTGCCAAAAATCTTCCAGATTCAATAATGGCGTTACAAGATGATCGACGTGCTTACTGTTACAAAAATCTTCCGCAATTTTGTACCAATTGTCATGCGGTTGGTTATTCGGTTGCTAAGTGTAGGAGGAATCCCTAACAATAACCAGTTCTTCCCTCCATGGATAAGTACGATGGGGGTAATATATATATATTTTTTTTCAACTTTAGATGAGGAGATTTAGATTTTGTACCTTATAGTAATGTTAAGTGTGAAATTATCACTATGTTATACCTGTAATCACCAGAATAAAAGTTTCAAAACTATTGTTTGTCAGGAAAGTTATCCTATGACCATCTCCAATGCATTTATAAATGTCAATGCTATATTTATTATAAAATAATATGAAAAATAACATTATCTTACTTTATATTCTAATACATTATATTATTTACAATATTATTTCTACTTTTTGCTATTATTATTGTGCTTTGAAAATTATAAAGATGAACTTTTAGTATTTAAATAAATGAAGAATAAAATAGTTGTAATAATTATAGAAAATAACGAATTAAAAGTGAAATTTAGTATTGATTATTTCTTTTGATAAATATGTCACAAAATTTAGCATATATGACAAATTTGACATGAAAGATAATATTATATTAGAGAGTATTTTTTTTATTCAAATGTCAAAATTTAACATTGATATATTAAATTTCACATTGAATTGAAGATATTTTAAGTTTGTTTTGAATACAGGGAAGTTCGTTGATCTCGGAGGTGTGTATTACTTCTGTTCATAGACAAGCTGAAGGACAACAGATTAACAATGTTATGTCAGCGCTTTTATTGGAACAAAGTGAAGGCATCCTCGAACAAGATTTGCATTAGTATTTGTACAAAACAAGAAGGATATGTCTTCCGAAGATAAGGTACATGATCTTGTTGAGAATTTTAAAGATAAAGGGGTGGTGACGCTGCCATCTCATGAATGCGTAATCACTAACAACGATGACGGTATTTCGAGGAATTCGGCTTTTGATGAGAGTAGTACTAGTCCTAGTTCCAGTTCTCCAAGCACTAATCGCAAGAAATCAATGGCAGTTCCTCTTTCAGGTCGGCCATTCCAGTTTCGCAATTTGAGGGTTTCAATATGGACGTCAGACTTACTGATCCCTCCAATGTAGTAACAAGAGAATCTTGGGGAGATCTAGAAGATGATGATAATGAAAACAACTTTAAATATTAAAGCCTCGAAGCTGACAATTAATAGTCTAACAATCAAAAATCATGCCCTTTCTTGGAAAGAGATAATTAGAAATTATGGCTTCTAGCTCGTGGGATAAATTCGTTGAGCTTGACATATTAAGAAAAAATAAATTAAATAAAGAACCTAAGGAGGGCCAAGAAGAAAACGCCATCTTATATCAACTTAGAGCTCTTAGTGAAAAGGTTTTTAAACAAGAAAATGACCTAATTAAATACATATTAGTCATTTCTCTTTATTTTCTCATCCCAAAATATACAAGGGAATAAATTAAAACAAATTTCTAAAATATAAAGGAAACCTTTGTAATTTCTAAAAACAAAGAATAAATTCAAAAATAATTAAGGACTAGTTGGTGCAAAAGTCGAGTCTAAAATGGAGTTAAATTTTGGTTTTAAATTGATTAATTTAATTATAATTTTTATTGACCTTTTAAAAAAAAGATAAAACTAAAACAAAAAGTTTAAATATGAAACCTACAAGCGGATGAGGCCTAAAACTAACATATATAATGAATTAATTACTGTATATTTAACTTAGAGACTGTGTCATATATATATATATACGCGTGTGTGTGTGTGTACCACTACATATATGTGTGTGTACATATATAGATACACGCTTTCATTTTCTTGTTAGAGCCGAAATATGTTTCTCGTGATATTAAGAGTGATGGACCATATACATGATTGAAAGTTGAAACCGCACCACGATCAGCACTTGATTTTCAAGTCAGGTCGGCTGACATAATATATATATTTTCTCCATATATTTACGAGCAATTATATATGGTCAGAAACATTGCACTTTTGTTTGCTATTTGGAAGCAAAACTGGAATTTTTAAAACCTCTTTGAGAAGAATTAAGCAAGGGTAAAATAAGGTACTGGCAAACACATTGGCCCAGATCGCAAATGTCATATTTCAACTTGACAGGTCCTAATATTATAGTAAAACTTCATGAATAATTATGGGGCTTCCACTTTCCCAAATGGGAATGGACTAAGAAAGGGGACTTTAAAAAATTCAAGAAAAATGAATATATTGCTTTATTGTTCAAGGAAAACATCATTATTTTTGTGGAACTTATAAATGGCCCAACAATAATATGTCTGCTTTGTTTCTCCTCCACTTTGGACGGTTAAATTGTTTATTATATTATATTATTTACGCTTTCTTGATTTTCAGGCTATATATTATTTTCCATTTTTCTTTGTCATTTTCCTCTTTTAATTTTGGTGTTCCTTTTTCTAGTCAAAATTCTTATTATGAATTCCATTTTCGATAAACAAAATATTTCAAGAATACATAAGCTTTGAATCTTAAGAAATATTATTTGGGATAAACTTGGCAAGTCACTCACCAACATAACAGCTCCTACTTCTTGTACGACCTATTGTTTATATATGATTATCTAAGCCAAGAAAGTCCACTCTTCCTATTTTTTCCCCCCTTTCTGATTTAACTAAGCAATTAAATTCTGTCTGTTTCATGACACGGCATGAGACTGGTCATATTAATTGGAGGAATCTAGTTCCATCAAATGTATGTAGATATACCTTAGGGAACAGAGTTGCTTATTGGTAGCAAGGACTCCGAAAAAAAATCATGGTTCATAGAAATACTTAACATAAAATCATCTCTGAAATTTGTACTATTTGTTGGAGTAGAATTCTCAAAATCAATATTTCTCTACCCTTTTCATCGTTCTTCGTCACTCTCTTGTACTTTGTTTTAAGAGTATAGTAGAAGGTACTCCGACGTTCAAGTCAAGTAAACAAATAAAATTATGAGAGTGATCAAGAATAACAGAGTATCAATTAGAGACTAAAGGATGGAAATGGATGGAAGTAAAATGTGAAATTTATAAGTTAGGGAAACAATCAAAAGAATCACTTGGGTCTGTTCTGCTCATTGATACTTGCACGTCACCAGCTAGTTAGGGTTTGGAAGGATATATCGTGTAATTTCTCTTCTAGGAATGATTAGGGAAATTTCCTTTCTAGATCACTTGAGATCATGCCTTAAGTTAACATTGTCGATTTCAAGATATGTTTGATGGTAGTTTCAATTGGTCCTTCAAGGGGTTTTTGCTCTTGCGTTCACAATTTTCTCAAATTATAAATAGAGATGCACGAACTTTCTCAAAATTAGCCAAATCTTTTCATAACCAAAGAACCAAATTATAAGCTGTTGGTTTTTTTTTTTTTTTTTTTGGTTATATTACCTACATACTTTCATTAGTTTTTTTTTTCTTTTTTCTTTTTTTCTATTTATTTGTACTTATTTCTACCCCAAACTCCTCTCCTCTTGTCTATTAAGCTAGCTAAAGGATTAATAGTACTCCTTACTAGTGAGTATACTCTCATTTTTCTTAATATGTGGATGTAGACATATTGCCCAACAACGTTTAACCCTTTTTTTTCTTCTTCTTTAATTTTTGATAACGGGTTTTTAGGATAAAAGCTACTTGATACTAAAAATAAAAAATAAAAAGGTAACCAAATTTATTGAGCTTGGAATTTTAAACTTTTGAGTCACAATATTTTTATTTTTTATTTTTTGGATTTCTATCACAATATTTGGACGATGAGTATATATTCATTTAGCCTATATTTGACAGAGTGGAAATGGTAGAAGAATGAAGTTAGAAGAGGAATTTTATATTCTTACATTGTTTGGTTGAGGGGAAATTGAAAAGGAAAGAAGTTATCAATTCATAAGATTCGCCATTTTTTATCCTTCTAAGTTTAAAAAGAAAAGATGAAGGAAATTTTTGACCCAAAAAAATGATATGTAAAATAACCTCAATGATCCCTCTTCAACTTCTTATTTATATAATAGTGTAATTGTGAAATGCATTTAATTAGACTTTTTTTTTTTCTTCTTCTTCTTCTATCTCTTCTATCGAATAACATAAAATTAAGAAAATTAATTTAAACAACTTTTATAGCTAAAATTGAATTTGGCATATCTATCTTGTTTTATTCCTTTCACATTTGAACAATAAGTACGTCCTCAAATTCCAGGAAATTAAGCTCATGTCGACATGAATTCATGAACGTGCAGGATCCTTAAGAAGCATTTTTGTTAACACCGTCGCTATTCACGTTATGGCGTTTTCTACTCCAGTTATACATGGAATCTAATATCATCCTAAACTTCAGTTGCATGTACTAAATGAATAGAACTAAATAACCATATTAATTAGTATAGTCAATTACCTATACATACTATATATGTGCATGAACTACTATCAATTCTTATCAATTTATAGGCAGGAATCAAACCTAACAATTGTTGTTGACATTATACAGTTTAGCGTTATTTTTCCACATGATATAAATGATAGAATATGAATTCTCATATCCTTAAGTTAAAAAATTAAAAATTAACTAAGAAACCTTAAATTCACAGTACAACTTGTTATGTTGTAGATGTGTCTAAATGTGGGAAATGGAAAAGAACGATAGTCGTATGCTAGGCATGTGATTGAGCATATACATACGTGTAAACTAATTAGAGGTTGCAGAATATAGCTCAACATTAATTTCACATATAACATCTATATATGTAATAAAATTCAAATCCTCGTATCTTAAACTAAAAATTTTAAAAGTTAACGAAGCAACCTTAAATTTACAGTACAACTTTATGGAATGTTGTAGATGTGAGAAATAGTAAAGGACGATAGAGTCATGTGCTATGCATGTGACTACTGCTTATGAGCATAAACAAACGTGTAAGTTTATTAGAGGTTACAAAGCCAGATTCGCATCCGATTTAAGAACAAACATAAATATATATATATAAATATATATAAACACACACGTACACACACAAAGCACAATAAATAATAAGCTGTGTCTTATAGTGAAAAGGAATTCCACCAGTCAAGATTCCACCATGTAAGCATAGTTTTTGACTTCTAGCTATGTGAAATACAATACATGCTCCAAAACCGCCCCTATAAATATACCTTACCCTTCAGCCTCATTCTTTAACTCACTCTTAATTAGCCCCCAAAAATTCCAACCCAAGCTCTCAATCACTAAGCTTCTTAATTACGATTAGTCATTAAGAAGTTTTCACCTAGCAATCTAGTCTTCATATGGTTTCCATAACTTCATCTTCAGCCATGATCAGAAACTCTAGTTTGCAAGGTCCGGATAAGTACTTATACCCAATGGTTTCTGACCGGTTTTCCAAAAAGAAGCGCCTAGTCACCATCCAAAAACGCGACGTCGTTCGTGGCTTGACGGTCACGAACGTCGCAACTCCGCCATTGCCAAAAACCTCTCCTCCACCGCACCGACAGAGCAGCGGCCACCGTGATCATTCAAGCCATGTTCATGTTGCGTGGACAAGTGTAAGGCAGGAGAGATGGGAGGGAAAGTTGGTGGTTGATGGAGAAATACCACTCTGGCTGGTATGTAAATTACTTGATTAAGATAATTATTGACCATACTATTAACAGGAGTTAGTGCAACTTTTCCTGATCCTTGGAAAATGACATTAAAGTTATAATTTCTAGGATAATAAACTTGCATGAACTTTGGATACTAGTAGCTTAGCTTCTTTTGCTTCTTTATTCATTTTTTTGTTTTATTCTGTGTTTAAAATACACCAATCCATTTATTTATTCATTGGGTTGTCCCTACACGAGAATGTGTTTTAGTGTGCAATGACAAACAACTGATGTCATGTTGTATTGAGACACATTTTATTATTCCATTAATCACCTGATCTCGGTATTGTTGTGATATGATGCGTCAAAAGAAACAAAGGAAGCATATTCCTAAGCTAAATTTTTTTAAAATTTAACATCTCTTTTTAATTAAAATCTTCGACCAGAACAATGTTCTGTATACTGTCTTGTTTGTAATATATAATATTATGTATGTTGTGTCATGTCCGAACACATATTAATCTAACGATATAATATAGGGTCAATGACACGTAATATTAAGACTATTAATATGTATACAAAACATGTTATTTATAATAATAATTTTACATAATATTATATTATAAAAAATTATAGAAAGCGTTACATAAATAGTAATTATGTATATCAAAATATATATTTATTAGATGAGTATGATGGTCCAATAAAAGACTATGTAAATATATATTTTTAAATTACTACTCGCCTTGCAACTAATCATGTATTTCTTATACATTTCAAGAAGAAAATCCTGAAACTATTCAATAGATCAAGTGTATCCATTCATCATATTTTTTGGTACACCCATCCAATTGAAATTTAACATTTAGACCGTTTGTTTATGTCAATCTTTTATAATTATATTTCTCTTTCTTAACTTGTATTTTATTAATTATTATTTCAATATCCTCCATAAATTTTCTACTTAAATCCCTTTTAACAATTAATTAACACTTAATCATTATTTATAATTTTGAAAATAATTTTTTATACGTATGAAGTTCTTAATTAACATTTATCTATCATTTTTAACTAAAATAATTTTGCAATTGTACTTGTTTTGGAAGGAAACAATGTCTTCTCCTCCTCGTTGTTGTTCTTCGTTAATGAATGAAAGTTCTTTTTTTTTTTTTTCCCCCCTTCTTTTGGGAAAATTAATGAATGAAAAGTTATACTTTGGGAGATCATATCTACGCCCAAAGGCATATATTTCAAAGCCAATCCAATCAAAATGATCATGAAAATTTAAATTAATATATATAATATATATAGTAATTCAATTAAGTACGTTTTTAACGATATGTATTTCTTGCCTTTATCCTATCCAACAACACTTTGGCTTTTTGTTTATTTCTAATATATAAAAATAAAAAAAATGTAGTCCTTAGTAAGATTTACATATATGAAATAATTTTTTAAATATAAAAGAAACAATATTTAAAGTTAATTAAATAATAAAGGTTTTTTAAAGTCATTCAATGTAAGAGTATTTATGGAGACTTTATTTCAATAATTATTGCAATACACATTAAGAGAAATGTAATTAAAAAAGTTGACATAAAAAATTGTCCAAATGTCAAAATTTTATTTAATAGATGTATCAAATAAGTATAATAATATGGTACATCCCATCTATTGAATGATTTCTCGGATATTGGTTTACGCATATAGGTCAAAATCAAACTAACAAATGTGAATGGAAAATATTAGGATACCAACTCTAATCTCAACTTTTAATTATTAATTTATATGGTATAGAGTTTTTTTTTATTGGTAGTATTGCCATCATAATTTGTATGTCCTAATAAAAATATGACATATAAATAGATATTTTAAAATTGAGATTATAATTAGCATGGTTAGCACTGCTTAAACAAGAATACAATGTACAACTCCTAGAATATAACGAAAATAAGCTACGAACATAAATATACACCAAAATATAAAAGAATATCACAAAATTAAAAAAAAAAACTAATTAATCAATCAACTAATGGTCCAATAATTTCAACATGCAGAATGGGACGTACCTAAGGAACGGTCCGGGCATATGGCACATCGGAGACTACAACTTCCGCCACCTCTTCGACGGCTACGCAACCCTAGTCAAGCTTGGCTTCCATGGCGGTCGTGTAACCTTCGGCCACCGCCAAATCGAGTCCGACGCCTACAAGGCCGCCAAGAAAAACAACAAGCTCTGCTACCGCGAGTTCTCGGAGGTCCCAAAACCCGACACCTTCCTCGCCTACGTTGGCGAGCTCGCCAGGCTCTTCTCAGGCTCCTCGCTGACCGACAACGCCAACACCGGCGTCGTGAGGCTCGGCGACGGGCGCGTGGTCTGCCTCACGGAGACGCAGAAAGGGTCGATCGTGGTCGACCCGGAGACGCTGGACACGCTCGGGAAGTTCGAGTACAGCGACTCGCTGGGGGGTCTGATCCACTCGGCGCACCCGGTGGTGACGGAGACGGAGTTCGTGACGCTGTTGCCTGACTTGGTGAGCCCGGGGTACTTGGTGGTGAGGATGGAACCGGGGAGCAACAAGAGGAAGCTGATCGGAAGGGTGAGCTGCCGCGGCGGGCCGGCGCCGGGGTGGGTGCATTCGTTCCCGGTGACCGAGCACTACGTGGTGGTGCCGGAGATGCCGCTGAGGTACTGTGCGCAGAATCTGCTCAGGGCTGAGCCCACGCCGTTGTACAAGTTTGAGTGGCATCCGGAGTCTAAAGGGTTCTTGCACGTTATGTGCAGGAGGAGTGGCAAGATTGTAAGTAATCTCTCTCTCTTCTACTCTGATTTTTATTATTATTTTTTTAATAGATAACAAGACGGAGCAATTATCATCAAACGTTGCCTCTCGCATTTTCCCTATTATATAGTTTAGTGCAACTCTTTGCAAGGATATTGCTATATAAACTAGAATTTTATTTGATATAGGGACATTTTTCCTAATTTAACCAACGGCTACTAATTTTAATATCAATTTTTGAATATTAACCTACATGATTTTTATTAATATATATGAATTTTCTGTAATTGTTGATAAGAAAAAAAAATAACCCATTCTCACGTAAATTGATATTTAAAAATTAATATTATACCGTTGATGAAATTATTGTATCATCATTAGTATTAGCGGTAGATTAATTCATTAACTCCAGTCATAATTTAACATGACAAGGTGCCATGGAGGCAGAACCAAAAACTTTTCTACAAGCATGAATTATATTTTTTTTGTTTTAATAAAAAGGTGCAGAGAATTCAAATTCCATAACTTATGTAAAATAAGGTATAAAATCGTTAATTTATATATGCAAACGCTCTAAATCAAAAATTCAAATTGAAAGAATGACTACTATATATTTTTTTTTTTTTACGTGTAAGTTTATTACGTTCAAGCAAATATTTTATGGCTAGTACTCTTCGATTATGAAGGTGGCGAGCGTGGAAGTACCACTGTTCATAACATTCCATTTCATAAACGCTTATGAAGAAAGAGACGAAGAAGGAAGGTTGAAGGCTATTGTTGCAGACTGTTGTGAGCACAATGCGGACACGACCATCCTGGATAAGCTGAGGCTGCAGAATCTCCGGTCTTCCAACGGCCAAGATGTACTACCAGATGCCAGGTACAGAAATACTCTTGAGTCTTGATTAATGATATATATTGCTACATGTTATTGATCATAAATAAATGTTGTACTCTAATTATTATTTTTGGTCTCTGATTGATACACTCTAATTAATTAACAATTGATTTGTCAGGGTTGGAAGATTTACCATACCAATGGATGGGAGTCCAAATGGGAAGTTGGAGGCAGCTTTGGACCCAAACGAACATGGCAGAGGGATGGACATGTGCAGCATAAATCCAGCTTACTTGGGCAAGAAATACAGATACGCTTACGCTTGTGGAGCCCACCGCCCATGCAATTTCCCCAACACTATCACTAAGGTATCCTCATACATTTTCAACCTATATACATATATATATATAGGAGCGGTGTATATATATATATATATATGAAACCTCTTCTACTCGACAGCAGGACAGTAGCAACAATTATAATAATTTATTTACATTTTGTAACTACTGTTTAATTCACATATAACTTTCTATTCAAAACATTTTAATATAAATTATTTAAAATGAATGATAAATATTACTAAAAATATTTCATTAGAATCGATTAGTTGTTACAATAATACATTAAAAAAAAAAGTTACAATTTCTGTTCTTGGTGCCGCACAAGAGAGCTACCGTATATGTATATATCAATAAATATATATATATATGCTTATTTACAACCGTTGATATCATCCTAGTAGTATAGTAGTTCCTGTGCTTAGTGAACATGTATGCTTATTCATGATAGTCTTCAGTCCGATAATCGTGCACGTTCAACAATATAAATTTTTAATTAGATACAACAGTTAATTTACATTTAGATTTCCGTGTAATATTATACTATTTATAGTTATTAATTAAAAAAAAACATATATCATAGATAATATTACATATTAATTATCTCAATATTATACACTTTGGCTTTAAACGAAATTGCCGGATCAACATGAATGCCTGACACAAGACCTTCCTTGAGGTGGAAACATTTTTCTTACTTGAGGTGGAAACTTTTTGTAAGTTTAAAGTATGTAATGTCACAGATTGATTTGGAGAAGAAGAAGGCAAAGAATTGGCACGAGAATGGCTCAGTGCCATCAGAACCATTCTTCGTGGCTCGACCAGGTGCAACAGAGGAAGATGACGGTGAGTACTTGCATAAATTAATTTATTCACCAATTTAATTAAACAATAGATCTTCAACCAATTAAAAAAAAAAAAAGTAGATTAATAAATGCCAATACTAACCGTCTAGCCCCATTAGTGTTCATTTCCTTTACTTGAAACATTGACACTTTTGAATACTTTTAACAAAGTGATCAATATCCAAAATTCCTAGCCAAATAATTGACATATATATAAATATATACATATTTATTTATTTATATTTATGTATGTATATGCAGGTGTGGTGATATCAATGATTAGTGAGAAAAATGGAGGTGGATACGCACTGTTATTAGATGGGTCCTCTTTTGAAGAGATTGCCAGAGCAAAGTTTCCTTATGGCCTTCCTTATGGGCTCCACGGTTGCTGGGTTCCAAACAAGTAACTAAACCAACCTAAAACTGGAGCTTTCTGAACAAGGAATTACTTCAGTTAAAAGAGTTGAATATTTCTTCTAGTTGTACTGATAAATATATATATACATATATATTTATATATATGCAGCAACCAGTGTAATTATAAGATGTGTTTATATGGTAATTTATTGATGCATAAGCAAGCAAGTGAAGATTTGGTTAGTTATGTAAATGTAAAATCTTTCATTTTGTCATATTATATATAAAATCTCAATTTCATTTGAGATTAAATATAATGAGAGCTCAGTAGTTAGGACCAAATAAACTCATATATGTATATATGCATACATGTAGATAAATGCGTGCAGTGTGTTGTTTGCATAACACAAATGAAGACTGATGTGAAATTGATCCACCTTGAAGACATGATTAGAATTAAATTCTTACTATAATTCGAAGGAGTTTAGAGAAATCCTTCACAAACATATGGAGTGGTTTAATTATTTACTGCACTAACATGTTTTATGCCAAAAAGAATATGAGAAAATAACTTTTCTCCCTGATGAAAGATGAAAGGTAAAAACTAATTAACAAGCCCGGAGTTGGACTCGGGGGCTTTCTTTTCTCATCAACACATCTTTGAGATGTAGTTCCGATGAGCTTACAAGAAGAAATCAAGCCTAACCAGGTATCATCAGCAGCATAGGCAAGGATTAATTGCTGAAACAATAAGTTACCACTCGAGATTCTGATCACTTCTGGTCAGTATAAACAGCGTCGACATCATCTAGTTCCAGTAATTTGGCTATGAGTTCCTTGTTTAAGCCCATAGCTTCATCATCTACCTGAAACCAACCATTAAAATCGATAATGTTTATAAAAATGGGCGATATTCTTTAGCCTACATGGTTCATTTTAACTCTAAACGTTCTTGTGTTCAGGAAATCGAAAAAACCCGTTATAAATGAGGGTAACATACCTCGATAGTGGTGATTGGAATTAGTTCAGAACCATTATCACTCTCGAAATTTATTCCTTCCTCGCGTAGTTTTGACAATATTGCTGAATAGTTCTCTGACGAACTTACAATTTTAAAGTAGCTACCAGAGAGCAAGAAAGAAATTAGGGAAAAAAAATTTATATGGATGGATTACAACACAAGGATACCAAATTTCAGAAAGTAGAGTTACAACACGAAGCATAGATATCAGAAGCATAACTGATAAAGTTCTACTTACCTCTCTGGCGTATCTTCTTCAGCATCATCTTCGTCATATACCGGAGGTTCAACAACATCCTCTGCACCAGCATCTAGTGCAATTGAAAGGAGTTGATCCTTGTCAGCATCTGAGGCTTTTATATTCACAATTCGAACACGTCTGAACTTAAACATAACAGATCCTGGATCCGCCATCTTCCCCCCACAGTCCTTCACTACCTGTCTTACAGCAGCCACAGATCGAGTAATTTTATCTGTCAAGACTTCAACAACGATACTAACTCCCGCAAAACCGTACACCTGACAATTGAGAAAAACAGTTTGATAAGCCAAACAAACACCCAACATGTATCACCAGATGTCTCAAAATGCAACAGGATGTATAAACAATTAAACGATATCTACCTCATAGATTTTCTCAATGTAAGTTTCTTGCCCTTTCTCGGAAGCTTTCTTAATGTTTCTCTCCAAGATATCTTTTGGGACATCAAGCTCCTTGGCTTTCTCAAGTATAGCGGCAAGGGCTATGTTTGATGTGGGATTTGGACCACCTCTCTTTATGCTGAATTATTTGGACAACTGAAATGTATGAGGGGTGATTTACTCCATAACAAATAAATTAACAGAGAACTGCTTCTTTGGCAACAAATAAAAGAAAAAAAAATATGTCGGTTGCTCAATGATAGAATTACCAAAGTTACACAGGAAAATAAAAATGTTCCATATATATATATATATTTGACATATTAAACTTTGGTAGCATATTAAGGCACACTAACTTACGCGGACACGACTTCCTTTCCAATCTTGGAATACAGCTTCATCTTCTTCGCATCTTGAGCCCCCTGCATTGAGGACACATTCATCAAGCTAAACAAAGAATAAAAAACGAAACATTCACTAAGGGTTCATTTGGTATACATGATAGGACTACACTGGATAGGATAAAATTAAGGGATTGGATTAGAATGTGTAAAAGAGGATAGGATTAGATAATATACTCCTCTTGAAGGGGATAATCACATCCCCTTCTAAGGGGATTAAATATGAGCTTATCCAATCCAGTTTTTCAAAATTTCTTGCCAAATATAGAATTAAAATCTAGTCCAATCCTATCCTCCTTAGCCCAATGCCCCAAACATGCACTGAAGGAATAGTGCAAAATTTTCATACGTAAAAGTTACATTGCCGTCCATTCTTGTGACATACAGATCAATCCGTAAACTCAAACCAAACTCAGAGGACATGCAAAACCATATTGGAAATAACTATACGGAATAAAAGATATATCAATCACAAGTCAAAATCTAACAGGACTATACTATGTAACTTACTAAAGCAAGAAGATAATCGACAACTAGGTGACTTACTAAAGCAAGAAGATACTTGACAACTAGGTGATGCAGAGTGATGCAACCATTTCTCTGTTACTTTGAACACCACTTACTACCAAACTCGGGAAACCACCCAAGCACTGCCCATTTGGGCCCTTGCTTCGAGAAATCCCTTACGAATAAGCGAACGGGCTCAGGCACTTCTTCGAGGCCCATCACCCAAGTTCAAGTAAACTCCTGCATCACCGGGACTTTTGTCGAGCAGGTGGTGCAAGTGGTGTTCATGAACAACAAATACTCAACAGAGCTTGAAACCATGTGAAATTAATAACAGGCAATCAGAACTACCCTTCAGAAGAACAATTCAAGGAAATGACTGAACAAAGGACGAACCTTGCGGCCAGCGATTTTGCAGGAACGCCTTCCCATGCAGAGAGGAGAGAAAGTCCGTATAGTCCTGATCGTATCAGTACTGCCGAAACCCATTTTCCACACGCGATTCCATGAAGGAAACGACGATATCGCCGAAGAACACGACAAGTCCCTTCCCAGCAAGCCGTTTCCTGAACCGGAAAAAGCCCCAGAGTCACTCCTCACTACCTCTTAAACGACATTTCTCATTTGAGAAAACAAAACCAAAAAAAAAAAATAAAATTAAGTAAAGTGGGCTAAAAAGAAATTACCTAGGAAAGAAATGGAGTACGGGTAACTGGAAGAAACTCCATTGCAGAATCTGGAGAAACAAATCATGCCGAATGTTCTGATTGAACAATATGAATTCATTTCTTTCTTTATTTTTTTAAATATATTTCCGATTGTTTATACTTCTTCTTCAATAATATGACATGTGAAGAAATGTTTTAGATTTTTTTTTTTTACCTTAAAATTTTCTGATCGAGCATGCAGGGTCTTGAATCTAGTGAAACATCAAGACCATTCTGTTTCAACGGATTCATCTTTTAACGTCTGCCTATCTCATTTTTTTTAATAATTATAAAAACGTTCATTTTCACAATTTTATTTTAAAACATGTCTTTCTTTTACATGATTATATAAATATCTTTTATATTATATATAAATATTTATTTAAATAAATATCTTTATTATCTATTTTAGAAATAATAATTCATATTAATAAGTTATATTTGTATTATGTTTAAACCTTTATTTATATTATAATTTTTGACACGAATATAATCTATTTAATTATCATATCAAGAAATAAAATCCAAACATAACTCTTAATTAAATTGGTTGATATAATATGACTCGTATAACCCATTTATTAAACAGATTTTAATGTCTCATTTATTTATTACATTGCATTTGCATTATATATATGCAATGTAATTTTTATTCAAATGTAAAAATATTGTATTCAACTACCAATCACATCACATTTTAAATCGAATACAATCACTATTCATTCTTTTACCTTTTCTATTACCGTTACTAATTACATTACATACTCTCTTTTTCTCTCTCTTTTTTCTCTCTACTTTTATTTTTCATATCACATATTTATTATTTAAATACAATTCTAATATTTTTCATCTAAACACACATCACATTCAAATGTAATGTAAATTTTTTTCATCCAAATCACGTCATCGCAATATCTAGAGGAAACCCCATTGCAGAATCTAGGGAACAAAATCACGCCAAACGTTCTTATTGAACAATATGAATTCATTTCTTTCTTCTTTTCTTTTCTTTTTTTTTTACATATTTACGCTTATTTATACTTCTTCTTCAGTAACATAGGATGTGAAGAAGTGTTTTAGTTTTTTTTTTTTTTAGGTCAGAATTTTCTGATCAAGTATGTGGAGTTCTGAAATCTAGTGAAATGACAAGACGATACTCTGTTTTAGCAGATTTATCTCTGAGGTTTGGCCACCTTGTTTTTTTAAATAATTATAAAAAAATTCATTTTCACAATCTTATAAAATATGTCTATCTTTTATGTTATTATATAAATATTTATTTGAATAAATATATGTATTATCTATTTTAGAAGTAGTAATTCATATTAATAAGTTATGTTCGTATTATGTTTAAACCCTTTTATTGATATTATAATTTTTGAAACGAATATAACCTATTTAATAATTGTGTCAAGAAATAAAACCTAAACTTAACTCTTTAGTAAAATAGTTGATACAACATGACTTGTGTAACCTGTTTATCAACAGATTTTAATGTCTCATTTATTTATTGTATTACATTCATATTACATTCATTTGAATACAATTTTCATCCAAATACAAAAATATTACATTTAAATACCAATTACATCACATTTTAAATCCAATACAATTATTATTCATCATTTCATCTTTTCTATTACTTTTATTAATCACATCACACACTCTCTTTTTCTCTCTAATTTGATTTATCACATTACATATTCATTATTTAAATACAATTAAAATACTTTTTATCCAAACACACATCACATTCAAATGCAATGCAGATATTTTTCATCCAAATCACACCATTGCAACATCTGGAGGAGACCCCATTGTAGAATCTAGGAAAGAAAATCACGTCGAATGCTCAGATTGAACAATATAAATTCATTTCTTTCTTTTTATATATATATATTTACGATGGTTTAAACTTCTTCTTCAGTAACATGGGACGTAAAAAAGTGTTTTCAAAAAAAAAATTTTTTTTTTTGAGCTCAAAATTTTATAGTCCAACATATGAAGCTCTGAAATCTAGTACAACAACAAGATGATGCTTTGTTTCAGCAGATTTATCTTTGAGGTTTGGTTACCTCGTTTTTTTTTAATAATTATAAAAAAATCCATTTTCACAATCTTATTTTAAAATGCATATATTTTTTATATTATTATATAAATATTTATTTAAATAAATATCTGTATTATCTATTTTAGAAGTACTGATTCATATTAATAAGTTATGCTCGTATTATGTTTCACCCTTTTATTGATATAATAATTTTTGACATGAATACAATTTATTTAATAATCATGTCAAGAAATAAAACTCAAATATAATTTTTTGGTAAAATGGTTAATACAGCATGACTCATATAACACATTTATCAAACGGATTTTAATGTCTCATTTGTTTATTATATTGCATTTGCATTGCATTCATATGTAATACAATTTTCAACTAAATGTAAAATATTGTATTTAAATACCAATTACATCACATTTTAAATCTAATACAATCACTATTCATTATTTCTCATTTTCTATTATTTTTACTTATCACATCACATACTCTCCTTTTTTTTTTCTCTACTTTTATTTATCATCTCACATTTTCATTATAAAAATACAATTTAAGTACATTTCATCCAAAACATACATCGCATTCAAATGCGATGGAAATATTTTTCATCCAAATCACATCATTACAGTATCTGGAGGAGACCCTATTGCAGAATCTAAGGAAGAAAATCATACGGAATACTTTTATTGAACAATATGAATTCATTTTTTTCTTCTTTTTCTTTATACATTTACGATTCTTTATAATTTTTTTCAGCAATGTGGAATATGAAAAAGTGTTTCAGTTTTTTTTTTTTTAGCTTAGAATTTTCTGGTCGAGTATGTGGAGCTCTAAAATCTAGTGAAACGACAAGATGGTACTTTGTTTCAGCAAATTCATCTCCGAGGTTTAGCTACCTCTTTTTTAAAATAATTATAAAAAAAATCTATTTTCACAATCTTATTTTAAAATACATCTATATTTTATATTATTATATAAATACTTATTTAAATAAATATTTGTATTATTAATTTTAGAAGTACTAATTAGTATGGATAAGTTGTGTTCGTATTATATTTAATCCTTTTATCAATATTATAATTTTTGATACGAACACAACCTATTTAATAATCATATCAAGAAATAAAACTCAAACATAACTCTTTAATAGTATAGTTGATACAACATGACTCATGTAACCCATTTATTAAACGGATTTTAATGTCTCATTTGTTTATTGTATTGCATTCGCATTACATTCATATAGAATGTTATTTTTACCAAACATAAAAATATTGTATTCAAATACTAATCACATCACTTTTTAAATCCAATACAATCATTATTCATCATTTCACCTTTTCTATTACTTTTACTAATCACATCATATACTCTCATTTTCTCTCTACTTTTATTTATCACATCACATATTCATTATTTATATAAAAATATTGTATTCAAATACCAAACATAAAAATATTGTATTCAAATATTAATAACATCACATTTTAAATTCAATACAATCATTATTCATCATTTTACATTTTCTATTACTTTTACTAATCACATCATATGCTCTCTTTTTCTCTCTACTTTTATTTATCATATCACATATTCATTATTTATATAAAATTAAAATACTTTTCATTCAAATACGCATTGCATTCAAATGTAATGTAGATATTTTTCATCCAAATCACGCCATTGCGGTATCTAGAAGAGACCCCATTACAGAATCTGGGAAGAAAATCACGCCAAACACTCTGATTAAACAATATGAATTCATTTCTTTCTTTTGTTTTTTTTTTTTTCTTATTTACGATTGTTTATACTTCTTCTTCAATAACATAGAACATGAAGAAGTGTTTCAGGTTTTTTTTTAGCTTAGAATTTTATGATTGAGTATATGGAGTTCTGAAATCTAGTAAAATGACAAGACAATAATTTATTTCAACGGATTAACTTTCGAGGTTTGGCTACCTCATTTTTTTTTTAAATAATTATAAAAAAGTCTATTTTCAGAATCTTACTTTAAAATGCGTCTATAGTTTATATTATTATATAAATATTTATTTAAATAAATATTTGTATTATTTATTTTAGAAGTACTAATTCGTATTAATAAGTTATGTTCATATTATGTTTAATCCCTTTATTGATATTATAATTTTTGACACGAATACAACCTATTTAATAATCGTGTCAAGAAATAAAACCCAAACATAATTCTTTAGTAAAATGATTGACACAACATGACTCGTATAACACATTTATCAAACGGATTTGAATGTCTCATTTGTTTATTGTATTGTATTTGCATTGTATTCATATGCAATGCAATTTTCATTTAAACGTAAAAATATTATATTCAAATATCAATTACATTACATTTTAAATCTAATACAATCAATATTTATTATTTCATCTTTTCTATCATTTTTACTAATCACATCATATATTCTTTTTTTTTTCTCTATTTTTTTTATCACATCACATATTAATTATATAAATACAATTTAAATACTTTTCATCTAAAACACACATCGCATTCAAATGTAATGTAAATATTTTTCATCTAAATCATGCCATTTCTGTATCTTGAGGAGACCCCATTGCAGAATCTAGGGAAGAAAATCACGTCAAATGCTCTTATTGAACAATATGAATTCATTTCTTTCTTCTCTTTTTTTTTTTTTTATACATTTACGATTGTTTATACTTCTTTTTCAGTAACCTCGGATATGAAAAAGTGTTTTAAGTTTTTTTTTTTTTTTTTTAGCTTAGAATTTTTAGCCAAGTTTGTGGAGTTCTGAAATCTAGTGAAACAACAAGACAATGCTTTGTTTCAACAGATTCATCTCCGAGGTTTGGCTATCTAATTTTTTTAAATAATTATAAAAAAGTCCATTTTCACAATCTTATTTTAAAATACATCTATCTTTTGTATTATTATATAAATATTTATTTAAATAAGTACTTGTATTATCTATTATAGAAGTAGTAATTCTTATTAATATGTTATGTTCGCATTATGTTTAACACTTTTATTGATATTATAATTTTTAATACAAACACAACCTATTAAATAATTATGTTAAAACATAAAACCCAAATATAACTCTTTAGTAAAATGGTTGATATAATATGACTCATGTAACCCATTTATTAAACAGATTTTAATGTCTCATTTATATAAAATGTAATTTTCATTAAAATGTAAAAATATTGTATTCATATACCAATCACATCACATTTTAAATCTAATACAATCACTATTCATCGTTTCACCTCTTCTATTACTTTTATTAATTACATCACATACTATCTTTTTCTCTCTACTTTTATTTATCACATCACATATTCATTATTCAAATAGAATTCAAATACTTTTCATTCAAAATATATATCGCATTTAAATGTAATGCAAATATTTTTCATCCAAATCATACTAGTACAGTATCTAAAGGAGGCCCCATTATAGAATTTGGGGAAGAAAATCATGCCAAACGCTTTGATTGGACAATATGAATTCATTTTTTTCTTTTGTTTTTTTTTTTTTTTGTTTTTATATTTATGATTGTTTATACTTCTTCTTTGGTAACATAGAACGTAAAGAAGTGTTTCGTTTTTTTTTTTTTTTTTTTTTTTGAGTTTAGAATTTTATGATTAACTATGCAGAGCTCTAAAATCTAGTAAATCGACAAGACGATAATTTATTTCAACGAATTTACCTTCGAGGTTTGGCTACCTCATTTTTTTAAATAATTATAAAAAGTCCATTTTCACAATTTTATTTTAAAATACGTCTATATTTTATATTATTATATAAATATATATTTAAATAAATATTTGTATTATCTATTTTAGAAGTACTAATTCGTATTAATAAGTTATGTTCGTATTATGTTTAATCCCTTTATTAATATTATAATTTTTGACACGAACACAACCTATTTAATAATCGTGTCAAGAAATAAAATGCAAATATAACTCTTTAGTAAAATAGTTGATACAACATGACTCGTATAACATATTTATCAAACGGATTTTAATGTCTCACTTGTTTATTGTATTACATTTGTAGTGTATTCATATGTAATGTAATTTTCATTCAAACATAAAAATATTATATTCAAATACCAATCACATTACATTTTAAATCCAATACAATCAATATTTATTATTTTTATTAATCATATCATATACTCTCTTTTTTTTCTCTATTTTTTTTATCACATCATATATTAATTATATAAATACAATTTAAGTACTTTTCATCCAAAATACGCATCGTATTCAAATGCAATGTAAATATTTTTCATCCAAATCACCCCATTACTGTATCTGGAGGAGACCCCATTGCAGAATCTAAGGAAGAAAATCACGACGAATGCTCTTATTGAACAATATGAATTCATGTATTTTTTCTTTTTATTTTTATACATTTACGATTGCTTATACTTCTTTTTCAGTAACATAGGATACGAAAAAGTGTTTCAAGGTTTTTTTTTTTTTTTGAGCTTAGAATTTTTTGGTCAAGTGTGTAGAGCTCTGAAATCTAGTGAAACGACAAGACAATGCTTTGTTTCAGCAGATTCATCTTTGAGGTTTGGCTATCTCGTTTTTTTAAATAATTATAAAAAAATCCATTTTCACAATCTTATTTTAAAATACATCTATCTTTTATATTATTATATAAATATTTATTTAAATAAGTATTTGTATTATCTATTGTCGAAGTAGTAATTCGTATTAATATGTTATGTTCGTATTATGTTTAACCATTTTATTGATATTATAATTTTTAATACAAACACAACCTATTTAATAATTATGTTAAGATATAAAACCTAAACATAACTCTTTAATAAAATGGTTGATATAACATGACTCCATTTATCAAACGAATTTTAATATCTCATTAATATGTAATGAATTTTCATTCAAATGTAAAAATATTGTATTCATATACCAATTACATTACATTTTAAATTCAATACAATCACTATTCATCATTTCACATTTTCTATTACTTTTACTAATCACATCGCATACTATCTTTTTCTCTCTCCTTTTATTTATCATATCACATATTCATTATTTAAATATAAGTCAAATACTTTTCATTCAAAATACACATCGCATTCAAATGCAATGCAAATATTTTTTATCCAAATCACGCTATTGCAGTATCTAAAGGAAACCCCATTACAGAATCTGAGGAAGAAAATCATGCCAAAGGCTCTAATTGAACAATATGAATTCATTTCTTTTTATATATATATATATATATTTGTGATTGTTTATACTTCTTCTTCAGTAACATAGAACGTGAAGAAGTGTTTCAGGTTTTTTTTTTTTTTAGCTTAGAATTTTATAATTGAGTACGTGGAGCTCTAAAATCTAGTAAAACGACAAGATAATAATTTATTTCAACAGATTCACCTTCAAGTTTTGGCTACCTCATTTTTTTTAAATAATTATAAAAAAAATCTATTTTCACAATCTTATTTTAAAATACGTCTATATTTTATATTATTATATAAATATTTATTTAAATAAATATTTGTATTATCTATTTTAGAAGTACTAATTTGTATTAATAAGTTATATTCGTATTATATTTAATCCCTTTATTGATATTATAATTTTTGACACAAACACAATCTATTTAATAATCGTGTCAAGAAATAAAATCCAATCATAACTCTTTAGTAAAATGGTTGATACAACATAATTCGTGTAACCTATTTTTTGAACGGATTTTAATGTCTCATTTGTTTATTGTATTGCATTCGTATGCAATGTAATTTTCATCCAAACATAAAAATATTGTATTCAAATATCAATCAAGTCACATTTTAAATTCAATACAATCAATATTCACTAATTCGTCTTTTCTATTACTTTTACTAATTACATCACATACTCTCTTTTTCTCTCCTTTTTTTATCTTTACTTTTATTCATCACATCACATATTCATTATTTAAATACAATTTAAATAATTTTCATCCAAACACACGTTACATTCAAATGCAATGCAAATACTTTTTATCCAAATGCAATTTACATTTAATGTCATGGCCCAAAATTTAGACACGTGACACGGTAGCCAAATCATAATATCAACCCGAGATTTAAGGAAAAAATTTATTACGAAAAACGGGTCAACATTATAATTTAGCTAAGCCTAATTATTTATAAAGTAGCATCATAACCACAAAACAAAATAAAGCAGAAAGTAAATACCTTTTAATGCGGAAATCAAACACAAAATCGGTTTTCAAAAGAAATTACCAATCATAAATATTTCCAAGCATAGAATTTAAATAACGTGAAATAAAGTCCAAACTTAATGTCTCATTACATCAGAACGAGAAACAGAAAGAAGAAGATAGAGAAAACGGATAGCATCATCCTCGGTAGAAACGGATAGCTCAACGATTTTCGGAACTACTACCTCCCGCACCTGAAAGTAGTCATTTCGAAATCACAAAGAAAAAGGGACGTGAGCGCTGGCTCAGTAGGACAGAAACAAAGGTGGGTTAACAGATAACATTTAAAAATATGACATAATATTTGTTTCCAAAGATAATCAACAATTTAAGAATACATGGCATAATAATCATTTAAAACAAAAAATCAACAATTTCGTGAAAACATTTTTAATATAAGTTTTATTCTGCTGAGGACTTAGCGTAGCTGCAATATACGTGCCCCAATATTAAAATAATAAATCATTAAAAAAAACCATTATATTTTGAGTGAGGACTTGTCGTAGCTATAATATACGTGCCTCGAATTGAATTATCCTAGATCATCTCGTTACGGTCTAAATAGGCCGAACGGCCCTACGCAGGTTTAGGGACCTTCCCCCATGGCGTCAACTTTGGGACGCACGCATCATTTACAATGATCGTGAACTAGAGCTCAATTATGTTCACCGGATTATTCAAAAGATGGTATTTACTAAGTTATATTATGCCATAAATCAAAACACGTTTTAAAATACACATTTAATTACCAAATACGTTGCATGCGTTTATTTCATCAAAAACAATATAATAATTTCATAAACTGAAAACAGCATGCCATCGATAAAACAGAAAAATTTAAAATACTTGACTACTCCCAGAAAAGGCTAGAACGTCCTACCTCAATTTTCGCACAAGCGTTGCGATAATGTGATCCACCAATCAAGCAAGAATGTCAAATAATTCCTATAATCAAACATATGATCAGTTTAGGTCTAGACATAATCAGCCAATCATTTTAGTGTGCCACAAAAGATTTCAAAACGTGTAATAAACATTTGGGATTTAAAATTTTTGAAAAACTCTAAGTTAAGATATTTCTGGTCATGGCAGACTGACCTAGGCTGATTGTAAAATCAATATCAATTCATTTTTAATACCAAAAATTCTAAATTTTTAATATGTTAAACTAGACATCCGTAGCTTTAATTCCATATAATTTTTATAATTTTTGGATATCGTTTGGTCATTCAACTAAGCCAAAAACCGAGGGTTGTTTTCAGGCATAAAAATCTGGGTTTCAGTTTCGATTCAAAACCTGGCAATTCTGTCCGCCTATCTTAGAAAAATATTTTGACTGGGCAAATGGAGGATTTTGGTTCTGAAATTTTGCAGGAATTTAGGGGAAATCTTGAATTTAATTTTAAGCTCAAGAATCACTCAAAAATCGTTTTTAAAACTCAAGTTATGGCTGACACAAATTTACTGTTCATATGATAATTTTCCAGATTTCCGTTTTTCTGTGTCCGAATTTCGATTAGCCTCAAACCAATTCAATTTTCATCCAATGATCACCAAATTTTGTGGAAAACCTTATTTATATGTCATTAACACAACCCAAGAATCAAATTGACAAAATCATAAAATCTTACACATATGATAATAGGGTTTTTGAAAAGGGGATCAATGAGGTAAAATTTTAGGGTTTGAGAGAAAAATCACACCTTGTTTGTGCTGCCCTATTTTTTGATGCTTGGTCTCCCTTTTGGCTGAATTTGTGTGAGTATTGGAGTCTTCAAAACAGTATGGAAATAGTGGAGAAAACCATATAAATTTCGGATTTAAAATCAAAAGGAGAAGGAAGGAAAAAGTTTGATTTCTCACCTTGTTTTTGTCTCAAAAGTTGTTGAATCTTTGAGCTACCTTTTGGTAGGTTTTATTTGCTGTTTTGGATGTGTTTTGGGAGAGAAAATTCAGAGAGGGGAGAGGGGAAAGCTGGCCGAAATTTTGAGGGGAAAAGGAGGGGTGAATTAGAGTTAAAAAGGGGTTTTTATACTAGGTTTTTTCTTTCCCTTTCTCTTCCTTGTTTGGCTGAAAATTTTAAGGGGCAAAAGAGAAAATTTTTGTGCTGTTTTGAGGCTAGGGTTTTCTCTCTTATTTCCCCTTAAGTGGCCGAAAATTATCCCTTAGTTTTTAAGGAAAAATAATTTGAATTTTAATTGAGTTTTAACCTAGCTTTTAATTCAAATAAAATCTCCTTTATTTCCTACACTTTATGACCGAATTTCTTCTTTATATCTAAGGAATGAAATTTGAATTTGAATCCTCCTTGGATTTGTGGAATTTAAATTTTAATTAAAATCCCAAGTGATGGCCGAATATTTTAGGGTTTCTTTTTGAAGTTCAAATTGTTGACTTTTTGAGCGGAATTTGACTAGGAAACCAACCTAGGGTTTCCAAAAGGATTTTTAATTAATTTTTGGCACACTAATTTTATTTAAATTATATATTGACCTTTAAATAAAATTTAAGACGTCACATTTAATGTATTGCATTTAAACACAATGCAAACGCAATTGCACTTACCAAACATCGCCTAAATGTGTCATACTAATGTATCAAGTCTACTTAATAATAAAGTCATTCAACCTATTCAATCTATTATTGACGTATTTTACTAACCTATTATCAATTTTAATACTAAAAGAAACTTATTAAACTCCTAAATATTAACCAAATTATAACAATCAAATTAACTCAGTTATAACTAAGCTACACCTAAACTTAGTTCACAAAAGATAAACACAAAACCAAATTAAAGTCTAAAACTAAATTAAGTTCACAAAATTTGTCACAACTAAGTTAAAACAAGCAAATAAATCTAAATGCAGGTCATACCACATACATAATCAAAAAACAAACTCCAAAAAACAAATATAAACTTCAATAACCTCCATATTTAAAGGTCTATTTGGTTGTCTTGATGGCAATGACTATAGTAGGGGCAGATGGTCCAACTCATTAGCTATAGCAAAGGTTGAACCTTGTTAGAGGGGCTCTTTATCTTTTAAGCTAATTTTAAATTGTCTTATGTGAGGTCTTCTACCTTATCTTTGACATCTACATCAAAAAGTTAACATTAGTTCAAGTCAAATTAGAAAATTACAACATAATCTTCCTTAACTTTAACATCGACACTTTAGGATTCAACGGAATGAAGATCGATCTCTATGACATTAAACATCATTTGTACAAATTCGAACACAATCATTATACTCAAATGCATCAAATTCGATCAACATATCTAAATAATAATGATAATAATAACATAAGGTTTCTCAAAAGTGACAAGGTTAAAAGTGCAACAATTTTATTAATATGGCATCAATAATAAAAACAATAATAATCTTAGAAATAGCATTAACTATAAATAAAAAAAATAGTTAAACGATTATAAAATTGAAAAGCAACAACATTTTATACAAAAAAAAAAAAACCAAAAGCTAAAACAAAATTACTAAAATGAGTGGGATGGACTTTTTGGAATGACATCAAAACAACAAACAATCATTCTTTCTAGAACGATTACATGATAGGAAGCTTTTAAGGAGCTCTATACATATGCATCAACCAAATTAGAACATTAATTTGAAAGGATTAGCAAAAACTAAAAGCAACACCAGAACGATAAAGTCACAAACCAACAACCCACAAAGAAACAAAGAACAAGACAAACTGCAAACAAGATAATCAAATATAATTTGATAATTTAAAAATAAAAATAAAAATAAAACAAAATAAAGAAGAAAATAAAAAATAGGGAACTAAAAGTCTAAACAATCTAAAAAACTAAAACAAAAAAATGGAAAAAAGAAAATTAAACATTGAAATAGAACAAAACCAAACAAAACAAAAGGAGAATAGAGAACAAAAGGAGTTAAGGAAATACCTAAGCTTCAGGCCGCGAGAAGAAGAATGAAGAGAAAAAAAGGGTGATGGTAAGAGATGGAGAACAGAGATGAAGAAGAAGAAGAAGAAGAGAGAAATGAAGAGCGAGAAGAAGAGGGGAGGGCGACGATGAGAGAGATCAAAGAGGGAGAACGGAGAGAAGAGAGGAAAAGCATAAATAAGAGAGAGAGAGAGAGAGAGAGAGAGGTAGCAGGTGGCAGGCGGTAGCCACTCAAAGTGTAAAGAAAAGAAAGAAAGTTAAAGAAATCCTAACTTTTTCTTTAGTCTTTTAGTCTATTAAAAAAATAAGAAAATAAAATATATAAAAGATATTTTGTATTTTTAAAATTTGAATTTTGAAAACTCAAAACTAAAATCACTATATGATATATAGAATAATATAAATCTATTATGGGTTGTAAATGGATACTTTATAGATCATGTTTGTGTCAACTTATACATGACTTATTTTTTAAATTGGTTATTTTGTGTCAATTGTCGTTAGATGGGTTCGACCTTTTATTTAATTGTATTTGATGGGTTTGATTCTTTTTGATTGAAATCTATTTAAGGAAAATCTAAGGGGGCGTTTGGTAAACGCATTGCATTTTGATTATATTTGAATGAAATTTGTTTTTTGAATGTTGTATTTGGTTGAAAAGTATTTGTTTTGTATTTGAATGAAATGTGTGTTTGGATGAAAAGTATTTTAGAGTTGAAAAGTTGATGTGATTGGTAAAAGTAGAGATAAATAGTAGAGTTGAAAAGTTGATGTGATTGTTTTAAAAATGTTTTGAATAGTAATTGTTTTCGTAGCACTGTTGTAAAATTTGTGTTTGGTGTAAAATTGTATTGTATTTGAGTAAAATTAAAATGAAATTTTCTCTCCAAATGCCCCCTAAACCATTTAATTTCATGTGGTTTCACGCTGTGTTGTCATGTCATCGTTATAAGCACTATTGTAGATGTGAATATAAATAAAAGAAAAAATAGATTATTTCAATTTAACACCTTCAATTCGGACATTTATGTAAATTTCTTTTCTTTGGAATTTTTTTAAGAATGCCTGAAAAAGACGCATCATGTAATATTGTCTCATCTATAAAAATTTCAAGATTTTTACTCTCTTATAATGTTAAATAAAAAGTGATTTTTAGATAAAAATCTGAATCCTAGGTAAATATCCTCAGCATGTGCACTAAGAGAGCTATTTCCATAATTTCCTCTTTTCTCTCTCTTTTCATTTTTCATTTTTTATTTTAAGAGATTTTAGTTAAATGCTTTTTTTAGGGAGTAAAAAAACATTTTTACAAAATTAAGCATTTGTTTGGTGAAACCATTGACGTTGAAAATTTTCAATTAGTTTTTACTAAAAAATTAACTCATATTCACTATTAATAACTCCAACAAAAACTTAAAAACTTAAACTTTAAATTTTCGTAACTTTTTTATTCAAAGTTCAAATAAAATGATTTTTTTATAAATTGTATAAAATTTTGAAGCAAATAAAACAAGATTTCTAGTGATATTTTTTCTAAACACATTTTAAATTTTTATAATTTTTAACTCAAATTTAAAATTTTTAACTCTAATTAACTAAATGTATAATTTCAAAATTCAGCTCAATTTAAATAAAATAGCTCAAAACTTTTAACTCAACTGAACTAATCAAAACACATAATATAAAACTAAATTATATTATTTTAAAATATTAAAAATAAATTATTTGCATATTAGAAGTAAGTGAATAATTTATCATAAATATACTATTTATTGTTATTTATTTTAGATATTTTTAAAATATAATATTTAATTCAATTCTTTATTATAAATTTCTATTTATTTCTTTCACTTGTTTTGTTTTTCTGTGTTATATATTCCCTTTAAATTTATTTTTACTCCACATTAACATAAAAAACCATTTTTTTTAAGGAAAAAAATATGCAAAACAAAGTTTAAACGGTGAAGATAAACTGAACATCCAAATAGATACTTAATGTAGCTAATCATTTAAAAACACCAATAAAATGATTACAAATATAAACCTAATAATAAGATCATATTTAATTATACCTAAAAATATAAAATTTGAATCCCCATCCATAACATTTAAAAAAAAAAAAAGCAGTACAAAAATACTATATATTATGCTATATGTTTATGAAAAGGTAAAAGCTAAAACATGGAAAGCGACGATGTATGAAAAAACGACATGAAGGAATATGGCAGCGAGAGCAAGGAAAGACGACAATGTAAAAAACGACATAGCATTTCAGGCTAATTAAAAACGACAACAGAAATGAGAACGACAACAAGTTGGAAAGCGACAGAAATGTGAAAAAGAAAAACAACAAAACAGAATGCTACGAAACACCTCATATGAGATGACACATACTCCACACAATCCCGTCCAAATTTAGTTGTCATTATAAATTGACGTTGATTGCCACGCTTTGTTGATTTCGGTGACTATATTGCCAATGCTAAAACTAAAAATTATAGAGACCATTTTGCTAATTCATATTTTACAACTTTGGGGACCATTTTAATGTTTGGTAGTCTGTATGGAGTTAAAATATTCATAGAATTGCTGCAATGATTAGCACTACCAACGCATGTGGGATGTTGTCGTTTAATGACCATAATTTTTAATTAGAACTGTCATTTAGCTGTCTAATAGTTCGACCAACTGTCATTGTATCTTCTTTATAATATATATATATATATTATTATAGTAATGATCATAATAATAAATTATATATATAATTAATGCTCGGAATCACATCCCAAGTTAGAAAAAAAAATAAAAGCAAGTAAAAAGAAATAACTTCAGCAATTTTGTGAGTAAAATTAGCAATAATAGAATGTACTTCTTAGTTAACAAATAACTAATTAACTTATATTGTGTGTGTGTGTGTATTAAGGGATATTCATTGGTATTGTAACTTTTAGAAACCAGAATAATGATATAATTTTAAGTCATTTTCGATGTAACAAAAAAATTGTGGAATTTTGTACTAAATATTTTGTTGAAATGTTAACAAGTCTTTCTTAAAAATTAAAAAAAAAAAACGAAGAGAAATTATTGAAGCAAGAAGATCCTTATTAGAGCATCTTTAATGAAACTCTAAATTAATATATATGTCAATAATAGACTATAATATTTATCTTTAAAAAAACCATGATATTTAGGTGGAAATAATGCTCTCCAATAAAATATTATTTTGATGTCAAATTTATCATTAAATTGATAAATTTCTAACTAAGTATAGCAAATATTAAATTTGACATTTGATTGTTATTAATTGATGTTTCAATTTTTCATCTAATCATTAAATAGCTATATCATTTTTAAATTATTTAAATATCAAAATTTTACTTTTATGAAATCTTTTTTTTTCTTTTTTTAGAAATAAGAAATTTTATTTCACAAGAAACAAAATACGCAAGATACTTATGGCCTTAAATACAAAAGAATTTGACCTCGAATAGACTTGGTCCACTAGTAAAGATCAAAATAGCACGAGGGTGAATATAAGTATCGAAATTCAAACGGGAAAAGACACACTTGACACAACTTCGAGCTTGACCATTTTTCTTTAAACAACACTAAAACAGTTGATAGATTAACCTAGTTTACCAAGATCAATCTCCACGTAATTGGGGTACTCACACCACGACATAGAGAGAACTCTAATCGGAAATCATATATCACACTGATTACAAACGAGTGAGAGACATAAGTAAAGGACATCGTCTCTATTGTCACTGAAGCAAAAACACCAGAGAAAAAGTAAAAATACACATCAAAAGGGCAAAAACATCAATGCCTTTATTATAATAAAACAAAAGAAAGATCCATCAGTAACAAACCATTGACCATTGAACCGAAGCTAAATCTGAACGAAGCCACCCCAAAAGGACGACCTACTTCCAAGACAAGTTAGATCTGCTCCAACAGATACGCTATTCCACACACAATTCCCACCACGAGAAAGCCAACATTGAGATAGGTTTGGGGTTTGAACTTCAAGGTTGGAAGCTTGGCAACTCGCTCGGAGGCAACACCAAAGCTCCGGCCAAATGCTGTATACTCAGAGAGAGAAAGAGAAGGATAGAGACTTAGGGATGATGAGAAAATGTAGATATAGTTTTTGTAATTACATGATACATTGAAGTACAAAGTCTCAGATATGTTATTGAAACGAATATAACCTTAACATATACATTGAAAATGGTTCCCACATTCGAAAACAAAAGGCAAGAACTCCATTGATAGTTAAGCTTTTGAAATTTAACTGGATTTCATTTCCTCATTATCAATTGACATCGTCGAGGATCCTCTATTTTTTTGTTTTTAGCCGTCATTTTGGTGGAGAAAGCAAAAAAAAAAAAACATAAATCAATCATTGTATTATTTTAAAGATAGTTTGTAAATACGAATCAATGGAAAAAAATTCTAATTTTACATATACCAATTTATGAGAAGACCCTTGTGTTGAAAGACATAATATGTTTCTAACAAAATCATTAAAATAAGGGGCAGAAACACAGTATAGCAGCATGTGAACATTTAGCAAATATCATACTTGAAAGTTTATATGTTTTCCTACTATCAAATTAAAAGTTCATTTCCTCTAAAAAAAAAATTAAAAGTTTATTGTAAAGAAAAAAAAAAAAACTTTGTCAAAGTCAAACAAGCCGCTATACAGTATTTTCCACGCACGCATCTGCATTCATATACATCAACATGCATGGTATTGAAGGAAACATTTACGACTCAGCTTTCAGGCAAAAGATATTAAAGAAAAAAAAAGTGTCAACCTCGTGATGAGCTTAATCAAAGTTTTAAAAACAATTTTAAAAAAATCAAAGTTGTTTCGACATTCCACCAATCTCGTAGATTTGGAAATTGTGTAAAACCTAACATATCACCTAATCCATCCTCCTCTAGAAGTTTGAAATAACATATTTTATATTTCTATCTTGTTTGTCTTTTTTAGCCTACATTTGACATACCGATTCAAACCGAACTTCTCTATTTCATTTTTATCATTTTTTTTAATCATAATATATATATTCCACTCCAAACCGTTGCACCAAATGTACCCTTATTTTTTTCTTACATTTTATTTTGTTTTTGTCATATCATCTTATCCCCCAAACGATCTTAGTTTTTTAAATATGTATTTTAAAGAAATATTTTAACGTATAAAGAAATAACATACTTATAAAGTGTTTGGTAAACATATTATGTTTGAATGCAATATATTGAATGTATTTTATAGTTGGATGAAAAGTATTTACTTTGCATCTGAATGTAATATGTATTTGGATGAAAAGTATTTATTTAAGAATTGAAAAGTTGATGTAATTGGTAAAAGTAGATAGGAAAATTGAGATAGAGAGAGATTATGATGTAAATGGAAAAAAAATTTATTTTCAAAATATTCAGGAATAGTACATATATTTGAAGTACTGTTGAAAAATATTGTATTTGAACGTAAAACTTTTACGTTTCGATGAAAATTACGTTATGTTTAAATGTAATACGAGTTTAAAACTGTAAATAAAGACTCTATTAGATAAAATTAAATCTTTTTACAAGTATAATCTAATAGTAATTTCACATCAATTCTATCAAACCATGAAGAGCTTGAATTTCTCATCTTCAATTTAAAAAAAAATTCAAGATAAATAAAAATGCTCTATAGGACACATTTTCTTACTCAAAGAAATTGTGCAATAAACTAATAACAAGTTTATCGTGTAACAAGGTTGCAGACAGTTGCCTATAATTACCCTATAATGGCCTTGACCATTTCTGGTCAAGTCCCGTAAAATGTGAAAAGTTCAATATCTAGTAAATACAAAGGACAACAAACTATGAGGGGCCATTAGTCCTGACAAGCAATATAAAAACAATGACAGTTTCCATGAAAAATTTTTATTTTATGTAAATTAAAAAAACCTGTTATTTTAATTTTTTGAATAATTTTTTGATAATCTAGATTATGATTGAAGTAGTAAGTTATTGTGCATTAAAATAGACAGTTAGGGGACATTTGGTAAAAAATTTCATTTTAACTTCACTCAAATACAATACAATTTTACACCAAACACAAATTTTACAACAGTGCTACGAAAACAATTACTATTCAAAACATTTTTAAAACAATCACATCAACTTTTTAACTTTACTATTTATCTCTACTTTTTCCAATCACATCAACTTTTCAACTCTAAAATACTTTTCATCCAAACACACATTTCATTCAAATACAAAACAAATACTTTTCAACCAAATACAATATTTAAAAAACAAATTTCATTCAAATACAATCAAAATGCAATGCGTTTACCAAACGCCCCCTTATACACCATATTGTTAAGAAAAAAAAATTTTTATCTGACCATTAAAAAATAGTTTTTAATGATATAAAATGAAAGGTCTTGGTCTGCCAATAGAAAATGAGATGGGATTTACCGGGTCGTGAAAGCGTGGTGCGTCCCTCACCGCCGTCAATGCCGACGTACATTGCGTGTAAGGAAAAAGAAGAGGAAATTACGAAAGGAAGCAAATGGTCCCACCAACGCCCAAACAAAGATGTACAGTCAACATCCAACGTTGTGCCTCCATGATCTGGCTTTTGTTTCCTTACTTTTTCACTTCCAAAACCAAAACCAGAAAAAAAAAAAAAAAATAATAATAATAATAGTAACAAAAAATTAAAAAAATAAAACTCAGTTGACATCTGATCTGGCTCCTTATCACGCGTCTTGTTTTTACTTGATTTATATATATATGAAATATATCCCACTTATGAAATGTTTCACCTTTTGAGCGTTGCACCTATGTTTCAATTTTATTCCATCAGTTTTATATATTTTTATTTATCTATAATTGTGATTATATTTAATATTATCAAATTAATTAATATTATTTCACATTTAATTTTAATTATATTATGTCTATCATTTACTTTAGATATTTTTGAAACAAGCTATTTACTTTAAGTATGACGCTAGACCATTCTATTCACTCCTAAAGGCCCCAAGCTACTCTTGCACTTTGGTCCTTCTTTATGTGTTATGTGACTTATGTCCCCACAAGAAGTTTGTTTACACATTTTCAAAAAGGAAGCCATTTACAACTTGAAAAATTTTTTGTTTTCTTTCTTTTCCCTTTTTTTAAACTTGCAATTAAAATATATATATATATATATGTATATATTGGACTCCTCCAATAACACATTGATCCATTCTGTGCTTAGATGTCCTTAAGCTGCATAACTGTGTGAAGATCTCTGTCCAGAATCTTCTTGTTAACCAGCGAGTGAATGTCGTAAGTGTCATGAGTCTGCAATATGTCTCCATCACTAGCAACGTAAATACTAGATACTTATAAAATCTTTGATAAATGAATCATATTCACATTATATTTAAATATAATATACTGAATATATTTTATATTTAAATAAAAAGTATTTGTTTTATATTTAAATATAATATATATTTGAATAAAAAATATTTAAATTATATTTTAAAATTAAAAAATTAATAAAATTAATAAAAAAAATATAAATAGATTTTAAAAATTTTATTCTAAAAATCATTCTAAAATAATAAATATATTTAAAATATCATAAAAAAATATTATATTTAAATATAATATTTTTAGATAAAAATTATTTTATATTTAATCACAATTCAAACGCACGTACTATAAAAAAAAAAAAAAAAAAAACATACATTCTATTAACGTAGTATCTTTGTTTACTTGACAATATATATATATATATATTTTTTTTACTGTCACTGCTTAATTGTCGAAGGGGTAACGATTAAGGTGAAAAATAATAATAAAAAGAATGAACAATGACTCAATTGCCTTTAGATTTGACATGCACTTTTCTTTTAAATATTTGCAATTTTTATTTTTTTTAGCAAATAAACTAAAACCATTGGGAAAACATAAGATAATGGGGTAGAATCTAGAGATGCAATCCAATATGTTTAATCGGCTTTAATTTTTTATTGCTCAACTTAAGTTGAGGACTACCTCACAAGTGTCTAGGTAATCTCTACTTGTGTAATAATTAAAAGTAAATGATAGAAAATGAAATAAATTGATAGTGGGTCTTTATAATAACGTATGCATTTTTTTTTTTGAGGAAAAATAATAATTAATGCTGAAGCAAGAAATTCAAGTGCTGATTGATACATAAAATAACATAATGATGTGAAACATTTTTCCTTTTCACCAAGGGAGTTTTTAATTATTCTTTGTTCAAAATATTTTCAATTTATGATTTCCAATAACTTCCCTGCATTAACATTGGAGGACTTTGTGGATAAAATGTCTCAATCAGTATCAAGCAATTAAAAAAAAAAAAAGCAGAGGAATTCAGGCAATTATTTATCTTCATGTGACATGTACTCAGGGCTTAGTTTATCGGTGTCTGCCAAGAGAAAAATATTTTTATATGTACCCCAATATTGACTTTAAGCTTATATCCGGAGTCCAAACAGATATTAAATTATTCAATTATTTTGTGCATGGTCTTGTTGTGAGCAAAATAATTAAATTGTAAAGGTTTTTTTTTTCTTGTTTTTGTTTTTATTTTTGTTTGTAAAAATAATTGAATGAATAATGTATTCATGCTCTCCTGACACTATTTCAAGAATCTACTAAGACTATAAGGGGGAAAAGTTGTGGTTAGGTTCAATTAAGAGGCTCTATTGTCGGATTCATTTTTTAGGCTATTTAAATGTAATTTATTGACTAAATTGTTGTATGTATATGATAACTATGGTATGTACTAGTTCATAGTATTAGGAACTAAAATTTTTTTAAAAAAATTAGAAAAAAATATTAAAAAACCTAGAACAATGCTCCCTCCTACTGCCGTTCCGACAACCACACACTTTCTGTCTTTCCTCGCTTTCTTCCACAGTCTTTCTCTTACCTCCATTTGCCCCTTTTTCTTCTTTCCCCTTGACCATCACAGTTGCCAAGGCCTCAATCGAAGCATCACTGTATCTCGATCCTTGGCTAGCGACAATTCTCCCTCGAGTATCTCTCCCCCTTTTTCTAGGGGTCTTTGTTGTCACAAATCTAGGCCACATGATCAAGATCTTAATCTCACCCTTACAATTGCGATCTCAACTAGTGGTGCTTCATTGATTTCTCGTTAGTTGGACTAGGCCCAGTGAAACTTTAACATCACAAGGCTAGATCTCAACGAGTTTGGACAGCTGCAATCTCTTACTCTTGGTGACGATGGTAAGGGATTTCTTAGTGGTGGTGGAGTAAGAGCAGTTAGGGGTGGCTGGGGTCGTCGGACCATAGAGGGTTTGCTATCGAGGAAGGTTGTCGAGAGAAGGGGGCTTGCCGTTTGTAGGTGATGGGGAGATGTGTCACTCATCAGAGGTCGCCGAAGGGTGGTGATGGGGAATATGAGCATTGGGATTTTTTTTTAATTTTTTTGTCAATTTTTTTAAATTTTTAGTTTATTTTATGAGATAAGGTACATCATAATTATTATTGATATAAAAATCTCAATCGTTAAATTATATTTGAATGGTTAAAAATAGAACCATATCACAAATTGTGGTAGAGCCTATCAAAAGGGCTCTACCATAGGCCTTCCTAATTCTAAGTAAAAAATAGATAGTTATTACAGTATTTTCAAAGATCCATTAATATCAATTACAACTTCACATTATGTAGATAACTATATGCAAAAATTCAAACCTCTTATGGACAGGAAAAAAAACTACAAAATGATTATATTTTACTATTATGCTGTTATCACTACAAGATATGTATAGATGGTTAATTAAAAACCTGAACATTTTATGAATAAAAATGAAAACTATGAAGCAAGTATTACTTATCGTTATGTCATTATCACCTGTCACCTATGAAAATTCATAGGTGGTTAATTGGACCTTTAACGTTGATTTATCCTCTAGTTTATCGCAACATTGACAAGCATATATGATTCAAATAATATTTTTATGGATGGTTAATTGAACCTTTAACATTGATTTATTTTCTGGTTTATCATAAGACTGACTAGCATATTTGATTCAAATAATATTTTTACAGATTATATTACATACTTAATTGGAGCATATGTGATTCAGATAATACTTTTGCAAATTATATATCATATTGTAGAGGGTGAAATCAATAATGAAAGAAAACAAGAAGTCAATGACCAAAACAGGATGACGAGCAAGTCATTGAGTAGTCGTTAATGTGTCATTAGTTAGTCATACGAAATAAAATAAATTGCAAAAAATGGTAAATAAAGAGAAAGACAACAAACTTTATAAAAGGTCACTCATAATCTCTAAGCTGCGACCTCTGTAGTACTTGCGAGAGCTTCCATTATGTATGAATCAATGTTACAATGATGATCTTGAGTAAGAACGATATAGAAAGGATATGGAGGTAGATGTATTACCAAGAATTCAGAGAAATACAATAAGTATCACAAAAATTATAGAGAAAGTATATTGTTTAGTGCAGAAAAAGGAGTCCATGAGGCTTGTGCAGTAAGCCTCAATTTATAGGAACTGATCCTTTGACTTTAGTTGCATGACACCAGTGGAATATGTCTTCAATGTTGACTGAAATTTGTCTTTTTTTACAATATTTGACTTTTTAATTCGAGAATGACTAAAAGTGACTGGAAAACTTTCCTTTTCAGTGAAATCTGTGCTTGTTGGCTGGTTTTCTTGTTTGTTATGCTTAATTTAGTTTCCTTTTTATTGATCTTAAGATCAACTTTTTTTATTTAATATTGTGTAACTTGTCACTCGCTGGACAATTATTTGGAAGTCATTTCTAGGTCTTGTAAGCTGCTTGTCTGTAAATTGTTTTGCGTTATTTGATGTCGTGTTTGGAGATGTGTATATTGTAAAAAAAAAAAGAGATACAAAATCTGAGCTAAATATATATATATATGTACATATATGAATATGTTGTCATATTCACTACCACCTTGTTATTTTACATTTGGTTGTTTGGAATGGGAACGTACAACAGGGTGTTTCACAATTTTTAATAAAAGCATTGTGTAGAACAAACAGTATACTTCAAAACCGGCCAAAAACACATTCAAAATTTAAAGGAAATTGACAGTTTTATATCCTACATGCACGGTGAAGCATACTTATCATGTCAATTTCCATGTTTGTTTTCCTGTCATATTCAATTAATAAATGAACTCAAGTTTTTTATTTTAAGGAATAAATTAAGGCATTGGAATGTGTGTATATATTTATATATAAATTGTATTAGATTTACTTTAATCATAGAGGATACTGTGGAAGAGAATTATCTAATGGTTTTTAATTATGTTTTATTTATTTAAAGAGAGAACATATTCTAAATTAAAAAATTATAAACGACAATATTGATTCATAGATATGACCTTAAGCTATACGAAAATTATGATCCAAAAAAGATAACCAAGTCTACTAGTAATCTTGGATGAAACACTCAAGAAAAATAGACGTCTACCAAGACATTAATATATATATATATCAACAATCGAAGATATATATGATTCTTTAACAACTACTGTAATTGATGTAAATTCTGGTCCACCAAAATCAAGGGAACCATTACATCAAGATTGTACAATATAATTGAGAATGAACAAATCTAGCAGATCAAACACATAACCTAAGACCCCACTGAATCAGGATAAAATTTTTCGTTACAAACAATAACACATAGAAAAAGAAAAAAAAAGAAAATGTTAAACAAACACCATTGAGAGCTACAAAAGAGCTACTAGAAAAGGCGGTAGAGCTTGAGAGAGGCAGAATGCAGTAGAAGTGTTGCCCAAATTGTGGTGTGTAAAAGAGTATGCACATCTAATGTATTTAAATTCACCCTTGAAAAGTTTGTACCTCTAGTTTGTCCATCTAATGCATATAAATTCTTTAGAAAAAAAAAATCTAATGAATCTGAAATGAAACAATTTATTTTCAAAAAAAAAAAAATCAAACTGTTTAGGGAGAATAATATTTTCCCTAAAAAGAAGAGAAGAAAATCTCTTTGACCACCATCAACTTCTTTTAATCTTATACACAGTTAAGAGTGAAAGCTTTAGTTAAGGAGTAATAGACCTCTCTTCTTATTATTCTAAGTTTGAATCTCATAACTTTATACTTACTCCAGTTTAACTGTTGAAGCACAAGAAAATTGTACAAGTGATTTAGGACCTAATTGGATACTAAGAGAAATAAGTTAAAAGCTTATCGTCCTTCATTATATTTAGAGAAAGTATTTTTTAACTATTAAAATATATCTATTGAGATAACGAAGAGGCTACCACTCGAGCCTTTTATTTAGGAAAAAAAATCTTTTGATTTTGTATTAAAATTTTTTAAAATATAAATAGGAACTAAAGATAATTTAAGGGAGAAAAAATCTTTCAAATCTAATCATATCATAAATAATAACAAAAACAAAAAAGGAAAGAAAATAAAATAACAAATAAAAATGATTTCCCAGCATATGTATCAATAAGCTGGATGACATAATTTATATACTAATTTCTCAAGAAAAAATATGCTAGATAGGATTTTATTTTAATTTTTCAGATTACATTAGTTAAAAATTATTTGTTTCATTTTAATGATATTTTAGTTAAATTTAATAATTAAAAAATGAATCATTAGTAAAGATATATTTTTTGAAGTTGAGGTGTAAATTATTAAATTATTTTTTTGTTAGATGCAAAATTATTATTTATTAATAAATTCTCTTTAAAATAATAATTTATTTATTACTTAAAAAAATTTCTTTAAAAAATAAAAAATTCATTCGCCATGTTAATTTAAAAATAAAAAATAAAAAAGCAAAAATTTCACGCCCAAAAAAAAAAAAAAAAAGCGCAAAAATGCATATTCGACTTTTGTCTTTCACGTTGCTCCACAGCGCTAATTCACTCCGCTGTAAGGGTTGTGCCGTGGTGGTATAACAGGGTACATGTATATATATATATATATAGATATATAAGCTTCGGAATAGTCCAAACTTTTTCTCTCTCATTTCCCCTCTCTCTCTCGATCTCCCTCTCTCTCTAAAAATGGCTCATCTCTTTAGAGAACTTTCTCTGGGCCACTCCAAGAGAGAGACCACCAAAACCACCGCCGTCGCCGCCGCCACTGCCCCCGCAGGTACCGATCTACCCTCCCCACTCGGCCAGCTCGCCGCCGAACTCAGCGACTCGGACCTCCGACTCACTGCCTACGAGATCTTCGTCGCCGCCTGCCGCACCTCCTCCGGCAAGCCCCTCACCTACGTCACCTCCTCAAATTCCAGCTCCAATCCCGACTCGCCTGGTCAACTCAGCAACAACTCGCCCAGCTCCCCCGCTCTCCAGCGCTCCCTCACCTCCGCCGCCGCCAGCAAGGTCAAGAAGGCTTTTGGCCTTAAATCCCCCGGCTCCGGCTCCAAGAAGAGCCCCGGCTCCGGCTCCGGCTCAGGCTCAGCTCCTGGGAAGCCGAAGAAGGCTCTGACGGTCGGTGAGCTCATGCGGATCCAAATGAAGGTTTCTGAAGCCATGGATTCCAGAGTCAGAAGAGCTCTCCTCAGAATTGCTGCTGGCCAGGTTTTATATCTATATATCTATATTTGTATATATATGGATTTTGATCTGCAATTCAATGTGGTTATTTTGTGAGTTTCTAACTTTGGGTGATGAAAATGTCGGTGGATTTCAATTTTTTGAAGTTTGGTTGCTTTTAGTTCTTGCTAAATTGCCAGATTGAGTTTGATCTGATGCTTTGAATTGTTTGATTGCATAATGCATTTGCTGAAATACCGAAATTGAACTCAAAAGGCTTGATTCCTCGTTTGATGTACTGGATTGGAGAGATTGGATAAAGTCCTGTTGGTCAAGATTTGACTAGAGTAGATTATTTTTTTATTTAACAATCTTTTTCAAATTTATCCAAACAGGCACATCCAAAATAGCGTTGTCTTATTGCTTCGGATTTATCGATTTTCCCTGTTCATTTTCTCCAGATTTGCCTTGTGTGATCGTTGGTAGTGCTCGACATATGCCGTGGGGAGTTGTTATCTTTTCACTAATACATATAATCTTTAAATGTTAATTGATAACTCACATGCGATGTGGGTTGGTATCAGAAAGTTGGGATAAAATTTAGGATCTTGGGCATTATTCCGTTCGTAATCATTGAAACTAACTATGAGTAGGATGGATGGCTACCACCCCCCACCCTTCCTTTTTCCCTTCCTTTTTTTTTTGTGTGTGTGTTGGCTTTTAGAAGAATGTTGCGAATATTACCAAAATGTTGGTATTGTGGATAAGCATGGAGGGACTATATCAGAGTTGTAATTTGTCATTTTTTGTAATGTTGTTTGTGTCACAGGTTGGAAGGAGAATTGAGTCCGTTGTGGTTCCATTGGAGCTCTTACAGCAGCTCAAGCTCTCGGATTTTACTGATTCACAAGAATATGATGTGTGGCAGAAAAGAACCCTGAAAGTTCTAGAGGTTGGCCTCCTTTTGCATCCTCGCTTGCCACTAGATAGGGCACAGAGTTCTGCACAAAGGCTGCGGCAGATTATTCATGGGGCTTTAGAGAGACCCATTGAAACTGGGAGGAACAACGAATCTTTGCAAGTTCTACGGAGTGCTGTAATGACACTTGCGTCGAGGTCAGTTGATGGATCTCTCACTGAGGCATGTCACTGGGCGGATGGGTTTCCGCTGAATCTCCGGCTCTACAAGATGCTTCTAGAAGCCTGCTTTGACATTAATGATGAATCATCCATACTTGATGAAATTGACGAGCTAATGGAACATATTAAGAAGACCTGGGGTATCCTTGGAATTAACCAGACATTCCACAATATTTGCTTTACATGGGTTTTATTTCACCGTTTTATTGCAACCGGCCAAGTTGAAATGGACCTTCTATATGCAGCTGATAGTCAACTAGAAGAGGTTGCGAAAGACGCAAAGACAACAAAGGAGCCAGAGTACTCTAAAGTCTTGAGTTCGACATTAACAGCAATATTGGGTTGGGCAGAGAGGAGGCTTCTAGCATACCATGAGACTTTTGGTACCGGTAATATTGAAAGTATGCAAGGAATTGTTTCTTTGGGGGTTGCAGTGGCTAAGATTTTAGTTGAAGATATATCTAACGAGTACCGCAGAAGGAGAAAGAGCGAAACTAATGTGGCTCGGGACAGAATAGACACTTACATTAGGTCATCATTACGAACTGCATTTGCTCAGGCAAGTTCTTATTATCAGTAAGAGCGGAATTGAATCAAATTTGAAATCAGGCCTTTTTGTCAGCTGTAATCTATAAATTATGTAATAATTGGGTTTTTAATCTTCTTGAAGGGTTGGTAAAGCGATGTTGTCAGTGTTGAACCATTAATAGAGTACTAGGTCGGCATGCATAAAGATAACTTTTGTTCAATCAAAATTCAATTTATTTCATGCACGTGTATTTGAAGTTAATTCGAATACTTTAATACATTACCTGGGTTTCAGGCCTGAAAAAGTTTGATTTTATTGACAGAGAATGGAAAAGGCAGACTCAAGCAGGAGAGCATCCAAAAACCAGCCAAATCCTCTTCCTGTCTTGGCCATCCTTGCAAAGGATGTTGGTGAACTAGCAGTGAAAGAAAAGCGAATGTTTAGTCCAATTCTGAAGAGATGGCATCCTTTTGCAGCAGGTGTGGCTGTTGCCACTCTTCATGTTTGCTATGGAAATGAGATAAAACAATTCATATCAGGTATAACAGAGTTGACACCAGATGCAGTACAAGTATTGAGAGCTGCAGATAAGCTGGAGAAGGATCTTGTTCAGATAGCTGTCGAAGATTCAGTTGACAGTGATGATGGTGGGAAGGCAATAATTCGTGAGATGCCTCCTTTTGAGGCTGAAGCTGCAATTGCAAATTTGGTAAAAATGTGGATCAAGACCAGAGTGGACAGACTGAAAGAATGGGTTGATAGGAATCTGCAGCAAGAGGTATGCACTAACTAATTTAGTCTCTGCTTCAAATTTGTTTTAATTTTCTGGTATCATATTTGGGTGAAGATCTTTGCGATTTGAGTTAAGACATGCCCATAGGTACATGTATGCGTATAAATATTCCTCAATCTCACACTGACATTTTTTTTTTTTTGGGTAACATTTTCTTGTTTTTCATGTGGTTTTATTTTGTATGCTTATTCCTCTTATGCCTGTAATTGAATCTTTAACATAATGAGTACCAGCAAGTTTTATTTTGATGTATCATGCATTGAGGGGCTTGTTAATAATAGCAAGGCCTAACGGCAGTTTTTCATCTTCCTTGAGCTAAGCCTGTTAATAGCAATTTACAGGTGTGGAGTCCAATAGACAATGAAGGATATGCTCCATCTGCAGTGGAAGTTTTGCGAATATTTGATGAAACTTTGGAAGCATACTTTCAGTTACCAATTCCGATGCATCCTGCATTGCTTCCAGACTTGATTGCTGGCCTCGATAGATGCCTTCAATATTACGTAGCCAAGGCAAAATCTGGCTGTGGTATATGCTTTTGAAACTCGAATACCATCTGCATGCAGCTCGAGGTTTGTAATATTTTGGGTAATCAGTATTTTTGTTTCCGATATGCAGGATCACGGAGTACGTTTATCCCCACATTGCCAGCATTGACCAGGTGTGCTATTGGATCAAAGTTCCAAGGCTTTGGCAAGAAGAAAGAGAAATCACCAACTCCTCCAAAGAAGAATTCTCAGGTTGGAACAGTGAATGGAGATAACTCTTTTGGAGTACAACAGCATTGTGTCCGTATTAACACTTTGCAAAGAATCCGGAGTGAATTGGAAGTTTTGGAAAAAAGGATTGTCACCCTTCTGAGGAACTCTGAATCTGCCAATGTTGAAGACTTTTCTAATGGCTTGGAAAAGAAATTTGAACTCTCTCCTCCAGCTTGTGTAGAGGGAATCCAGCAACTTTGTGAGGCAGTAGCTTACAAAATCATCTTCCATGATCTCAGCAATGTTCTGTGGGATGGTTTGTATGTTGGGGAACTATCCTCCTCTAGGATAGACCCTTTTCTCGAGGAACTGGAAAGAAATTTGCTGATAATATCAAACACGGTGCACGAGAGAGTTCGTACCAGGATTATAACGGACATAATGAGAGCTTCCTTCGATGGATTTCTCTTAGTTTTGCTTGCTGGAGGTCCCTCTCGTGCATTCTCCAGGCAAGATTCTCAGATCATAGAGGATGATTTCAAATCCCTTAAAGATCTATTCTGGGCCAACGGGGATGGCTTGCCGTCAGAGTTAATCGATAAGTTCTCAACCACGGTCAGAGCTGTGCTACCCCTTTTCAGAACCGACACAGAGAGCCTTATCGAGAGGTTCAGACGTGTGACCTTGGAGACATATGGCGGCTCTACCAGGTCTAAACTCCCACTACCTCCAACTTCTGGACAATGGAGCCCAACCGATCCAAACACGCTCCTGCGTGTCTTGTGCTCCAGGAACGAAGAAGCGGCTTCCAAGTTTCTGAAGAAGACTTACAATTTGCCAAAGAAACTGTAACCAACTCGAGAGCAAGGCATGCCGTTCTTGCACAGTCTACCCGCGGGACATTTCTTGCGGTTCTGCCTGTATGTAGTGAAGATTATTGCCCTTGTCTATACTCTTATACATGGGTAAGTGGAAGGAGGTGGGTTTTCCATCGATAATGTCGGTATTTTGTTGGAAACGTCGTGTGTTAACTAGCGGAGTCCAAAGAGACTTGAAAGATTCTGGAGGCTTCCTTTGTGAGACAAGATAGGTGGTTAGATATTCTTTATTCATTCGTTTTATTTTTTACAAGTATTATATATTATTATATACACTCCTTTACATTTTATTTTTTACTTGGAAGGTTCTTTGATGTCTGTTTGTTCGTATACCCTATGAGAGGACAGAGTTTGAATCTATACCTTGTAGTCCGTCGTGTTCTTGCTAGGTACAACGTTATAGCGCAAAATTCTGTTGATTCTGGTTCCCTGGTGTCTATTATATTAGCATGTAATATACAATTGTACGGCAGTCTATTTGTTGATTGCAGTTGAGCCTTGAAAATACATTCACCTTTTGTGGAAAGTTGGAATCTGGGGACGTGTTTTAAAGGTTAGTTTTAAAAGATATGTTTTAAAAAAAAAAAGTTAAAAATGTAAAAATTTTAAAGGTTAAAAGTTATTTTAAAAAAATTATTAATACGAATTTGTTTTTGTTTATTTTAAAATTTTAAAATTTTATGTAATTTAAAAATATAATCTTCTGTAGAATTGTATATATAAAGATAAGAATTTTATTTTTAAAATTAGAATTTTAGAGGGCATTTGATAAACGTATTGAGCTTGCCTTAGCTTATAATTGTTATCATTTTGGTGGGGAAAAGAATAGTAAGCGACCTTTTTAAGATTTCAAATTCAACTTATTTGACCGGCGAAGATAATTAAGTACAAAATTGCCTTTCATTCTTGAATTTTGAATGTTCTTCAAACCGTCAAATGAAAAACTGACATCCAATATTGGGATGCATTTGAATTCTGGTCCCTGAAAAGAAAAGGAAAAGTAGATTGTCCTCACCTTTGTCCAACTTTAAGAGTATTCTCACTTTGTTTAATAAGTTTTAAATTTTAAATTATATCTTACTTAATCTTTTTTATTAGAATTTATTTTAAAATGAAAAAAGAGGAGGCTAAATATAAGATGATTTTACTCACACATCCTTCTTAACTCTTTTTACCTCTTTAAATATAGATCTCTTAATTTGAAAATAATTAAATTTACTTATTACATTTTAGATTAAAATAAAAAATAAAAAAATTACTTACGTGTCGTTTGACACACAAATTTCATTTTAATTTCATTCAAATACAATACAATTTTATACCAAACACAAATTTTACAACAGTGTTATGAAAACAATTACTATTCAAAATATTTTTAAAACAATTATATCAACTTTTCAACTCCACTATTTATCTCTACTTTTACCAATCACATCAACTTTTCAACTCTAAAATACTTTTCATCCAAACACACATTTCATTCAAATACAAAACAAATACTTTTCAACCAAATACAATATTCAAAAAACAAATTTTATTCAAATACAATCAAAATGCAATGCGTTTACCAAACGCCCCCTTATTACACACTCCTATAAATTCTTCAACTAACCTCAACTATTTTTATAGTATAATTATTATTTTATTATTTCAAATATCTTCTTTCTATCATTTTATTTTATTATATTAATTTTATTATTCTCTTTACTCTACCGCTCTCTATTATTATTATTATTTTAAGCTTTATTATGTAAACCTCGCAAAAAACAACAAAACTCGTCTCAATTAGAACCCAAGAATGTTCTATAATCAAATTTGGAATGAAAGGACCGCGACTCGTTACCCATATAAAGATAAGAACCTTAATATGGTAAAGACGCCATAATCAATTATGGAAGGGTTAATTGATAAGTCGGTGTTAAATGTTACGGAAAATTCCGATAAGTTCAAATAGTTCTTTGAAGTTTAAAGAACCAAAGAGAAACAAAAACTCTCAAATTTCTAAATGAAAATGATCTGTCTTTCATTGTTATAGAGACGCCTATTTGTAGGTTGAATTTTACAAAAATGTTCGTAAAATAACTGTCTTAATTAAGACTAAAAATAAAAAGCTCTACTTGCCTAAAAAGAAAAAAAGGAATTAATCAATTTCTTCATATGGATGATCACACACCTAAAGAAGAAGAAGAAGAAGAAGAAGAAAAAAAGAAAGTTAACAGTTTTGAATGGCTTTGCAATCAACCATAAATGCCTATGACAAGTCAAAAGCTTGGCATACAAGTCAATCATAGGAAATGAAAGTAAACACATTTGCAAGCAACTCAATCAGTTCAAAACATGCTGAAAAAACACACCAATTTGCTTACTGCATCTTTGGCCTAGTTCTTCTAGGACTTAAATTAAATTGATGTATCCTTGTTGAACACGTAGATCATGCTTAATGGGCATCTATGAATTTGATTGAGTCCAAATATCTTAAATTAGCTCATTGAGCGCATCTTTGAATTTCTTGGCTCATGCTCTCGTAACCGATTCAATTGATACTTGAATTAGGTCCCTTGAAGTTGTGCTATGATTTACATTACTTTAGGCGTGAAGCCTATTTTATCATATGTAAAGCAAATTGGATATTTTAAAAAATAAATGTGTCTGAGAATATTTACTACTACATTTCTTAACTAAAAAATTTTCTAAAAAAATTAAATTTTCCAAGAAGAAGAAGAAGAAAAAAATCTCGGTGATATATATAGTGTTAACATACATATATATTATTACAAATTTGTTATATTTAAATGCTTAATTGCAAACGTTACAGTTTAAAAAAAATGTAAATACGAATTCATTAAGTAAAGAATGAGGAAAAAAAGGTTTTCAGAAATATGTTCTAATACAACAAGAATAAATTAAATACTTTTAAAGAAATATTTTTAAATTAATGTAGTAAATATAATAAAATAAAGGGATTTATAAGTAAATGGTCTTTTTTTTATAAGTTTTCTAATAAATGGCCAAAGTTTTTAAAAATTAATTAAATGGTTTAAATTTTTAAAAATTAGTTAAAAGACTTTTTTTTTCTCCTTAAAATGATCAATAAATATTGTAAATTATTAATCATTAATTGACCATCATATAAATTACTAATTTTTATAGTCAATTACTAATTAATTATAGTCGATCATTGATTGACCATGAACAAAATCACTAATTTTTTGATTAATCAGCGATTAATTATGATGATTTACCATTAAAAAATTAAAAAAAAAAGACTAAAAAACATATCCCCATGAACAAAATCACCATTTTTTTTGTCAATCAGAGATTAATTATGGTGATTTACTATTAAAAAATTATAAAAAAAAAAAAAAACAAAAGACAAAAAACATATCGCTACACCCTTGAATGGCAACCCCCTCTCTCTCTTCTGACAAGTTCTCATCAAGGACACGATCATGATTGTCCTCAGAGTAGGAAATCGTGATCTACACTGCTATGGCCATTGCTGCCACATCCCCACCAAAGAAACTTCGCCAGCTGTCAAAATTGTCATCGTGCACATCTCACCATGTCGAAGCAATGCGAAAATTGAATCGCAATGGAGTTTGATCATGTTGCTATCTGAGTTGCTCATGATCCTCCTTTCTCTGTCAATTTCAAAATTCCGTTGGAGATCGATTTCATGCGATTTCCCACCCTAACTTACCGATGGAGGTACCACCCCTAGCCCAACGTCGTAGCTATGTAATGGTGGCTACTACCGGAGTTGTGACGGCAATTGCACTGAAGATCTATTAGAGACGACAACAGCAATCAAATTTCAAAGAGAGAAAGAGGAGTGGAAAAGGATAGAAGGGTATAAGATAATTGATTTAGGCCATTTGGCTAAATAAAAGAAAGTTAAGCTATGTATTAGATTAAGTAAGTCAAATAAACCATCCAACCAAATTTTACTAAAATAATATGATGGATGTAAAAGGATGTTTAAAGTGTATGAAAATATTTAGGGTTAGTTTTGAAATACCACAGGGGTATATACTAAGTAAATTTAATCATTTTCTAAATAGAGTGTAAAAAGTTAAAAGAGATATGTATCAATAAAATCACTTTAAAATAAATATACATTTATTTTTTTACTAGAATATCTCTTTTTTTTTTCCTTCTCTCCTTGTGCCGTAAAAAGGAATTCTTACAGAAAAAAAAAAATTTAATAGGGACAAAATTCAAAATTTTAGAGAAAATGAGAATTTCTAAAATTTAAAAGACAAAATAAGATAACCCTAAAGTTGAAGGGATAGGTGAGATTACTCCGATCATCTATGTTAACTAAAGGGGGATTTGGATAACATATTGCGTTCGTATTACATTTGAATAAAATATATATTTAGATGAAAAGTATTTACATTGTATTCAAATGAAATGTTTGTTTAGATAAAATGTATTTCAATCATTTTATATGTAATGTGATTAATAAAGAATAAGAGAAAAAAAAAGAGAAAATTTGTAATGCGATTGGTAAGTAGTAGAAAAAGTAAAATAATAAATAGTAATTATATTGAATTTAAATTATAATGTAATTGATAATTGAATGTAATATTTTTATATTTAGATGAAAATTACATTGCATTTACACAATGTAAATAAACAATGGAGACATAACCTTAAATAGTCAACATGATAGCAACACATCCTAGAAACAATCACATAGTATCAAAGTAAACCATTTTTTCTTCGTCAACCTCTCATCTTACACACAACAAAAAACTCTAGTACAGCTCTCTCTTCCGAAAAACAAAGGCCGGTATATCAAGCAAATTTACAAGACTTACACCGACTTAAACTCTACAACAGAGAAACTGATCTATAGCTTGGCCAAACCGTATTTGCTTGAAAAGCTGCAAGTACATCTTCCATATCCATGCACACCGCACTTCTATTGAAGGAAACCATCTAGATGTTGCCCGAAAAAGCGCCACATCATGAAGCTGCTTCAATAACAAGCCAGTTAGTGTGAATGGTGGCCCCTTTATTCCTCCAAGATAGCACGTCCAAGATTTGTGGCAAGAGCTAGCCTGACAGAGTTTAAGGCCTGCGGTGGCAAGTCCACTTCAGTGAATTCTGGACGCAGCTTTGCCATGGATAACTCTTGCAGTTTGTTCAATAAGAGATTCGTCTGAGAAACGCTTAGCAAGGGGCGCTCCTGCCAATTTAGCAGCTTCAGCTGCACAAGATATTATAAAAACAGAAATTTTGCAACTTTAGACCAAAGGGAGGGGATAAAACCAAGTATGAACGATTGTACATGTCATATGTAGTTAGAAATGAGCCAAAAAAAAAAAAAAAAAAAAAAAATCTGCACTGCCATGTGAGTTGCTTGCCCACATGGGAAGGTTGCATGTAGCGACTACACCATACATTTCAGAGCCAGAAAAAGATCATAGAGTTGGGCACCACTTGAGTACAGCTAATAGCCGATAAGATATTTGGATAACATTTTAGTGAAAGTGCTCACCGAGTCATACAACAGAGGAAGCCAAAACTGCTGAGGCGTCGAGGAGTTTTTCATAAGCTGCAGAATCAGAACAATATGTAAACAAACAAAGGACTACAAAACTAGGATTATAAGAAACAATAACTTTATATTGAGTTAGTATCATTATCTCGTCTTGAGAAATGGCAATTAACATGGGACAAAATTCGAGCACAATCAGGAGATAGCACATCTATGCTGAAGACTCTCTCTCTCTCTCTCTCTCTCTCTCTCGTTTTTATTTTTATTTTTTGAATACCCCTTAATTTCTTTGAGTTTTGGTCTGTCAAACTCATAATTTCCCGTATTCGCAAATTCTAGTTCAAAGTTGGACTTGTAAGCCTGCCAATACAACATAAACTTATACCAGAGAGTCAGACCCCATTTCTGTTTGCTGAGGATGCCAACTCTGTACATAAGTTACTGTTAACTATTTCTATCTCCTCATGGAACTACCATGTCATATTGAAAACGAATGCAGCCAGCACTAATTGCATATAGTGTAAGCATGGGCATACCGATATCAGTAATTCTGCAGCTTGCCTAGCAGCATCAGTTGTTTTTCCAGTATGAACCTGCTTGAGGGATTTTTTGAAATCCCTATACCTATGAAAAACCCAAAAGTTAGTACCAAGGAAAGAAATAAAACCTATGACAAAACTCACTGGCTTGGGAGACTGCTCAAATGACAATATTTCCGTACTTGTGTAAAAACTCAAGGCCGCCAGCAGTCCTAGACTCAGAACCCAACAATTCAATTAAGCCTTCCCATTGCTGTAAAGAACAAGGATAGACAAGATGAGTAGTATAATTGAGTTTCCTCACAAAGACTTGATTTTTCAAAAAGAACACCAACAAGAGGAGAAAAAGCATAACTACAAATCCATTAGTTTCTGATAGGTAATACCTTGAAACTGTCATCGGATACTGTCTTTCCAACAGAATCAAAGAGATGCTTAGCAATCCTGTTAAGGCGAACCTCATCCCGCGCTTGCTGAAGCCAGAAAACTCCAGCACCTTTTCTACCATGTTTCCAGTGATTAACTCCAGCAATCTAAAACATTGAAAAAGTTTAGGAGTGCCCACCTTTTAGATTAAAGTAACATTCATAACCCAAACTCATATTCGATTTGAGCAGTACATTTACTCAATAGAATAAAGTATTTTTTGTTGTTGAAATACTGTTTAAGAAAAACAAAAACAAAAACAAAAAAGATAAAAAAAGAAAGGTACTTTCCATTGAACTTTATGCCTTCCAGTCTTAGCAAGACCATATTTTGGCAGGAATTGCATAAATAATGTATGCAAAGGGCTTAAATATTGTGGAATCTTTCCTAAATTCCTCTTTTAGTAAGAAAATATATTACAGAAAAGTTGAACACTGTATGTTTAAAAACTGGATAGAAATACCTTCTTGATGTTTGAACTAACGCTATCAAGATCATATAAGCGGCATATCTCTATATTCTGCAGGAAATACCACGATGTTGAATTTATCAGCCATATAAAATCCAGCAAAAGACATGGTACGCAATAGAGGGGGGGGGGTTAGGGGAGGGGATGTGGGGTGTGGGAATGTAATACCCAGCAGAAAGATTAAATAAAACACCTTAAGAAGCATTTCGTTATGCTGAACAGGTTGCTTGTACAATAAAATCTCTAGCAACCCTATTCCCTGCTTCATGCATGATATCAAATATATTGGAGCAATCTGTAGACATTAAAGCATCCAATTGTGTAAGGGATACTAAGCAATGAACATATCTAGCATATATTACGCATGCATATCAGAAGTTTGAATCTTAACAGGGAATAAAGAACAGCTGCATTTATATCTAACTTATTCACTCACTTGCCAGGTCAACAAATGTGAAGCCAATACTTGAGCATATACAAGACGGTGTAATTCAGCTAGACTAATTTCCCCCAAGTTATCACACTCTTCATGTAAAAGAGCTTCCGCTTGATCACTTCCAGCAGTCAACAACTCGATAGCATGGGCAACCATCCTATTGAAAATCCATCAAGGTTGTTTTAGTGCAAGTTAAAAACAAAGATAAGCAAAAGAGAGAAAATATGTGCGTCTAAAAGAATATAAAAAGTCATGTCAAAGAGACAAAAACGCAAAATTGCAAAGAAAAATAAAGGTAGAAAATGAAGCAGGCTCACCAAGGACCAAATGATCTCGACAGTTCTGCCAAGACAACCTATTTAATTACAGAGAACATGTGGAGTTTAGGGAGGAGGAAAACTGAAAGAGCAAGACTGAATTGATACTTTTCAATAATAATGCATACCTCAGTATTTTCTCCAAGAATTCCAACCATAAGTTCAATCAAACTGTGAGCACCGGTCATTGGTTTCAACTTCATGCATTTCTGGGCTAAGCTATGCATACTTTCTAGACCCTGGTTTAGAAGTTGGGGGAAGAGGGGTTAATTTCCCAAATCAAATCCTGCTATGGACATAAAGAATTTGGTTAATAATAAGACGAAACAAGGGATTACCACTGTGAATGGTCTGATATACAGAAGTTGTGAAATATACAGTTCTACCCAATGGCATGTTGCTGCACAGAGATTGTTAGTGTTTCCAAGCATGATTTGTAGCATATTTTTCAAGCCCTCCCGGGTTTGAAGATGATCACAATGAACCCAGAATGCACTAGAGTCCAGCTTAGTAATTTGCGCCCGCCATTTTTCCCATGCCTAAGAAAAATTAGGGGAGATACACAACAATGAAAGAAAGTTCCTATTATAATATAAACTATGTTTTCAACAGAAAAATATACCTTCATAAAATCAGGCTTCGCCTTAAAGCATTCACCAAATTTCCCTTCGGCCAGTTCCAGGCGCATACGAGGCATGTTTGAAATAAGAACTGCAACTGCCTCTACCAGACCGTTCTCTGTCTGTTCAGTTCCATAAAGGACGGGTATCAAATTATACAAAGCAATGCAAATTGGTATTCTTACGGCATCATTAATGTCTTAACGATTGCCAAAAGGTGCATAATTTTCATGAAACAACAGGGAATTTTTATGTTGCAGTTCAGTTAGGCAAATAAATTAACTACAAACCACCATAAAACTAACTTAAAAGATGATCGGAAAAAAGGAAAAATGCCTTATTTTGTGGCTAATTGAGAAAAACTGCAGAAGAAAAAGAAGCTATAACAGATTGAACATTCCCAAGTTTTAATGAACAGATCTATTGATGATGGTAGTTATACTCTCTCCAACAACATACCTATTAGCGTCCAGCAGAATAATGGAAAAAAAAAATACACACACACACACACACATAAATATATATATATATAAAAGGTTGATATGAATGAAGTTCAATAAAAAAAATTGTTATTGAAGGCATGGAACACGTGATGTTTTTAGACATCTAATTGACAATTGCACATTTAAAGTGGAAGTGGGATAAATTTAAACTACACACATATATATATATATGTATAAATATATATATATATAACGAGCAAGAGGGTCAATATGGCATATCAATATCATGCCTCTTAAATTTCTAACAAACCTCACGATTTCCAAGCTGATCTAGTTCATAAGATCCATGTAAACGCAGCATTTTCACCTGCAAATGGATAACCAAAATATAGGTCATGCATTTTTGCCTCTATAATAGACAACAGAAAATTGCCAAAAGTAAAACAGAACCTCTGAAAGAAATATGGCAGGATTAAGGCACAGCAAAAATGAAACTACCAACCGCAAGTTCCAGCCAGCCAACTGCCAGAGCTGACGAAATCACCTCCCAATATGTTGGATTATCCTCAACAATCTGCATAAGATATCTCAAAATTTTCATACCTTATATAAAAACTGCTGACATGAATTGAAAAATAGATTGGTATAGGAGCTTCAAGCTCAACTGTTTTAAACAATTTCCAATCAAACTCATAAAATCTTCATTGACAAGGCACTTTCATGTATGTAAGGAAAGAAAGGTCACATTATCATTTCTTCAAAAGAAAAAATAAAAAGAAAATAGACAACGGGAAGAAGGAAATGAGTGGAAACTAGAAAGCAAAGAAGAGTTCAAACCTGCAAACTGACAAGTTCTTTCTGGAAGCCCACAAGTTTTGAATGAACTGTTGTCTGAGTACTGGAAAGGAGGCAATCATAATCCTGCGAGAAAACACGAGTAGACATTAAAAAAAAAAAAAAAGCAACACACAACTAGATAGACAATATTCAAAATCACATCTTTCAACGATTAAGATAGGATCAAGAAACAGCACGATATCATTACCGCTAGCCAATCAACAAGGCGCTCAGGTAGCCACGGTTGAGATTTTTTGTCTGCATAAAATATTTCCATCAGCTCCCATGCGGCTTTTAAGCATGTAGGCTCTTCAACTGTCTACAAGAATGTTCCAAGATTACATATAAGGGAAATCAATTATAAAACAGAGAACCCTAACTCAAAGGTAGACTTGTTTTCTTGTTTTCATTTTCATGCTCGTAAACTACCAGGCACGAGCTAGAGAAAACCATATAAGAACTTCAAAGATTCACCTTTAAAACCTCCCTTGGGTTTTCAATCACTGTAACCGAAGACGATTTTGGATTGCCAAGAAGTGAACCAATGTCCTTGCTATACTCCATCACGTACTCCCACCTTGTTTTATCATGAAACAATTTACCATGTCAACTCTACACACATACATTTACATGTATACATGCATATATTTATACACACACACACACAAAGGCTCAAGTAGTAGAAAAAAACCGGTTCTAGATGTAACACATCCTGCATGTAAATGACAACAATACTTAATCTCGTAAAAACGAAGATTGCAAATATTTCGAAATTCATCAATCGCCGACTATTGTTACATTTTTTCAAAATCATTATGCTGTAAAATAAACGATATTTACTATCATTTATTTCTACTTCTTAAGCGATTTTGTGAAGGACCGAAGATAAACTTTATAAATGTGTGAAAAATACCAAATTGCGTACCAAATTGTAAGCAAAATACACTTTTTTAAGGTCATTATGCCATGAAATAAGTGATATTGTATCTTCGATTTGTAGTTCTCAACAGATTTTGTGAAGAACCGAAGTTAAACCTTACTTATGTGTGTAAAAATTACCAAATTGTAAGCAAAATATGAAAAATAAACTTGTAAGCTCTATCAAATTGCTTACCAATCAACGTGATAAAGCGAAGGACTGATCGACATTTTCGACAAGCTCGAAACGGAGCTCCTCCGGTTCTGGAGAAGCGCAAACGGCGTGACTGAGCCGTACGCGATCCTCCGCCACTGCGCATCGCCGATCTCGGCGTCTCCATTACCAAGCCTCACCTCCACCACTCTCCCGCCGGATTCGCCGACATCGGAAGGTCGCCGGAGAACGGAAACGCGAAGCGTGTTGCCTCGGGACCAGGAGATGGAGAGGCAAGCGATCGGAGGCTTGAGGCCGTGGCGGAGAGGGTACACCACGGGGCCGTTCTCGACCTCCGGCGAGAACGGGACTATGGAGCCGTTGGAGGAAGTGTCGCCGGAGAGTGTAGCGACGGCGGGCATTTCGCCGGAGACGAGAGAGTAGAGGCTGTGGACTAGGGCTTTTGGGAGGGTTTGCAAAATGAGAAATAGGCAGAGGTGGATAAAAAAACCAATTATCTAACAAATTCACCAACTCTATTCAACATTAATTAGATCGATTAATTTATTATATTTAATTAATTAAATAGGTTAAAAAAATATTAAAAACCCACCTAATTTATCCAATATTCATTTATATATTTTTTTTCTTTTTTCTAAATGATATTTACCTTTAAGGAGACATTTGGCAAAAATATTTCATTTTAACTTTACTCAAATACAATACAATTTTATACCAAACACAAATTTTACAACAGTGCTACAAAAATAATTACTATTCAAAACATTTTTAAAACAATCACATCAACTTTTTAATTCTACTATTTATCTCTACTTTTACCAATCACATCAACTTTTCAACTCTAAAATACTTTTCATCCAAACACATATTTCATTCAAATATAAAACAAATATTTTTCAATCAAATACAGCATTTAAAAAACAAATTTCATTCAAATACAATCAAAATGTAATGCGTTTACCAAATGCCCCCTAAGTGTTTTTTAAATTATTTAAATATATATAATGCATTACTTGATATTTAATATAGATGTAATTTTTGATAATTTTATGAAAAATACCGTTAATTACTTTAATATCTTTATATTTTTTTGTGATTTTTACAATTTATATTTATTTTATATTCCACTATTAATGAGATTATATTATAATTTTTTTGTGTAGAGATTGTGATAGAATTTCTTTAAAAATTATCATGAGTTTATTTTTTTTTCCTCTTAAATTTCATTTGTTGTTAAATTTTTAGTATTATTTCTTATTATTTTTAAATAAAACATATAATCCGCCAAGCTTACCCAATCTTAATAGGATGGGTTGAGTTTTTACATTGGGTTGATGGGTAGTAAAAAATATTTTCAACCCATCTAATAAAAATTAGATTGGTTGAAAAATCATAAAAACACACCTAATCTATCCAATGTTCACCTCTATAGAGGGGAAAAAAAAATTTGAAGCCGAAACGTGTGTTTGCTTTCGAACGACAGCAAATGCCAAAAATGTCAGTAACGTAAACTACATGTCATTTTTTAGACAAACGACAGAGAAAATGTACTCAAAGAATTATGTGTCATTTTGTCGAGTTAGAAGAAAGACTCATTCGGCGTATCAATTTGATTGGAGATTTTTTATAATGAAAATTGAATGATGCTTTGAGAAATATATGTTTAATTGAAATATAAATTGAAAATAAACTATGATATTAAATAACGTAAAAACCTTGAATATATTCAAGAAAAATAGTAATAGAGGTCTTTTTTGTTTCTCTCAACATTATGATTATTTAGATACAAAAATTATTCCTGTTTGACTTCAAATAAGAAAGTAATATAATTTTGAGTTTTCTGATAAAAGAATGAGAGAGTGAAATATAGATTTAAGAATGTTCGAGTTGTATGATCAAAACTCAGTATAAAACCATTATTGCAAAAGGGGTTTTAATGTATCTTTCAACTTTACAATGAGACAAGAATAATAACAATATGATGTCCCTTATCAAAAGCTAGGTCTTATTTTGCGCCAAGTATTCTTGTTTGGAATTCAAGTTTAATTTAAATCAAACTTTATTTTTCTTGAAAGCCAATAAAAATTATAGCTAATCAATAACATTTTCAAACTAAACCAAATTACACCGTTGTTCCAAACAATACAAGCTAACGAATTCCAGGTGATAATGCTCATTGAAGAAACTTTCAGTCGAATATTCAAACCGATTGTGGTTGGAAGATACGTTAGGGAGGGACAATATCTTTGAATTTCTTCATTAGTTTTCAGTTTTCACAATTTGGACGCCACTGTTTAGTTTCCTTACTTTCATTATCAAGTCTCTTTCTCGGTCGAATTAGAAGAGCTACAGATCAGAAGGTTGTGCCAACTTGGATATAGATGGAGGCGAGACGATTGAGTTACTTTCAAAGAAAAACGACATGTCGTTTGATTATGCGTAATGTGAAAATATTTCCTGTACCACTAGTTTCTCCTATCAAATTTTATATATATATATACACAAACATCAAATTTTATATATATATATATATATCAACTGTATAAAGCATCAACATCACAAGCCACTGGATCCACCTCACAAGGCTTCCTCGATCACTTCCATACAACAAGTCAGAAAGCTATATTCCAATAAGCCGTAATAACAGAACTAGATATTTTCTCTTTTTTGGGTGTCCCAGCGCAGCTTAAATGCAGAAGTGGATTCATACCAAGGAAAAGCCACTGAAAACATCAGACACAAGTACACACAAAAAATTCTCACTTTCGAATTTGGAATTTGGAGTACCAACACATAAACTCGTTGTTTTCCTCAAGGAAAAATGGAAAATATTTTTATTTTTTAATTTTTACCTTAGTTACCCTTTGAGAGGCATTCTCTTATAGCCTCCAAGACCCTTCTCTTCATGAGCTGATCTTTAACACCCGAAAGCATGTTCCGGTAGAACATTTCAAGTTTCATAAGCTTGGCACGATCTGCCGACTCCAACATATTTTCCCATTCCTTTGCAATGTCAAAGGTGCTTGAATTCTGCAATGAGATCAGGATATCTTTCTCTTCGAAGGGTTTCCCGAAAATCAAGTGATGAAGTACGCTAACATACTGTTCCATGGTAGAAAGTCTTGACTGAAGAGCCTTCAACTTTTCATATGCTTCAGCAACTTCTGGAGGATCCTTTTTCACCTCGGTACTGTTGTCTTCCTCTTTATCCGTCTTTGTTTCCACTTGCTTGATATCCTCTGTTAGTTCTGGCCACAACACCGGTGTGGGTGTGAGACAGTCAGTTGTCTTGCCATTTCCGAGAACCCCACTTCTTCCCCTCCCCCAAGCCCAAAGCTGATGTCCATCATTTGCAACAAGAAGAGTATGAGCAGCTCCGCAGGTGACTTGAACCGGATTTTGAAATTTAACATTTTCTTTGAACGAAATCAGCAGTGGAGAAATAGCATCCCCAGAAACTGCACTTACTCTAGCGTCAGGGCATAGGCCAAGACCCCTCTCCATTCCCCATGACCACACGTCTCCAGTAGATGAAACTACACTTGTGTGGAACAAACCACAGTCAACAGAGATTAGGTCCACGACATTGGGCAATTCTTTGACAGGCTCGGGGAAAACGGCAGTGTGGGTTGTTCCATGTCCAAGTTGGCCATTTTCTCCTAGGCCAAACGTCCAGCACTTGCATTCTGGTGTATCATTTGCTCCTTCTTTTCGAGCAAGCAAAGCTGTGTGAAAAGCCCCACACGCTACCTCATAAACCGCCCAAGGTGAATCCAGGTTAAATGTTTTGACGATATCAGGGTGATGCCTGCTCTCTCTGTCCCCAAGGCCTAACTGACCATGTTTATTGCTACCCCAAGAGTAACATACGAGATCTTCTCCTTTATGTACTTCTCCACTGCTAACTAGCGCCACAACATGCTCATTTCCACATGCCACCTTCACAACTGCATGGCCAAGGAAATTCCGAACAGGAGTTGGTGTAAAACTGCTTACAAAAGAGAATCCCCCTTCGGTGCTACTGCATTGATCAGGATAATTGCCCCATATCCACATTGCTCCTAGGTCATCGACTGCTACAGACGTCATTCCTCCCGCTTTGATATAAGAAACCTGAGAAAAACAAGATGATAACAAGAAAATCAGATGAGATTTTCTTGTACCATTCTTTTTGGATCAACAAAGTATAGTTTTCTCCACACCTTATTGGATGTATTACTCTTCGTTTTTGACTCATCTGCCGAAGAATCAGGATTATCCAACTTGAGGAAGTTCTCCATCAAGCAGGGCTGTGCAGAATTCTCTCCATCAAAACCAAGTTGGCCATCCATTTCAAAGTCAGGGAATAAAGTGCAAAAAGAAAGGGAAATTAAAAAACAAAAAAACAAAATATGAAATACAGAGAAAAAATGGTAAATAAGTTTCTGTAGCCTACGATAGCGCTGAAATCATAAATATACATCCATTATAAAGGATACAGATGTTGTAGCCCCATGACCAAACCGATCCATCATCTGCCATCAGATCCCAGATAGAGAAACTTAAACAGTCAGAAATCCATCTCCATCAAGTTGTTTCATTGCTCTTATAAGTAAAAAAAGAAGCTTTGGGCTAAAACACAGCACAAGCAAATCGCATGTTACATTCGGTGTAATTGTTTATTTACAGCGTATTGTATGTCATGTAAGTGAGTTATATTTACCCAACATAAAAATATCGGTTATGTTGACATATTTTCCAAATTTACCAAGAAATAACATGCATTTTTTGGCCGGAGATTTTTAATCACACATGAAAATAAACTAAACTCATCAAAGAGTTTTAACTCTTATCATCCTAGGCAATTATTCTGCTGAACAAACAGTAACCACACTGTTTACTAAAATCTTCGCCAATGAGTGAAGGCATGACAGTATGCAAAGTCTTGATTAACCATACAGGAAAACATATATTTACACACACACAAACACACACCATGAAGGTCTCACATGACTTACTTAAGAAATTGGCATCCAATAAACTTAAAAAATAGCCCAGTTAACTCATTCTGAATTAAAGGTATCATTAAACTGAAGCAATACAAAATAAGTTAGCAACCATAGAAACAAGCAAGAACACCACTGATCTCGTTGGGGCTAGCTAAGCGGATAGGAGGGGAGGGGGTTCGGGTCAAAACCTGAGAGTGTTTTCATTTCTCCTACTCTGCAGACAATATTTTTTGTACATCGGATCACACATTCTCTAACCTTATCCTTATAAACAACTCGTAACTCAGAAACCTTACCATCACTGTGGCACTTCTAATCTCAGTTGTGAAACAATGTCGGAAAATCTTTTGTCAATTTCCATCAGAACATCATAAAAGGAGTTTCAACTTTCGACTGAGAAGTATTAAACAATGAGAAAGGAACGGCAAAGATGGGAAGACAATAGAAAGAAGGAAACCTGCAAGAGCAAGGCTGTGATAGGCACCAGCAGCAACCCGCACAAACTTGATCCTTGTTTCTTCTGATTCTGAATCCTCAAACTTAACCCCAACTGGTGTTAGCTCATCCGCTTCTTTTCCTGTTCCAAGTCTCCCAAACATCCCTCTACCCCATGAATATATGCGCCCATCCCCTACAATAAAAATAAGAATTACGAAAAAAAATTTTGTTATTTGTGTGTAATTGATCTTTTTTAAGAAGTTTTATAATAAATGAATGAAGTTTTCTAAGACTAAGAATGATATATATATATATTTTAATGATCAATCAATGATTGAATTTCAGTGATTAACAATGATCAATTAATTAACTGCATTTAATCACTGATTAGCTTTTATTTTTCTAAATAAAAATATTCAATCATTTATTTAAATCAGTGTTTAAAAACTGCCTATTTACCTAATTTTTAAAGAAAAAAAAATACTGATCCGGGCTCAATTCAATTATTCAATTACTTCTTGGTTTCGTTTCAGATGACCTTTAGTTTATCAGGAGCCAAAACAACAACACAGCTGTTATGGGTCCTTTTTATTTTTTTTAAAGAGACCAACATAGCAAAAAAAATGTAGATTCGCAAACAGGGAAAAGAGAAAGGATAAAATTGTGTTTCCAGTCAACAATGATGCTTCAATAATTTCGTCATATGAAAGAGATTTAAGTGTTTGAAACTGGGGAATAAGTTGAGTACGTAGAGTTTACCGGTGAGAGCGAGAGTGTGAGCTTCACCGGCGGCGACGGCGGAGACTTTAGTAGTCGACTTGCCGGCTGTTTGCCGAGGAGTGTCGGTGTCCGCCATTATTTGCGGCGACCAGACAATGAAAGAGCCGCTGCTGCTGCTTTGCTGGACTTCAACAGACAACCCCAAAAACCAAATTTGTGGAACAGACAGGAGAAGCACACACTTTTATGCTCTTATTTTTTTTTTTTTTTTTTTTATTGTTTTGTTTGGTTAAACTACACTGTTTTGTCGTGTTCTAGTTTCATTGCGTTTATAAGTTGTCGTTTCGGTTTGTCTTTCACTTTTCATGTCGTTTTTCCCCCTATTAAAGATGTTTTCTGATATCATGTCGTTTGCGAATTGTTTCATTTTTGTTTCCCTACTTTGTGCTTGTCTAATCTCATGTTGTTCATATTTTGGTTGCCATCGTTTCCAAATTTTTTTGCTTTTCTCATTTTCATGTTGGGTGTCCGCTGCTGTTGTTGTTTCCAAATTCATGTCGTTTATCAAGTTTACGTCGTTCGGGGGTTTTTTGTTTTCCTTTTTTTTTTTTTTTTTAATACAAACTGACACAACTTTCATCTTTCTTGTAGGGCAGCTTCATGAGTTTTTTGGCCTAATTCAACGATGGTATATCATACCAAACAAAAGAATATGAGGAATGCAAAGATAAAAAGGGGAGAAAATCAATCAAAATTCCGGACAAAATTTTACAGCTAAACATAAATTTGTTCCGCTTCATGAGTGCTATTTACCATTTACACTTAAGCTGCAATGATAAAATGTCTTTACAAATTAACTAAACTTCCCAAATCAAACATATAAATAGACACACGTAATTTAACCAGCACAAAGACCCCCGCTTGACGCATCTCCAACATTATCACCATCATCACCATCCTCATCAACATAAGCCGCCAAGTTTAAGTACTCCTCCGCCTCCGCCTCCGCTGTCGCCGCCGCCCCCATGTCCCTCCACCTGGCGCGGCATATCACGCAGCTGGTCGCCCTCCTCCCGTTGCTCCTCCTCCACCTCGCCAAGCACTCCTCGTGTATCGGATTCCGGCAAGTGCCGCACGCCAACACCCTCTCCTCCTTCGCCATCTCCTCCAAGCAAACGGGGCAGCTCGTCCCCTCCTCAAACTCCACCGCCGGCGGCGGCGGCGGCGGAACCCGTCGGGGGTGGAAGAAGAGCTGGTGGAAGCGGCGGCGGAGGGCGGCGCCGGCGAGGGAGTCGGGGAGGATGGGGGAGGCTAGGAGGCGGGAGAGGTGGCAGGGGCGGAGGCTGCGGCGGCGGAGGCAGGTGTGGTCGGGGGAGAGGCCGAGGGCGCGGATGAGGACGAAGAGGATGTGCTTGCAAGGGGTGGCGCGGTCGGGGCAGGTGCAGGTCGGGGTGACGGAGAGGGTGACGGCGTAGACGTTGGCGGTGGCGCCAAGGACGAAGAAGGTGGCCGGGTCGGAGCGGTGGAGAAGGAGGAGGCGGTGGTGGAGGGCCCGGACGATGCGGTCGGCTATAGGCTGTGAAGGCGGGCCTAAGCGGCGGCGGCGGCGGCCGCCGTGGTTGTGGTTGTGGTTGGGTGGGGGTGAGTTGGAAGCGGAGGACTCCATTTTTTCTCTCTTTTTTTTTTTGGAGGGAAGGATAAATGTGAGTGTGGCGGTTAAGACGGTTGGGGTGGCAGTTGGTGGGGGGAGAAGGTTACAGGAGGGAAATGGGAAAAAGTGGCGGTCCTGTTATGTTATATGTTAATGTTGAGTTCTTTATGTGAAGGAAAGGAAGTTTGGTTGAGTGGGAGGGAGGGATACGTGAGGAATAGCGGGGGAGGAGGGAAAGGACGATGATGTGGATGGATTGGATGGAGTATTTCAAGTTTAATATGTAAAGTCACTTTAGTTTATGGTAGACCTTAAGGCACGTTATGGTTTGTGTATGCGGATTTGTTTTTTATTTTTTATTTTTTATTTTGTATTTTTGTTGTTATTAAATCTGAATAAAAGAAAACCTTGTTGGGATCAATTCAACAGGTGAGAAATAAGTTATTTTAAAATAATTTTTCATTATTGAAAATTTAAGAGTATTTTTATTTTTTTTATAATAAATAAAAATTATATATCTCGTATTATTAAAAAAAAAAGATAAAATTATAATAAACTCTTATTTAAAAACCTTATTTTTAAATCCTCTAAATATAATTAAACGATTAAAATATTATTTATTTATAATAATAATAATAGTAATGTATCCCAACTCATAGTTCACAGTATTATATATTAAAAGTTAAAAAAATTCAAGAAAAAAATGAATTAAACCCAGTAAGCAATCCAAAAACTTTCTCAAATCTCAATCTTTTGACTTTAGTCTCGACAAAATTTGAGCAAAACAATTCATCACCGAATTTTAGTTTTGGGATTTTTACTCCTTAAACTTTGCCTGTAATGTATCAATAAAAATGCAAATGTTTAAACCTTGTGCTGTTTATAGATTGATTTTTGTGGGGAATGGCTTTGTTTTTGGTAGAATTAGGATCTCGAAAGTCTGAATTTATGGGTTGCTCAGAATTTCTTTCTGAAGTTGAAAAATCCATAATGAAATTGAAGGAGAAAGTGGAAGTATATTCCTCTTTGTAATCCCCAAATATGAAACCAAAATAAAATTCAAACAAAATATCAGATAAATTCTCGCCCTTTATTCTAAAAGAAACTTAAGCTTTTGCATGAATTTTTGAAATCTTTTCCACCTCTCGGATCACTCTCACTAGCACTAGATACTATTCCCTTTGATAATGGAACCCAGCCGGAACCCAACGCCCCTTTCAAACCTGGTTGTCAGGTTAGCCAATGGAAGGTTGCAAGGGGCGGGGGTGTCTGCTGGCGGCGAGTGGCCAGGGAAGGTTGTTAGGGGAGGGGGGCTAGCCACTGGTGGGTGGGGGGAAGGTGGGTCACTCACTAAAGGTTGCCGTCGACAGATGGGGTTGGGGGGAGGTAGTGCATTGTTTTTTTCCTTTTTTTTTTATATATTTTTATTTTTTAGTCTATCTTGTGAGGTAAAATACATTATAAATATTATAGACATGCAAATCTCAACTGGTAAATTATATCTTAATAATTAAAAATAAATTATATCATAATTATGATAAAATCTCTCAAAAAAAGCTCTATTACAGTTCTTCAATAAAAAAATGATAATTGTAAATTATAATAGCTTATTATAAGTTAGCATTGTTCTTCAATAAAAAAATGATAATTGTAAATTATAATAGCTTATTATAAGTTAGCATTGTTCTCATGCCTCAATAATATTCCACATGACCATGATAGTTATATTTATGCAAAGGGTAAGCATAACAAGTCAGTAATGAAGTCAAGAAGTACTGTGAGTGAGTTCTTAATTATATAGAAAAATTTTAAACGATATGGATTAGATGAAAGGATTTAATGCAGTATATACATACACACACATATATTGGTCCCTCAAACTTAATGATGAAAATATAAAATTTCGGTAATCTAATTATCTTAAAAATTTCGGAGATATTATTGATATCAATGGAAATATTAAAAATATTACAAAAATTAAGGAAATTTGCTTCAAAACATATAATATTTTAGGATAATACAAATATTAAAAATATATATATAATTATACAAATTTTACATAAGAAACATCTGATGTCTTACATATTTTAATACCAAAAAAGTCTTATGAGGTTTAAATGTGATTGGAATGATATCTTGATTCAAACAATGTTTGCAACATAACATTTTATATTCTCTAATATGTTGTCTTTTATTTATTTATTTTATTTCTTTTGTTTTTAAGGAAAATTATAACATAGATAACAAATGATAAAATCTAAAATTTCCAATCGATAAATATTTCCCTAAAATTTTGTAATATTTCCCATTTCTCCAATATTTTGATGGAAAATATTTTACACCTAAAGAATATTTTGACACCTTTAAGTATGGAAATTTTAGTGGAAATTTCAAAAATATCATAAATATTTGTGACCATGCTTGGCCCTTAACTGCCTTCATCCTTAGCTAATTCTATCCTATATTGTTCTTATATGTCATGTGAAAAGATTGAAGCAGGCATTTATTCATTGTTTCTTACTTTTTAATTTTGTTTGTGTGGTCAATCCGTTTGAGTTGTTTTTCGATGGTGTCTATCTCGATGTATCATTATATTTGTTTTTGTATGTTGTAATGGTTGGTTTTAGTGCTACAAGTTACTAGCTCTAAATTAATTAATAGATTTGATCAATTACAGAGGTCTTGTCAAAATGAGCATTATGCATGCTCGATTATTAATGTATAAGGTAACTTTTCCGTTGTTTGATCTTGATATTGACCATTCTCCTTGAGCTTTATTAAATTTCTACTGAAGCAGGGAAGCTCTAGGGTTTTGCTAACCAGTGTGAAGTGGAGTTCTATGTTTCCCTAGTCCATGCAAGGCTAACCTTATTATGCCTTATTATGCATTACCAATTGAAATTGCTTTGTAACACTCTAATATATGAGTGTATGTCTGCAAAATTTATAGCATGAGACATAGAAACAATCTAGTCATAGATCAAGATCATTGAAAATTTAATCTAACATCTAAAACAATAATTCCTATCATATGATATTTTAAAATATGAGGTCTTAACTTAATGTTTTCCAAATAAATACACATCTTCAAACAATAACAAAAGATCTAGAACAACTGTGAAAACACCTAAAAGACTGTCACAATAACAATGCGTAGCCTATGTTTGGTGGAGAGGGGCAAAAAAAAAAAAAAAAAGGAGGTCGGAGTAGGGATTTTAAAGAAAAAATTGAATCTTAGGTTGTCTGATAAAGTAAAAAATAGAAAGGAGTAAAGTTGTAAATCCACGTGACTCAATATATTTTAATCCTTCTCACTTTAAAAAGAAAAAAGAAGAGAAATATTGAGTGAAATAATTGTTTTGTTCCTAAAATTTTGTTATCTTCTAAATTTATGGGAGGGAATTATAAAATGTTTTGAATTAGACATTTTATCCCTCCTCTTTTCTTTCTCTCCTACTAAACAAGATAAAATAAAACATCCTTCTTTCCTTTTTTATTTCTAATTTTACTCCTCTTTCCCTTCTAATTTCTATCCTTCTACTAAACATAGCATTAAAGTTTAGGGGATAAGTGTCAAAGGTTTTTTGTTCAGGGCGTCAAGTGCTAGAAGATGTAAAGTCTAGGGGCTAAAGTGAATTTAACAGAAGTTTAATACCCGCGAACCTCTACCAAGCCAATCTATCCGTCTAGCTCTACCGTCAACTCTGCAGCCTGAGAAAACAGAAGCTCGCTTTCTTCGCTTTCCATCACCAATCCGACTCATGTTTCAAAAGAAGGTATGAAAAATCCCCCTTTTGTTATTATTTCCGAAATGGGTTTCTCAGCAACCAAATAGTTCCTCATTTCATTTTCCCTAATGAGTTCATCATTACCCTCTGTTTGGTTGCCAAGAAAGTTAGTGAATCTGCGTCTTGTAGGTTTTCTATCGTTAGTAATAATCTGGTTAACGTTTCAACCAAGCTTTACAGTTTGGTTGCTTTGATATAGGAACAAATGACAAAGAACAGTTATGTATATTTTTCTGTTTCTTTGTGAATTTTCACTGCTCTGATGGGTATCGATATAATTCCAAACAGCAGCAAAATCAAGAAAAAGAATGGTTAACATCGAGTTTCAAGCCAGAGAATTTCATCCCAGGACTTGTTATTGGTTTCATTATTGGGATGTTTTTCGATATAGCAAAGCCCAGTGGAAGCCACAATAATCCGAAGAACAAATTGTCTTCAGGAAAGGTCCAATCTCAACGTTTCGTCTCAAATAATGGTGACCAAGAACTTAAAATGGTTAGTCACTCACTGCTTTAATTCTTTTTAGTCTCATATATTTATTGGTTCCCCATGTTAGATTGTGAATTTGTCTCACAACGTTAGATTACTGGAATGTTATGGTGTTTACATGTGGATTGGGCTCCCTCTCCTCTTGCGCTAGCTTTTGGGATGAGTTCTACTCAAACTCGTTTAATAGACACGCTTGGTTTAGGGGAGGTTGTTAAATTGTGAAATTTGTCACACATCATTAGTTCATGGGCTGTTGTATTTGTACATTGATATTCATAAATTTTTATTATTAATTGGAGACATAATTATAATTTTTAAGTTGTTAAGTCATGATATCAAACGAGGCATAGAGAACACAAGGAGGACTTAAATTTTGTAATAGCATGTCATCGGGATTCATAAGGAAACAGGAAATTGTTGTGTCGTGTAATATACTTTTAAACTTTAAAATGGTCATCTAAATTCTTGAAGGAAAAGATAAGTAGAGAGAGTATAAAGAAAGTTGATACCATTTTCTTATTTTCAGGAAACTTTTGGATGAGTTTTTCAATTTCTGGTTACTAAATTTTGTTAATTATTAGCCAAAATAGTTTCTTGCTCTTGCTTTTTATTTTTTATTTATATTGAGTTCAGTTTAGATGTTCACTTCTCAGGTGTCTTTGTGTATATATTCTTATTGATTTATTCACAAATTATTCTTGCCAGGTTCTGGTCGTTAGACAAGACCTAAAGATGAAATCAGGAAAGATTGCATCTCAATGTGCTCGTAAGATATTTACTAGTTTGATATTTTTCTTTGATTGTTATCTTTTTGTTTACACTGCTCCATTTACTTGCCCTTTTGCGTCATTAGTTTTGTTCTCATTTATCTTGCTGATCTTTCGAAAACTTGCAGATGCTGCAACTGGCATGTACGCAGAACTTATGCATAGGTGACTAGTTCTGTTTCCAGCATCTAATTATTTAAACTTACTTGAGTTCTTCTATTACCTTACTTCTCTTCCTAAACTTACGCTCTCTTTTTTTTAGCACAAGTCCTTGTTTTTTAACTGAACATCTTTATTCTGCCACTGAAAGAGGAAGTAGGTGTTTTTAGTACAAAAAAGAGAGGGAAAAAAAAAAAAGATAAAGAAATCATTATTTACTTGTATACCGTTTGAAACTATAGGGAGCATTTAGTTTCCTCTGTGTTTTATGTGGTCTAGAACATTTCAAGCTTTGCACCCTTGCCTTTGTGCTTCTGCAAACATTTTTACTTGTGGAAAAAGCTTTTCCTGCAGATAGCTTCTATACTATGTCCTTGGTCTGTTATTCATCTAATTTGGTACTTTCTTCAAGGAAAATAATAAAGAGAATCCACTTCTTTCTGTGCAAATCTGACTTAATTTTTCTAACTTGATATTCTTGCTAACTTAATTTTTCTGTGCAAGATTGTCAACTTAATTTTTCTTCTCAGTTTCAGTACTTTAAATGGTGCATCAATATGAAGTGCATTTAGGAAATACAGCAACAGTTGAATGTTTGTTCCATATTGTATTTTTTGCAGCCACCGATCCCTTTTGAGACAATGGGAGCAATGTGGGCAGCCGAAAATAGTTGTCACGTGCAAAAATCAACAAGAAATGTTTGTTCTTGCTCTAATAGTAACTCTTTTTTTTCCTTTCTTTGCTCTATTGGCTTCTGTAAATATCTGCTTTGAAGCTAGGTTCTTTATGTCTTCTTTTTCTCCCCCTTAGGAATAAGCTGAAAGAAGAAGCTGAGACCGTTGGCCTTCCTACTTTTGTTGTTGCAGATGCTGGGCGAACACAGGTATGTGTCGGTCATTCATGGAGGAAAGTTGTGTTGATATGAAATTCTTAAAATAATCAATGTTAAACGATAACAGTTTAGAAGGTGTTTTTTTTTTTTTCTCTCTCTCTCTTTAATTGAAGCTCCTAGATTTTTACCCCTTTTTTTAACGCTCCACATGATTGTGCATATTGAGTGTATTCTGGGAATGAACCAAGATTTTGACTTCATCCTGAATTTGAATCAGGTTTCGGCAGGATCAAAGACTGTTCTGGCCATTGGACCCGGTATGCTTCTTTTTTCACTTTGCTGCATTTTTTTAGTGACACTTTTAAAATGATTAATGAGAGGAACGTATCGGAATAATAAAACATATATAAATCATCAGTGCCTATATTGTGGTTGTAGTTATCTAATATTGGGGTGTATGATCTTGATAAGCAGGACCAAAAGTTATTATAGATTCAGTGACGGGAAAGCAATGCTTACTTTGAAAGTATAACTGTAACGAGGCCTGTTTACACCACCTCCAACCGTTGGATTGCTTTCATGCACAAGTGATCCCCAGTCATTTTACCGGCAGAATAACTTAATGATTGCGGGCCAAACCTGATTAGGCCTGGGGCAGTTTGCGCTGAACAGCTAGAGGTCTAGATATAAGGTGTTCTATCTTGTTCCCTTGGGAAGAAACTAGAAAGGCCCTTGCAGCGTTGTTAGAGGTAAGAAAGGTATATGTAAATGTAGGTTGATATTCGCCCCCTTTTTTTGGGTTGTAATTTAGATGTCTTTTCACAATGAAGAAATGCTCAATTGTATTAAAACTTTTCATTTAGTGAACTATATGCAAATTGTGGAGCTTCTTCGTCATTGTGTTGTTTTTGGCCATGTCAGAAGTATATCTGACGGTCTGCTTGGCAGGATGCCAAGGATTTGATCTGCTCTTCATGTTTCCACAGAAGCAAAGTATTGAGAATGAAACTTTGGTTAGAATCGATTTGAGCTTCAGAAATCTCCTTTTGAGCTTTGGATGCTTTGGATACGTGGTTTCAGTTCTTGCTTTATGAAGTAGTTGTTGGAACTGCCGGAAGCAACCGGGGGTTGATTTTCCAAGTGGAATTTGGTTGTGAAAATGGTTGTTGCTTTTGGTGCCACTGGGGCATCGGAGGTTCTTTCACAATATATGGACTTGTCTATGATCCAAACCATTCTTAAAATAAGGGAGAAGCGTAATATGAAATTAATTAGAAATTTCTTTAATGTAATATCGATGTTAAAAAGGGTATAATAATAGTCTTTCTCAACGTTGTATCCTTTCAACATTAATACTAGGTTACAAAAAAATGTAATAATAATTTGTGATACCTAAAAAAAATTTTGCATTATATAAAAAAAATATCATGCTCTCATTTTATGTATTATCACATAAGTATGAGAGGACCATAATAAGTATATCTATATAACTATATATGGGCATTATTATAGTCTTTTTTTTTTTCCCTTTTTGGATTTGAGAATAGAAAATTCGAATTTTATATTTTTTTGATAAAATCAGAAAAAATTAGATGTAAAATTATCGTTACGCAATATTTGTAATCATTATTATAGTTTTTTTCAACCATACTTCCACCTTAATATATACATATATATCAAGTAAAAAGCATCCTATGATAATTATTTAACAAAAATAATATGTCCGGTGGAAAGTTAAAAACAAAAACTTACAAAAAATATTTGATATTAAAAAAAAAAGATAACATTTTGTTAATCATATAACGCCAAAAATTTCTATAAAAAAAGATGTACATGACGCCAAAAATACAGGTAGCGTTTGGTATTGTTTTTGAAATCTGTTATGTTTTCAAATTTTCTGAATTTGATATCGTTTTGAAAATAATTCTGAGAACGTTTCTGAAATTGTGTTTGGTTTTATTTTCTGAGTGTATGTTTTGAAAAACAAAAAAGTGAAACTGTGTTTGGTTATATTTTTGAAAACCAGTCATTTTATAAGTATTCTATAAAAATATATTTATGTTTGATTTAAAAAAATTATTATGAATACCAAAAATTAAAAATTAATAAAATTTTTTAATTAAAAAATGAATTAAAAATTAATAACCATAATATTTAAGTAATTACTATATTAATTAAATCTTAATTAACTATAATAATTAAATCAGAGAAATGGGAGAAATAAGAAAAATGAAATCAGAGAAAAGGACTAAAAGTCATTTTCAATTTTACATTGAGAGCAAAGGAGATTTTAGATTCGTTTTGAAATCTGTTTTCAAAAACAATACAAACCAAATATAATTTCACATCGATTTTGAAATTGATTTTCCAGAGAATCGTGAAATCTGTTTTGAAAACAAAACCAAACACGCAAGCAAAAACCCCGCTAAAGCCCTAAAGCTTCTTTCTTTCCTTCAATTTTTATTGTTCTTCTTCCCTTTCAATTTGCGCCTTGCGGAGAGACCTAAACCCTTGTCTGCCGTTTGCTCTCACTCCCTCTCTCCAATGGCGTGTCGCTTCAGATCTCTCTCAAAGCCAACTCTCTCTCTCTTCAAATCCACCATTTCCACTTCGAGACCCGCTTTCAACTCCGCTCGCACTCCCAAGCCTTCTCTCTCTACCCTCCGCTCTTCCCTCACCCTCTCAAGGCAGGCATTTAGCTATTCTCAACCCTTATTTTTTTAATGTACAAATTCTTAACTGGGTTCTTCAAAATTTGCGAAATTTTAAAGATTTAAAGTTTCATTTCTTTGAATTCAGGTCATCTCCTCAACTGGGTTGTGCTCAATCCTTACTTCCGTTTCACACAGCTGTTTCTTCGGCTTGCCTTGTATCTTGCCTGGCCGTCGATTCGAGGAGTTCGAGGTCGCTGTCTCAGGGTATGCTCCGCAGTGCCAACCCTGGAGTTTGATGTCTCTAAGGTTTTCTGATTTTTTTTTTTTACTCCGGAATTGTTGTTCGATAATTAAGTTTTTATTTAAGTTGTTAAATGTGATTTTCGTTTGCTCTTTGTGTTGATCTTAGCTTAACCGATCAATTTGGTGATTGAGAATTTGTTATTGCAAAGTGTTAACTGACTACTTTGCCTTCGTGTTCGCGCAATTTACTTTCGTAGGCCCTCCAATTTGTTTGTATTTGTTATTGTTATGTTAGGCAGTCTACTTTGGTTGCTCTGGAAACTCAATTTTTGTTTATCTATCTGCTATGGGGAGACCAAGTTGCAAATGTTTGTCTTGTAAGTAGCGGCGGAGCTAGCCTACTGTTTTGAAGGGGATGTACATTCAAAGAGAAAATTTTCAACGGGGCTTATTTATGGGTAATCTATTTTTTAGTGTGGGAAAAATGAGAAAAATCTAAAGTTTTCAGAGGTGAAATTAAAATAAATAAATAAAAGTTCACTGGGGTACGGAAGCCCACACTTGGCAATGGGTGGCTCTGGCCTGCTTGTAACCTAAGCGAGCATGTATAGTGGTAAAATGTGTCTGTCACTTCCTTGGGTAGAAGTTTTCCTCCTTAAATATGGAGCATTAATCAATTTTTACCAGTATTCTTAATAATAACTTCTACTTCAGGTATTTGTTTTAATGTAACTCAAAAGTTTATCTCAGGAAATAGCACAAAACCAAGCCGTTCATTCCTGAGTAAATAATTTGCATTTTTCGAGTTTTTACAAACCTCGTGTTAATCTTCTTGCAAAAGTTTGGTTGTAAAGTTGCTTCCATTTTTTGTTTAAACTAAAATCCTAGGATGTTTGTGTCACTTTTAAATAACATTCATATAGCAAGGGTGTGGATATGATAGCAGAAGACACTGATTTCCTGCTGTAAAACATTGATATAGTGGGGGAGTTCTTTATTTATGCAAATGCCTGTTTTAATCTCTTAGGGTTTGGGAAGCTGGTTTTTCTCATAGAACGACCAATCACTGGAGAATGTCATAACTTTAAGGCTTTTGGTCAAGATCGATTTTTTTTTTTTTTTAAAGAGTTCTTAGGTAAAAATTTGCCTTACAAATTTTCATATACTTTTTCAGGGACAATGGATGTATGATCAATCGTTCATTAGTCTTACTGTATCTAAAATGGATAAGAGTGATTTATAGAAAATTGACTGTCCTCTTTACGGGTTATCTCATTATAACTGTGTAAACCTTCATATTATTTTATTTTTACTTTGATAGAGTCTGTAGCAAATAGAGTTTGTAGCAAACTTACATAACAAATTTGAGATCCAAGAAAACTACTATAACTGCTATTTCTTCTTTTGTTCAAATGCATTAATAAATTGGCACCACCATTATAACGGATTGGACCTCCATATTAGATTGACTTGGGACATAAGTTATATTGCCAGTTACAGTTTTGGACTATGCAAGTGATACCTAGAAAAATAGGAATTTTACGCCCAGAGGATTTACGAATGTCTCGGTCCTGGAATTGATAAAAGAAACATTCTTCATCCCAACGTCTCAGAAAAAGAGAGCAAAGTAAAAACCTCCTCTATCTAAAAGTTATGACCATATTCTCACAAATAAACTGATTATTGAAGCTTCTTTAGCTTTGAGAAGCTTTTTAGGTTACTTTAACGTTCATTGGAAATCTGCACGACGGGCTGGAGTTTTGGGTGCTATTATTGATAATTCAGTGTAGTTAATATGTTATTCAAAGGTATTGGACTAGCGTACGATGGCAAAGTATATTGGAATCTGACCAGGAATCAGTCATGCAGTAGTCTGATTGTCCGTTGCAACCACACGTTTGTATTCATAGATGTAGTCCGTGCTATCATCTTTCTATATGTATGTCTATGCTTGTTGTCTTTATGGTTGAGTGCATTGAGATTGTGGCGGGGGATGGTTTCGATTACACGGGAAATTCGTTCTGCTTCCAAATTTGCAGCATTTCTTACTTCATAGTAGGTTTGGTAAAAGGGATAACTTATCAATTTTTGCAAGTTTCACTTCCCCAAGTCACGTTTTGCCAGATATAGTTTGTTTGAAACGGCTTTCTCGTGTACTTCTATACCGAATGATATGTGTTTCAGTAAATTTTCTTTAGTGAGTGAATTGCTAACATCTATGCTTCTTTTAATGCATTCAGAGTTGGGTCTCAGCGTGCCGCGATAAGATATTGCACTTAGAAGAAGATTAACAGGTTGGTAGATCTCGGAGTTAATGTTTCTCTTATTGGATGTCGTTTTCATCCTCCCTTGAAGTTATTTTTACTGGTCCCCAGCGCTTGGAATAAAGTTGGAAGAATTCAAATCTCTAAGTCATCTTGATGCTGTAATTGTCGGAAATTTCCTTCAAATTCTATTTTGTTTTCAGTTGGGTTCTTTTATTACTATCAATGCACTCCAATCAAAGATCTTCTCACATGATGAATGAGATTCTTTTACCCTCATTAGTCTTCTTTGCCATACGGTTTCTGGGTATTGAAATTTTGTCGTTTTCTAGGTTCCCTAGTCTATATTAACTTTTTTCTTTTATGCCCGAAAAAAAAAATAAAGTTACAAGGATAGAAGGTAGAGTATACCAATTACCCCGTGGATGAGGCGTATGCATGCGTCTGTTTCTACATCATTGCTTGTTAAGAAAATCAGGCAGTCTTACCAACCCACCTAGATTCCTTAGCGGTCCTCATCTATTAACCAGAACTTCGGATTTGCTTCCTTATTTTTGTGATTTACTTGGCTTTGTTTGTAAAGAGTGATTCATGCACTTTCATCAATGTTCATCTTCAAACAAAAGCTTAGCTCATCTTGCTAGGTATAATATTCATACAAAAAGAATTAAAAAGTGAGTGTATGTATATATATATATATATAAAACACTTATTCTGGTGTTGATGATACAAGCAAATGCAATACAAGTTTGTAAGCAACGGGTTGTGAAGTGCACGTGAGGAAGTGAGGGAATTTTGATGAAATAGTGTCCAATGTCTCCCATTTCTTTGAAAAAGAGCTTCGGCCACAGAGCCCATGTCTCCACCACTACTATACACAGCCATGTGGGACTCTCTCCTTTGCCACAGTCCTCTGCATCTATACTTTTCTTTCCACGATCATGTACAAGTCCCTTTTTAAAAATTTTTTTTTTCTTAATTGGTAATTTTTATTTTACTTTTTAAATTGGCGGTTGTTTATATTATTTATATTATTTTTTTAATGAATTTCTTAGAACAGATTGTCATCTTTAACAGCTCTTATTTAACTTCAATATGGTATGTGCTTAATAAAAGTTAAAACATTTAAGTGCATGTAAATGTTTTCGCTATTTTACAATAATTTAACTCTAATTCAAATTCAAATTTCATTATTTAGAAATCTACATTGCACCTATGTTAAATCTTCATATTATTTAAATGTTATCTTTAAAAAATAAACTATTTAAATACACATTTAATTTGATTGCACAATTTAAAATTCTACATTTGAATTCAAAATTCTATATTTGAATGTAAACATTCAATTTAAATAAAAATTCAAATATAAACTATTATCCAAATGGGCACTAAGCAATACACAAGGGGAGAAAGCTACCATTGTTCATAATCTATTTTCTATAGGTAAAGAAATGAAATTCTTAGTGACCAATCTATCTTCTTGTAGAAGTTCATTTTCACTCAATATAATAAACTAAGAAGCATGCTTTCCTATGTGAGGCTAGGTACCACCACCCAAAAAAAAAAAAAAAAAAAAAAAGGGAGTTGTGGACCTCGTGGCCTTGCAGTTTAGCTTTACTTCCCTGTGCTTTGACAGATAGGGATCTGTGGGTTAGGATTCTCAAATGGGTCAAACTAGATGTGTATCCTCTATTTTTTTTTTTTTTTCCGAATGATTAGAATATTCTGTCACATAATATATGAAAACAAAAATTGAAAAATCAACCTAAGGTTTTAAATCATTAAATCATATCAAAATCAAGAAAAGTGTGTAACTTTAATTAACTCTGATGAAAAGAAGATGGTTCTTTTTTTTTTTTTTTTTGTGTTGCCAGAGATTCCTTTTTAATGCTCATTATCCCTTCTTTTTTTTTTTTTTTCTTCCAGTGAGTAAAAACTACTTTTATAATTTTGATAAAACACATACTGTAATCTAGCAATCTCTTTACCCTTCTTTTGTTTTGCGATGAAATTTCAAAAATATAAAAGAGGGAGGATTCCACGTGTATTTATGTATATATGTATGTATACGTATAAAGAGGAGAGAGGGGGAAGAAAAAAGAAGAAAGAAAACTTGCCCTTGAAGGGGCTTGATTTGTTTTGCAAGAGGGGCATTGGATGTGATGAATGGCCGCATATTGTGGGATTTATACGATATAAATAACATATGAGTTTAGCACGAAATCTTGTTTACTTGATTTGGAGAATCACTTGTTACCATGTTAAGGCAATTAAGGGAAAACTATACCTTATTAAAAGGGCTGCCAACCAAGTCACTGTCACAAGGGAAGGTTGTGGAAACGCGACAATGTCCTTTACAATAGGCATGGCAATTATATTTATATATTTATATAACCTCCTTGCGTTGAAGCCCATCTATACTTGTTCAATTTTCAAAGATCTTATTATGAAGGCGTTATGATATATATTGACTATTCTTTCAAAATCTTCTTAATTGATTTTTGCTAACAAAGGTACTTCTCATTCTTAAACAGAGGTATTAGAGAATATACCGATATGGTATGACTTTTTCTTTGATGGGGTTTTGTTCAAGATCAATTTCTGCTTTTTTTTTTTTTTTTTGTTTTTATTACTATTCTGAACCTAGAGAAATAAGATGATTTTAATTATATATTTTATGATCTAATTTGATATAAAATAATCACTAACTAATAGCTACAACCATGAGATTTCCTTGTTTTGAATGAGAAAATACATGTTATCTTTGATACCTATCTGATATTGTGTTAGATAAAAATATACTACATAAAATTACGGTTAAGGCAATATATACATATATATACAGCTTCATACATCAAATGATAGAACTTTATTCACCTAGCTGACCCATCAAATATATATAAATATATATATATACATATATATTCACTTTCCCAAAAAAAAAAAGTACGGAATTGAAAAGTTTTCACATCAGCCTATGGATATTGGACAATATTTATGTACAATTAAGTACCCTACAAAGCTTCTACTAGCTAGTTTTCTCAACATGCACTAATTGCCCGACCTTTTTTTTTCCCCTCAGTTTTCTTTCCATCTTTTTCGCCCTCCTTTCTTCACTCCGGTTGTGGTTTAGCACAATGGATCTGTGCATGCAAAAATATATATTTTTCTGATGGAAAAATTAAGAAAAAAAAATCATATAAAAATTTTATTTTTTATTTTTTATTTTGTTGCAATACTATTTTATAGAGCCGCTTTGTGAATTCTATTAAGTATCCAATGTAAGAATAATGGTCACAATTATTCAAGAGGTACATGAGGGCATGAAAGAGAGAGTCATGTGACCAACGCAAACTTTGCTTCTCTCTCTCCCTATTTTACCAACAATTATCAGAATTATATATATATAAGCAAACATGATATAAGTCATTTTAAATAATATAGTGTCTTGACTTTTTAATTCTTAAGCTTTGGTCTATAGTAGAAGAGTAATTATAAGATATATTAAAGGGAATGGATTTATTTTAAGGACGCAAAATAGGAAACCAGTAACTGACTTTGAAAAATAGTACATAGATATAAATATATATAAAAATATATATATATATTTTGCATGTCTACAGCAATCATTTAACTAAACAAACATTTGGATCAGCGTTGCCTAGGATCAGGTATACATTGCACCGTCAAGTACAGCTTATTATATTTAATTATCAAATTTAATTATTTAATGAATAAATTATTACGATAATAATAATAATACCACCTGTAAATATTTTGCTAAACAGATTTTTTTGAGGTTAAGACTAGTAAATTAACTAGTTGACCAGTAAACATCATATTTCCCAAAAAGTAGAGATATATATATATATATTAATCCGGAAAAATATCATACAGTTGTGTCAAATATTATTGAACAAGAAATATTCATTTTTTTCATAACACCAAACAGAATAATTTGTTAATAATCATCTAATTGAATGTAATACCGAATCGCCTTTCAATAAACGAGAAATTATTTATAGTAGATAGACTAATCAATTTTTGATATATTGTTTACGTTTCTAACTATAGTTTAGCAATCAATTATCACGTATTTAGAATCAACACTACTAAGATTGTATCCAACACAGTAATAAATTAGTTTGTCAGTGACAAATTTTAGTTTTGAATACGATAATAACTCTCTAATAGATTTTTTTTTTTTTTTTGTGTGTTAAATTTAGCATATGTTTACACCAAGTATAGTGTTTGTCAAATTTAGACACTTGGTTTGTTATTGGTTGATCTATTTAATTTTTTCATTTGCTTATTTCAACATAGCTATTTTCAAGTTATTTTACAATTACAAATATACTTTGGATTATTTTCATAAATTACCCCTCCATTATAAATCTGTATTCAAGTCGGTCCTATTTTTTTGAAATTGGTCATTATATCTTTTGATATATAAAAAAATTCAAAATGACCCTTCCGTTTATATCTGTGTGTATTTTAACGAAATTTGCTAATTGGACTTAGTTGATGAGTGCAATTACTCTCTTACCCTCATAGATGTTTTCATAAATAGTCTTTGAACTATATATCTTCACTTAAGTTGGCTTTTATTTATTCAAAATTGGTCATTGTACACCTGACATATAGAAAATCATTCAAAATGCTTGTTCCTTCCAAATTTATTTAAAATTTTAATGAGATACCCGAATTAACTTTCATTCAAATTTGGGGTCGATCTGTTTGTTTAACAACATGTCACATTGTGGAGTCTATTTGAAGAAAGCTTTGCTCCAATGCCTTGGTCCACTCTTCATAAGTCAGTGACAAGCCTCTAAATCCTCTTCTTTATCTCTGCTCATAATAGCCTTAAATGTATGAATGGTTGTTGCCCGTTCTGCAAACATCATCTTTTTTGCCAATGATTTCCCTTTAAATTTCTTCATGAGGTTATTTTGTAATTGCCTTGCATAATTACAGTGCTCAACTTGGACTTCACCTTTCCACAATTGTGATAGAGCTTTAATTAATCCTTTTTGCTTGTCGCTGATAAAGCTCCAATGATGAGGATTTTCAATCTTCAAATCAATTCTGAGATACTCAAGAAACCAACTCCAACTTTGGCTCTTCTTGTTTTCCACAACTGCAAATGCAATAGGAAACATGCAGTTGTTTGCATTAACTCTTACAGCAGAATAATAAGAAGAATATAAGGCTATTTATGAAATTACTAAAAGACCCTTATAATTTAACATTTTATAATTAAAATTGGGTTTTCCATTCAAATTTCAAACAAAAATAAATAAAAAGGCCATTTTGAACAAATTTATATATATTGGGAGATACAATGATTGATTTAAAAAAAAATCTAATTTGAATGAAGATCTATAATTTAGAAACTATTCATGAAAATAATCTATTTACTTGTACAAGTTGTAAAACTCCGTGATTATGACAAAAAACTAGATATTGTGTTTGAAATTACATTATGGATTGGAGTACAAATAAACACATCAAAGATGCCCTCTTCATACTTCTTATACCAAATATATATGTCATATTGTCACTTGTATCTACCTTAGTCTTACTCTTTTTATTTTTTATTTTTCATAAAAGAAACATGACTAAAAAATAGAGGATAGTGTACTTAGATAATCTCAAAGTATAGTAGATAGTTGTCCATATATCGTATCTTAAACAAGCAACTGTATCGTCTTACCATGGTCCTCGATGGTCTACTATCAACTATGTCCCTTGAAAACAAATGTAATCTAATTTCATCTTTTAACCGGGGGATCATTTGGAAATATATGTTAGCAACAATTTGATATATTGTTTGGCTTTTGTTTAATAATGACAAATTAGGTTGGGTGGCCTATTTGGTCTTCCAATCTAATAAATAGCCGAATTTTTTTTTATTTAACAAAATGAACTTTTGTCGTTTTTTATATATTTAGTCAATCAATGATTAACTATTAATTAATCAATAATTGATTAAGAAAATTAATAATTTACATTAGAGTTAATCAATGATTAATTATAATTTAATTAATTACTAATTAATCATTTAAGAAAATTGATTAATCATTAAAAATGACATTTTAACTAATTTTTAAAAATTTAGATCACTTATTAAAAAACTTTTTAAAGAAAAGGGTATTTAGTTATAAATCCCAATAATAATTAGTTAGTTTCGATGACATTATTAGATCATAATATTTTACTTCATGTGTTCTCGGAGTCTCAAAAAGTGGGGAAATTTGTGCAAAGAAGAGAGTAAGGAACCGGATTCAGTTTGGCGGAAAACGATGTCCAAAAAAATGCGTTGAAGCGAATCTCATGATTCCCCTCTCTCCCTCTCTCTCTTCTTCTTCTTTTTCTTTTTTCTTTTTGGGTTGATATTTATTTTTTCCCTTAACATTCTCTGAAATATAGCTAATCCCCACTGGCTAACTGCAGGTTTTCACTCAAATTCATGTGCTACTCTATTAGATTAGTATTTTCTTTCTCAAAACTACCCAAAAAAAAAAAGAATTAGATTAACTTTTTCCTCCCATAACAAAATTATAAATTAATCTTTGCTCACGTGCCTCTTCAATTATTGCTCACATAAATCTATGCTCTTTAAGTCACATTTTGCAATACTTTATAACCTGTACTTTCTTTCTTCAAACTATATATCAAACTTTATGTCAGGAACTTTATTTTTAATACACTAATAGAGGGAGTTAATTATTTAACTGGGATTAAATTTACATTATTAATTACAATAGAAATAAATTATAGTAATGATTTTATGGATATGTAATTTTCAATCCCTTCCATTTTTCAAGTAAAATATATATATATATATGGTGTTGATGGCAGGACAAAAAGGAAGTTGATCGGTAGAATCACCAAAGTCTTCAACGAATCGAGTCTATCATGCTAGCTACCATACATGTGAGACAATTGCCAAATGGAACCCCCACGAATTGGAAATGTCCAACCGATTTAATATAATTTAATTCCTCTTCCTCATCTTATACCCAACAAAATGCTTGAATAACATTAATATCGGTTTCTTTGTGTAGTTATTGCACTACACTTTGATTGAAAGCCTTCAACAATGTCTCCACATATACATATACATGCATGATCAACATATATCTATATAAGTAGAATTAGAGACACTAATCATAACCTTTTCGAGTATCAATTCATATGTCATATTTTCAATGATAAATATAATCAATTGTGTGATAATATTTTAAATATTTATTAATAAATGAATAAGAATTTGTACGTGTCCTCAGCATTTTTCTATATATACGTGTGTGTTTAACCATTTAAGTAGTCAATAGGACTACAAATCTTAATATTTTCTTATTTTCTAAAATAATTTTTATAAAATTCATGAAATTAAAAATGAACAATTCATTTAGCATTTTACTTGATATTAAGAATTATGGGGAAAAGAAGGAAAAATATTAGAGAAGAGTAATTATTTAAAATGTTATACTCTAAATTAAATAAAATATATATGTAATTGAAAACATGATCTAATGAGAATTTCACATTTGACTTTATTATAAGATGTAGATTTTATACTATCATTTTATCCAAAGTTTAAAGTAAATAAATAATATGTAATGCGTAGTGTGAGAAGTGAGTTAATGATTCTTTCTATTTTTCTCAACCAAAACTTTATTATAAGATGTATGCACCTAATAATTGTGTTGTGGAGAATAGGGCGATTTGCTATGGTCCACCCCTATTTCGTGTTACAAAGGTTAAAAACTATCATTACGTTTGGAGACCCATCACTTGGAGATGTTAGGACATATATATCAACCAGTGAGATTGATTTCATATCGTTACCTAATTAGTGGGCTCACATTTAGAAAACTTACATGTAAAACTCACATGTACCTATATATATATTTGTATATATGTATGCATATACATATAGTTATCTTGAAGCGCACTTTTACTTGAGCATGGTCGACCATCACAAAATATAGGATGTAATTCATCTATCTTATTTTTGCTCTCAATCTAGTTCATGTATCTCGTTAAAGAAGTGTTTTATTTCTAAATTATAAATACAAATGTGTGTATTTATACACATAGCACATAGAGACATTGCATTGTAAATAAATAAATATATTTATAAGTCATATGTAAGTGAAAACATGCATATCACTTAATAATTAAAATATATATCTATATTCTTAATTATTTAATAGAAAAAAATTATATCTTTCTTTGCTTAGTGTTTTATTGAGAAAATATTCTAGCTCCATCACTACATATGCGTATATTATTTTTGGGATGCACCTTTTGGCGGTGCACTAAAAGGTTTAAGGCTCTATTGCCCTTGTTAAGGTGCAAAGGCAGTTGGTAAATAAGGGGTTGAATTCAATAAGGTAATGATCTCCAAAGGGACTTTTTCCATTTGAGGTATAAGTATAACTTGATGACCTCCGATTGATGATGATGTTTATTGTGCCCGATCATAATTGTTATGATTATAATTGTTGTAGTTATAACTGTTCTCATTGTTTATATAGTACTACATCTGCATATATATATATATGACAAGCACGTGGCAGTTGGCAATTGGATATATAATAATAGGACTTTGAACTATGAAGAGCTCTTCAGTAGTTCACTGTCTTATGGAACCCACTAAAGTACGTACCACTCGCTCTCCAACAATCCTCATAGCCAAAAAAATAAATAAATAAAAGAGAGAGAAAGGCACCTTCTTCAGAATATATTCAAGGAAATTAAGTAATGAATTTGGGGAGGTGGAGGAAGAACAAGAGTTTAAACAATATTAATTAATAGTTTTCTCAAATGAGGCTTTTCAATTTTATTTGACCGGAAAAGTTGTTAATTAAATTGAAGAATTTAATTAAAACAATATTAATAAATAGTTTTACTCAAACAAGGTTTTTCAATTTTATTTGACCGGAAAAATTGTTAATTAAATTGTTAACAGTTTGGCTTTTGAGAAAAGTAGCTAGAGCTATTCAGTGTGGTTGGAAAATTTCAAATTATTGTATGCATATTGTTGGCTCTTCACAACTCTTGCATTTACACATATACTTAACTTGGGTTAATTATTAATTAGAAAACAAAACAGTCTAGGTTAATTTATTAGCTTGAGTGTTTGAGAAAGGAGGCTAACAATAACCTTTTTTTTTTTTTTTTTTAAATCCAGTTCCATTTATTATTCATATATAGTACTCATATTTTTGGATTTGACCTTAGCTACTATTTAATTTTTTGCCTTTTCAATTGTATCTAACTATCAGTACAACATCACTTTATTTAAAAATTTTGGAATGCTTTGTTACTAATTTTCATATTTTAATGTTTAATTTCACTTAATGATATGTCATGATGATATTTTGATTATACATTAAAATTAAATAAGGTATCAAGCCATATAATATCTAATTTTCCGATCCGATTATTGATTGTTGAAAATGGAAACCGTGTGTTTATTCGAATAATTAAAGGACTTAAGAGTTTTATTTTATTTTATTTTTTATAATTGAAGGGGTTAGGTGCTTTATTAATGTAAGCAAGATTCTCATGCAATAAAATTCAAGAAAAATAAAATAAAATAAACAAAATGCGGGGAAATTAAAATGTAGCTGAATTATGAAAAATTGGGTTCAGAGAAGAGCTGGCAAAATTAACTCAAAGACCAAAAAGATCAACAACTCGATGAAACATTACTAAACCAGTCTAGGAAATTCAAAATTAATAAGTTAGACAAAACAAAAAAATTACCCTTCTAGCTAAGCTAAATGATTTTTTTTTTTTTTTTTTTCAATGATCTTTTTAAAACTGTGTGTTGTGGTGATAAGAAAGAAAAAGAAAAAAAGAAAAAAAGTTCCCGGAAAATTAAAATCACCAGTAAAACTGAGATCGACTGTTGTTTCCCCCTAGCTACTCTAAGATCATCTGCCTGAAATCCGGCCCCACGTGTTGGTGGATCAAGTAATCCTCGCCGTTGGATGCCGCATGATCAAACACCATCCCGTTCTGATGATGATGATGATGATGAATGAATTGTGGCTGCTGCTGCTGATGCTGCTGGTGTTGCTGAACTCTGAGGAACTCCTTCTGTCTCCGGAGCTCCAGAACCTTCCGGTGCGAGTTCGAGTGCTTTGTCAGCACGAACGTCGGGCTCGCCGCAGGCCGGTACTCCGGCACCAGCCTCCCCGACTTGTACCGGACCCCGCAAGCGTTGCACAGAGTCTTCGGCCCCATCGGACCGGTTCGCCACTGCGGCGTCTTGTCGGTGGCGCAATGCAGGCACTTCCGCCCCTCCCCGGCGCCGGGTCCGTCGGAACCACCGCCGCCGACACTCTCCTTCTTCTTCATAGCCGCCTTGACGGTTTTCTTCCCCGGCGCGGGCCCCGGCGGCTGGTTTGGGAGCGAAATGGCGACGTCCTGGCCTTCAGGCGAGGACGACGAGGACGCCGACGATGTTGCGGAGACGAGGAGGAGGCGTGACGTCCAGTTGCATGGCGGTGCCCTCGACCGCTTGCTGCGTGCCTTGGCGGGGACCGACACTTCGGACTGGAAAATGGGGCCGTTATTGATTCCGATGTGGTTGTTCCGGTTGGCTTCCGACTGATGATGAAGAGACGATTCCACGTCGTTACGAGCTTTTAGTCCCGATATCATCTGAAGCCTTTGAAGGTCCTCGCTCGAAAAGGATTCGTCTACAAAATTGGATACCCATTCCAGCTCCGCCAAGTCGTCGTACTGTAAAAAAAAAAAAATAATACAGTAATTATTATTTAATTATAATTTCACATGAAATAATATATTTGTATAATATTTATATTTATAATTAAATAACTGTGTTTTGCTTCTTTTAAAGTTTATCTCTGAGTGGCGTAAAGGTTGAGTTATCATCGAACAAAATGATAGCCGCTACTTTCTCTGTACATTTTCATGCATAGAACTTCTAACCTTTTTTTTTTTTTTTCCCCTTAGAGTAATGGAAAAAGAGAGTGAATATATTCACATAATTCATGCGTATATAATGTATGAAAATTATATATGTGTATATATATATATGTATACCGGAACGCAGAGTTCGCTGGAGAACTGGCCGTCGGAGAAATTCCGGCAGCCCATGTCGTTGAGCAAATTGGGGTCGCGGCCGGAGAAGTTGGAGGAATTGCAGCTGTCGACGACGGTGACGGTGGAGGAATCAGTGGAATTACCGGCGACGGCGTCGAAGGCTGCGGCGTCGGCGATGACGGTGTCCTCGTTGGAGAAGTCGAGGAACTCTTCCACAACGAAATGGTCACCGGCGCCGGCGACGGTCTTGTTGTCGGAGGAGTACTGGCGCTTATCGGGAACCAACTGAGGGCAAAAGGCAGTAGCAGTTTGATAGAATTCTGGCGCTTCCATTTTGGTCGTAGTTGTAATCTTTTTTCTTTTTTGTCTTAAGACAAAACTAAGAGATGAGGGGAAATATGGGGTGTACACAACAGTGAGGGAAATACTTAGACCAAAAAATAAAAAAAGTGTAAAGGAATTAGATAGAGAGAAGAGTGTGAAATGTGTGTGGTTTTGTGAGGAGAGAGAGAGAGAGATGTGGGGGTTTATTTGCGTTTGAAGGGGACAGGCGGACAGCTAAAATGAAGGATTTTGACGAAGGAAAAACAAAATTAAAGGTCCATATGACAGAAAATAAACAAAAGTATGAAAAATAAACTTAAAAAAACAAAAAAAAAAAATTTAAAGAGACTTTAACTGGGTTAAAATAGATGAAAGCGAAAAGTTTTGAAGTTACACTATTACCCTTCTGCTTTTGGGCATCTTTTTTGTTCAGCTTACCATTTTTGTCCTTTTGGAGTAAGACTGAGCCATGGACAGTACATGGTGACGCTAGGTAAAATTGGTACGGTTGACACTAGACTCTACCCCACTAAGCAAATGCCAAAATTCAGAGGAAGAAAAAAAAAAAAAAAAGGGAAAATGCTAAAATCCCAGTACAATACCAAAAATTATTATGGAGTTATCTACATTCTCCAATATAAGGTAAAAATTATAAATAAATTTAGTTCACTCGATTCAATTTGTATTGAAATATTATTATGTTATCATATATTATTTAGTATTATTATCCGTTTTTTAGTACTTTTTTTCTTATATCATGATAATGTAAATGGAAGATAGCTAGTCACTATACCTAACAGAGCTTCGTGTTATTTACGGTTTTGATTTGTTTTGACTGATTTTTATAAAACGGAAAAGATGATAGTAATATTATATTAGAGATATAGTCCCTATGCGATGCAGTGTCATGTGATAGGTAGGAGAAAAAACGTTATGTTCTTTTAAGGAACCTGTTGGATGAGGGCGGGGATAGTACCAGTCCATACCAGTTGGCCGCTTTTATGGTACTGAGGACATTCAAATTTGTGCTACAACCGCCACTTATTTATGTTAAAGGGCAAAAACGTAAACTTAAATAAATATATATATACATATATTGTTGTTATTCTGTGGTGCAACTACTAAATATCAAACTATGATGAACCAACGAGAACCGTTGAAATTTGTAGTGGGGAGATCGTGACTTCTCAAGACCGTGAAATCTAACGCACGTGCGTTTCATGATGGTGTTGATGTACAAATCATGATCACGGCATGTACTGCGGTCCACATAATCAAGTGCACGAACACGCATGTTGCTTCAACCGCACTGTATCATCCACCGAGGAAGGGTAATTTAGTCAAACTATTGGCACGCGACTAATATTGATTGAAGGGTAAATCCGTAAATGTGGAGATGATAATTAGATTTTTAAACAAGAATAATTACACGAAAATTTAACATAAACCCGTAATTAAAAGGAGTGATGCCCAAATTCAACCCCTTAGGAATCGATCCAGCAGGTTTCTCGCTGTAGACTTTGTGCATTAGCGTCCAAGTTTACAGCCCGATTCCTCCGCTTCAATTTTCCTAGGAATTCGTGCTTCTTTATTTTTATTTCTTTTTATATTTATCTTATAATATTTCCTCTGATTACTTCCAAAAAATATATATATATTTTCTCTGATATATTCGCTTTTTTAAATTTGTTATTATATGATTTAACCACCCTGATTACTCTTTATTATATTCAAAACCTCACTTGTAAGCACGATGAGTACAGCTCATCATGATGAAATTGAACGGCCAAGATCTCCCCAACGTGTTGCCCTCTTACTCCGGTTGTTACCTTTTACCCCACGTAGGACAAAGAGCGGGTCTACTGTAAAAAGGGTCGTAGATTATTTTAACCATATGCACTCATTTAGAACCCTTTTTTTTTTTTTTTAAGAACCTAATACAAGCGATAATATATATATATATACATGGCTAATAGATTAATCAGTTTGTTTAAGTTGAAATAAAATAAGAGTTCTCACCACTTTAACAATTGTATAAAAAGCTATAAGACTTATTTGTACGGTACCTCTTAAATATCTTGAATTTGATAATTAAGTTCCTAAACTTTTTCTCTTAATAATTAACCTTCTAAATTTATAATTTTTTTTGATAATTTAATACTTTTTGCTTAAATTTGTTAAAATTTGAACGATTCTTTACACGTAATTTGCACATTATAGTTTAAAAATAGTGTTTTTGATCATTTTGCTTATTTTCAGCATAATTTCTTTTGAAATTTTAATTTAATTAAATAATTTTCAAATTTAAATATAAACTTTAAAAAGGAATTTGTATTCAAATAAAGCAAAAATGATTAACAATATCCCTCTTGAACTATAATACATAAGTTTTGTTTAAAAAAATTTCTTAATTTTAATTGATTTAAGTAAAAATGATTGAATGCCAAAAGTTATACGTTCAAAGGATTGATTGTTAAAAAAAAAAATTAAGGACTAATTGTCACCTTCAAAAAGTTCATGAGGCACTCATATAGGTAAGTCAAAGTTATAGTTTAATATTATAGATATAATTTAAGGACAATTCTGTTCGTAATTTTGTCATATCAAACCATCTAGTTTGAAATTTTTATTTATTATTTGATTGGATAATGATAATATTAGATTTCAAAATGATCATGCCAATTATGCATCGACACACGCGACAACTTCTCGAGCATACTCACGTACAATTAGTGCACACATACTTTATAAACGATTTAAAGGCTTAACACATATATTGTGTTGAAAGTGTTTTCATTTCTCCAATAAATAAGTGAAAATTATACTGTAAAAAATATACATAATCAAACAAAAACACACTACGAGTAATTCCAAAGTTGACTAGAATGGGCACACCTAGGTGTTGAAAATTGTTGCCTCGAATCTATTAATAAGGTTTGAAACTTGCCAAAACACGTTTTAAACTAGAATGTTTAATGTTGGGGCCAATTACAGCTTGCATGCATGCATGGAAAAAAAAAAAAAAAACACTCTGATTACGTAAGATATAAAACCAGTACAACTACTGTTAAATGTCGGAACCCACCACGTGGCAGAATCAAGAGGTGCAGACTGATCAAGTGGGGCCATGTTGCAATATACCAATCCCTAGGCGAGTGAGAGAGAGAGGGAGAGTCTTCTTCGAACAACGGATAAGGTTTTGCTCCTTTTTTATATTGCCCGAGATATTTGTAATATGATAATATCCTCCCTTCTTTTTTCATTTTTTTAATTTTTCACCCCATATGTTCTTTACTAGTATTTTTTTCTTCCTCTTCTTCTTCTTCTTCTTTTTTGTTTTTCACTTTTTTGCTTGAATTAAAAGAAAAGCCTGAAAAAGAGAAGGTACCTGAGGCGTTGCTTGGCTTAGAGGTTTTCATTTTTCAGAGTATTTTTTTTATGTTATTTTTTAATTATTAGTTTTCTGATTTTTTTTTTTTAGTGATATTAGAATATATAATAAGCTTTTGGGGGGTTAATTAATATTTTAGTGAAACTTTGGCATGGGTGTGGGGTCCAATCTGCACGTGATGTAGTTGGGGTGCGGTGTCAGCGGCCCATGTGAGAGTGCTTGGCTCGTGTCGAAAGCCAAAACTGACGGTGGTCAATGCCACGTGGCGATAACTATGGCGCCTTGCTTTGATTTGATACTTTTCTGGGATGCTTCGACTGGTGGAATGGATATATACACATATGTATATGTATATATATATATACGTATCTCTAAATATAATATATACACACACACGTACACAGGGGCCTCTTTCGCAGTTGAATATAACGTGAGAGCACGTGCCGGGGAGTCATCACGTGAGTTGTGGGCTATGCACGTGCTTCCTGACCCAGTAAACACCATGAGCAAGTCACGTGGAATGGATGCTGCTTTTGATCTTTTTCTTTAATGTTGTTGGGCTGTGCACTTTGTGCTTGTGATTTGCCTTCTCAGTCCTGCGTTGTGAGGAAGCCCATTTTTGGAGTCAGATGTCAGATGGGTCTAGAAAGCTTTCATATTGGGTCAAATTGTGAAGTTGAGATACAACTTGCGTAATCATTATTATAAAAAATAAAAAATAAAAAACATTTTTAAAATATTATTTTCTTAAAAATATTTTTGGTCTCTTATATCAAATAAAAAGTGGTTAAATTTTGTTCTTTATAAAATTCGAATTATTTGTGTTTTGTAACAAATATCATAGCTAAACTCAAACTTACCTTCAGCAAAATAAAAAGGAAGCTCAAATTTATAGTTATTGATTTTTTTTTTTTTTTTGTCTTCAACCACTATAGTTATTTTCTTTTTCAATTATCTTTTATATTGAGGATATCTCGAGGCTATTTCAAAAGATTTAGAGGATATTTGATAAACGTATTATATTTGAATACAATACATTGAATGTAATTTTTATTTAAATAAAAAGTATTTATATTACATTTGAATGTAATATGCTTTTGAATAAAAAGTATTTGAATTGTATTTAAATAATGAATATGTGATGTGATGGGTAAAAATAGAGAAAAAAAAGAGGAGAGAAAGAGAGTATATGATGTGAATGCTAAAAATAATAGAAAAAGTGATAATATTGAATTTAAAATGTGATGTGATTGATATTTAAATACAATACTTTTACGTTGCGATAAAAATTATATTATAGTTAAACATAATATAAATATAATATTATAAACAAACAAGACATTATATTTAAGTTTCATCAATTATAAAGTTAAAAAGAAGAGACAGAGAGAGATCGTCATCGTAATTGTACTCTTCACGGATTTCCACTATTAGTTTGTGCACTGAAAGTGCAAATCTAGAAGCCGTGTAGGCCTTATGTCTAATCTGATAATGAATTCTACTATAAAGCAAAGGAAGGAATAGGGTTACTTTAGCAAGGGTGGTGGGACAATTTGAATTCTTGCGTTGCCGGTTAGAAAAGTAGGCAAAGGTGTAACAACAAAGGCAATAAAAGCTATAAGCTGCTTAACCACAAAGGCAAAAGTGTAATCCAAGAATTCTTGGACCGAAAAATAAAATAAAATAAAATAAAATAAAATAAAATACGATTCGTGTACCAACTACAAAACAAAAAATAAACCATCTTTCAGCTAATGTAAATTATCTTTGAACACAAAATTTGAATTAGATTCCTGATTTAAATTGTTCCAAGTGAATTCAAATCCACGAAACAAACAAATACAAAATTAAGCATTGCTGGTTCATGCATGGGGCAAAATGAATGCCTAAAATAGTGATAAAATAAGGATTCCCAGTTGCTGAAGTTTGTCATGATTGAGCCATGGGCAGCTCAAAAGATATGTTCTTCTACTTTTTTTTGTGCTCAAAGACTAAAACCATAACTTACAAGATTTCTTAGTTGAAAAGTTAGCGATTTTCTAGGGAAACTTATGTTTGGTTTAATAGATCATCCAAGAGTGCTCTCGCCAATAGGCTACATTCGGTAGGGCAAACATTATCTGATATATATATATATATAGATATTTTGTTGGTTATATTTTAAACAACATTTTTTAGTTTGCAATAGTAAAGAAACAGAATAAAAAGAAAAGCTTTTTTTTTTTTCTTGTTCGTTATTAGTTTGAAAACTCTTTTCCGGTAATTGAGAGTGAGTATCCGGAGGCAGATGATGATTGATGAGTTTGTTATTGACAACTGAGAAGGAGGAAATTGTAAAAAAAAAAAAAAAAAAAGGCAAATGAAAAGGGCCACAAATTTGACAATTGGAAGTGGAAATTGGGTAAGGACTTTGGTGAGACCGTTCGACTCATTTCGTATTGGACTTTTATGTCTTATTCATCACATTGGATCCATTTCTAGCCCATGAGGTTCTTTAGCCTAAAAATAAAAATAAATCTTTCATTTTTCTTTTTTCCTTCCCTCTACCCGTAATATTTTTTCATTTAAAAGATGATTACTATGGTCCTGATCATAATCACATGTTTTCTATTATATTGATTAGGTATTATAATTTAAACTGTTATTAAATTAGACCTAACAACTAACAGTCGATTGTACCAAGTAAATCAATTTTTTTAAATATATTTTTAAATTGATATTGATATAGATTTTCCATTTCATTTTTCACTATACATGCATTAACGTATGTCACATTTTATCATGAGATCAAGCCTGCATGACTTCCGTGTTGACATTTTCCAAAGACCTAATGTTAATTGATTAGGTCTGATATAACTAGTTGAAAAACAGATGAGTCAACTGAGGCTTAAGTAAGGGAGATTTACATCATTATTAAGATGAACTTAATTGATTAAGAAATAAATTAAGTTAATTAATCTAAATTTACTTATTTATATAACGGATTAAATTAAATGATGAAGGCTAAATTAATTAATAAGAAGCAAGCTAGAATTCTAGAGCATACTAAACTTGATGTGTTATTGGGACCGAGTCTTAAGAAATTCAAGTTTATTCTGTGTACAGTTAATAGTCCTGAGTTTAACCTTACTCAAACCTTTAGTGCTTTTAATTAGAGTGGGTTCTCACAAATGTTTTCAGAAATGATTTGCATATTTGACGATTCTACGATAAATGCGTAAGTGCTTTATGAAATAACTTTGCCACAATGAAGGCGAGAGTAATAAGATACAACTCTACCATTAATTCCGCTTGATTCTTCTGATGAGTAAGGACAATCTTTACAGTTTTTATGATTTAAATGTTTAAGATTACTTTGTGCAGTATTAATTTATCTAAACATAAACAAGTTAAAGTGTTTTAAGCATTTCGATCGAAAATAAGTAGGAAGCTTTGGTGGTGTTTGGTATTAGTTTTAAAATGTTTTCTATTTTTAAAAAAATTAAAAATGAGAATGTTTTAAAAACTGTATTGAGATCATTTCTGAAATTGTGTTTGATTATGTTTTCTAAGTGTATATTCTGAAAAACATAAAAATGAAATTTTGTTTGGTTATATATTTTGAAAACTCATTTTATAAGTATCTTATAAAAATATATTTATTTTTAATTTTAAAAAAATAATAAAAAATAAATTATTAGTCATAATTAAAAAAAAAAACTTTGGTGGTAGGTTTTACAATGAGCGATAGAGGTGGAAGAGATTAGTGGTCTAAACTCTAAATAACTGTTATGGCTAGATTTAGGTCATAAGTCGATAGTCATCGTCGTAAGAGGGCCGACGTCATCGTCACTAACCCATAGTCATCAGCTTTCGTTAGAGATGAATGTCATCATTGGACATGATCATCACTGACGCTACACAGACAGAAAGAGAAAAAGAGAGAGAGGAGATGTAGGGAGAAAATGAAAATAACTTTTTTCCGTTTTCAAAAAAAAAAAAAAAGTTGAAAACAATGTTTTTGAAATGGTTTTGAAAACGTTGAATAAACAAATATTATTTTAAAACTGTTTTCAATTTCTATGTTTTTAAAAATAGAAAATCATTCTCGAAAATAAAAATAAACGCATCCTTTCAAACTCATAAACATGACATTAAAATGACGAAAGTATTTGCGATTTTATGAACTTTACTTGCAAAGATTTCATCTTTTAATTCACAATAAATTTTAGCTTTTAAAAAAATCCCAAAAATTTGTGGGCTAAATTAAAGTTAAAATAAAAGGAAAAGTAGCTGTCGTTACAGAACCCAATTTCGCGTCTTAGTTGGTTGAATTGAGAAAATGTTATTTTAGTTTAAATTTTCAGTTTTTTTTTTTTTTAACATTTGGGATTAAAATGATAGGAAGGGGTTGTTATATGTTATCCATCTCATACATCACGCTTAACTTGCATTATAATGTATGAATCATTTAATATCATTGATGTTTACCTTTAACATATATCTGAATAGTATTATAAGAAAAAGTTTTATAATTAAATGATCTTTTTTAAACAAGTTTTTTTTTTAATAAATAGCTTGAGTTTTTTAAAAATTAATTAAAAGATTCAAGTTTTAAAAATTAATTAAAATGTCTTTTTTTTTCTCTTAAAATTGTTAATTATTGATTGATTATAATGTTTAGCTAATCATCGATTGATTATTAGTAACCACCGATTAACTTTTTATCAATCATTAGTTGATTAGATAAATTATTGATTGATCATAATATAAATTGTTAGTTTTTATAGTCATTTATTGATTAACCATAATCAATAATTAATTGATCATAACCAAAATCACTACTTTTTTTAGTCAATTAATAATTAATTATGATAAATCACTAAATTTACCATTAAAAATTTTTAAAAAACCAAAAAAATAAAAATAAAAACTACTCTCTTTCTCTTTCTTTTTCTTCACCCATTCTCTTCCTTACCGCAGACATTCCCCCCTCCCCATTCACTCTATCTCCCTTCTGACGGTCCCCCCTCTCTCCTCCCTCGACTATCCCATCTTCCCTTTTCTGTGTGAACTCAGATCTATGGTGTGTTGATAATCTCGGATTTGTGGCATCGGGGACGGTGGACTTGCGATCTTGATGGATTGCAGCAACTTTGGTGGCTAGATGAGGCAATCATTGCCGGCCATTGAAATCTCTAGTTTTGGGGTGCATGGCGGACAGTTTGGGCGGTTAAGGCGGTTTATGAAAAGTTCAAATCATAATTGTCCAAAGTTTAAGCAGTTTGGGCAGATTTTTTGATGGGTAGCTTGGGTGACATGTTGGGTGGTTTGATTTTTGTATCTATCATTTTATAGATGTTTACAAAAGTTTCAAAATACTCGATATAAATAATAAAAATCAAATAGGATTATTAATATGTAATCATTATAAATACAATTTTAACTAAGTAGATCAATACAAAAATATATATATATCATAATTCAAAACTACAATCCTCGTACATAATCCGACATCAAAAAGTCCAAAGCCTAATAAGAAACATCCATATTCCAAAATCCAATGTCTAAATTTCAATTGAGGAACATCCATTATCAAATATCAAAATGCAATGTCCAAATGCTTAAAAAAACAGAATAAAAAATCCAGACTTCAAAGTTCAAAAGGCAAGGAGGGGCTAGCGAAAGAAAAAGGCAAAGAGATAGAGAGGGGCGTTTGGGGATTTGATTGATCACAATAAAATTTGGTCATTTACTTTAAAAAAAAAAAATTAGGCTATCTATTAAATTACATAGTCTATATAGACCACCTATCATAATTTTCCTATAAAAAATTATACATCAATGTTACAAGTTTTTAAGATAAAAATTATAAATGTAACGTCGGATGTTATATTGCATATATATATATATCATAAAACTATATATTGTATGTATATTACATATATTATATATATTTATAAAATTAGAGATTGGTCTTGACCTGGCCCTTCTTAAATTTTTTTTCTTTTAATTAAATCAAAATTTTTTTTTATAAATTTACTATTTTATCCCCATAAAAAATTGAAAATTATCATATAATTCCTATTAAAACTTTATTCGATATATATTTTGAGGAATTAGTATGCGTTTGGTTAACGTATTTTTTTGACATTACATTTAAATGTAATGCAATTTTCTCTCAAATATAAAAACATTTCATTCAAATACCAATCACATCACATTTTAAATCAAACACAATTACTATTTATTATTTCACTTTTTTTATTACTTTCATTAATTACATCATATATTCTCTCTCTTTCTCTTTTTTCTCTCTACTTTTACCCATCACATCACATATTCATTATTAAAATACAATTCAAATACTTTTCATTCAAACATACATTGCATTCAAATGCAACGCTAATATTTTTTTTCTAAATATAAATTACATTCAATATATTGCATTCAAATGCAATACAAATATAATGCGTTCACTAAACGAGGCCATAGTTTTTTTTTTTAAATAAAAATAAAAAAATTGACATACGTTCCCACTGGGATATAATTCTGACTCTATCTTGCATCGAAAGATTTGAATTATTCAACTTTTAATAAAATCGAATATAAAATTATTGCTACTCTATTATTGCAATTACAAAATTTTTGTATCTAAAAAATAAAAAAAAGGATATTTTTGTATACCGTATATTAAAAAAAAAAAAGTACATTGTACTTGACATGTCAGTTAATTTTGCCAAAATATTCCCTTCTGTAGTTGATTAATTTTTGGTGGGAACCGCGAGGGCACTCTAATTTCCTACTCCTATTTTCCAAATAATAATAATAATAATAATAATAATAATAATAATAAATAAATCTTCTTATTCCGTCTGGTCTTTGATCGGCGACGGAAACCTAGACGGCAATTGGGCTTCAGATAGAGAGCGATGGCGGCCATGGCGGTCAAGTGCATTAAGGCCCTGGTATCTCTGAACGCAATGGTGTCGGAGCCCTGCATTAAGGCCCTGCAATCTCTGGACGCAATGGTGTCGGAGCCCTACTATGTGTTCCACTTCGTCGCTTTCTTTTCCTACTTCGCCGTCCGTTCTTCCGCCGCCCAAGTTCTCGTCCCTTCCATCGCCGATCACCTCCTCTACCGCGTAATTCCGATCTCTTTCTCCCTCTAATCTTCGCTTTCTCTCTCTAATTTCGTCGTCAAGCTTGTTGTTATTGACATTATTACTTCTATTTTGTTCGTGTTCAGGAAATTCAAGCCGTTTTAGCATTTAGCCTTTTGACTTCAATCAAGGTACTGGCTCTTGATCCTTAGATTGTATTGATTTATCCCTCAATTTGTAAACCTTTATATAATTCAAGTTTAGTTTGGTGTTAATGGAGAATCATTTTCTTAAATTCAAGTTTAGTTATTTAATTTTTACTGTAACAAACACTTAGCTTGGGCATGGATTCTACAACGTTATTAATTCCAGATTTATTTATTTATTTTTGTCATTGTAACAGATGGTGAGAGAAGAAACTTGGGAATCGTTCATCGGCAACACGCTCTTTTTCGCAAAGGTAAAATCTCCTCGTCAGTGATTCATGGTGTAATTTGTGTTTGTTCTTTATGTGAACTGAATCAATAAGCAGATTGACGTTGTTGTTATTAGTTTTTGTTTTTTAGATTTCTAGCTTGATGATATATGAACTATTGTGAACATTAATTTGAATGCTTCTAAAGAAAAATGAATTGTTACCAATGATTTTCGGTGAGGAGCGAGGTGATGATGATTATTTTTGGTAGTTCTCTCTCTTATATCCGACTGATAGGATTAGGATCAAGTTTTAGTGCAGTTTGTTAGTTTGTTAGTTGAGATACATTCAGTTTGAGAGGTGAGGTAATTAGTGAAGTGATTGAGTTGTCAGAAGGAAAAATTGCTAGAGAGGATAGGCAGATTTTGGTTGGATTGGGAAAGTCTTGGGTTAAGCCAAGCATGGGAGATTCAGCGGAGTCTCAAAGGTCCACAACGTTCTACGGTTTCTGTAAATCCTAATTTTTCAATAAAGCTTTCATTTTTCTATACTGTGTTTGTGTTTCGTTTTTGAAATTCTGGTTCCTATCACTGACTTGGAGTATGTGTATTTCATGTAGATTTTTCTTGTTGCCCTTGCTCTAATTATGGATTACTACCTTGCTTTGTGGTACATTATGGTTTTTTCAGGTAGATATGTATCGCATCTCTTGCTTTCTTTTTTCTGTTGTGCAATAGATGTCGAATAATCTTGGACCACAAACTTATTCATAGTTTCATACTATTCTTAATTTCCTTAGATTTTAGCCCTTTCTTTTTATTTTCCCAAGTAAAATTCTTTATAAGTTGATGTAATAGGAATGCTCTTTTCAATTTTTGTAATACTAATTTGATTCTCTGGTCAGACACTTGACATGGATTGAAGTTACTAGAAAGAGTTTTGTGTTGCATTAAGGCAGGATGATTGAAAGTTATTTGTGTGATAGAAGAGTTAATTACTTTAATCTAAATGTAATCTCTTATTATTTCTGGTTTTACAGTTATATATATTTTGACACGACAGCCTGCATTCGAAGGACTAGGTATGAAGTAATTAATTTGATCTTTTTTTTTTCCTGCCATTAAATTTCTGATTGTAACAGTTTTCCTTTATTTGGAAACTTAAAATTTTACATTCAATGATCTCTCTTAGGTGCTTGCAATAAATTGACACCATTGCAGTTAGAAACCTGGCTGACAGAACGGAACACGTCTAGATTCTGGCTGGTTGGTTTGATAGACTCTCTCTTGGAATTCTTGCTTGACTGCAAATTCAACTGTTAATTCCTTGACACACTATTTTTCAGAAAAGGAATGAATAAGAATTATAATAAGTATCACCCAAAAGTTTAAACAAGGGACACTCTACTTTGCTCACAAACTGTTGTGCAAAAAGTAATTGTTCAACATGCTTATCTTTGCTTTATGATTGATGGGCCTAAAGTATATTCTATTTTAGTTTGCATTCTTTCGAGTGATACTCAATTTTGGCAGGTAGAATTTCGCTCATCGTATTTGTCTGCTTGCATACGCTCAAGCCGGTGCTTTCCTGAGCTCTCAATTACGTATGCTTCTTGTCTAATCAGAGGGGAAACCATTGCGTTTTTTGCTATGGCTTCACTGTCTTACTCTCGTCGATCATTATTGTTACAGAGTAGTAACACTCATTATGTTTAGCTCACTTATGCTATCTTCTGCAGATACTCGAACAAAAGTTTATCTTTTGGAATAGTTGACCTTGGGCTGTTCCCAAATGCTGCGGAAAAGTTTGGGATATATTTTGGTGGTAAATGATAAGACTTCAAAGTTTCATATTTAAATTCAACTTTATATTCCTTCTTAGTAAAAGTAACTCATGGGAAGACTTTGTGCTTGCAGGTGGAATGGATCAGCTTCCTACATACATCCTATTTGAAAACGCAACTGAAATTGCACGTTTACCGGGGTTAGATTTTGAAGCCAAAAATTATCATCCTACCATAACAAAGGTATATCGAGTCAAATACCATTATTCCAATGGCTCTCAATTTGTTTTTAGTAAAACTCATTTTGTTTGTGCTGCAGAGGCTCATTTCAAGATATTTTGAACTTGATCGGCGCCTTCTTGATTACCTAAATGGTAAATAGGTAATTGGCCCAAACGCTTGTCGTACAAGTTCAATTTTCCTGCTTCCAATTTTACCTCTCCACTCTGTCTTAACGTTCTTTGGGGTGTAAAGAATTTCTATTCAATTTTTGTATTCGACTTGACTTGATGTGCAACCTGCGCTTGGAAAATCTATTAGTTTGACTTGAATGCTTCATTTCATGGCTCTATTAAAACTTCCTCAAAATATTGCCCCATGTTTGCTTTTTCCCTAATGATAAGAAAAATTCAACCCAATTACAGTCTTCTCATTATGATTAATGTATTTCAGTTCTAACTAACACGAAGTTTGAAGGCCACACATGTTTAGTCATATTTCATTTTTCATGGGCAAATACAGATGCGAGATTAATTAGAATTCTGCAATAGGATACGAAAAAAAAAATCATATCAATAAGACTATTTTCAACTCGTTAAAACTAAAGTTCTCACCAATCCGAACTGGTTAGTTGTGGTTGTCGCACTTTTGATTTGGTTTAGCTTGCTTTGCGTTGTAATAATCGAACCATATTAATAATGAAAAAAAAAAAAAAACCAATATGCAAAAAATTGGATATCATAGCTAAATTGCTTTCATGATTTTAGTGGTGGCTGGTGAACTAATAGATTAGATATTTCGGAGTACACCCTCAGAATACTCGACAAATTTCGGAGTACACAGTAAGTATTCTTCAAGGCATGTATATGCCATTCTTCGTAACGGGATATAAATATCTACACAAATAAGTAAGCTAGTACACGACTACAAGAACGGACTCAAAGGAGATTTTAACGTTAGGACTGAAAATATGTATTATTATTATGTTCTATTTTTTAGTTTTCAGATTTGTATTAAAAGCTATTATATATATATATTTTATTTTAATGTGAATTTGATAAAATTTAACTGTTACAAATGTGCACTACTTGTATCAGGCTTTATAATTACTAGCAAGTGTCTTGTTTTGATTGTTGACCGGATCAAGTCACACTTATGCTATTAACGGTTAATGTTGCAATATTTTAGGGCCTGTTTGGGTTTCCTCCAGATATGTTGATTTGGTGTCTGATTTGTAGATCATGTTTGACTTGATATTTGATTTGTAATGGTGGTATGAGAAAATTAAAAAACAAATAAATAAATAAAATAAAACCACACACACACACATTCTCAAACCATGTATATATATATATATATTAACAAATATCTCTCAAACTAACACAAAACTCCAAATATAATTTTGAATTATTTTCATAAATAGTCTCTGAATTATAGGTCTCTGTTCAAGTTGTTCAAAATGCATTTTCTTTTTAATCTGTTAATGATTTTAATAGAAGCGACTGAATTATCATAAATGACTAACGCTATTACTTTGCTACTTTCAAAGATATTTTCATAAATAGCCCATGAACTATAGACCCCAATTCAAATTGATCTTTATTTATTTGAAATCTGTCATTATGTCCTCCGATATATAGAAAATCGTTCAAAACGCCTCTTTCTCGATTGGGCTTCCCATTGCTACCACACTTAAAAGAGGGATGAACTTCTTAATTTAGGATTACAAACATTTTTAGCCTCTTCTTCTTTATTTAAATAATAACTTTTGATGATCTTTGAGGGTAAGAGAGTAATTATGCTCATCAATTATGCCATATCAACAACTTTCGTTAAAATCATAAATAGATATAAACGGAAGGAGTATTTTGAACAATTTTCTATATATCAGAAGGCACAATATTTGGTTTCGAATAAATAATGACAAACTTGAATGATGGTGTATAGTTCAGAGGCTATTTATGGAAATAATCCTATAATTTTTTTCAAAACTTTTTATCCGAAACAAAATTCTCCTAAACTTGTTTGAACTCCAATGCAAATATCTCCAAAATCATATATACAAAACTTTCTCTAAACAAACAGAAATTTAAAAATTTAGATAGAAAAAATGAATTTATCCTTATTATGATTTAAGTAGTTTTATTAATCACTTAAGATGTTCAACAACATATAATCAAAATAATTCAAGTAGCTTTATTAATCACTGTGATGTTTAAAGTTATAAAATTTTGGTTCAAGGAACAGTATATGTAATCTAGATAAAAATTTATAGAATGATATTATGATTATCACGAGAGATTAGCTAAAATGATTAGCAATTTTTCCTTTATTAATGATGCTTAACATCAAAGGAAAGCCAAGAAAGAAAACCTTTGTTGTCTTGTTTCTGATAAGAACCTAAAAAAGGACGTCAATCTTGTGAGGGAAGGTTGAGTAGAGAGTCATTGTGTTGGAGAACATGTTCCCCAACCAGAAGGCCAAAAATAAAAGAAAGAGAGTGACTAAAGGGATGAAAAGAATAATGGCAGGTGTACATCACGCACTAGAAGGGAGCGTTTGACTATTTTGAAACGCATACTGTGTGGAAACTCAACTGATACTAAACACCGAGTTCCATCGCAGTCGGATATAGAGTCATCTTTTATTAATAAATATAAATGATATTTATCGATTGTTTAAGAGGCATCTATGATTGGATTTTTTTCAATTTTATTTTTGTCTTACTCTTTGAAAATACTACAATTTTACTATTTAAATATCCCTTTTAAACTCAAGTTTTAAAAATTTATAATTTTGTTATTTTAAATTGAAATGAGATAATTTTTAATATTATATAAAATTTCAACGTAAATGAAATAAGATCCATATTACTATATATTTTTTAAACACATTTCAAGTTTTTACTTTTTTTTATTCTAAATAATTCATTATCAATTATATATATAATTCCAAAACTTAACTCAACTTAACTTCAATTAAAATAACTTCATAACTCTAATGTAAGCAAACCAACCAAACAAGAGCTTAGAGGGTGTCTGGGAGAGGTTTTGCTGGTCATATTTTTAAATTTTTTTTGTCTTTTTCTTCAACTTACAAGTACTTTTCAATAATCACATATCTTAATATTTGTAATAAACTCAAACTTTAAAATTTACATTTTAAAGTTTAGGAGAGATTTTTTGAGTCATATTTTTAAAACTTTTTTTTTTATCTTTTTCTTTAACTCAAAACTATTTTTCAATCATTACATATCTAAATATTTGCAGTAAATTCAAACATTAAAAGTTTATAATTTTATTTTATTTTCTAAAAAATCATAATTTCTTAAATTATATAAAATTTCAAAAAAAATAAAATAAAAAATATATTATTTTTTTAAATATATTTTAAAATTCTACATATTTTCACTTTTTTTTTTTTAACTAAACCTACATTTTCAAAAACTCATATTCAACTCAAAATATCTCAAAAACTCCTTTTATCAATACATCCCCCAAATTAACCCTTAATAACATTGTTTTTTTCGAAAATCGTCTCCAAGTGCCATGCTAGAGTGGCAAGTGGGTCCCACACCCAAATACCATGAGAAATACTATATAAAACAAAATTAAAAAAAAAAAAAAGAAACGAAAAGAAAAGAAAAGATGTGAGTCACAAGGAAGGTGGCGCCGCCGAATATTCTCTCACTTTGAAAATTTAAAAACCAGAAGGAGATAGTGATTAGTGAAGAGGGGGGTGGGGGTTTGTTTACAGCAACAAAATCATGATCGGCCAGCTGGGCCTTGGGCCGGGCCCCACGAGCCTCTATTTCTACGATGCAGAGGTGGGCCCCCCCATTTCCTTGTCGGCCCACGCTCGGCCATTGCAGTGTTCCACTGCCACTTTTCTCACTCCCATTAACTTGTGCTTTGCGATGCTGGCCTGGCTGCCTAGCCGATTTTGTGCTTGGCGTGCTTTCCTTTGCATTTTCCTCTAAAAGAAAAACTCTCTCTCTCTTTTAATTATTTTTTATCTGAAGCTTGGCTTGCTTGAATGTAGGTTTTTTTTTTTGTGTTTTCATTTTTATCATTATCTTTTTGGATGGGTGGTGGTGAATGTTGACGCTTCAGAATAATAGCACTACATGCAAAAAAGGAAAACTTGTTTTCTACTAAAGAGGAGGTTAGAAAAAGATTTGATTAGAGACAAAATACAATTACGGAATTACCTTGTTGTAATATTTACCGACATTCTTTCGGTTGGAAAGATTTACATTTTTTTTTTTATAAATATTTTTGCTAAAGAGAAAAGATCAAGGAAAGATTTACGCTTCTTTGTCCAATATTGTCACCTCATGCTATCGTCCAAACAAAAGATAAATTCATATAGGTTATGTATTTATTTCTTTTTTTTTTTTCTTTTTAAGGTTAATATCCCTCAAATTTTCTAATCTTAAGTTATGTTTAATTACTTATATTATATCACTTTATAAAAAAATATGTATTTATTTTTTCATCAATTTCTTATCTTATAAGGTGATATGATATAAGTAACTGAATATAATTTGAGATAGAAAATTTTAGACAGAGAATGTGAGTTATTATTATTTTATTAATTATTATTATTTGTTTAAAAATCTATTTTAAATAATAAGGACTAACTTAATAAACAACTCGAATCTAAAATAAAAGAAAATTTTAAATTTAAGGATTCGTTTGGTGAACGTATTGCATTTGCATTGCGTTTGAATGCAATGCATTGAATGTAATTTGTATTTGAAGGAAAGCATTAACATTGCATTTGAATGCAATGTGTGTTTGGGGAAAAAATATTTGAATTGTATTTTAATAATAAATATGTGATGTAATGGGTAAAAGTAGAGAGAAAAAAAAGGAGGGAGAGAAAATATATGATGTAATTAATTAAAGTAATAGAAAAAGTGAAATAATAAATAGTGATTGTGTTAGATTCAAAATGTGATGTGATTGGTATTTAAATGAAATATTTTTGTATTTGAGAGAATATTACATTATATTTAAATGTAATATGAAAAAAAAACTTGTCCCAAACGTCTACTAAATCTAGCGATTAAATTATAATCTTTATTAATTTTTTAATAAAAGATAAAATTAAAATTAAAATACTCGTTCTTCGTTACTGTAAATGGAGGAGGAAATAGTAGGAATAACAGGGGACAAAGGTGAGTGGTGTGACAGGCAAAAGACAGAGAGAGAGAGAGAGAGAGAGAGAGATATTTTGGGTTGGTGAAAAAAACAAAAAAACAAAAAATGAAAAAAAAAGAAGGCGTTAAAAATCCGTTACGTTGACGAAGGGTAAGGGACAGAAAGAAACAGAACAGAGCACAAAAATTTGCGATTTCCCATAAGAGAATGTCTTCTGTCCCACGCCGAAAGATCGCGACACGCGTTCTCTTCCTAGTGGTCCCCGCCTTCAATCTTCACTCACCCCAAAATTTTTTTTTTCAATAAATAAATAAATAAATAAATCCACTAATTCTAATTTCTAACCACAAAGCACACATTCTCCCCTCTGATTTTGCACACCAATGATACAACATTTCCTTATTTGAATCCCAAAGATTTTTTTAGTTTTTACCACACAACTTTTATTTAAAAACTCTAGAAATATTAATTCTAATTTTAATTTTTAAATATCTATTAATATTAATATAATAATAACATTATCATTCTTTTTATTGGTATATATTTTTAAACGATAAAAATATTTAGAGTTACATGGATTGGTATTTAAACTATAAGAATATAGTTTGTATCTTTAATATTAGTACTTTTGATTTTTTTTAAATACTAATAAAGTTTTATTTCAAATTGTCAGATTCATCTGATATTTTACCCATGATTTTCATTAAATATAACATTTTGAAACCTGTTATAAAAGGCTTTGAAAAAAAAAAAACCCAAAAAATAAAGGGGTTATACATGCCGCAGAGACACCTAGACAATTACACAAGCAACTTCTTTTTTATCTTTCCAAGATATGTAGTTGGATATTACGTGCTCTGTACTCGTGGAATAGACAAATAAAGTAAAGCAAAAACAAAATTTAAAAAATAAAAATACTAGTAATTTAGAATATTCCAATGAGAAATATGTTTTCCATCTTATATGGACTCAAATTATTTATCTATTTTCTCAGGTATTGCTCATCTTCATTGCATGAGATTTTAAATATGGAAGTGTTGAACCAAATGGACTGCAGATGTAACTTCTCTCGATAATTGTTGTTGTTAATTAAGTTGATCATGTAACCACAAGAATTGTTGCTTTCTAGGACGGTAATTTTTTTTTTTTTTTTTTACCAACGATATGTCGTCACTCACAGAAAATAAATAAATTAAAAAAAAAAGAATAACAGAAGAAAAAAATAGCAGAAGATCTTCATGAAGTCAATACAGGGATGTTTTTAAATTTTATATCTTGCATTTTAAGCTTATTTTAAATTATTTTAACTTCATATCAAATTCATAACTTCTATGTCAAATGTCGATTTTAACCACTTGAATAATGATTTTATCCTTTAAAAATTATCATCAACTTACTTATCAATTACTTGTTCACTTTACACCACTCAACAAGTAAAGTAGTAATTTAAGTGGTCAAAATCGATATTCGATCAAGAAAAAAGGTATAAATTTTGTATGAAGTTAAAACAAATTATTAGTGCAACTTTAAGGTTGTTAGCAAAGCAAGTTTCAACTTTCACGTTCCCTTTGTAGTCTATCAATTAAATATAAGAAAAATGTATGTCGTTTCATTTATTTAGTAATTGTTTGCTAATAAAATTTACATTTAATCAAACACGCGCCCCCTTTGTTTCTCTTTATGGAGAAATATTTTAATACGCACTTAAGTATCAATAATTATAGTACAGTTGCATGCATGTATAGATTTAGAGAGAAATTAAATGATAATAATAAGGACAGGGAGATTTTAAAATAGTTAATATGTATTCCAACAAGGGAAGGATATGTTACGGTTCTATCCTTTCAAAAATAACGAGGATATTCCGGCCTCGGATATTGAATATATATAAATACACACACACATATATATAATTATACCATCAGTTTAGTTTTCATGATAAGTAAATTCTTAGAACTTTTTCAATAATGTGAAGTCTCTTGAGATTTATTTATTTTTGAATAGTATCAAACTATAATGTTGGTAAATGCATGATGACAAGATCATCTGATATGTATGCATTAACACAAAATATCGATTTGGCGGTGTTGAAAACAATTATTTGTGGGAGATAATATAGTTCTTGAAGAATAATTATTATTATTATTTTTATTTATTGATAATGTGGTTTGTTTCGATAGAATTGTATATGGAAAATGGTTCAGAAATATAGATAGTGCGCCAGCCTTTATTTTATAAAAAATATTTAAGTTATTTAATTCTTAAAATCTTTTTTTTTTCCCTATTTATTAATTATGGGTTTTTTTTTTAAAAAAAATATGAAATGGCTAAATTTTATTTATTGAAGAAGATCATTGACAACAATATTGAAAATACACTCTGGTATTTCTTCCAGCCAAAATTGTTCACTGTTGAGAGCAAAAGATCCACCATTAGTCACACTTAATAACACACCTGATGTCTTCAAGAATAGCACCTGATGCTTTTAGCCTTCAGCCATGTACAAAATTATTTCTTTCGCTCCAAATAGATCATAGAAGAGTTAGAAGCACCACAAAATCCTCTTTACTAATCTGATCCTTCATGAATAGAAGAAAATCCCTTGAATGAACCCATCTAAATTTGAGAAGAGCTTCAGCAAAGATATTTTTGTTCCCAGACACCACCAACTCAAAAAAAAAAAACAGAGCATGATTTATAAATTGGACTAGGGTCAATATTTCTCCTTTGAAGGTTGACACCTGTTGGAAGGAAATTGTGATCACACTTCCAAGGAAAAATTTTTAATTTTTGCAGTAATGGGAAGGCGCTAGAGAAACTTCCACCAAGTAGCTGCATTTGATGAATCTGATGGCCCAACATCGTTATCGAATGCTCTAATAGTTTTTGTAACACCCCTTAACTAGACGGCACAATTTACTATTTTTACATAATATTAAAGCGAAAAAATAATAAAGATTATACACCAAATTTAAATATATAATAAGAATAAATCATAAACCAAGCAAAAGTTAGAATAATTTTTTTTCTTTATAAAACCAAAACCAAAAACTTAAACTTCTTCCATAACTTAAACTTAAAAATCAAACTTTATAAATCTTGTGATGACAGAAACATAGTGCAAAAGTACTTATACCATCCATGAGAACCTAATCAACTTAAGGAAAATAAATTTGAAGTCTAAATAACATCATAATTAAAAGTTGAATCTAAAAAAAATATACTTTAGAAAATAAATGAGGGTTCTATCAAGAGGAAAGTATGATAATCTGCTTTACCATCTCATACATATCCATGTTAAGCGTCCTCTAAACCTAAGTCTTGTCTTTGTCTTTATCTATAACATGTGAAAACTCTAATAAGCAATTGTTTAGTAAGTAAATCCATAATCTCACAAAACACTTAGTTTATAGAGTTGGTGTAAAAACAAATCTTAATATCTAAAACATGACACAAAACATGAATATAAGCACAGTGATTATACATATCTGAAAACACATAAAATAATCTATTTTATCTCTCATTATCATTTCTATGATGTTGGTCCTTAGGTGACGTAACTATCTTATAATTGACATTGCACAAGCTGATCAATTGAAACTCAATGATTTTCTATGGTTTCTTGACTTTAGGAATCAAAACCACATGAATCATATTAATCCCTTGCATCAAAATCTCCCCATTTCACACTCGTAAATAAACCTTTGTAATCGTCAAACTAACTATGCTTTAGTACTTTTGATAAAAGAAAACGTGAAAAATTGTTGGGGCTTAGGGCCTTCAAAGGCCATATTTCAAAAAGAAATTTCTTGACTTCCTTAGCTTCAAAAGGTTTCTGAAGGAAAGAATTTATGTTATTGTCTACCTTGGTAGGCAGAATTTATGTTGACAACTATTTTTATCAGGTTGATGGTGGTGAAAATCTACCCAAAATTCTTCTCTATTATCAACATTATATCTTATTCTTCTGTTTCTATTGACCTAAACAATCTTTAAGCCCCTTCATCTTATTCTTATCTTTCCATTGAAAGGCTTTCCTATGAAAAAAAAAATTTGTATTATATATAATTATAACTAGTCCGCCCTCTAAAGTTGGTGCCAATATTGTTCTTCCAGAGTGAGTAGCCTTTCAAGCTCTTTTTCAAGACCCCCAGAATATCCTTTGTTGTTTGTCCTTTAAGGGATGACCTTTAAACTTCTTTAAGCTTCAGGTTAAAATGTCACTTGCACACCTTTCTATCTTATATGTAGCTTTAGCTAGAAAGGAACCTTTATTGCTTAGCAACCAAGCTTGTTGAATAGCCTCTAAACACTCATAACCTCTAACCCACAAAGGTTCAAATAGAAACCCTACTCCCAACACTTTTTTTGGTTGTAGGCATAATGTGTCAGTTCTAAGATCTAAAGTAAAGCTTTATGAACCAATCTAAAAAACTCAAATGATTAATAATAGATTCTCGGAACACATGTTAGAGCCCGTTGTTGACAACACTCTATCAATTCATTTTTGGACATTCTTAGCACCTGCCCAACGATTGTTCCATGTCAATAAAGGATCTGAAAATCCTTTATCCACCAAGTAGCAATTGTCAAGAACTTCTTTGAATTTCTTAATTCGTTAATCTCTATTATCATCACGTCCCCACTTCTTTAACAAGCTTAGGAGCTCATTGAAGTCTCCCATACAAATCTAATGTAGTAAAATAACAAAATGTAGTCGTCTCAACAACTCCTACGAATGATGCCCCAGAGACTTATTGGGATTTCTATAAAAACTCGTAAAATGCCACACCTTATCAGTCTTACATACTACTATAGCATTAATATGAAACTTTGAAAAGCTAAAATAGTAACCTCCCAAGAATCATACTACCATAATATCAGTCTATTATTTAGACCATTATTGTCCATATGAAGACCGTTCAAAAAGCCCAAGTTGTACTTCAATCTCTACGCTTTAGCTTCCCATAGTTTAGTTTCCATGAGAAAAACTAGTTGAGGGGAAGTGTTACGAAGTAGCCCTCGTAACCATTTGAACGTCTGTGGATTAACCAATCACATTATATTTCAAATTTAATATAATCACTATTCATTATTTCACTTTTTCTATTACTTTTACTAATCACATAACATATTCTCTTTCTCTTTCCATTTTTTCTCTCTACTTTTACTCATCACATCATATATTTATTATTAAAATACAATTCAAATACTTTTCACCCGAACACACATTGCATTTAATTGCAATGCAAACACTTTTCCTCTAAATACAAATTATATTTAATGTATTGCATTCAAATATAATACAAACGCAATGCGTTTACCAAACGGAGCCTTAATATAAACATGCTTAACCAAACCCAGGCTAGAGTTTTTAGAATAACTGGTTGAATAAGCTAGTTGTTTCCAATTCCAAAAGTTAACTCCTAGATCTATATTCTGATACCTCTCCCTTGGTTGGTTTGTTTGGGCCCCGAAATAATGAAAACTCTTAGTCTCTTGGATCTTTGTGAGAATCTCCTAACCCACCTTCATTTCTACTCGAAAACTCGATTTCATTGACCTTCCTTAAGTTGCCTAACCCAAAAAAAGAATATGGAGAGAAAGGTAAAAAAAAACACTGATTATTATTAAGCTCCCTTACAGCTGCTTGGAAAGATTTGCCCTTAATTACCTCTTTATATGACAAATAACTTGTCGTTTTAGCCTCTTTAGAAATTTGGTAAATAGACACATGTTTCTCATGTGACTCTTTAAACTCATCAACAAGTAACAACGTTGATTGAGCCTCAACTTTAACAAAAACCATAATATTATTACTCATATGTTGACTACTCATCAGGTCATCATTTAGGAAATTCAAATTATTCTCTCCACCAGTGAGAACTAGCGCCAAACCTTCTAAGATTAAAACATTTGAGATTCCTCCTAAATGGAAGCTTGGGTAGTATCCCTGGAATCATGATGAATATTCAAATCATTCCCCTAATTAATTTTTTTCCCCTAAAAAATGGATATTTATGGGGGAAAGTTTGACCTTCCTTGATCTTCACCATTTCCCCGCCTACCTTGGCGTCCACCTCTTCATCCATTCCTTCTCCAGTAGCCATCGCTTCTTTGATTGAAGGATTTCTCCAATCCCAATGCCTTAAGCCAGTCTTTATACATTAGCTCAACATGTCCTTATTCAAACTCTATTAAAATCGAGGTATAATCTTTCAAGGTGTGACCTTTTTTTTTTTTTTTACAATTATAACAAAAGTATAGAAGCCGTTCATAGGGAAGATCTGCCCAAACCATCGTACAAAAACTTCCCAACCGGACTTAATTTCCTTTGCAAAAGAAGCTTAGTGATACTACTCATCACTCTAGCCTTAATGAATTTACCTATGCATCTCCCTGAGGATCGCCTTTCAACATCTTGGCAAACCACAATGATATTACCATTTCTCTCAGTTGTGATAACATTTCTATTATCTAGTGGCAAACTATAGATTTGAATCTAGAAATTAGTAAATTGAAAGTCAATCTTTCCATATTCATATCACACTTGTAGACTTTTAAAACTAATAGCGATCTATCAAAAGAACATGCTCCATAGAGATAATGCGATCTCTCTCTTTCATATCTCCAGAAAAGAATAGAAAAATACTTTGCTCAATTATATTTATCTCAAAGTATCCTTCAACATCCCAAAGAAAAGTGATCGTATTACGAAAAGCCTTTCTATTGAAAGGACATTTTGTTAAGAGTTTTCTTAAAAGGCCATGGCCGATATCTGCCCTTACCTATGCCAAATCTTAATCATTCAAATCGACAACATATTCCTTATCTATCATTATCAAATTAAAGAAAACTAGCAATTAAAACCATGAATAACGTGACAAAACCTATCACTATCTACTTTTATATGTGGAGACCTAGAGAGAACTATAGCCTTTGAAACTTAAGTCCTTATGGTTTCATGAAAACAATTTCTACCAAAGAAAGCATTACATATATAATTGTGGGGTAAACAATGGTACTTTATGTTTCTTTCAAGAGTACTTCTATTGGTATTCACCTGAAAGTACTAATTTTATTTAGATGTGTCGCATTTTATAAGTTAAAACACTCTTCTTTAACTTATTAAAAAGAAAATCAAAATTTATAAATAATGACAAATCGAGAATTTTATGTTTTTAGAGACACAAATAAAAATAAAATTTTTTAAATTAAATGATCACTTTACAACCATAAAAATAATAATATTCTAATGGATTCATAAACTTGGAAAAGTTATGTGTATGTATATTTATTCGAGTCTGATCTCCAATATTAAGATCCTATTTTGATACAGGAGTCTTTAGCCATAAATATTTAATTACTTCAATATGTTAAATGTTCATTTTTAAATAAAATTTTTTTAAAGCAAGAATTTTTTTAATAAATTTTGTAAGACAAACAAAATAAGAATAAGTGGTTGCAGATATAGTTTATCGATAATTTCAATCTTGACTCCACCAAAAGGTAAATAGTTCGAATTCCCCATCCTCAATTAAAAAAAAAAAAGAAAATAGAAATAAAAGAGCAGAGGGAGAAACATAACTAAATGGTTGCTAGAGTCTTGAAAAAGAAAAAACAAAAAAGAAAAAGAAATCTAAATATCAAGTTAGAGCATAATCAAGAAACAATATTTAAGTGGATGGAGAGAAAATGAATTAAATGATGGTCAGACTCTTAAAATCAAAATAAAAGAGAAAGAGAGATAGAGATAATTTACTATAATGTGAAAGCATCATCAAGAGAAAAATATTGAAAAAAAAAAAAAACCTTTCTCTCTTTAATGTGTAAGGTTTAAGATTTTTCAATCATTTTCTCTTAGGGTCGGAATTTGGAGGTGGCCTTTGGCTTGTCTTCAGTTTCCCGACACTAGAGATGGAGGTAGGATATTGTGAGGGCTTTGGCAGAGGTGAGCTTGTAAGAGGAAATTGGCATTGTGGAAAGGAGTAAGGTAAGCATGGGAATGCTAGGTATAGATATGTGATTGACACAGTATTGGGATAGTTTTTGTGGTGAATTTTTAGCGAGATATGGCTTTCTAGGTCATGGGCAGGTAATTAGACAGTGAGAGCTCGTGTGAGGTAGGTGGGGAGTAGGCATACTTGAGGTTTCTTTCCTTGTGGTGTGTCGAGTTGTCTAGCCACACGCGTGATAATTAGCAGTGACACATGGTCATCACACATTGGGGAAGTCTTGCAAAGGATTGGCTTTGACAACCAGATTTCTCCATGCATAGGTAGTTTTATCGGTAAGGACTTTTTGCATAAATTTTTTTTTGGTTGTAGAGACTTGAGAGTTATAATAGTGATGTCTTTACCTTCTTTTATTTGAGTTTTGGTGTATTTTTGTTTATTAATTTTCCCACATTATGTGTTAGTTGTTTATTCGCTAGATCTAAATATTGATGGTATTTTAATCTTGTTATAGTTGTTTCTGTGCAGAATTAATGGTGACCCTAGTATTACTGAGTCTTGGTCTTAATTGATCTTCTCATTACTAGGCATCATATATAATTTTTCCCTTTGAAATACATAATAATCGCTTAATCTATTTTTGTTGAAGGGTTTTGTCTCATGTATTGTAGAATCATTTATTCTATTTGATGTGCTTGTAAGTTAAAAAAACTAAAAAAGGTAGGTTGGGGAACGTATCTCACCTTACTCCTTAACATGTACAAATATCAGTTAAGATAAGTAGGTTCAATCAAAAGGGATTATTAAACATTTTCCTTTCATATTACTCCTTCCTAAAGCTAATGAAGGTTGATCTAATCTTAAATCATTAGATCAGATGATGACAAAGAGGGAATTCATGGTCATGTTTACATGCCATTTACATATAAACAATATTTAATAAGACATGTCAAATTAAAAAAAATAAATTATAGAAAATATTGAGGAGGTTAAATTTATAATTATTGCTAGATTAGTCGAAGAATTAAATGTTCATCCATCAAATCGTCATTAGACTCTATACAAGCCCACCTGTAATATAAAAGCTACATATTAAATTGAGTTTCTTTTTTTTTTTTTTCCCCTCAAATTAAGATTAAGGGAAAAAGACCAATGTATAAATTATCAAAGTGCCAATATGTTAAGAATCACCTTATATTTGCCATTATATTTGTTAATTTTTGCAATCCATGAATATTTTAATCTTACAAGAAAAATAAATTTAAAATTAATAAAATAATAATAATAATAATAATTTGGTTCCAATGTCTACCGGCGCGTGGCTTATTTTTTTTCTTTTTTTTTTTACAATTCTTCTTTATGGCCCTTGAAAAAAAAAGGATAATATATATATATATTTTTTGTAATTTAAACGTAAAGAAAAAAAATTTTTAATTAATGAAAAAAAATAAAAAGAGAAGAAAAATTTTTAATAGAAAAAAAAAAAAAAAAAAAGAAAAAGTACACACATGGGTTGGGTGAATGGGTCATGGCTGGTGAGGAGCACGTTGTAAAGCTGAGAAGGGAGTCTTCACGCGTGCGGGGCCCACAAACCTTTATGGGCCCACACGTGTGGACCACACCCAGATATGGTCTGCTGGCGTCAATTATACGCTTCACTCCAATCGACACTTGTCAAGCTGTCGTGGGACATTAAAAAATTAACCCCCACAATTAATTAATCTTAAAATTTAATTAATTAACTAATAAAAGAAAAATTAAAAAAAAAAAAAAAAAGGAAGGCCTTTTCATTCTTCGGTGGCACGCCTCACCATTATACCAAGCGCGAGTGGCGGGGCATGTTACCACTTTTACCAGCCCACATGCTAGTGTCACAGCCGTTGACATATGGTAAGATAGTTAATTAAAAATAATATTAGTAATAATTGACAATAGAAAAATAATATTAAAAAGGGTAAAAATTGCTATGATAATCTCTTTTCTTTCGTCTCTTTCCGCCGTAGAGTTTTGGAAATATTTTTTTATTAAAAAAATAAATTTTGAAAAATATTAAAAAAACTGTTTAAAGTAAAATAGTATAAAATTTTAAAAATTTATTTAAAAAGTTTATCAATATAGATTTTATTTCATTCATTTTAAAATTTTATGCAATTAAAAAAATCATCTCATCTAGATTTGCATGTGTAAAATTATGAATTTTTAGAGCCTATTTGGTAACAAAGTTTAGCTTAATCTAGTTTTTAAGCTATATTACATTATTTAGTTTAGGTCAATCTAACTTAACTTAGTCTAATTTAAAAAAACATTTTTTTAAAAGTTAAAAAGTACCAATTTAGTTTAAAACAAATATTTTTTTAAAGCTATACAATATCCTATAACTTAAAACAAACATTTTTTTTGTATTTTTTTTACCAATAGAAATTTAGATTCAGAGAATAGATATGTGATAAGTAAGGGTGTTTTTTTATTTGATGTATTTTTTTTAAAAAATTTCAAGCTAAACTATATACCAAATGGATAATCTAATTTAACTTTTAAGTTAAATTAAATTATAAAACATATGAACTAACTTTTAAGTCAATTAAATCATAAAACATTCGATTTAACTTAATTTCTAAGTTAAATTAAATCACAAAACATTCTATCTAACCTAATTTTTAAGCTATATTAGACTACACGTGTATCTAAACGCACTCTTAAAGTTTGAAGTTTAATGTAGAGTTTTGAAAATATAAATAGTAAAAATGGTGATAATTTGAAAAAAATAAAAAAAAAATGATTTTGGTCTCATGTGGCCTCTTAATTTTTTGCCTAAGATTAGGACTTTGGTAAACCTTTTTTAAGGGCGTTTTGTAAAATAATAATATAGATGATTAATTGGGGACAATTAAAAAGGGGTAATTAGATTAAATTAGTGTTTAAGTCTTATCTTTTAGGTATGGAACATTGGCTTATCAAACACCCACTTAAGTTGGTCTGCCATTGCTAATTCTTAGCCAATTAACTTTGTTTTTCTCTTCACTTTTTTTTTTTTCTCTTTCTCTCTCCCTTTGATCTTATAATGTTTATTTCCTTTGGCGGCCAACTTTGAAGAGAGGTGAGATTTGGAAGGTGATGGCAATGGATGTGAGGACCATCCATTGACTTTTGTGGTATTGGGTAAAACTTATTGACTCGTTTACATTGTTATACAAGTACATGTATGTGTGTGTATGGAAAATATGAGTGAAAAAGGTGTATGCCTTTGTAAAGGTCTTAACAATGACCAAGTCTTTTGGTAAAGTTGGGTGTGCTAGAGCCACCCCAACTTTTGGTTCTAACCGTGCCTATAAATTTCAACCCTCTTATGACCATGTCATAAGTGCTCATAACCTGTTTTCACAAATAAATAAATAAGTGCTCATAACCAAAACGACCTAATAAAATAATAAATAGTGTTTTTATTTATCTGGTTATTTATTGCATAATTTGGACAGAAGTAGAGGAGTTGAAACTTGAATTAACGAAGTTCATAGTGAATTAATTTTATACTCACCTTAATTTTAAAATTTTAGTCATTAGTCAAGCAATACTAGTCAATTGGTCATATACACACACACATACACACATGGTCAGCCAAGAACAGTGCAAGGCTTTTTAGCCTTTTATGTACACATCACTATTACAGGGAATAAACTTGACATTAAAAAATTTAGAAAAAGAAAAAAAGAAATAAAAAAGTATTTAAACACGTGGTACATGTTACTACTAGAACTTGTTAGTTGCGAGATTGTAAACCAGAGATTATTTGTCTGGGAAAGAAGAAGAGGATGGAATGCATAGAATAATTCAAGAAATGAGGACAAGTTATTCCTTCATCTAGAGATCATGATATTGACGGATTAATGCTAGCTCCATGGTCATTGGATACCAATTTCTCAATCAATATGTTTGCCGTGACTTGAATATTTATATGACATGAAGACGCGTATACAAACCGGTAATAATCATGTATGTGTAGTTGACACGATTTTTCGTGACAACAACTATTTTTACACCATACAAAACATATACATACACATATATATGTATAATGCGTATACAAACCAGTAATGATCATGTATGTATAGTCAACATGATTTTTCATGGTGATGACTAGTTTTACACCATACAAAACATATATGCATGTATATACACACGTTGTACACTAACACATATTTTCGTTATAGGTTCACAAAGTACATGACTTTTTTTTTCATTTTTTTTGTTGGCGATATCTTGTGTGTGTATAAATATATATATATGTATATATATTCTAGCAAAGGCTGCAGCGTTTTGTTCAAAACCTTAACCCAAACCAGTACTATGTTGAATGTGTGTGTTTAGTATTTACATTATTTGCTAGTTTAATTACGTGCAAACAAAGACATTTGTTTCAAGGAAAAAAAATGAAAAATGAAAAGATCACTTTTCTCGTTTTGTACCCTTCACTCTACTATTTTTAAGCACCGCATACGGCGTATGGATTGAAAGAAAAATTAATCGGTATTCTTATTAGTCAATATTTTTGTTAGGCACGAAAAATTTTGACAATATTCAATATTGAGAAAAAAGTACATACTCGTGGAGAAAATGCCAACTAGTTGTTGGTATTAGACAACTTAAAATGTGTGTTCGTCTTTAGGAAGAAATTCACATGATGTATATATATGGTATTTGTCTTTCTTACGTACAATAACAATCCGAGGAATAGTCCATATCATGTAGAAAGTCAGAGTCCAGATGCTTAGAGATAATTTCATTTCACACTTATCCCAATTTCCACATTTCCTTCTTTCAATTAAACACGATCGGTTTTTACAAGTTAGGCAATGGATGCCTAATACTAATTTGCTAGTTTAATACATAATATCTTAACTTGTTTCCCGTAGTATTCTCAAACATGTCCTTCACAACCAAAAACATTTTCGAAAGTTTTGATTGTAGAATTAGGTTTTATCATCAAACTTGTTTTTTTTTTTTTTTGGTTAGCTTTTGAATCCAATCAAATATATGTGATACAGTCTTTGTTTTTAACTAGTCAATTATTTGGATAATGATCTCTAATTTAACTATTAAGGACCAATGGGACAATTCGAGTTATCCGTGTTTATATGTGTGAATAAATACAAAATTAGCAAAACAAACTTACAAGTAGAAAAAAGAAAAGAAAAGAACAAAGAAAAATACAAAACGTTTTTGTTATGTCGATTAGCCGGACGTTTATTTAGCTAAAACTATGCAAATTATTAATAAAATAGATGATAAATATCTACGGCAGGTGGCAAAAGAAATACCTTAGTAGGATGAAAATTTTCAAAATATTGTTGAATTTTCAAATTTTATTAAATTTTTATATAATATTTGATTTTTTTTAATAATACTTTTAATTTAGTACAATCAAACGGTTCAAAAATTTATCCTCTATTTCTAATGCTATAGCTCAAGAAAGCAAAGCTATTTTCAGTGAAAATTTTGGAGCTTTTGTTTAGTTGACGTTTTAATAATTGATGGAATCAAATAATAACTACTATAATAGTTACAGGTATAATCTAATAGTAATTTTACATATATTCCATTAAAAAAGTATAGAATTTGAATCCTTCCATTCTTAATTTAAAAAAAAAACTATAAAAAGATTTGTTCTAATGAGATGCATCTGTTCAATACGAGAATACATAACAATATTTTGTTATTTATCCTATCTTAAAATTAAGCATGTTTATATTTTGTTATTTCAAATTTTAATTGCTTATTTCTATGTACTCAAAAGTACTATTAAAAAACAAATGGTATTCATGCACTACATGATAGATAAATCAAGTCAAGGTATATTAAGGATAAAGAATTACATATTAAAGATATTAATTGAAAAGGTGGAACATTTCATATCTTAAAACAAATAATTTTGAAAAATTAGGCAGGGCAGGCTGGTTCATAGAGGGCAATGGATCTTGGAGCTCTAAACCTGATCACATGACAACTAATACTCTTTCAAATCCAAACCTAATTAGATTGAGCTTATTACAGTTATTAAGGTCAGGTGTCTGTAAATATTAGTTGGATTAGCATGTAAAATAAGATCATTTGAATAAAGTGCAAAAATGAAGATCCAATGCCAAATTTTAGTATTTTGGGTGAATAATGATACACAATAAAACGTTATTTTTTGTGTTAAATATTAAAAATACTAGACTTGTTATTTCTACGTCATTTAAGGATCTAAATGGTTGATTGACTAGAACCTAAATTTATAGTTTCAATTTTATCTTTTTTTCAAAAATTGATAAAAATTATAATTAAATTAATTAGTTTAAATTCAAAATCTTATTACACTTTAGATTCGATTTATACACCGTTTAATTCTTAAATACTAAAAAGTTTAATTTTACTCATTTCAAAACTTAATATTAATAAAATATATAAAACTAAAAAAAGCATTATGTATTTAATTTTCATATTATTTTATAATAAATATAATATTAATATATTCATTAAAAAAATGTCTAATCATTCTCATACTCACACCCAAAATTCCTAAAAAAAACAAAATTACTCTTTTTTTTTTTTGAACTTTCTGTTGTGCTTGTAATTTGCTGTTATTCTGGATTCAATGTAAAAGACAAATTTGAGTCACAGTATTGCCCCCTACATGGTAAAACAGGCTTTTTTGAGAGCGCGTGGTTACACGTGCTGTTCAGAGAGGTCTGAATTTGCATTTCTCATATTCTTAACCACGAGAGAGAGAGAGAGAGAGAGAGAGAGAGAGAGAGGCTAAACAAACCAGTAAAAATAATAAAAGTGAGCAGCAACAGCAGCAAAAGCTACAGAAAGAGAGAGAGAGAGTGAGTGGGAAAAAAGAGAGAGAGAGAGAGAAGGAAAGTGAAAGGGAAAGGGAAAAGAGAAAATGATGTGAAAACGAGAAATGCTGGTTTTTATACATGAGGAATACTGTTCCACTTTGTTTCAAGTCTTGTGTTGTACTGTTGCGTTGTCTTGGCATTTTTGTAAGGCCTGGTTTGCTGGTTTTTCTCTTATAAGCAAATACCATTTTGGCATTTCCATTATTCCCATCTCCAACAAAATAAGCAACAACCAAAATTAAAGACTTTCCTTTTGAAAGATTAGCTAGTTTGCTCTTATACACACACACGTATATGTATATATGTATCATCTCTATATAGCATCTTATGTTTGATCAACAACAACAACAACAACGAACTTCCAGCTTTCTTCCGGGTAAAATATTTTTTCCCTTTTCATCTCTCGCGACAACAACTTTCTGAGCTTGATGTGGTTAATATTACTGATCACAAAGCTGTTACCATCTCTATCAACCAAGATCTTCTAAGTGGGTACTGTCAAATTCCTCTCTACCCCATGTTCAGTTTTTTTACCGAGAAAATTTTTTGGTGTCTGAAAATGTGGTGTTTTTGTTTATAGGTGGGGTGGTGGGGGGTGGCGAAAGCTGAGAGAGAGAGAGAGAGAGAATAATGATGGCGGTGACATCAGGGTGCAAAGAAGGAAGCAAGATAGCGATGGACAATGGAAAGTACGTGAGGTACACGCCTGAGCAAGTAGAGGCCTTGGAGAGGCTTTACCATGACTGTCCCAAGCCCAGCTCCATGCGCCGCCAGCAGCTCATCAGGGAATGCCCTATCCTCTCCAACATCGAGCCTAAGCAGATCAAGGTCTGGTTCCAGAACCGCAGGTATACACACACACATATATATAAATATTGTCTATGTACATGTCTACATATCTATATATGTATATGTATTTGAGTTTTGAAGTGGATTTGTTTGTTTGTTTGTTTGCAGATGTAGAGAAAAGCAGAGGAAAGAGGCGTCGAGATTGCAGGCCGTGAACAGGAAACTGACTGCGATGAACAAGCTTTTGATGGAGGAGAACGATAGGCTGCAGAAGCAAGTCTCTCAGCTTGTCTATGAGAACACCTACTTTCGTCAACAGACTCAAAATGTAACATCCCTTTTCTTGTTTTCTTTTTTTCCAATTCATTTTAGAGGTGTTTTGAGGAACTTAAATCATATAAAACTACCCTTTTCAATGTTTGTCTAGCAACTGTTCAGAGTTATTCAAATTGATCTATCATAGTAAAAACTATGGTTTTTTTTTTTTTAATTTTAATTTTTGGGAGAAATGGGATGAGATTGTTTTATTTGTGTTGCATTCATTGCAGGCGACCCTTGCAACCACAGACACAAACACAAGCTGTGAATCGGTGGTGACAAGTGGTCAGCACCATTTGACTCCTCAGCATCCACCAAGGGATGCCAGCCCTGCAGGGTTAGTTATTATTATTTTAAATAATAATTATTTTTTGGCGTTATTGTTCTTGATGCGTCCTTTTCATTCGTTTTTTTGCCTCACAAGTGCTCTTGTCCTTGTTGTTGTCGTTTGATGTTGTCTTATCTTATTTTCCACTAATGGCTAAACGAGATTTGATTGCTCTCTTTGTTGTTTCTCTCTAGACTTCTGTCCATTGCAGAGGAAACTTTAGCAGAGTTTCTTTCAAAGGCTACTGGAACTGCTGTGGAGTGGGTCCAAATGCCTGGGATGAAGGTCTCTCTCTCTCTCTCTCTTTCTCTCTCTCTCTCTCTCTCTCTCTCCTCTTGTCATTATTTTGTTGTCTTTAAACGCCACCCTATTCATTACTCTTTGCTGTTATCGAGACAATTGTTTAAGGGCAGTGACTTTGCTAATCTGCTAAGCAACATGCGCAGGCAACGTCATTTTTTTAGGATTTATTTACTTTTTTTGGTCTAAATCTGTGTTGCAGCCACAAAAACTTTCTAATTGTTCTGTACTATGTATTTCCTTTCTTGTTACAATTTGGTTTCTTGTTTTTGGTGGGGGTAATAAGAACTTTGCTCTCTTTGACTTATTTAACATCACTATACATAATTTGACGCATTCCATAACAAAGACTAAGTAAACAAAAGAACGAAATCAAAGGAAGTAATTATTCTTATCGTACTAAGGAATACTATTCAAGCATAAAGATCTTGTTACCTGGCGTTGAAAACCTCCTTTTAGAAATTGAATTTGTTGACGTTCAATTTGAGAATGGTTCTGCTACAAAGTAGTCTTGGAATTCTTATTTTGGTTGTGGTGACTTAAACAATACAAATTTATATGTGCAGCCTGGTCCGGATTCCATTGGAATCGTTGCTATTTCTCATGGTTGCGCCGGTGTGGCAGCACGTGCATGCGGCCTTGTGGGTTTAGAACCTACGAGAGTAAGTCGTGCTCAGATTGGTTATGAATGGTGCTACTCTTGGTTGAATGTGCTCAAATGTTTAATCATTTATGTCGTCTACAGGTCGCAGAAATCCTCAAAGATCGGCCTTCATGGTTCCGTGATTGCCGAGCTGTGGATGTCATAAACGTGTTGTCCACTGGAAATGGTGGAACCATTGAACTGCTTTACATGCAGGTACCTACTAATTGTTCTAGGTGGTTATATCAGACTTGAAAATTTGTGATCAATATCGTGTTGTGTGTAACTTACAAATTTTTGCACCTTCGATTTGGCTTGAATTAGCTCTATGCACCAACTACTTTGGCACCTGCCCGCGATTTCTGGTTGTTGCGCTATACATCTGTTCTGGAAGATGGTAGTCTTGTGGTACGTACAACTCGTCATGAGTCTTCTGATACCCTTGTCAACTTTTGTGCTCTAGTATTATTTTCCCTTGTCAACTTTTGTTGCATTCCAAAGCTTATTTGGCACAATTGTGAATGTGATTTTACTATAGGTCTGCGAAAGATCTCTTAACCACACTCAGAATGGACCGAGCATGCCACCGGTGCAGAATTTCGTCAGGGCAGAGATGCTGCCAAGTGGGTATCTCATTCGACCTTGTGAAGGTGGTGGATCAATCATTCATATAGTTGATCACATGGACTTGGAGGTACATATAATTCCTTTCCTTTTCTTTGTATGTGTGGAACAAAATCACCCCATTAGCTTGTTATACTCACAAGATTTGCTTTCTGATTTCCCAAACCAGCCATGGAGCGTGCCTGAAGTGTTGCGCCCGCTTTATGAGTCATCAACCTTGCTTGCCCAGAAGACAACGACAGCTGTGAGAAAATCTTTTTCTTCTTGATATTTTGCTAGTGACATTCCCTTTTCTGCAATGGTTAGGCGGAGATTGGAATTTTTGAATTTTTATATTCTAATGCCAGACACATCTTTTGCAAACAGGCGTTACGCCATCTGAGGCAGATTTCTCAAGAGGTTTCTCAGCCGAATGCTACAGGTTGGGGAAGAAGACCTGCAGCCCTGCGTGCACTGAGTCAGAAACTAAGCAAGTGCGTTGGTCTTTAATCTTCATTTAAGTTTCTTGAAACAATTTTAGTTTATTTTAGTAGTATGTCAACTTATTCGTTTTGCAATGCAGGGGTTTCAATGAAGCAGTCAATGGATTTACAGATGAAGAGTGGACTATGTTAGAAAGCGATGGCATTGACGATGTTACACTTCTTGTAAACTCGTCCCCGAGCAAGATGATGGGGATGAATCTTCCTTATGCCAATGGATTCCCGTCTGCAAGTAACTCCGTGTTATGCGCCAAAGCATCCATGTTGTTGCAGGTAATGTTCAATACAACCTAATACATGACACCAGGTTTCATAAAGTAAAAAGTTCTTGGCTTGAGATTGTAGCCCCTTTGCTTCATTAAGTAAACATGTTATTAATACTTTTTTTCTTTTTTTGTAGAATGTTCCTCCTGCAATACTTCTAAGATTCCTGCGAGAGCACCGGTCAGAGTGGGCGGACAGCAGCATTGATGCTTACTCAGCAGCTGCCATCAAAGCTGGTCCATGTAGCTTGCCTGGACCTCGAGCTGGAAGTTTTGGGGGTCAGGTTATTCTTCCACTGGCTCACACAATTGAACATGAAGAGGTAAGAAAAGGGAAGAGTGGACTCTTGCCACTCACTTAACAAAGTGTTTTTATATGATAGAAAAGACCTTTAAATTTCGGAATGTTAACAATCCTTTAGCATCTCAGTTCTAAAGCACTTGCCTTTGCTAACTTATCTGAAATAATTCTGCTATTTGTAACAGTTCATGGAGGTAATTAAGCTTGAGAATATGGGCCACTATCGAGACGATATGATAATGCCTGTCGACATTTTCCTCTTGCAAGTAAGTTTTATTTCTTGTTTCAGTCATTTGAATCTCTAGTGAGGCTTAATCATCCTCGCAAACGCCGGTCGTTGATCCTCGATATTTTCTTATCGCCTTTTCCTCCTCAGCTTTGTAGTGGAGTGGATGAGAATGCTGTTGGTACCTGTGCTGAACTCATCTTTGCTCCAATTGATGCTTCCTTTTCCGATGATGCACCTATTCTACCTTCAGGATTCCGCATAATTCCTCTTGATTCTGGGATGGTAAGCCTTCACCACATATGACATAACAACACGATCTGCCTTTCTTGTAGGCTTTCCTTTTGTCTTGTTTTCCATTTTTTCTTTATTTGATTCACAAATTTTTTGACTAGAACGCTAAATGTTTGCAGGACACTCCTAGTCCAAACCGCACGCTCGATCTTGCATCTGCGCTTGAAGTTGGCCCCACAGGAAACAGGCCATCTTGTGACAATGCTGGTAGCTCTGTGAACAGAAAGTCTGTGATGACGATAGCCTTCCAGTTCGCATTTGAAATGCACCTTCAAGAAAGCGTTGCAGCCATGGCTCGCCAGTATGTTCGGAGTATCATAGCCTCAGTCCAGAGAGTGGCACTCGCTCTCTTCCCTTCTCGCTTTGGCTCCAGTGTCGGTCTCCGGCCACCACCTGGCACTCCCGAAGCGCAGACGCTTGCTCGTTGGATTTGTCAGAGCTACAGGTGCGTCACTTAAGCTCTCCTATCATACATAATTTTGTCCCCGGCACCAAGTCATGGAAGTATGCCTGGTAGTTGGTGAAGGCAAGCATGGATGGAGCCAATCATAGCCGAGTGCTTTTTCAATTTTACCTTTAAAAGCTTTATATTTTTCTCATTTTGCCCAAACTAAAAATTGATTGTCCCATATAAGTCCTCCTAAAAACGTTATCTTTTAGTGTACATCCCCACTAAAATAATAGACTGGTTCCGTACTGAACAAGCAATTGAAATGTAGTTTTTTGTGGATCGAGAAAATCGTATTTGCTCCTGAAATTGAGCAACCGAGTTTTGCTGTTGTCTAAGGTTGATGTTTTCAGGTGCTATCTAGGAGTGGAACTACTTAAAAGCGAAGAAAGTGAATCCATTCTCAAGTCCCTCTGGCATCACTCAGATGCAGTCCTGTGCTGCTCCTTAAAGGTATATTCTTACACTATTTCTTTTGTTTCCCCCCTCTTTTTCCTGAGAAATCCTTCGTAGTCCTAGGCTCGACGGTTAGTGAATTCTAGTTTTCAATATATATATCCTTGTTTGGAGTCTAAACGACTTCTGCCGTCTATGAAACGTTGTTCTCACCTATAATCTGCTGAATGGATTCTGCAGGCATTGCCAGTTTTTACCTTTGCAAACCAGGCAGGACTGGATATGCTGGAGACGACCTTCGTCGCGCTTCAAGATATTACGTTGGAGAAGATTTTCGACGACAATGGAAGGAAGACACTATGCTCGGAGTTCCCTCAGATAATGCAACAGGTATATTACCAATTTAGATTCCATCTAAAGACAGGATAACGGATAAAATATTGAGATAAGAGGAGCTAGCAATAAAAGAACTAGAGATCTGATAAAAATATAAATGTAATAAAGGTATTGTGTTGAAGTAACATGTTTTGTGCTCTTAGCAATAGGGGAATGATTTGCTTTAATCACACAGCTAGAATTTAAAAGATTTAGATAGCAAGATCAAGCACTGAAAGCACAAATGAAACTAAGCATGAGAATGGTGGCCCACGTTATGAAAAGCATAGATTGGGACTATGGAGAAACAAACTTATGAAATTTCTGGTTTTACTTTGTGGGTACTGGAGCTTCTTAGCGCCTTCGCTCTAATATGAATCAAGCCAGCCTATTTTATCTTGTCCACAATCCATTTTTTGCCTCAAAGGGTTGCTACTTCCACTAATGAGATATATATATATATGTGTGTGTGTGTGTGTGTGTGAATATAATGTTCTAATCATGACAAAAAGATTTCTGCCTGATAATATTCATGTGTTTGCCGCTTTGTGGTGCAGGGCTTTATGTGTCTTCAAGGCGGAATCTGCATGTCAAGCATGGGAAGGCCGGTTTCGTACGAGAGAGCAGTGGCGTGGAAGGTCTTGAACGAAGAAGAAAATGCTCACTGCATCTGCTTCATGTTCATTAACTGGTCCTTTGTATGATCACTTGTAGAATTTAGCTTCAGCACCAAAATCTGCTAGGTTAGACCAGAAACTTTTTTTATTTTTTTTGGTTCATTTGGTATGGACAAGCCTGTAGCACTTGGTTATGCAGCATTTGAATGCAGTGGAGTCCCATTTTTTTGGTTCTCTTATTCATTCCTAATTTCCCTTCTATTTGTTACATATAACTAATTATGATGGCTCAACAATCCCCTTAAAGAGTGGAAAGGGACAACCGACGTTAGCATATGCCACCAATCAAAGGGATTGTTTCAGGCGCTCATGAAAATGGTCGCTTAACTTTTTAACTGCCGAGCTTGTCCCTTGAATAAGAAGCCTGTCATCTTAATTTCACCATATGCTACTAGTGGGAACGTACGTGCGGGTTGGGATTTTTTAAAGGCGAGATGAGAATATATAAAACCATGACCACCAAGAATGAGCGGGTGGATTGCGGGCGAGGCGGGCAGGTTACCGGTTTATTTAAAAAATTATAGCAAATGTGCAAAATAATGAAATTAAATAAATTTTTGGGATTAGTTTTAAAATTAAACTTATCAAGAGGTTTATTATTACTTTTTTTTTTTTTAATAAATTATTTTTTGTTGGTCTTTTACTTAACATAAGTCTTTTTTCTCTACTTCTTCATACTTTTATATTTATCATTATATATGTATATGTTTTTCTTAATCTCTTTTTCCTTTATATTTTACATTTTATTTAAAATAAATTTAAATGACTATAAAGGTTTCTATTTTTTTTTTGGTTGTATTTGATGGTAGAAGAAAAAAATAAATATAAATACGAATGTTGTAAATTGAATGAACGGAACTTTTTTTTTCTTACCACTATAAGTTTAAAAATAAAATTTTAAATGTCCCTCAAAAGTAAATAAATAGATCCAAAACATATAAAACGGGGTAAGGGGTTATTGTTTAAAAATCTAAAATTGGAAAGTAATTTTAGAATTTTTATGGAAATAAAATAGAATAATAGAAAATATTCTTTCACCAAAAAAAAAGCACATCAATACTCAATTAAATGCAAGTCTACTAAAAATATATATATATTAAAATATAAGCAAAAAAATATTTAAAAAATTCATGGTGGGCGAATGTGGTTCAACTTGTTGCAAAAAAAACGTAAGGGGGTATTTGGTAAAAATTTTACATTTTAATCATATTCAAACGCAATGCAATTTTATACTAAACACAAAGTTTTACATTCAAATACAATTTTTTTAACAGTGCTACAAAAACAATTATTATTCAAAAGTTTTTAAAAACAATCATATCAACTTTTCAACTCTAAAATACTTTTCTTCCAAATACACATTTATTTCAAATACAAAACAAATACTTTTTAACTAAATACAACACTCAATTTTTCAACTCCATCATTTATCTCTACTTTTACCAATCACATTAACTTTTTAACTTTAAAATATCTTTTATTCAAATACAAAACAAATACTTTTTAACCAAATACAATATTTAAAAAATAAATTATATTTAAATACAATTAAAACATAATATATTTAACATACGATCATAAATCACCCATCAAAGCATATTAGCAGGTGGGTTGAACCTGCCAGGCCGGATGATGACATGGAACCGTCATTGGCAGATGGGGCGGTTAGTGGGTGTTTGGCGGGTTTGCTCAGCCCTATGTGCTGGTAGTCAAGAAACAAGCAAGGTTAACATATTAAATCAAAGACGACGCTGACAGGAATAATCTTTACCCTTTTTTTTTTTTTAGATAAAAATAATCTTAAAGTTTTAAAACCTTCAATAAATTACCCAACATTTGAATGTAGACTGTGGACATTATGATATATAATTTTGTAACGTTAAGTCAATATTCTCGGTAATCTAATGACTCAAAAACTTGTTATGTCTATGTATTCTTGGAGTTCAACAAAATACAAATACCATTTTACGTTCGTTTCTTGACCTCGTCCCTGGCTACAAAAAGCGGTACTTTTACTTTGAAATATAGGCTCTTTAACGTGAAATTTCCATTCATTATTCATTCCCCTTATTTTCTCTTTCTCAGAATGGTTCTCTATCTCTCTCTACCCAACTTGTGGTAGAAAATAGAAATTCATCTTAATCATTCCCACCCAAAAAAAAAAAAAACATCATCATCATCATCCCATATTTCTACTGTCGGAACACTGCCTCCTTTTTTTTTTAATCTTCATAGCATTTTGACCAATTGGATTTTGGGACCCATATTCAGAGCTGAATACAAGGCTTTACTATCTACACCTTTACTTTTGTTAACTGTAGTTTGTACGTACTTTTACTTTGACATGTCCCTCAAGGCTATTAAAAATGACAAATAATGTTGGGGATGATCCGTAGATCATCATGGCCGTCCAGAAAATTTGCTTTATAAATGATAAAACTTATATAATAGAACTGCACCTTTATTCTATCTATTTTAATCATTAAATTATCTTTTAGTGTCTAATCTATAAGAGTCAATTTTGAAAACTTACAGCATAACATGTAACATGTAACATGTAGAATTATTTCCAATCATATACGCCTACAAATAACAGTATCTACCACGTAAAAAAAAAAAAAAAAAAAAAGCACAGCTCTTAAGTCTTACCATATATTCTACCATGTAAAATTGCATAGCTTATTTTGTAATAATTTAAGTTTGAATGTTTGTATTGAATGTGGATTATGTTACATTATTCGCTATAATAGTGTTAACTCTTTGGCTTAATTAAGAAAAATAAATAAATAAAAATTATAGAACAGTAGAACTTCTTAATTAAAAAAAAATTTTGAAATATGATGAGCCAAAGCAGCCACCATCGGACCCTATGATCACTAACGGTGTAGGCGATCCATATAATACAAAAAAAAAAAAAGTGTGTATGCCTTTTTTTAAGATCTGACGGATTCAAATTCCCATTTTTTTTAAATTTAAATTCCTGTGTCTCAATATTTCTAACCAAATACCAACATTTATGTCTACGCTATGTCATCTTAAAATTTGAAACTAGTCAAACTTGCTCAATTCAGGGGGTATTTTGCACACATTTGCCAACTTTTCGAGTTTGACACCTTGCCCCTCTAAGTCTCTAGTTTTTACAATTTATCCTTTCTACTTGTTAAACTGTTGCAATGTGACTTGTTTTACTAATTTTACTCTAAAATTTTGTCCGATTTGAACTTTGGAATTCCGATGACATGAGTTCCTCTCATGTGTGATTTTTAATGTCACTTGACCTTGGAGTAGTTGTATATGATTTTGCGCATATGATATAGTGGAAGTTTTTTTTTTTTGGTACAAACTATATATAGTATTAGAATCTGAAAAGGTGCAAATGCAAACAAGTAATGTCAAATTGATAGAAGTTCAGATATTGTTTCATGCGCATGCCAACTTGTAACCTTTAATTCCTGACAAGTACCATCTCATTCTCAGTAAAATTTTGGACATCGGTCATAATTCCATCAGTTGAACACTGAAGAATTTAATGGACGAACAGGCCCAGAAGAGACTATCAACCTACAATGTTTTCTGTGCTATATATATACATATATATAAATATATCTTTTGACCACTAGTGTAATGCACCACCTTTCTTCGAATCAAATATTCCAAGTTTGTTGTTTTGTGGTATGTCATATATTTACACTTACACACACACACACACACTCTTCGTGTCAACCTTATGTATATATTCCACAAGGTTATGATCTATGTTTTGTTTTCTTGCTTTTGGGTTTATTCTATATGCAAAACATTCTTTTATATTGTTTCTTTAATTACTAGAGCTAGCTTGAAGGGGGTGGCTGCCGTACTTGTAGCTTTAATTATTTCTAACGAAATAGAAATTATATCGTCATGAGGAGTTATAATGAGGGAAATAATTAGCTTTGAAAAACATCTTATCTATGAGGTTCAATTAATCAAGTTGCAAAAGGAAATCAACAAATTAATTAGAAATAAATAAATAAAGAAGTAAGGGAATCTGATGAGCTTGATATTTATAAATAGGTTTCAACAAATAAGACCGTTTTTATAGCTAAAGCTAGGGAATCTCATGATGAAGATATTATATATATATATTTTTCAATGAAAATTATATATATATATCAAATCAATCAAAAAACACACATTTCAATTTTCCTCGCGCTAAAGATCAGATCGAGGTGACCAATCAAAAACGTAACTTGTACTCCACAAAATGGAAACCGTGGTCACTAATGTTTCTAACCATTCCTTTTGTTGTCCTCTTTAATAAAGATGAGAAAGAGGAATATTCTGATCCTTATTCTGGTAAAGCACGCCCACATCATGATCAGATTCTTAAGTTTCTAAAAATGGCTTAATTATCGAAAAATCTCTCGTCTTTGTATTCTGGTAAACACGTCCATTCAAAACGTTACAAAATTTTGATATTAGACAATATTTTGACAATTTTGAATTTTTTTTACCGTGTCAAATATTTTTTTTAATTCAAATGATTCCAAACAATATTTTGATTAACTTCAAATACAACTCATGACACAACATGTACGTGCGTGGTTACATATAGTCTTATTGCATTAAAAAAGAAAGAAAGAAATAAAAAGTTGCTTCTTCGTGAATCATGAGTACCAATAGTTGTTCCATACATTTACAACGTTATCAAGCCAATTGCAATAAAAACATGATGAGCTGGGCAAATGTTTTTTCATGGCAAGCACTCAATGAGTTTACTACAAAATTAATTAATGATTACACTATGGTCTGTTATAAATCATTTGAGTAGTAAAGAGATTAATGGAGTTTTATAGTTATATCATGGATCGAGATGCTTCTCTGATCTCCTGCTCCACCTCACCGGTCCCTTTTATTTCAACTTCAATGAAAGATATTAGTGGAGTTTTCCATATGTTATTAATAATTGAATTGCTTTTAGCTATATATTATACCCTCTCCAATATGTATTTGTTAATCTTTATGTTATATTGTTTCAAAAAAGTATAAAATGACATGTTTAAATTGATGTTATCTTATTTTATATTTCAATGAATAAAAAAAAAAACACATAAAGTAAAATATTATATAAAAAAACAAAAGGATATTCCTTGTTTCTGAATTTTGCACGTAGACGGTCAGGATGTAGTGGTCCATAAACCATGTGATAATCTGAGTTGATTTTGGTCTGAACTCTGAAATGGTCCAATTCATTCCCCACCCTACAAAATGGCTACACACACACACACTGATGATATCTTTGTACTTCTAATGCAATGCGTACATATCGAAGTTAAAATATAATTTAATGAAATTAATAAAAAAAGTGAAAGAACTTTCTTTTACAAAGTCTAGCTAGTGCATCAGTCAACCATAAAAACTGGCTCAACCTAAAAAGTCTACCTTTTTTATCTTCTTTTTTCTCGAAACAAAACTCCACCAATTGTGTTAAGTGGGTTGTTGTGGTGATATTTATGGTCTGGGATGCACGTGTTTCCAATTATTCTTTTTCACATTAAAATTCGTAAACTCAAACCCAACATGTTTCAACTCGAAGCAACAAATCAATATGGCAATTTTTAAAACGTTTTCTCATCTTTAAAAGGAAACCAAAAGAATAAATTTAAAAAAAGTAAAACGCCAAAAGATTTCAAAGGGAAAAAAATGGGAGAATTTAAAGACAACCCTTTTTCGTTAACCCCCCACAAACCCAAGAGTCGAGAAGAACAAAACATACATATGGGAGCAAAGGAGGGAAAAAAAAAAAGGAGCTTTTTTGAATGGAAAGAAAACAAAGCCAAAGAGCCTTTTGCATGGTCTTCAAGGACCATGATTGTAATCTTGAGGCTTTCAAGAACAATATGAAAACGCACTTCTGACTGACATGAGAATGAGATCATGATTTCCACTTTGCCAGCTGCAACACTTAGCTGGTTTGCTCCTTAAAATGTCAGCTAGTTTAGATTTATGTGTTTAGACTGATCTTTAGTGATGGAATCTTCTAACATTTGCCCTTGCCCCTTCTAAATTCTGATAGAGTAAAAAGGGTCAAAAGGGTTGTCCTATGTTCACTTTCCATCATTGCCTAGAGGCAATAGAATTACAGGAGAATTAATAAGGACTAAAAGGGAAAGTTCAAACCACCAAGAGTAGGTTAGCATGGCGGTAATAGACTGTCGTGGTGAGTTTATAATCAAAGGTTTAAATTTCGCGCGATCCTTTTTTAGTTTTAGAGTCTTAAATATTGATAGAATTAAGGTGATATGTTTCTCATTAAAGGATAAGGTCTGAACATTCTAATTAATATCTACAAAGTTCATTTGATGATGCATTAAGAGGATATTTTAATGCAGGTTACCCTTTATCATATGTTTTTTTAGAAATTAAAAAAAAAAGAGAGAGACAGTGCAACTAAAAAACTTAAAAAAAAATTATTAAACACACCTAAACCAAGATCATGATATAAAAGGAGATTAAGGTCACCAGAAAGGTACCCGCCCTAAACCAGCTGATTGGAAACATATCTTATTGGTGTAGGATTTTTACCTACTAATTGTAAATAATAATAATAAAAAGGAATGTGGACACTGGTTGGAAACATATCTTATTGGTAGAGGATTTCTACCTACGAATTGGGAATTAAAAAAAAAAAGAATGTGGTAATTATCGAATGTTGCTTTAGCTATGTATAAAATTGTATTGTCAATTGTCACGCCTAGTATTTTTTTATTAGAAATAAATTTGTTGAAATAAACCTAAAGTAGACAACAATTAATTAATGGTAGTTTTGATAATTATCATCTTTTTTTAATTAAATTTAGTTCATTAATCAATGAAACTGTCGTTGTTTATTAATGTGAAGACACGAACATATTCAAACTTGCCTCATCATCATTCAAAAAGCTTGCAAGTTACAAGCCTACAAAGAATAAACAAGGTGTAATGATTTTATCTTTAATGGCCATGATCACGGCTGATCTGCTAGCTATTTGTAATAATTGTGCTTGTCTATATAAAGTCTCCTTGATATATATATAAATATATATATATATATGAGAGGTTCAAAATGCAAAGCCCTTTGACCCTTTTTTTTCCTCCATTTTGCAGGAAAAAGAGTAAGAGGAGAGCCTCTCTTGAAATCTGAGAATAAAGCATAAATCTAAAAAGGTGTTGCTTCTTCAGCGTCCTAATTTAACTTTTGTACATGCAACTTTGCGATTGTAAACTAGTTCTTGTCTTTTTTTTTTTTTTTTTTTCATTTCTTCTTTAATCTTTCCTCTGAATAATTGTAAAAGACTGTCCGACAACGCTGGACAAACAGTACATATCATATTTGTATAGCCATCGGATATTAGTATGTAAGTGGCCCCATTAAAAAAAAAAAAAGAGTTCTCAACGTTTGATTTCTGTCTTGCTTGATTTTTGACCTAAACTGATCACATCCAAGAAAGAGCATTTTGATCACTTGCCTGCCAATTGCCACGGTCTCTTCTTTATGTGCTACATAAATGGGAAAAAGTTGCTTCGTAATGTGCTTACATTAAGAAGTCTAACCATGTGCTGTTGTTGGTGCTTTTCCCTCTTACTTTCCTTTAGTTGACTATTTTGTATTGATGGTAAGAGCCTGGCTAATTGGGGTAAAATTTCTCACACCTATGTTTTTCTTTTTGATAAATATTCCACACCAGCTTAAATTATGAGTATGTTCTCCGGCTACTTTAAATGATCAAAGTTTCTTGTTTTCTAGCCCTTGTTTATAGGGCGTTTTATTTTCTCTTTTGTTTTATTTCAGATCACTTTACCATTATTTTTATTTTTCTTTAATAATACATAAGATGGATAAATAATAAAGGTGTTATAGCGATGATATATCTTCATACAGTTAATTATTTCTATCATTACCATTTATTTGATATATATACATATGTTAAAGCGTATCCCACACTATATTGTATCATTACCATTTATTTGATATATATACATATATTAAAGCGTATCCCACACTATATTGGCAAATAATTAAACAGTATTTCATATCTAGCATTATGGTGAATAGAGATATACATATACTATTAATTAACATGTCCTCAACATAAGATATAAAGTTTAAATCCATCACCCTTAAATTAAAAAAAAAAATTTTAATGTGCTCTGGTCGTTTTATGACGAGTTGATAAAGATCAGCCAAGTTAGCTCAACAAAAGCTAATATATCTCCATTTTTTTGAACAATTGTTCTTTTTTTTTTTTTTCATCACCAGTTTTTTATCCTACTATTATTAACTCCTTTGTGCCATCACTTTCTCTTACAAGTTGCATTATAAGATTAATTCTTGTAACACAATCTGGATGTTTGGATGTTTTCAAAATTTGAATCACTCAGGATGTATTTTTCCTAATTAGCAAATATTCATTTTTTAGCTTGTATTTTGTTTAAATACCTCACAAGTTGGATGTTTTCAAACATTTAACCACTTAGGTAATATTTGGTATTGTTTTTGAAATCTGTTATGTTTTTAAAAAAATTGAAAATAAGATCGTTTTGAAATATGATCTAAGATCAATTCTGAAACTATATTTGGTTATATTTTTTGAGTGTATGTTTTGATAAACAAAAAAATGAAACTGTGTTTGATTATATTTTTGAAAATCAATCATTTCATAAGTACTTTATGAAAATATATTTATGTTTAATTTTAAAAAAATTATTATGAATAAAAAAAATTAAAAATTAATAAAAAATTTTAATTGAAAAACTAATTGAAAATTAATAACCATAATATTTAAATATTTACTATATTAATTAAAACATAATTAATCATTATATTTAGTTACAAGTACATCTATTATTTAATTTTACTGTTTTTGTGTCATATATTAATCAAATAGCAAGGGTTATCAACATAACTAATCATAGATTTAAACAAGATTACAAGTCAAGATTAGGACAATGAATATTAAGGTTCTCTGTATCCTAAAGTTAAGAAAAATAATAATAAAAAATAACCCTCTAACATCACTTGCAAAATTATCACTACATAACAAACTCCAAATTCCATCTCTTCTCTTGTCCAAAATCCAATCTCAAAACATGTTAACTTTTCAACCCCAACCCTAACAACAACAACAATAACAACCTGTCACGGTTTACCCCAACTCGTCCCCAAACAGCCAACCCCGAACGGCTCGTCCCACTACTCTAACAGGTTGTTTAGGATAGTCTTCATCTTCCTCGCCATCATCATCATTGTTTCCGCCATAGCCTACCTTCTTGGGAGGCTATGCAATTGAAAAATCCATAACCAGAACCCAGAAAAGTCCACAACCATAACCAGAATTAATAACAAGAACCAACATATAATAAAACCCAAAAATATTAAACTTAATACGAAAATATATTCATTTAAGCAACATTAACTCAAGTAGCAATGAACCATTGAAAACAGCATACGCAGAGCTTTCACATTCATCTCCATTAGACAAAAATTATATAGGTCAAAATAGCTCAAATTCATCTCATATTTTGTTGTTAGGCATTTTCAACAAAATAGCAAATCCGATTAGCTCATTGATGAGGGAATTGAAAAAATCTCATGTTCTAGATCAACTAAAATCATCAATCACTAGTCTAAAAAACAACACAATAGAATCAGCAGTCCAAACTGAAATAAAAAGCTTACCTCTTGTGAAGAAAACGACCAAAACCACGGAGTTGATGGCGATCGCGATAGAGGAGAGTGATTATGCCGTAACCACTACCAAATGAAAGGCCACTGAGCTCGGGCAAGGGCGATGAAGGCCAAAGAGACACAGTGGAGTCGAGCCCAACAGGGAGAGAGTGAATTGACCGACGGCTATAAACGAGAAAGAGAGAGAGAGAGTGGCGATTTCAAGACGTGTAGGCGAGAGAGAGGGGTCGTGGAGCTCTGTTTTCGTGAGGGCTGAGGAAAAAATAAATGAAACTGGTTCTAAATCGTTTTCTCCACTAAGCGAAACAAATTTGAGTTTAACTCACCCTTTTCAAGTTTAGTTTTCAAAACCAGTGAAAACCAAACGGGATCTCAAACCCATTTAGAAAACGATTCTCTAGGGAATCATGAAAACCGTTTTGAAACAAAAAAATAAACACAGCCTTAGGGGTTATTTTCTCCCGCAAGTTGTACTATACATGAGATTAATTCTATTGAAAATCATCTTATCATATATATTCTGCATGAATATTTTACGTAATCTATCTATTAATTTTTGGTGTGACATATTTTGATTTCTTAGCAAAACTTGGAAGAATTTAAACGGCATTTATGGATACATATATGTTTAGTTTTTTTTCTTTTCTCTGAACATATACACACACAAATATATATATATATATAGAGGGAAGAGCTCCTATACGCCACCCTTCCATACATTACTTGCAATGTGGATGATTTAAATGTTTTAATGATACTTATCCTTTGTATTATTTTTAAATAGTATTGTGTGATAAGATTTTAAATAGGAAGTTACAATTATAAATCAGTTAGTTATTATACTTTTTATATAAATGAAGAGGAGGAACTAAAGCATCTGCTCAAATTTATTAGAAAAAATAAGGAAACAAAAAAAACAAATCAAAATCCAGCCACAATGGAAAATTAAACAAATTTAAAATGAAAAAAAAAACCACCGTTCACAAAATAAATATAAAACTAAAATTGGATTCATCTATGCATCTTGAAGCCCTTTCCTTTTCAAATATGAAATTTAGACTCTTTTCTTTTTCAAAGCAACGATTATGTTTCTTTACCTGTTAATTTGTTCTAATTTTTTCCCAAGATTTTTAAATCGTAATCTCTACTTCTTTTCTAAGTAAGTGTGTAACTAATTACCAAGTTGCTTTCCTAATGTTCAAAACCTCTTCAGCATCTTTGGCTATATTTGACGGCACAAAGTTACATTTATGCTTGTTGTTTTGTTGTTTTCTTGATTTAATTAGCGTGAATGCTCATTCTACTTCTTCAACTTGATTCGTCCAAGAAAGTCTGGCTAATTGGTTGATAATAATTATTTTACTTAAATCCCAATTCCATTCCTGAAGTGATTTTTTGAGGTGAATGTGCTCCTCTCATAAGATGGAGGAGATGGCTGATTATTAGAAGTCTCAATTAGTTATAAATTTCTAAATAAAAACTTATTAATACCGCATGTAATATATATATATATAGTTTAGACGTAACACTAAGCATGCATGACCATTTTTTACTGGTCACAAGGATTAGTACTTTCTACCGGGCATAATTGGAAGTTACAGCACAAATTGGCCAGTTTTGTCAATCTAGCTAGTTATGATCACCAACTGCCAGCTGTTCTTACATTCTTCTGACAATTTTTTGTTTTGTCTCCCCGCCAATAGGATGATGTTAGAACTGAATCTGGCTACCATGTCTTTTTTTTTTTTTTTCTTTAAATCATGATTAACGTACAAATTTTATGTTGTAAAATTCCTATCATAAAAAAAAATCGTAAATATTTAAAAATTGTGGGAAATGAAAAAAAAAAAAAAAAGCGTTTGTATGAACCTCTCTCGTCTCGTTAATGTTGGAGTAATCGCCGTATTTTGGTCTGCAAAACCATGGAGCCAAATGTATGTTGCTCCTCATGTCTAAAATTATGGTTTTACAATCTTGTTAAACGATTTTTTTTTTTTTTATAATCGATTTGTCTACATAAACGTAGATATTAATCTGATTTTGGGTATTCATAAAATGAAGTGTTATGTCGCTTCTTTTGAACAAAATGTGTATATATATGCAATAAAAGAGTGACTAATTACAAAAAATAAATTCCATGTGACGAAGGATATTGTGTCGTACGTATTGTACTATTGTAACATAAATCAATAATATATAATGTAGTACAATACATATTAAATGTGCTAGAAAATTATAGAGTGACAGCCCCAAAAAAAAACATGTAAAATGTGTATATAAAAGATCATTTAGTATATCTACAATTTTACACACGTACGAAGGGCTATGTCAAACATTATACCGTCAAACAAAACATTTGAGAATAACAATCAATTAACTCCTTATGTCATAATAAAAATACAACATAAGGAGTTAATTAACGCCTTATGTTATATTTAAACCCAAAAGATAGAAAAAAAAAAGTTAAAAAATATAGTAATTATAATAACAAAGATTAAAAAAAAACATGAACAAAAATACCAAAATCCTTGAGGGCGAAAAAGAAAAAAAAAACTAATTAAGAAATGAAGAAACTTTGAAGGCCCGAAGCACAAAAACTTTTAGTACTTCTCCTCGTAACAGAGTGGAGGGTTTTGCAAAGGTCAGAAGCGCATGGCCTCGCGGTGGGGTCGCCTGCGGTGCAGTGCAGGGCAAGGTTCATGGTCTCGACGATCTGGTTCTGGTGGGAGGACACGTGTCCCCTGATCGGCTGGTCGATCCACGTGTCGAGATGGCAATCGGAGTAGCAGTAGCGGGCCCACTCAACGAAGGTGGTCTCGTGCACGCCGAACTCAGTGTCGGCAGGGCTCTTTCCGGTTAGCAGTTCGATCAGGATCAGGCCAAATGCGTAGATGTCGCTCTTCTCTGTACTTACTCCTTTGCTTGCTTCTACATTACAATATATACACATATATATATTGTGTGTGTATATATATATATATGTGTATAGAGAGAAAGAGAGTCAGGTCCTTTTAGTATCATGGCATGCGTGCATGGACACGAATTATTATGATGAGGAAATAGGAATGTTAAGTTTTGTCAATTAATCATAGCTAATCACGTGAGCAAAAAACAAAAAGTGGAAAAGTGATTAATGCAAAGTCACTGTGTTCTATCTCCATAGGATGCCATATATCTTGACAACATTGTTAATTTAAGTTATAAAAAGCCAACATATTGACTACATTCCATATATTCATATCCTCATGTTTGACTTTATTCTTAGGTATAAAAATCAAATCCCTTATCCTAAGTTTAAATATACATATATGTATATATGTCTATAAAATGTCTTCAATTGATAAAGTATATATGCATATAAATATTTTCAAGTCAAAAATATATTACCTAATTAAATTTACAGTTAATGAAATAGATAGTTCAGTATAGACCATATCAATAGTTTTTAATTCCTGTGAGGCTAACACAACAATAATAAAATTTTGGAAACTTTGATTCCAAGTTTTAAACATATGAGATTTTTTTTTAAATTAATAAAAGCACACGCTAGGGTAAAACAGTTTATGTATACACATATATATATAATTGTTTTGTAAAAGGACGTAGAATAATGCACACGCAATAGTTAATTTTTTGATTAACACACGCAATAGTTAATTTTTTGATTAACACACGCAATAGTTAATTAATGAATGGTTTATGCGGATTTTTTTTAATAAATGATACTAACAAAAATTATTAGGTGCATCAATAAATCTCACTAGATCCGATTAGATCAATACCTAATGATTTATGCAGATAATTTATGAATTATTTTTTCCAATTCTGTACTTGTTCTTCTGTGTATATAACAAAAAGGTGCTGTAAAATCTCTTAAATTTCCTAATTAAGTAATGCCAATACGAAAAAACCATCATAAAAAAAATTAGGAAAAAAGTAGATATGGTTAAAGAACTGCGAATAAAAGAAAGAAAAGTGAACAATACTAGAAACAGCAAATTAGAATAAGTATTGAGACAAATAATTATAAGAAGGGCAAATTAGTCATTATAGGACGTACCTGGGGCAACGTATGCAGAAGAAGTGAAACCCTTAGACTCCGAGCACATCATCCCCGGAGCTCTCAAGCTCAGGCGAGGCTCGTCTTTCCCGTCAACAACGATCTCCTCCGGCGAGAGACGGCCGACGACAACCGACGGCGAACAACAACAGTGCAAAAACCGCAGCGCTTTCGCGATCCCGATCGCGATCTTTCTTCGTCTTTCCCAGCTCAAACTCCTCAAAATCTCACTCAACAATTTCCCTTCACAATACTCGTAAACCAAGTACCCACCGGCCTTTTGTGACCTGCACATTCCGATCAACTGAACCACGTTCCGATGCCGAATTCTCCCGAATTTTTCAACATCTGACCAAACACTCGGCGAAATGGAATTCGCATGATCACTCATCTTCTTCACCACCAATTTGGAGTCAATTATGGGATTTCCTTCTCTAACAGATAACAAGATGTCGTTGATAGTAACGGACTTGGCGAGCTTGTAAGACTGATCGAAGAACTGCAATTCCCAAATTCCGTCTTCGTTTTCGATCCTCTTGAGCTCCAAAACGCCCTTCCGACGACGAACATAGAAGACGACGACGACGATGACGACAAGCGCGACGAGCAGACACGTGATCAGAACAAGCCACCATGTGGGACGAACGACGTTCCTGATCAAGCTCTTCTTGCATGGTGGCAAACCGGAGGCGGAGTCGCCGCCGCAGAGGCTGTTTCCGGCGACTGCGCTGGCTTTTATAGCGATGAAAGCTCCGGTCGAGGGCAAACTCCCGTGGAGGTGATTGTGAGAGACGTTCACTTGTACAAGGGACTCAACTCGGCCGAGGTTTCGTGGGATTTCGCCCGATAACTTGTTGTCCGACAAGTCTAGCTGCCCGAGAACTTGCATTCGGGCTAGACTCTCCGGAATTTCTCCCGTGAGCTGGTTGTGGCTTAGGTCAAGACTCACTAGCCTTTCACATGACGATAATTCTTCGGGGATTTCACCAGAAAGCTCGTTGCGACTCAAATCTAATTGCATAAGCCTCGTAAACTTTCCGAAACTCTTCGGGATATCGCCCGAGAATCGATTCTCCGATGCAGCCAAGTTCTCGAGCTTCTCGCTTCCGAAAGACTCCGGCAACGGACCTGAAAACCGGTTTCTTGCCAAATTCAGCATCTGGAGCGAAGGAATGTTCCATCTCCGATCACCAATTTCACCAGAAAATTTATTTCCAGAGATATCCAAGAAGTATACGAGCGGTAATGTCGTGAAGTCGGTCGATAATTCGCCGGATAATCGGTTATTTTGTAATCGGACTCGGCGTAGGCTCTTGCACTGGCTCAAACTTTTCGGAACACCGCCTTGGAGAGAATTGGAGAACAAGATGAGCTTAAAAAGCCGGCCCGAATCGCACAAACCATCGGGAATTTCTCCGATCAGCTGGTTCGTCGATAAGTCCAAGACAGTGAGGTTGTTTCGTCTTCCGAGATCTCTCGGAATCTCGCCGGAGAAGTTGTTGGACCACAATTGGAGGACTTGAAGCCGAGGAAGAGAAGCCAAGCCGGTCGGAATCTTCCCGGTGAATTTGTTGGAGAAGAGGTGAAGAATCTCCAACCGCCGTAACTGACTAACGGCCTCGGGAAACTCGCCGGAAAGGTAGTTGTCGCTGAAGTCGAGCGAAACCAATTTCTTCAGCCCGAAAACCGACTGAGGGACCGGCCCAGTCAGCCCGTTCTGGTACAGGAAGAGGTACCGTAGCTCGGTGAGGCGGCCGATCGACGGCGGGATTTGTCCCGTGAGATTGTTGTAGACGAGATCGAGATGCTGAAGAGAAGTCAATTCCCCGATTTCTCTCGGGATTTCTCCCGAGAAATTGTTGTACCCGAGATATATCCACTTCAAGCTCTTCATCAGGCACAACTCTCTTGGAATTTCGCCCACGAGTTGATTCGAAGCCAAAGTGAAGTACTCCAAGCCCGAGATATTGGACACTGAATGAGGAATTTCACCTGACAACATATTCCCGCCGAGATCGAGGAACTTCAGGCTCGAGAACTCCCCGATATCTCGCGGGATTTTCCCAGATAGCATGTTGTTCGAGAGGTCGAGCGTCTCGAGAGAAAATACCGAACCGGTCGGAACCGGTCCGGTCACGTTGTTGTTGCTGAGGTTGAGGTATCGAAGAGAATTCGACGCGACGCTGAACATGTCGGAAGGGATTCCGCCGGCCAGCTGATTGCTCGAGAGATCGACGGACTCGATGCCGGGCAATCGGAATATCGGGGACGAGATTTTTCCCGAGATGTTCTTCCCAGAGAGCTCGACGGAGTTGACTCGAGACGAGTTGTTGCAAGTGATACCGAGCCAGTTGCAGAAGTTGGCGTTGGCGGGTGTCCAGTCTGAGAGGAAGTGAAGCGGGTCGTTTAGGGAGGCTTTGAACGACAACAGAAGTTGAAGATCGTCGTCTACATGCAAAGCTGAAGCATTGAAGAACCAGAAAATGACGACGGTGAGGGTCGTAAGTGTCGTTTGAGGTGATAATTGTCGTTTCCTTGCCATGATTTCTTGAGCTTGTGACAAAGACCTAATAATTAGCAAGAGCTTGGTACAGGCAATAATCTGAATAAGTTCTCCATATAAGTAATTCTTTCGTGACAATTACTCCGACTGTACTCACGTGCTGTTTGAAAAGCAAAGTAGCAAAAAAACAAAAAACAAAAACAAAAACAAAAAACAAAAAAAAAAAACAAAAAACAAAAAAACAAAACAAAAACAAAAAGTTAATTCAATGAAATTATAACGAACTTGTTTGTTTGTTTATATTTCTAAACGTCAAATCATACTATAATCAAAACATTATCGAAATCTGGTGGTATTTTGAAATTCTAACGTGCGTATGTCAAATTTTAAGTAGGCATAGAAGTAGAATGAAAAGGGAAAAAAAATATTTATCCTATCAAGAGAAAAGAAATTAATATGTGAAATATATTCCACTAACATGTGAAAAAGTGAACAAATTAAATTACTTGATGAATAATTATTGCTAGATACATAGGTTAAAACATGCTAGAAATCAGTGGAAATGATGAAATGTTTTTAGGTAAAACGTCTAAAACTTACCTAAACATCATAATTAAGGCTGAACTGCAAATTCATAGGCCGGTGAGGATTTGCATAATCCTTAATAATTAAGCTTGGAGATTAAGAATTAAAAGAAGAAGATGAGTGGTTTTTAGACTATTGGAAAAAGGATGAGGTTGAAAGAGAATGTTGAAAGAGAATAGAGAGATTCGAGTGTTTATATAGATTGGAGGAATCAAAGGTTGTGAAAATGGGCAGAGAATTAGCAGAAAATTACGAAAGTGCACCGCGACCTTCTTTTTTAGATTAGTATTATTGTTGTTTGAACACGAACGGCTGAAAGGGATACAGGGACAGATGTTGGAAAAGCCTCTGATTTTGTCGGTTTATTTACGCAAAAATGCTCTTTTTTGACTGACTGACTGACTGTATTGGCATATGACCGAGGATTTTCAGTAACCGTTTGAAAGGCTCCAAATATTTATATGAGCATGTGTTTATATATATGCCTTTGATATTGTATTTATTTACGAACATGAGACATCATTGTTTTTATTAGTTTCTTTTATTTTATTATTTTGGCTTGTAGAGAGGCCTTCAATCTATTAATTGCATTGACACGAGCACAAGGATGGTCAAAACTATTCATCCTAAAAGCTTCAAGGGATGAGATAGTCTCAATCAAATTTTTTAAATTATCATTCCGGATTTGAGGTTCAAGACACATAAGTCGTCTCTTAAATTTAAGTGTACTTGGCTTTTTTTTCTTCTTTTTCCCCATACCTTTGTAATATGTAATATTTATTAGCTAGTCGAAACTTTAGCTCGAGACTACCAATTGTGAAAATCAAACTATATATCGCTATGATATTGTCTTTACATGGATAACCATGAGTTAATAATATTATGTTTTTGACACTCCATGTTTGGTGCCAACAGATAAGGTGGATAGAGAAAAACAAAACACACACCCACACACACACAAATATATATATATATATGAACTAAATTAATTCCGCTTTACGAAATAATGATAACGAAGTTTCAAGTTGAGACGTTATATCATGTTTTGCCAGCTTATTCAACCAATTGTTTTTGGCTTTTTTGCATTATTATGTTTTCTAAATGAAAAAATTTGGTTTGAAAACTTAAAAGAGCTCTTTCTAAAATAATGTTGTTGAGTGTATGAACGTTCTTAGAGAGAGAGAGAGAGAGAGAGAGGGAGAACAGACGAATAAGAAGAAGAAAAAGAAGAAGAAGCCGTTTGTTTCTCAGCCGTAGCAACATGTTAAATTATGTTTGGACTGAGATGTAGCAAATCTAATGATTTTAGAGCTCCTTGTCTGCGAGACGTTTATGAGTAGAGATTCAAATATGTAGTAGTGAGTTCAGTCGACAAGTTGACCCGTGCTGTCAGATCCTTTCATCATCGACGTCTCTACTCCTCTTTTCAATCAAAGGAACAATAATTATTATTTTCTCTTCAGATTTTCCTATTTTAAGACTCAGATTGGAATTTTGACTCATCATTAGTACTTCTGCCTATGTGTTGTCATTGGTTGTTTAATTATTTACTTTGTCAGACAAAATCATTCATCCCCAAATCGTTTATGTATATTCAACCATTTTCAAAAGTAAGTTCAAATTTTTATTTAAAAAAAAAAACCATTTTAAGACTCTTTTATGAAAATAATGTTTAATAATAGTCTCAATTTAACGACGATCCAAACGACTATCAGACTATTCAAATTATATATATTCTACAATATATATATATATATATAGCACACGCATTCCATGATATTATGTTGGACGCATATCATACGATCGAATTAGGGGCAAATAAGTAAATTCAACGAAAAATGAAGTCTCTCCGACTGGAAAATGAAAAAAAGAAAAGCAATATCCTTCGACTCTTTACGTTTGGACTCTTTATGACCATCTTGGATTCTCCTTCTCGGTAGAGCGAGAAAGGGTGTGAGAAAAAGAAAACTTTTAGAGAGAGAAAGATGAGAGAGAGAGAGAGAGAAGAGAACCACAGAGGCATAAAGAAGGAGAACTCACAAAGTCACCAAGCAAAGTGGAGGAATGAGAATTTAGAAACAGTGAAAAGAGAAATGAGAGAAAAAAAAGAGAAAAAGAGAGAGATAGAGAGAAGAGCAAAGCGGAGGGAATGAAAAGAAAAGGGGAAAAAAAAAAAAAAAAGTGTGATGTCTTTACGTTACATACGGTAATGCTCGTGCGCACACAGTCCTGAACTCTTTCACTCTCTCTCTCTCATTTCCTTGGTATCTGTGCAGTTGGGGGACCCACAGTCTCTTTCTCGAAGGAATATACAGTGACTGGTCCCTGTCATACCCGGCATGCTTTGCTCATCTCCATTTTCTAGGGTTTTACAATCCTCATATCATATATTATATATATATATAAATATGCATAAACTAAAACATATTACATTCAATTTTTGTTTTAATTTTTAGATATTAATTTATATAATATTAAATTATTATTTTTATATTAATAAATATTTAAATTATTATCAAATTAATAAATTATATTTATAAATAAGAATATGATATTTAAATTAATATTTAAAAAATTAAATTTAGAATTTTGTATCTCTACCATTATTTTATATATATATATATTGTATCTGTACTTTATCTCCCCCACGCCCACCCCTCTTTACAACCCTAGCCAAAACACTTTTTGCATTTTTGTTTAAAGGAATTTGGCAAAGGGAGAATGTGGACTGTATACTTGGTCTAGATATAAATGTTATTTAAATGTGAGTGTGATTATTCTAAGATATTCCTTTGCTCAAAAGAAGCTTTTTTTTACTTATATAAGTGGGATCAGTCTAGATGGTTGAAGTTCCATTTTCTTCCAACACCTTTCTTGATGATATATTTAATTAGGGGAATGCCTTGGAAGGTTATCAATCAATACAAGAAAATTAACGAGTATTTTGGTATAAAATTAGAATTGCGCTTTGTGCTTTAGTGTCGTTATCCCACTATTACTTGGAAATATTTTTGAGATACCAATATATATTTTTGTTATTATATATACTAGTAGTTAAAATGACTGAGTGCGTGTATATACATATATTTAATAAGAATAATGCTTATTGCTTGATGACATTAATACTATATTAGTATAACATTATTGATATATATGACTTTCATGAACATTTGTGAATTAATAGTGAACCACCACTACAATCTATGTATGTGTGTGTGTATATATATATATACACTCTACTGCTATTATAAATTACAGAGCCGTAATTTAGGAAATTATAAACCATGTCTCAGTATTTAGTTAAAGCATATTATAATATATTAAAGGGTGAAAAGTTAAGAAGGAAAAAAAAATTGCTTCAAAGTAATCACAACCCGGTCGATTGTATATATAGTTACAATACAGATTGGGCGTCAATATATTATATGTATATAGTTGTCTTTTAGAGAGAATATATACATTATATATATATGTATGTAGTTGTCATGCACTTACCACATGGCTGCAAGAATTTGTTCAATCTATAAATAGCATCGGTTCTATAAATGATCTTTATATATAATTATTAAAAGAGACAAACGTACAATATGGGATAGTGTCACAAATCCCATTAGACTAGCTCAATGGGCACGAGAAGAGGACTTAAACAACAATTTGGATTGAAGTTCTCACGTTTAAAATTTGAGAATTGTTATTGAAAAAACTAGGACCTGGTTATAAATTAATGAACATATTAACATTAAAAATCGCATTCTAGCCATTAGTTGTTGGAATTGTTTAACTATAAATACAAAAGGGAATACCAAAGTTCTACATAGAAAGAAAATAAAGATTCATAACTTTTTATAAGAGAATGTTTTTCTAGTAAGTCAATAATATGACAAGTGAAGAAATATACCTACACAACTAGCACACAAGCATGGTATGTGCACTAAGGCTGTAGAGGCACTTTTGTCGCTTATTAAGTGCACTTGACACTTCGCACGCAAACGTCACTTAACAGTTGGCATGTGAACGTGACATGTGTTACGTAGAGATTAAATGTTGCAATTAATATTTATTTATTATTATTTATATAAAATTAAAAAATAAAAAATAATTCCAATTTGAATTTCAAAATTTGAATTTAAAAATTGAATTTTTGAAAAGATATGACTTCTCGAAAATAGTAATAATTAATACAACTATTTGTAACAACAGTTGCATATATTGATGAATGTGTGTTATTAAATTTATATCAAGGAAAAATCAGAAAATGTTTAATATAATTTTTGTTTTCAGTTTTTTTGTTTTTTTTCCTAGATATTCAAATTATGTTCTTATTTTCTTTTCATTAATTTCTAGTTTTACTTATTAAAAATTTACATGAGACTTATTATATTCTGAGAGTGATTTACTACCAAAACCTAAAATAATCTCTACAGAAAAGGGATAAATAAAGCATTAAAGAAAATGTATTTCATTACGTGTTTCAAGTCTCTAATATTTTCTCAACGTTAGTAACCCTTGTAACTTAAATCAAAATGAGCCGATTCACTTCTTATATTTGTTTCCCCTCAATAATCTTCCACTAGCATTTTAATAATATGATATTTGTTATATGCTCTTCCAGAAATCTTCCACCATATAATTATCAAACGTCGTGATCCGCTTAAACTCACCACCCGACTGGGCGGCGTCCACTACAAAATTGGACGTGAATGCGTGCATGTACGGATATATAGGATATGATCCAAAATATCCAAATATAATATTCATACATATCTGTATACGCCCAAATTATAAAAATGATGTTTTAACATGTATTTATGTCGTTTGGTGTGGGACTAATTCCATGTGTATAAATAAAAAATAAAAACACTTTCAAGTGTTTGAATTTAATAGGTCTTAATCAAGTTCATAATCAATTCCATCTCTCAACTGCTGATAATTTTCTAATACGCTGTGTTATAAGAATGTGTCTGTAATTAATTGTTTGTTGATTCATATCATTCCCTATGTAGATAGCATTTGTAAAGTTAATCTATGCCAACATGCTCTAAAGAACATTACTTTATTATCATCAAAACAAGGTTTAGTGCTCATAAATGTGTTTGTACCTATATTAATAAATTTAATTGCTAGTCACTTTTCATTAATGCTTACATATAGATATATATATGTATATATGTGTGTGTGTATATTTTTATGTACGTGACTTTTGACAATCTTTTCAAGTAGTTTCTCATAACTTAATCCTGTTGCTTTAATATTAATTAAATAATTCTCAATGATGAAGTAAAGCCGTATGCGTGACGTGGAGCCGACCCATTTCCCTTAAATAAGGGTCTCTTATCTCTTTTGAATTTTTTTTTTTTTTTTTTTTTAGGGCTTCATGTTCTTAGTAGTGGACGTCAAATTCAATCTCTGAGACTAAACTTTAATGATACTTTGCACTGTTTTATGACAATTTTATGAGATAAAACTTTGGCCATTGCACTTCTTTGTATGCTCTCATATTTCTTTCCAATTTCTTTCCTCTTTAACTTTCTCCTACTTTTTATATAATTAAACCAACTTTTCCATTGCATTATTAACAACAAATGTCGGGCGCAGAGGTCCACTAAGGCTCCATATACTGTGGTTTACATATGGTTTATTGGGCTAGTACTAATAATCAAGTTCAATTATTCAAAAAATAGAAAAACAAAAAAAAGAAGCCCAAATATTGGAGCGTCACATGGCAAGTGTGAATCTAATAAAGATGGAAAAAATGTTACCTTGAATTATATCATGTATAGCAGTACTAAATCTCTTTTCTCTCTACGCATGGAGCCCAATAATTTGCAATTTTCTGATATGCACACACATACAGATGGAAACATTAACTAAAATTGAGACGAAAAGGAAAGAATATTAGCAAAGAAAGAAAAAGAAAAGACGGGAGTGGGGTTTCTAGTGGATCTTATTATAATTCATTAGTTTGTTAAATTAGTTTTCCATTTGATGGCCGGTGACAGTGTCTATATGTTGGTGAAACTGTCCTTGGGAATCTCTTTAGCCTGCTTTTAAGGCAGTGTGAAATGTACTTTGAGATGGACTTGAATTTAAGTTTATTTTATTGTTCTTATTATTTTTGCTGAAATGAATTTAAGTTTAATTAATGCTGCATTAAGGCTATATGCCATCTCTTATCAACAAATTAATCATGTCACGTTCCCCCAAAAATATGTTAAAACTACGACAATCCCCAAAATGGTTATCTGGCCCCCTCGTTCTTTTGCTCGCGTCCACAACAATGTTTCTTTTTCAACAAAGGAATTCTTTGTTGGAGAATCAAGCTACGCTTAGTGAAAAGAAATTTGAAAGCATCTTGTGTTTATCACTTTAGTTTAATTAAATAATTCGTTTGTCAATATTTTTGTTAGCAGGTATGTGTGCCTTTTTCTGTAGTTATTAACATGGACGAGTAGTAATTTTTTATTTTACTATGAGAGTTTGAATTCTCTTATTTCAACATTTTTTTTTTTTAACACTCTTCTGTTAGGAAATGCCCTAAGTATTAGAGACATTTTGATGTATTTATTTTGAACTGGATAATAAAATTATACATAGAGGTTATTCATTACATTGCTATCTGTCCTCGTCTTATTTACATGTTAAAGTAAATGTAAACAAATATAGCTCACTGACTGCTTGTGTTAAAACTGTTAGAACGTTGCATGCAATGGACTTTTGTATGCTAGAAGACAATGTTCTAAAGTTAGCAGTCTAAACTATGGTCTATAGTCTATGGGGTTAGACCGAGCATCTAACTCATGTTAAGACTATTATGTTGTCTAAAGCCTTGGAGCGGACGGTTTGTCTTGACTGTCTGGAGCTGGACTCCCAAGTAGAGACATAGATATGTTACTTGGTGGTGACATATTAGACCGGGACTAAAGCGTGATTGATCTACGTAGTCCGCTATGAGTGGATCAATCTGCTTTTGACGTTCATTGTGCAATAACCTTAATCCTGAGTAAATGAACTACTTCATGTATATGACTTGTGTACTTTGATGTTCCAATGGCTAAAGCGTCTCAGAGGTAGTAAGCTTATAGACCGGTTCGTTGGGTGCATGACTTGTATACGATGAAGGGTTTGTTTGCAGATATCGAAATCATAGCTCTGAGGAGTTAAAGGTATCCTCTTAAAGGCATTATACTGAATATGAAAATGGACAAGGCCTTGGGTCGTCTGCTGGGCGGATGACTTCTTATTCACATATGGTGAATAATCATTTTCTTAATTAGGTAGTATAATGGAACTTTAAGATAGCCTGATCAGTAGGATTAAACGGACTTTGACCTAAGGCTGATCATGGATATCATATGAGGGTTTTGCATATATGACAAGGTCATTGGATAGTAGCTCGTCACAGGCTTACGTAATACGGTATATAATTGGGAGTTCAGTTTCAGGTTTATAGTGGTGTGACTCTGAAATTAGTGATCATATGATTGAGTTATTCGGTACAGAATGATGATCATATGGAATCACGGGAGCCCGATTATATATGTCCAATCAGTCCCTCTACTAGCTCTACATAATTCCTTAATGTTTGGCAAATTGATTTGTGTATGCTATTAGCTAGTTTATTATGCATGGATGGTGATGACACAGGATTAGGATGGTAGACAAGATTCTCTCCGGTTGGATTCAGATTTTGTTTTGGATAATAGAGTATACAATTATTCGAACTCCAAATAAAGTTGTCATGATTTTATTTGAGATTGGATTGGAGTTGTAGAAAATTATCCATGAGAACAAGAATATGAAACACAACCGTTTTGTGGAATTTGAAATTTGAATTTTGAAATTTGAAATTTGAAATTTGAAATTTGAAATTTGAAATTTGAATTTTGAATTTTGAAATTTGAAATTTGAATTTTGAATTTGAAATTTGAATTTGAAATTTGAAATTTGAATTTGAAATTTGAATTTGAAATTTGAAATTCAAATTTTGAATCACAGTCCAAGTAGGATTCGAATTTGTTGTGGAAAATCCACAAGGTTTGAAATTCGAATTTGAGTTGGATTTAGAGAGGATAATCTTGTTAGAATCCTACTTGAATTTGAATCCAAATCCCAACAAAAGTGGACGAAATTTTTGAGGATAATCCTCATGGAAAAATTCAGATTTTTGTGGATAAGATTCAAGAAAATAATTCAAGTTTCAATCCCAGTTGAATTTGGATTCTCTCCTCCCTGAAAAGTGGCCGAAAATTTAGAGAATCTCTCCTAGGAAATTCGGTTATTTTTGGATAAGGTTGAGATAAGATTCAAGCTTGAAAATCCTAGTGGAATTTTTGATTCTCCCTTATCCATAATGGCCGAAATTTATGAGGAGATTTTCTCCCTTGGAAAATTCGGATTTTTTGATTATGGATAAGGGAGAAAATCTTTTCCTAGTCCAATTCGAATTCAGAGAATCACCTCATGCAGGTCTATAAATAGAGGTCCTGCCACTCCAGTTCTCTTAGACCACAGACTCTCAGGTGAGCAGGCTTATTGTTGCACAGCTCATCGTGACAATAAAGTTCTTTAGAGATCTAGGTGGTCGGAAGAAGACTAGCAGTGCTAGCATACCGATCGAAGTTCAGAGTGCCCACACACTCAGCCATTCGGGAATTGGAGAATAGTAGAGAAGGCTAGTTGGTTGAAGCCTCCGGTCATTCTCTTCCTGCAAGATTGGCGTCCTTGAGGTATGAGTTTTAATTATTGTTGATTTATTGTATATGGCATCATGAGATATTTAACGATCTAAAAATTTTTATTGTTCCGCTGCGCCACTCTGATACGTTTTTACCGGTTTATTTTCCTACATCTTCTTGTTCAACCCTCGATTTATCAGGAACGATTGATTATCGCAAATGAATGAGTCATGGACAAGTAATAAAAAGTGAATAGAGTATCAGTTTTATGAAAATTAACTTTTAAATTGATACTAAGCACTATGATTATAGCAACTTAACTTTATTTGGAAAATCGTAATAAATAAAATTTAAATAAAACAAATACAAACTTAAACACAAAAATATGATATGAAAACTTCTATAGATAAATATTCTAGGAACTTAACTTCACTTTATTATTCCTATAATCATCCTATTAAGTAATTACTAGCTAATTCCAATCGATTCATTAATCAAGAGACCTAATTTAACCTCGTTAGCTCTTTGCATCAAATGAGATAATATACATAATATTCAAGTTGATATCTCTATCTAACTTGTTTACCTACACATTCATTAAACCTAACCCTTAAATTGATTATCAAGATGTCGATTGTCTTTCGACCTCACAACCACCAAGATGCTTGAATAAATTATATAAATGTTGATCTCCTCTCAGTCTCACAATAACATAGACTATGTTTCCTAATTCTGAAATGTGGACTCAATCTCTCCTAAACATCAAATTCACAAATCTGAATCAACTAATTCATTTCCTAACAAATTAGAAGTACTATGTATTGAGAAATATAAATGAATAGAAAATGCAGTTAAACTAACAAATAACAAAATAATCAAAATATAGTTCAAATAAAACTATATCAAGACCTAGAAGATGAAATATAACTCAATATAGTAGAATCTATAAAGAAAAAACAAAAAGGAATTCATAATTATATACAAATCTACACTTACTAATTCAAAAAACCAAAATCGAAAAACTAAAAAGAATAAGGGAGAAGGAAGAAGGACAAACTATGTTGGAAGAATGATCTTTTAAGGTTTAAATCCACCAATTCTTCAAGAATCTTCAAGGAAACCATGGGATTTAAGCCTCCAAGCTCCTTATTTTCTAGGAATTTTATGTCTCTTTTTTCTTTCCTACTTTCCAACATGGGGACTAGGGTTTCTTTTCCTTAAGTAGACTCAAATTGGAGTAATCTTGACATCATATCATCAAAAGGAGGTTGATTTCATTAATTAGCACAATGGGATGACATGGCCATGCAAGCTAGAGTGGAAGGGTAGCACGAACGCTGTCCAAGGTGCGAGGAAGGCTTCATATGGCCTCCTTTTCTCCTATTTTTCATGCCAAATTTCCTTATATCCCATTTCTCAAGCCCACCTACAAAATAACACACATATCCATCAAACAACACATATTCTTTAGGTTTACACAAATATTTAAGCTCAAGAGTGCTTAATCTATGAGTGAAATACTCACTCATCAATTCTTCACCATAGTTTGAATTTTGGACACCAATAGCCTTATCAGTGGCCTCCAAATTCACATGCAATATGTTATTTATGTATTATGCATGACAAGTTTGCGTGGTCATCATTCATGCTTCAAAGGGTGTGCATTGATTAGAGAGAAAAGTGGAAAGAAGAAGGAATGAATGGATTAGTACAAAGATTTTAACATTCATGATTATTTGATAAGGAAAAAAAAAAAAAGGAAGAAAGGTGAATAGATGAGAGATTCCAAATCTTTTCAGAACAACTCGATCTTCATCTATCCTAAACCATAGGTATTATTAAAGAGATATCATACCAAATTTCACAAGTGAAATGACCTCTTGCTCCATCCCCTAGGTGATCATCTATCTTTTCTGTTTTCTCTCATTCCTTCCTACCAAAATAGAGTGTATTGCACGTGTGCAACCCACGTGCTAAATGAGATGTTAGACCAATATATCTCGTAGCTTACCACGAGCTTTGATTTAAAAAAAAAAAAAAAATTTGCACAGCCAATTAGGGATTAGGATTAACTTTGGACCCATTTCACAATTATTGTACTCAATGAACCTATCTCTGTAGAATCTGGACCACCAACATGTTAATATATATATATAGAGAGAGAGAGAGAGAGATAGAGAGAGTTTATTTAAAAAGAAAAAAAAAAGAAAGAAAGAAAAAGAAAAATCTTGTCTACTTTGTTAGTTCATCTGTCTCAACTGTTTCAACTTTTCGGGTTAATTATAGGATAAGGCTTAACCGCAAGTTGCAAAAGCCCAGCAGACATAGCCCGGTTATAATTTGGACTAGGGCTTTCTGAAATTGATCTGTTTGTTTTGGTATAATAGAAAAGAAACACCACCCATATGCTTATGCCATTAATAATGTGACTCAGGATAACATGGCTTCAGTAAAGCCACAACAATCCCAAGAAATTTATGTACGTGTACTCTGGTGGTTACAAGCTGTTAAACAAGGAGATATGACGGAGATTCATATAGGTATATCATCAAAATAAGTTGCAGTTAGTTTGTACTTGACTATGAATAATTCTACATTCTATTGAAGTCATTTTGCCGAGCTTTTAACATTTACTTTTAGTTAATAGAAAAACAAATACAAAAAAATATATATACATTCTTTGTTTGGAGGAGGCATGTACGTTGGGACTTTTAGATAGAAACATGTAGATAAATGTAATTTGGAATGAGAATATTCAGATTGTCATTTGAATAAAATTTTGTATATTAATAGTTAAAAAAGAACATTTGAAAGGAAATATTTCAATTTATGTTTAGATAGTTGGTAGAGTATTTGAATTATTCGAGTTGAAACGTATAAAAACTTGAAATGCATTTGAAAAAAAATATCATATAAAACTTGTTTTATTCATCTCAAAATTCTGTGAATTAAAAAAAATCCTATTTGAATTTATGTATGCAAAATTATAGACTTTTAATATTTAAGTTATAAAGTCATAATAGAAATTATAAATAATAAAACTGATTTTGACTTTTCAAGAAAAAAAAAAAAAACAAATTGAACCAGGAAACGGAGTACTTGAAATTGAAAAAAAAAATACATATTTAACAAAAACATGCAGATAAATGGTTCCCATTTATAAAAATGAATGCAGCAAACGGAGTAGTTTTTTTTGTAAGTTTTTGAAATCATATTTTACATATAACTTTAATCATCTAATTGTTACAATGTGAAAGTTTTTAAATTATTAAAATATTAAAAAGTTTACTTTTATGAATTTTAAAGCTTATCACTAATGATAAAAAATAAAAAATAATAATAGTAATAATATACATTGAAGTACAAAATAAGGTAATAATATATATATATTTTGACAACTATAACATTAATATTCAATATACTGAAGATGGTCCAAGAAAACAGTAATTTTAGTACAAAGTAGATGATCAAGCACTTCCATTCAAGCGACGATTCAAAAGAATAACCAAAAAAAAAAAATAAAAGGTAGAAAAGAAAATTGCTATTACAAGAGTTACCTACCGGAAAGGAAATTCCCAAATGCATATGTATAGTACTGGACTTCCTAGCACTGCAGGAGTACGTTTATATATAAAGATACATACATACATATATATATATATATATCTATATTCGCGCACGTAATGAAACGGGGTTAATATTGCTTGAGATCAAATCTTGGGACACAGCTACTGCTTCGAGCAAGCTTGTTGGTAATTCGGCTCTCACAGCTTCTTTTAGCAATATTCCTCATATCACAAGTAAAGGAGAGCTTAGGGTTGAGCCTAGTTGTACTGCTGTACTCGTTGCAGAAGTCCCTGTGAGAGCTCAGAGCTTCCTTCATGGCGGTTTCCGGCGATCTTTTGATCGTCTCTTTGACGGCTTCTGAGCAAAGCCCGCACACCCATTTGCCCGAATAGGTTCTCTCAATCTGCGTGATGTAGGCCTCGGTGCATTCCTCTTTCAGTCCACAACACTCGCACTCTGCCTGCTTCATGATGTCTTGATCGTTAATGGCTTCCAATGATTCGAATTTCTTTCGAAATTCGTTCATCGCTTCGACGGACATGGTATCATCAGCCACGACTTCCTTTTCATCAACTCTTTGCTCATTCGTCTACACATATTTAGCACAAAAGATCAGAGATTCTCATTAGTAAAATTAGGTATAGACCTATATGATTTTCTTATGATAAACAGCAATAATTTGATGTCTATGTTAGGTGTTTGCATCACATGACGGGCCATTACATGATGTAAACAGTGACGAAGCCACCTTATGTACTATCACTCAAATTTCGAAAAATTCGTTTCTTAATTATTATTAAAAAAAGAATAATTATACTCTCGTTTTGTAATAGAAAAATAACTGTCCCTCTAATGAATAATCGAAATTATAAATAGTATATTTATGTTTAACACAAAGTTATTTTTAATATTTTTTGGTAGTGCTTCTATTGAAAAAATTTTCTGATTATACCACTGAAGATAAAAAGCAAACGAAGAAAATCAACATTACCGCCATAAGGGGAAAGAAAGTAGTAGAAACTGCTTCTTTAAAAAGATATATTTCTGGCATCAAATAGCTGTTGTAGTGATGAATAGGGTAATTTGAAGTGAAGATTATAGAGAACAAGTATTTATAGAGATTTTAGCCAAAAAAGGGGTCTACAAAAAGGGATAGCTTTCTGGTTTTAGTGGAAAGGAATCTTTCTAAGTTGAGGTTGAAACTGGAATCAGAGTAAAAAGTTTTTGAGTTAGGTATAATTTTGTAGGAGAAAAAAAAAATGTATCACTCTCAACTGTCATCCCCAAAGATCACTTTACAGCCAAATGATTTTATCCAAGAGCTTTTAAAGGGAGAAGCCGCTTTTTTCATGCCACCACAGTTGCAAATTGGGCCAACTTGAATTAGTTAGAGCTCGTGTACTTTGCAAGCAGCTTGCCAACAGGAAGGGTTTTTTAGATCAGGAAAGACATGATTACAACAAATTTCATGTGCATAACTAGACAATTTGTTGAAAAGGGTGAGAATGTTACTAACATTAATTATTAGAAAAACGACATTTTCTTTAGTTTCTTTGTCAGAGGCCAGAGGAAAACGTAAACTACATAAAGACTTGTTTGTGATATACAAAGTATCATGCGCATGAATGATATACGCTAATTATATTTGTTTCTTTTCACAAAAAAGAAAAAAAAAAACGAAATAAATTAAACTAAAATACATGTAGCATAATTGTGTAAACCGATCCTACATCTATATAATATCTAGAAATTGAGTGTACATGTAAAATATAAGGATTAATTAGGTTTAACATAATACTTATTTTATTTTATAATGACTTTCAAATGTCACAACAAGAAATTAATTTCTTTTACATCTGTGTATACATGGAAGGAACCATATGTAATAACCAGCTTTTTTGCTCTTTTAAAAACTTACTTATAATCTCTTTTGTTTTTTAACAATTAATCCACACAAAAATTGAGAAAACCTATTTTTTCATCTTCTTAAACAGTCGTATATTTTAATCAATTTTATCCCTGCTTAAATCTACATATAAAACTTACATAAAATTAAAATAGTTAAAACAAAAGTTTAGAATAACTCTAAGCCCCTTTTAAACAAAACTCTTGGCTCTGTCACTGGTGATATGAATATATACTTATATATTTTGTCATTGTATTCAATTACATGATTTCTAAGAGGTACATAAACGCAGTCATTAATAAGCTAGTTTACTGATTTTTCCCTTATCATTCCTTTGTTTGGTAGAGTAGAGAAGGGAGAGGAAAAAAGTTGGAGAAGAGATTTTGATGAGAAAAAGAGGATCATGGTTGTTTGGTAAAGAGAATATTGAGTAGGGAGGGAAATTAGAAATCCATCAGGCCCACAACTTTTTAATTCTTTCAACTTTTGAAATAAAAAAAAAAAAGTGGATGGAAAAATCTGACAAAGCAAATGTAGATAATTAAATTATTTTGACCTTAATTTTTCATCATCTTCAAATTTATATGGGGTTATAGTTGTAAAATGTATTTAATTATATATATTTTTCTTATTTTCTTTCTCTTCTACCAAACAATGTGATGAAAAATCTCTTTTCTTATTTTCCATTTCCATTACCTAGAAATTTTAATATTCCTTCCTCTCTAATCGAAATCTCTGAAAAATAATTTTAATTGTGCAACCTCTAATTGTTTTGAAAATAACCAACTAGGTTCTGAAGAGGAAGATAAGCCAATAAAAGAAAAAAACTAGGTCATGTAAATCATGGGACCTATGAATAGATCAAACCTAGGTTGGTCCCCATGATACTCGATTTATAAGACCCGATTTAGCAGTTGATATAGGATAAAACTTAGATAATGTAAATTGTATAAGGCTAGATATATATATGTGTGTGTGTGTGTGCGCGCGCGCTCTATGTGAAAATTTTTTGGGATAACTATCACGTCTATTGTATTAGGGTTGTTCAATCGTAATGGAATGGATGTGATGCAAATATACCCATTATTGTTTATATGGGAGGAGCTGGACGGATTCCTTTTATTTAAAAAAAAAAAAAAAAACTTTTGGGGGCAGATAATTCCTTTTATTTTTATTTTTATTTTTATTTTTATTTCATTATCATCTTACTATAATTGGGGGCAGATAATTGAACCTTAAAGAATTGAAGAAACTAATACAAAACAAAATGAAAAATGTTAGGAGGCATCAATATCACTGATGTCCAACGTACTTATTAATAAAAAAATATGTATGTCCCGTAATATGACATTTATTAAAAATGAATTAACCATGGTGCTAAGCACTAGCAGCATTTTTCAAATAATTTCTGCCATCCACATATTATGCAGCCTTAGGCTCATGGTGTTCCACATATACGCCACTTTCTACCTCGACATTCCAATTTCAACCACTTTTTGAAGACTTATTTTATGTTACATCAGATATTAGATCATATACTAATAACTATTCTCTAAATTTACTAGTAAGGTAACTAGCACCCTAGTAGACTTAGAACTTGGAATAATTTTCTATTTTTCGTCGTCATTTATTCAGATTTTCTATCTTCTTCTATTCTTTCTTTTTTTTTTCCCTTAAAAAAGGAAAAATGCATGATCTTTTTTTTTTCTCCCCCTTCTCTTTGTATTCTTTCTAAAATGCTCGACAAAGTCTAGTTTTCATTTGGTGCTCTCGTAATCATATTGGAAAAAGAAAGGGCTAATGAAAGATGATCTAGAAGAAGAAAGTGGGGATTTTTTTTTAACAAGGTCAAGTTAATTTGTTCCCAAGGTGACAGGAGAACATGTTTAGTGCAATGTTTAAGCTGTTTGTGATCGTATTAAGAATTTTTTTTTTTCTTCATCATCACCCTAATTTGTTGAAAGATTTTCAAATAGGTTTTTCTTGGCACAGACATCTGATGAGAAGTTCACAGTTGATCTCTCGAGTTTGTTAGAGTTGATCGCCACGTTACCGCCTTTTTACCAGAAATAGTTCAACGGGTGAAGACACATCTAATCTTTCCAGCTTTAAATTCACTTTCAAACACATGGAAGATCACAGTAATGAAAGAAAAAGAAAAAAGAAAAACTTTGAATGGTTATCCATGTCAAATATTGGCCAATTGAGAAGGTGAAGGAGCAGTTGGCTAGGATTGAAAGGGTTTCATGTGATTTGGAACAGTAGAAAATCTGTCAAAAAAATATCTTTCTACTTTGATTCAAGATTCATTGAACAACCAAAGTTTTTTTTTCTTTTTTTTTCTAAGGACAACCAAAGTTTAAAAATGTGGGTTGGATATGATAGAAACTTTTACTTAAAAAAATACCGGTCAAGCTTTTTGCCTATTATATTATGTTAGTTGAAGCAAAAAGAAGATTGCATATAACCTGATCTTTAATTAAAAAAAATTGCATATAGTTTAATAATAATTTTACATTTAACTCTATTATAAGATAAAAAAAAGAGTACATATTTTTCTTAGCTAATCAAACGTGTGTGTGTATTGCTGAAACTTTTAACTATGTATATGCGAGCTTGTACTGATTTTTGTCGACAACTATTGGTAGTTAGAATACCTTTTTTTTTTTTTTTTTTTTACTTTGTGAAATGTATAATACAGCTTATTTATAGGAGAAGAAAAGAAGAAGATATATTTTCATGTAAATGAAGATAGAAGATAATCGATGTATTTTCACTCTCATATAAAAAAAAATTCAAAATTCAGTCATATAAAAAACTAATGAGAAAATTAAAATAAAAAAGTATGAAGGAAGGGCAAACAAAAAATTAACACTATGCGAATGGTAAATGAAAACATAAACATATATTACACAATAAATGACGTATTATTTTATTTAATTAACTACTAGAATATTGTCAAAAGCCTTGCCTTGTCTTCGGCAGCGGAGCCAGACAATTTTTTTAAAAGTTTGAATTAAACTAAAATTTAAGCTAATATATTATTCGAATTTATATTCTTCTTTTCTTTTCTTGTTATATAAACTTGGTAATCTAATATAACCAACTTTGAAACGCCTGATATAAGAATTTAAATAGTATTGTAATAGACTTTTTATTTATTTGGGTTGTTAAGTGTAAAATAATGTATATTTATAAATCAAATCTTCATACATTGTTTAAATTTTTTTTGGAAAAATCTAAATAAATTTGCTAATTTTAAAATTTTAGGAGTGGGTAATTAAAATCTTAGTATATATACTAATTGAAAAAATTAATATGTTTGGGGTAAAAGAACAAAGGAGTCCATTGGACCGGGACAGCTGCCCCCACGGGCTTCGGCACTGCTTGTCTTCCCCCAAACATCATTATTTGGCCCAATTAATTTCCAGAGACGAGCCGACGTCAAACTCTCATTTTATTAGAAGGCTTCAGATGTCTTCTTTTATTTCTAACCATATTCTATTATTACTCTTTTTTAAATTAATAACCTTGTATCACAATATTAATTTAATTCAAATTTTTGCTTCAACTGAAGCCCTCCACCCAAAAAATATAAAAAATCAGGCTTCGTCTCTTTTTTTTTTTTTCCCCTTTAATTATATTTAAAATAGAACATGTAAAATAGAATAAAATGTTAAGAACTATTGCACAATATTATTTCAACACAAATCATGTGGATGTCGGAAAGTGGACAACGCCACCTTAAGTTGTGCATGGTAAATCGACTAGTAGGGATTGTAGTCAGCCGGTCAGACAATGACGCTGTCCTGTTAGAATTGATCACCCCACCACAATAGACCCTTGCCATGTTCTTTGATTGGTCATTCATCGAATCTTCCCTCTTTCTTGATGTCATGACATCAAAGCCGGTAACATATATATATATATATATATATCAAATGAGAATTCTTTATTCTTTTGGAAATATGAAATTAAAGCTCCGTTTGGTAAACACATTATATTTATTTTGTATTTAATGTAATATATTGAATATAACTTGTATTTGAAGAAAAAGTATTTACATTACATTTGAATGTAATATGTGTTTGAATGAAAAGTATTTGAATTGTATTTAAATAATGAATATATGATATGATGGGTAAAAATAGAGAGAAAAAAAGAAGAGAGAAAGAGAGTATGTGATATGATTAATAAAAATAATCAAAAAAATAAAATAACAAATAGTAATTATATTGGATTTAAAATGTGATGTAATTAATATTTAAATATAATATTTTTATATTTAGATGAAAATTACATTGTATTTTAATATAATGTAAATGCAATACTGAAAACAAATGAAATACAAATATATATTTATGTTTCTATTTTGTCAACATCAAATTAAGATAATACCAATGAACTAATGGTTCACAATCGTGTTTTTTTTTTTTTTTTATTTGTTTTCATCTGATGAGTAAACGACGTAGGTGTATGCTCTTCTCTGCAGATGTCCTCTGTCCCCAATTGGACTTCTGCGTACCTTATTGGAAAGAGGAAAAAATAATAAAACATTATTATGAAGGAATGGTTATCGTGCAAAATTGATGTTAAATATTTAACGGTTGAAAAAATAACCTCTATCAATAATTTTCTTTATACAAACCCTGCTGTAAAATTTTCATTTGTAGTCATACAATCTCATTAGTGGTCATAACTTTTAGAACATAGGAAAAACTATGATAGATACCTCGTGCGAGACTCACGTCTATTACAAAGTATGATAAGATTTATTTTTAACCACATAAATATAATCTAATAGTGGAAATTTGTTTGTATATGATAATTATGATATAACTTAACTCATAATATATACTAAAAAAATTTTTATTTTAAATCAAGCAAAAAAAATGAATTAAAAAAAAAATCTTCCAACTTCCCTCCCAGCACAACCCCCCCACCACAACACCACCCCCCCCCCATGATTTCAATCTTCGGCTGCCCCCTACCAATGATCCTCCACTACCACCAGATCAACCCCAGACTTCCAGCCCCTACAACCCCAAATCTCCCTAGCCCTCGCGACCCTAGATCCCCCTTGGTTAACGACCTCTAGCCCCCGTGATGAGATTCTGGTGAGCTCTAGGAGTTGTGATTGTTTTGGTTGGCTCATCGCCTTGGATTCAACCACCGATAGCCCTCTCATCGATGAAGAAAAAGAAGAGGAGGGACTTCATTTTTATTTTTATTTTTTTACAATCTTATAGATCAGTATTTATTTTAATTATTGTACATCCTCAATATCTCAATCATTAAAATTTCATCAAATGATTCCCTATGGGTAGGGCTTCTCAATCAAACTCTACCACAGCCTTACCCTAAGAAAATTGCCAAATAATTGCAGAAAATATCTCGTTTATCCTATTCTCCTATATCATCAGCTAGCTCCAAAAGTAGGATTATAGCCACTGATATCCTTAGTCCATTTTCCATTATATATTGATCAGTACGTACTATATGCGCGCAAATATTGTCTCACACCTATATGAAGCTCAGTACTATGCACATAAGCAAGACTTTCATTAGTATTGTTATAGAGTCATTTAATTGAGATAGAATTATAGTTTTTCCGCCTTTTCAGATTTATTTAGAAGGTTTTAATGATAATTTGTTAAGTTGTTGAGCTTAATTATTGTCCCAGCATAAATTTTAAAAATTGGACCTTCCATGTTGGCATCTAAGCAACTGATGCGGAAAATTAAAGACCGATGCCTTCCCTGTCGGTTTCTAAGCAATCGACATCTAGTGTACAGCCCCTCTAGCTCTTATTGTAGCTATATATGTGGTTTGTTTGCTTTTATCTTGTTTTTGTTTTGCCATATGTTTGCCTTTGGCCAGATTCTTTTTTGCTCTTTTAACTTTTTCTTTTTAGTTTCCAATAAATTTAGGATTGAGAATATGATAAATATGATGAGTTTGTTAGTCGCTGCCAATTCAGCTAAAATGTTCTTCAATTACTTTTCATATTAAAATCATCCCTCTCATCATTTAAAAAAAAAAGGTGTGCCCCTGTAGCTAGTAACTCTATACAATAATAATCATAACTCCACCAGTAAATTAAGAACTACAGACGGATTATATATATCCTCTCAAAATTTTGAAGCAAAAAAAAAAAAAAAAGGATGACCATGAAGATTATCTCTTAATTCATTTTTCATAACGTCCTATATACATTGTAACTAATCAGAGACTTGAGACTTGCATATCTTACATATATTCTTCGATCTACTTCATATACATATAGAGATACATAAATATGCACACGCACACACACACACACACACACACACATATATATATATATATTACCATCAATCTAGCTCCTTCCTGATAGCAGGGATACAACTGGAGCTCCTGGCAAGTGATCCAGTAGCACCTTTCCTTTGACCAATAACACTTTTATATTCCCTAGGGCTCAAAGACTTTGCCCTGGAACTAAAACCACTGCTATCTGTTGAAGTACTACTCTTCTTCAGTATCTCTTTGATGGCCTCAGCTTGGAACAGAACCGGATGCGTCCTCCCAATCCTATTGAACCTGGAACATGCCCTCATATGCTCCTCGAGCGCCTCGTCGTGCTTCGCCTTCTTCTTCTCCATCTCCTCGCCCACGGCCTCCGCGCACAGCCCGCAGATGAACTTGCCGGAGAACTTGCGGCGGACGCTGTTCATGTAGTCGCTCGTGCACTCCTCCGACATGCCGCAGCACTCGCACGGGCCGTCCTCAACCTCCTCTATGACCGGAAGATCTTGACTGTCGTTCTTTTGATCTCCGTGGTCGTGTTCGGCTTGGTGATCATCAAGGGCTTGCTTGGTGATGAGCTCTAGTGAGATGTCGGATATTGTTCTCTGAAGACTTTCCATGGAAAGTCTTGGTACCTTCTTGTGGACAATCTTTTTTTCTCCTTTGGATGAAGAAGTAGAAGAAGAAGAAGAAGAAGAAGAGCCAATTAAGTTTTCCCGGTTGGGTGCCATGTAAGACTATTAGTGAGTTAGTTTTGAGAGATATTTACAGAGGAGTTTTTAGATGAATGATTTTGGTGGTAGGGTTATACGTACTACTATGAGTTGTGGACCTATATTGACGTGCTAATTTATATTGTTGTCCTGTTCTTTTCTAGAAGATTGGGCAAAATGTATGTGGACGAGAATAATCTTTTTTTTTTAGCAGTCAATTAATTCAAGAGAGAGAGAGACTAATGCCCTGATTGCTTACATATTATATTTACGTTATTTTTAAACGCAATACAATTTTCATTTAAGTGTAAAAATATTACATTTAAATATCAATCATACTATATTTTAAATCTAATATAATCATTATTTATCTTTCACTTTTTCTGTTATTTTTATAATTACATCACACACTTTCTTTCTCTTTTTCTTTTTTTCTCTCTACTTTTATCAATTACATCACATATGAATACAATTTGAATACTTTTTATCCAAACACATATTATATTCAAATACAATAAAAATCCTTTTCATCCAAATATAAATTATATTTAATGCATTATATTGAAACACAATACAAACTTAAAGCATTATCCAAATGTCTCATAAATTTCTAAGCTTTCTCATGAAGATATATAATAGAAGTTTATAGTATGTTCTTTTCTCTTCTTTCTATTTTTCTCTCTCTATTTTTTTTGTACTGCTTCTTGATCACACCATATAGTACGGTAGTTCATTATTTTATGTTCATGTTTTCATTGTATGAATGTAACAAAATTCTCTTGATAACACTAAGTTAGATTATATTTGTAATCAACGATAAAACTAGCTAGTTAAGTTCAAATAACTACATTAAAATTTCTTAAAAATTTTGTTATATTTTTTATTCTTCCTTTTTATTAGTAATTTATCCTCCCTAAATATTAATTTCAAACTTTATTCAAAATGTGAAATAAAAAATTTAAAAAAGTCATTTATATTTTAAACTAACCACGTTTTTAGTTACACTTTTGTGGTGATGTTCGGTATCAAGGTTTATGGTTTCTGTTTATTTTTTAAGTTTAGGTTTCTGTCCACTACTTTTCAGTTGAGAAAACAACGTTTAATGTTTGAAATCGACACCTGTCTCGGACGGGGTATTTCATTTGTCCAAAGAGAACTTCCCCAACTAAAACTTTTTAAACATAATACGCACCAAACGAAAAGGAAATGGCTGGCTGTGTCCTAAGGACAGCAGAAATATTAATGCAGATAAGGGTACTACTCATCCAAAGAACTCCGAAACAGAACTAATTCACGAGAAACTTGGCCGACCATGTGATCACAGAGAAAGAGTTGAAACTATAAAGGCGATTAAAGAAGATGTACATGCATAATTATGCGTATATATGTGTGTGTATATGTATGTATGTATGTATGTGTGTATATCATCACGGGTATCGCGGTGGACGGAGGAAAAAGCAAAAAGTTGTCATCTTAATCGTTTTTATTAATTTAGCGTGCTTGTTGTGTGTATATGTACAAAAGGAAAAATAATACTAATAATAATAAATTAAAGAAAGCTTTTAATGTGGTGGATAGTAATCGTGGCTTTCTCAAGTACTTTATTTTCTAATGATAAAAGTTCTAATTGAAAAAGGGTGAAATTAACTTTTCAGAATAAAGTGTACATAACCGAATTCGGATATACTTGATTAGACCCTAATTGCTCCTCTAATGTATACTGAAGTTTATGCATAAATGAACAAATTAAAAGAATCGCTGGTGCATGTATAGCTAATATATAATGTCATATTTGATAACTTTAATGTCTACAGTTTATTTAAGCCTCTTGTCCCAAATTCAGAAAAAGATCTAGAAGCACCCTTATTCAAATAGACGAGGTTGAATGAGGTTCTATCAAAATAATAATAATAATAATAATAATAAGGCTATTACAATGATGGGATTCATATTTGTGAGAGAACTCCATTCAATCTTGTTGGGTTGGGGATGATTTTTCAATTGCTCGTAAAATTAATATGAGAGTGTGTTTGATAGTAAAGAAAAGTCAAAAGAATGAGAGGGATGAAGGGATTAATAACAAGATTTTAATATTTACAATTGAGATGAAGGAAGGAATTAGCTGAAGGACTTCAAATCATTTAAAACGTCCTAATTTTGATCTCTTTTAAATTGAGGAGATTATTAAAAGGATTTCATACCAAACATCCTTAAAAAAAAAAAAAAAAAAAAGATATCTTCTTCCTTTCTTATTTCTCTTATTTAGGTGAACTACCACTCTTTTTTTTTTTTCCCACCAAACATAACCTAACTGTCATTAAAAATAATCCATGGGGAAAAGTAAGATAAAAGGAAACCTTAAGTTTTGTGGTTGTGTATGTGTAAGTAAATATCGTAATCTTATCTTACCTTAATGTTTTAAGTCCTTATGAACACATCTAGAGTCCATACTTCCACGTAAGCCTAACTAAGAGTCAATGTGGACGGAGGAGATTTAATTAGAGGTATTGATGTGATAGCAGAACACCCAAGCTGTCATAGGTCACATAATTAAATTCATAATCAAAGTTCTTTAATATGAAACCTAAAACACTATCGATTAATGTTTTTATCCATAAATGCACTTTTACTTGTTGTTTGGGTCCAAATAAAAATTTTGGTTGATTTTCTTCAATGTAATCATTATACAGTAGGGGATGGGTTCACTAAAACAAATCAAAATCAAAATATATAGGGTTGAATAATAATTTTCAAAAATAAAAAGTTGTTTATGGAATATATAAAAAATAGAGAGAAGATTTTTTATTTAACTAATTTGAAAATTATTATTCTACTTTATATATTCTACCCTAAATATATTTTACTAATATAGTCCTATTTTATTTATTCTATTAGAATCTCGATAAAAACAAACTACAAATAGAGAAATTAGTTTTACTAAACCCATTATATTAGAATTTTTGCTAAAACAAACGAAAATACCTTATAAATGGACTTAACTTACTTTTTTCATCTATTTTTAACTTAAATTCTGATAGAAAAATGAGAATAAATTCAAAGTTCAAGGACAAAATGTGAGTTTATAAATTTCAAGATTAGCAAAATGTGATAATCTTAAAATTCAGGAATATAGATGAAAAAATCCCAAAATTTTCTTACTAAAAATTGAACTGATTTGGACTAAGTAAATGGACCGTGCTTAACGCAAATTTTGGACACGAAGCATACTAAGAACACAAGCACATTAAAAGCATGGTACAAGCACGTTAAAGGCATGACACGACTACAAACATGGGCATAATAAGGGGTACGAAAATGGCACAATGACATAAAATTTCATAGTATTTTTAACAATTACCATATAAGAATTATGGTTTTTCTGAAGATTTTATTTTTTTAAGTTTTTAGTTAATAAGATTTTTAATATTATAGTTTCTTTTTAATAATATGCTTTGTTTTTATTAAAAATAATCCAAAACTATTTTTTCTTATTTATTTGAAATGTTAGTTGTGAGGCACGATTAAAGCATAGGTACATTAAAAGTATGGCATGTTTATAAATGAGTCATGAACCGGGGTTGACACTATAAACATGAAAATAAACATGGCACAACACATTTATTAAATGGGCCAAACCGACCCGTTTGACATCTTTATTTGCAAATATTGATCTAATTAACTTATCAATGCTTTGCACTCCCATCAAGTTCAAGTCTACTCTGGAATTGCATGTACTTTTAACACTCAATTTGTTTTAACTTGTGATTAATTATGCAAAATTTCAATAATTTCTTTCTACCTAAAAATGGTCTTGAATTTATTTGAAAATTAAAATTTAGGGCCATCACGGCCCAAAGTTGGCAAAACCAAGTTATAACCATCACATTTTAATACTCATTACCACGTGTATTACATATATGTATACAATATTGGATTAATTTTATTTTTACCCTTATATTATGTATTATTTTTCACTTCGTATCTCAGAATTACAAAACCGTTTGTTGTGTTCTATGATCTATATAAAACTATTTAACATGCCCCTCTGTCCACTTCTATCTATATAACTCTAACAGATTCATTGGCGTGACACATATTTCAAATTTGATCAAATAAATTTTAAAATATAAACCTATATTATTGAAAAAATATTAATAAAAAACAAATTATTCTTAATAAAAATCAAAAAATTAAAAAAACTAAAAATCCACTTTCTCTGCCGTAGACTCTCTTCAATAACTTTCTCTTCCTCGACACTCTCGAGTGCCACCTGCCACACCCTTCTCTAACCACCTCTGTTGGCACCAAGCAGACTTCTCAAAGTACTTTACGACAATTTTCATCCTCTAAATGATTGCAAAAAACTCGTCTACCTCCTCCTCTATTAGCACCACCACCGCCACTTCTCCTTCGTCTTTCACCATCGTCTTTGTTTTCTGATCCCCTTCTTCCCCATCATACTTCTCTACCCCCTTCCCTCACAAGATCCAACCTTCAACGACAGCGAAGTTTAATTTCCAGCCACATGCCAAAATTAGGGTCTAATAGGTTGGGGGTTTTGGTCATCGGCCTGGTATGAGTCTACTAAGCCCAGAGTTGTCAACCAACGTCGACGAAAATAGTAGATTCTACAGTGGCAACACGACAGCTCAGACAATAGATGAGTGATAAAATCTGACAGCTGTTAAGGTCAAGTGAAACACAGATCTTTCCACATCACAACAAAGTGATAGGAATTGAAATCACCTTAAATAAAGGTCGGACAATGAAATTATGGCATCAGAAAGATATGGGTTTTTCATCATCTTTTTCCAACGAGATTGCACTTTTTCAGAGGAGTTATGACTTGGCACCTCATTGAAACCAACTCATTTAGAGCTTTCCAACATGCTGAGAGATGTTGAAAATGGACACCATTTCAGTTGTCAGAGATAAGATGGTGAGAGAAAGAGAAAGGAAAGAGTGGTAAGAAAACAGTTGATTTTTTATTTATATTTTAGTTTATAAATACGGTTTTATTTTAAAACATCTTTTATTAATCTTTAACGATAATTCACACCAAATTTTCATTAGAAATATAGACAGAAATAAACACAGGGGGCATTTTGAATTGTTTTCTATAAACATGAGGCATAATGAACAGTTTTGCAATTCAGAATGTAAAGTAAAAAAGTGCACAAAGTTCAGGAGATAAAAATAAAATTAATCCTATAATATTATGTGTAGACTATCAATATACATATATATAATATAGACACACAAACCTATAAAGATTAAAAAAAAAAGGAACTAAAATAGTAATTTAAGAACTATAATAGAATTGAGAAATTTTATTATTTGAATCTTTATTATTCTATTATGGGTTATTTACATTTATATATATATTGTAATTAATTAAGCTCCTACACCCTACATACACCCCCATACACTTACTAACCTATGAAGCATCTTTGTAAAAAATTGAACCTTAAACTTAAGGATCCTAAACCCCAAACACTCATCCTTCACCAGGGTTAGTCCCAATAGCTTACATTTATATATTATATATTTTGGTTTTATCTAGAATTTATATCTTACATTTTGAACTTTCACATATCTATACTATCGGATTACGTTTAATATATAAATCTATACCTTTTTTAGGTCAATGCATAACTTTGACCTAAAAATACCAAAATACCCTTGAAAAGAAACCTACAGTTTGAATTATTTACATTTTTATACTTTGAGTTTTTCTTCTATTTAAAAATTATACCTTGCCTTTTATATCATGATATCACATTTAATATATTAATTAATATTCGATTGATATCTTATTTTAATTTTAAATTACCCAAAATACGCTTAAAAGAAAATTTATAACACAACAAAACATTTAATTTTCTCAACATAAAATTTAAATTTCTCATAACCACCCAGACCTTTCCCACCCTACCACCACATACCTCCTTTGGCTAGTCTTAGCCCCTTTATTTAGTTTATATATGAAATTAGAATTTCTTCAATTATAGTTTTTAATATCAAATGTATTTTGGGTATTTTCAATATTAAAATAAGTATTGATTTAGAAAATTTATAGATTTATGTACTAAGTATAAATTAATTATATAAAAATGTAGAATTTTAAAAAGCATGATATATATTTTGAATAAAAATAAAATGCAGGGTATAAAAATGTAAATCATACTTAGTTTTAGTTTTTTCTTTTTAAAGGTAATTTAGGAATTTAAAGGTCAAAATTAAGTATTGACTAAAAAAGATTATAAATTTATATATTAAAAATAGTTTGATGATATAAAAACATGAAAGTTTAAAATATATAGCATGCTTTCTAAATAAAAACAAAATACATGATATACAAATGTAAATAATCCTTCTATTATTTATTCTATTTATCTATTATTTAAACTAAACATCGTCACATATTCTTATTGAAAAAAAGTAAGAAAAGGATGACACAAGGGAAGTGTCAACTTTATTAATTTTTATACGATAAAAATACAAAAATAAATAATAATAGCTCTCTCTTCCTTGTTTGTTTCGAGACTGATATATTGCCTCAAGTTTATGTAAATGGCCTGGCATTATTTTTATTAGTTTTTTGTTTGTTTGTCTTTTTTAAAGTATGTTTAATTTATGGGCAATTCTACAACGAGATAAGGTTTTTTACCTTATTAATAATGTAAAAAAATTTTAACCATTGTATTAACTTTCAACAGTTTAAATAATGTGTATATACGAAAATTATCATGCATTTAACTACATTCGATTACAAATAAACTACAAACAAAAAGAGAAAGAGAAAAAAAAACTCAACCCAGCTAAGTCTCCAACCAACTATGTTACTGCACCGTTTCTAGTTGCCATACTAGCCACTGGCCAAATCGTGAGCTCGACCCAAATGGCACATAGATACAACATTGCCAAAGAAGAAACCAAAGAAAGAATTATGCAAGAGGTTAAGGAAAGAAATGGAGGGGGGATATGACCAGATAATGTGTTGTCGTCGAGTTCATGGGTGGTGAGTTGGGTGAGGTGGGAAAGGAAAAGGGTGAGGGGGCTAGATTAGTCAACGGGTTCAAGGTGATCTAGGTGACGCGAGAGGAGTCAGAGGAACAAGTAAGGACACATATGAAGTGGGAGTAACGGGGGAGGGAGCAGGTGACTTTCAACGGTGGTGGTGGTGGGGGTGGTAGGGTGGCTCTTAAATTGGAGCTCACACTTTGGGACGACATTCACATCGATCACAATAGACTAGATTTCGACTCGCTAGAAGGGGAGACGAGGAAGGGGAAAAGGTTAAGGTTTGGTGTTCTTAGATCGGAGGATGGCTATACAACTTCATGCAGGCAAGTCGAATCTGGGTGGAGAAGGGTGGGCCAACAATGGCAGTGGTGACGCTAGTAAGAGATCACATCGAATTTTTTTTTTTTTAAGTTTAGAGTTCAGTTTTTTTTTTTATAATTTTTTAAAGTTGTGTTTAAGTGTAATAAGGTCTATAGTAAATCCTTTTCAAATTAAATATAAACTATTAGATCTTACTCTATTAATAAGATTAAAAAACATTATCATATTGTAGAAGTCCCGTTTATTTATTTGTTTGTTTTTTGTTTTAAGACAACTCCAACTTCGAGTCTACAACAATAGCGTGCAATTCATAAATCTTTTTTCTGCTAAGAACTATTCTAAATTGATATTAATAATTAAAATGAAAAATCACACTAATACGGCTTCCATAGCATAGTGGTAGTGCGTTCGCTTCGTAAGCGAAAGGTCGCGAGTTCGATCCTCGCTGGGAGCTCGAAGTTTACATTTTCTCCTTATTTTATGTGCATGAACATTTTATGTGCGTTCCCTCCCGTAACAGTTTTTCCGATTCTTTTTTTTTTTTTTTAATGATTTTTCAATTCACACTTATTACGATAATATGATTAGAAAAAAAAATTTTAAAAAGAAGAAGAAAAAAAATAATAGAAAAGAGTCGTGCAGGACTAGGACTGTTCTTACGCGTATGAAATCTTTTAAAAAATAGAAAAAAATAATAATAGAAAAGAGTCGTGCAAGAACGCCGTTCTTACGTGGTCCATACTGTCGTTTTCTTCATTTTTCCGTTAACATATGAGACCGAACGAGAGAAGAAAAAACAGCACCGCGACCTTCTTCCTTCTAAACAACTGAAAGTGAAAATCATTGACAACTCTCTCTCTCTCTCTCTCTCTCTCTCTAAAACATAATAGGATTGCCTAACATCCTCCAATATATTTGCTTTTATCTTTTGCATGTCATGAATTATAACAAACGTACACGAAATAGCTTTTATTTTATAGCATCTATAATTGAGTGTAAAATTGATGTCCCAACTGTAAATTTTAGTATTGAGTTAAAAAAAAAACTCTTCAATATAGTTTTACTTTTAATATCAAGTTTGCATATGTTACATTTAGTGGTCAATTTTTGACAAAGTATGGCCTATAATAAATTTAATATTTGATTTCTGTTAATCGATGTTTTTACTCTTTAATCTAATAATTATAGATATATCCATTCTGTCTTATTTTAAATACGAGAATTTTACTTTTACAAATTTCAAAATTAATGATGATGATGATAAAATAAAGATATAAGATTATATATTTAAATACAAATTTTAAATATATTATTTTTAATATTTAAAAAATGTAATTTTTCACATTTTGTTATAATAAATATAACATTAGCATGAATATATACATCACATTAGGGAAATATGTTATTTAATATTAGAGAAAGTTACTATTTTGTATTAATTATCTTTATTATGAATTTTCAATTTATTTGTATTTATTAGTATATAGGAATTAATCTCTTTATTTAGGTTATTTATTTTATGCTATAATTATATTTATACAAGAGTCCATTCATAATATACTTAATTAATAAATTCTTAATTTTCAATGCATTAACATAAACACATTCATATTAAATATTTTTATATTCTCTTTTATTTTATTTTATTTTATTTAATTATTATTACTTTGGAGATAGTAAGTCAGGAAAACAATCCTTTCGATTAAATATTAATATCTCAATTTCTTATTTAAATATTTTATATATTTAGTTTTTATTTATGTTTATTAATTTAAATGATATAAATTTGAACGATGTAGGCGTCAATTTCGAAATGAAATAAAATAAGAAAACAAATTCTCAGAGTCCAAAATACCAACAAGGGCGGTGCCTACAAGATGATGATAGCGAAGAGCTATGGCGAAAGTGCCAAACCTTTATTTCACATTTTTTTCTTTTTTTTTTTTTTTTGTTCTTCCGTCCTTGCGTTAAAGTCTTTACCTTTGCTCTAATCGATAGGACGATGGCCATAGTCTTAATAATGCTACTCTATTATTGTTATTATTATTTATTTTTTTGTTCTTTTGTCGTTTTTTACTATATAACATCTTAAGGTCAATAATTGATTATGTGGCCAATTTTGTAGACGCTGAAAAGGTATGGTCGTTACCACCACTTCAACTAATAGATCGGCGGATGTTGATAACAATGTCCTTGGTACCTATCATTTTCTCTGCATTAATAACAAAAAAAAAATTAACCTAATAGTTTATTTCGTTATAATATTTTAAAATAATAATAAATTAAAAATAATATATTGAAGTAATATAATTTAAATTAATTATATTTTAAAATATTAACTTTATCTTTTTTTTTCCTCTTTCCTCTCTCTCCTCGACCTCTTTTTTTTTCTCTCCTTTGTCTCTCTCTCTCTCTCTCTCTACCTCCTTCCTTCCCTCCCTCCCATTCTCAATGTACTACACTGGGGAACATCACAAAGACGGTAGTAAGACCAGATCACATCGACAATCGCAATGACAGTGAACAACAAAGAGATTGGAATGTGCTGAAAATATTAGATTTTTATGAAAATATAAAAAATTACATATTTTTCATATATTTTCAATATATTCATTTATAATATTTTCAATATTTCTAATCATAGCAAAAAAAAAGAAATAACAAGAGAACAACAAAAAAAAAAAACAAATAAATAATCACAAATACCAACAATCATTCTGGATCTCATTGAAATCTGCTTTGATCCGTTCAAATCCACCTTGATCTCGTTGTAATCCTCACCAACCAATCGAAATCGTGTGATTTACCCTTCTCTCTCCCTTGCCATCGTGAAAATCGCGACTCAACTTAGTGAATCTATGGTATAGGACTTCCATCGTCATCAACCTTATCTGGCAAGTTACGATAGTTGCGAGCTCGCTGGCTCCATCAAGCTCGAAAGAGGCAGCTCACACTCCCATTATTATAGAGTAGCTCTTTCTCTCGTTCTCTTCTCCGACAAAGTGAGGCCGAGGGCAACCAAACTCCGATGACGGTCGTAGGGCTCCAACAATGATTTCATGATGACTGGTCCTCCGGCTACATTCTCTAATCTCCACTGTAAGATCCGATCTTCATCATGAGCTTCAATCTTCGATGCTAGCTTCCATCTCCACATCGTCGTTGATCTATGACAACCCATAATCGAACCTGGCCAACCAAACCAGATCTAGCTAGATCTGAGTGTGATGAAATCTAGTGAGGTTTGGTTGGTGATCTATTATTCGCGACTGTGTTGCGACAGGGGGGAGAGAAAGAGAGAGAAAGAAGAGAAAGAAAAAGGGTTCGGGATTTTATTAAAAAAAACTAATAATGATAATTTTGATATTTTATTATATAATAAATTCAAATATACTATAATTTTATATTATTTTAAAAATATGTTATAATTTTTATTAATATTTTTTTAATATGCAACGTTGTATGATTTCCCTACGTGTTTGAACAAAAGAATCGAAATTATATGAAGAAACTATAAGTATGTAGAATAGAAATTGTTGAAGTTAAACAAAAATTTTCCATATTTTAAACGAGAAATGTGGAAATTTAGGTGGCGTTTGGTATTGTTTTTGAAATGTTTTCTGTTTTCAAAAAAATTGAAAATGAGAATGTTTTGAAAACTGTGTTAAGATCATTTCTGAAATTGTGTTTGGTTATATTTTCTGAGTGTATATTTTGAAAAACATAAAAATGAAACTTTATTTAGTTATATTTTTTCAAAACTCATTTTATTTTCAAAAAATCCAAAAAACACAATATTTTTTGAAAATGAAAACAAAAAGTAAAAACAATTTTTTTTCATTTTCAAAAAACTCAAAAAAACAATATAATTGAAAACGGTGTTTTCGAAATGGTTTTGAAAACGTTAAATAAACAAACGCTATTTTGAAATCGTTTTTATTTTCTATATTTTTAAAAATAAAAAATAGAAAAAAACAAAAGCCACCTTATAAAAGTTCCGCGCTTTTACATTAAAAGTTCCGCGCTTCTACGTTAAAATTTCCGCGCTTTTTCATTAAAAGCTCCGCTTGCTTAATTAATAGTTGACCGCACAAAAAGCATTGTAATTATTCTCTCTCCCTCTCTCTCTCTCTGAAGAAAATTTAAGGTTTAAATTATATATTTTGTGATAATATTACTAATTTAAAAATGTAATCACAAAAATATTGTAATTTAGAGCGTTTAAATTTACCGTCATGTTTTAACTTGCGATTTGAAGAATATCACAACCATTCATTTTATTTTTAACTTTATATCGAAAACTTTTTTATTGACAAAATAAATTAAAATTTAGCTACACTAGGACTATTTAAATCAAGAAATTATATTTTTGTTGACAAGGGCTCCCTTTAGGAAAAGTCATTATAAAATGTAAACTGAAACAAACAGCACATGGAAACGGTAGAGATTAACGATAATTTTATATTTAATTATATTATACGATAAAGAGTTTAGATTTTCATTTTTAATAAAAGAATAAAAAGGTTCAAACGCGGCTGATTATCTCCTTCGGTCTTATCGAAGCTTGAGAGCAATCCCAGATGTGGAAGCTTCGTGTATTTTTTTTTTTTTTTTTTGGCTTGCCACGATCTACAAGGGTTCAAGCTTTTTAAACCTTATAGAGTGCATTTTTTTATTGGTTATAGATAAAAAAAATAGTTTTTTATTCTTACTTCTATATTGATAAAATTTTTTCATTTTTTAAATACGCATTCCACGTGTGAAAACACTGAAATAAAATAAAATAAAATAAAATAACATTAACAGTGATTTAAATATAATGTAATTGATGAATGAAGTATTACATAATTAATAATTAACTACCACATGATAATCATATACGGAAAGATGAAAATGCATTGATTATACTGTGTTCGCATATAACGTATACAGGTATAGATATGGATATAACAAGCGTTTCGTCTTTTTGCTTGGAAAAAATAAATAAATAAGCATTTCATCTTTTTGCTTAAAAAAAAACAAAACAAAACATTTCGTCTTTTTGCGGAATAAAAAAATGGCATTTCATTTCTCTCTCGCCTTTTTAAATAATTAGTTAAAGTTACACGTTTTAAATTGTAGTTAGAGATTTTTATAATGTAAAATATGAAAAACATTTTAAAAATATAAATAATGGTAGAATATTTTTCTTAAAACTAGTAATTAAAATTGAGAATTTACATTTTATCGTACAATCACATTGATATTTTATTTACCATATAAAACATTTTAAACAAAATATGATTCATTTTATCTTTTGTAAAATTTGTTACTTTCATTTGTTATGTAAAATAAAAGTTTTAATACAGGTATGTTGAAAATAATCAATAAAATAATAGCAATGAACATATCATTTGATGATTAAATTGCTTAAATAAAACCTTTTAAAATGAAATCCACTTATGTCAAATACAAAGGAGACTATATTTAATTTGAGAAGGGTTTATATCTATATTTAATTTCTATGTTTTAAAGGAATTCATGATTAGGTGTGAAACTACCGTTAGATTATATCTATAATTATAATTCTTTTGTTTTTTTTTTTTAAGTGTTTTCTTTGTTTTAAATCATGCATTTTTCTTTTATGGTTGTTCATCATATTGTTGCACTGTGTTTACATACAACTACATTTGGAATCAAAATGATGTCTGAATCTATCAAAAAAATCTTTTTAATTGGCTAAAATAAATTAGATATTGTGGAATTATTTCTTTAGGTTTTTATAACAAAGGGTTTTAATGAGCTATCAAACTTGTCCATGTAGATCCTATAAGATGGTAGTATAGGGGTTGGTTTTAGGTTTTCTCTCTTATTTAAAGTGGTTTTATTTATGCCGTTGAACTTTATTTTATTTCCTTTATATTATTGTAATAATGTAAAATGAATAGATGATGTGGATGCCAAAGTCCATCTATTAGAATATTTTGATACATTTCCTGATTCCTATTATCACCATCTATTTTTTATATGTATATAAATAACTTTAGAACATTTTAACAAACTTAACTATAATTTTACATACAAGTCACCATAAAAATTAAAACTAAAATCCCATCATTTAAATAAATAACAAAACTCAATGCCATGTGTTATTGGCTTTTAATCGATAGGGGATTCATCCATTACAGAGGTTTTGTCAAAATAAGTCTTGTATAATAAACTTTTTTGTTATTGGTTCTTGGTGTACATCCTTCTTTTTTAACACCATCGTATTATATTGATCAATTCGATCTAAATTCAGGTATTATCACGTATCCGCATAGTCATTCACATTCATATTTGTATGTTTCATTTAATTAAGTATAATTCTCTCTTTAATTTTTTTAAAGACTTTTTTTGCATTAGTATAGCCTAAACTTATCACAAAGTGACTTCTTGAACTCCGATGAAAAGATGCCACCTTGCGCTCGTGTTACACCTCTAAATCTCACAGCTACTAGAAGCGTTGAAAGGGCAATGGGGCAGATTTGATTTTTTTTTTTTTTGAAATTTTTTGAAATTAAATATTTGTAATTTCAAATTAAAAAAATAATATAATCAAATATAGTTATTTTTATTTTTTTTATAAGATTATGATTTAAGATCATTGATTCTCAATTACATGATTAATTTTTTTTATCTCATTAGTGGGAGAAAAAAAGTATATCCCCACGGCAAAAGTCCTAAAACAAAATAAAAAATAAAAAAAAGTCAAATCTCACATTAAACGGAAGGAAGCTTTTTCACATGGGCTGGTGATTGGATCAGCAACGTCTATTTGTTCTCACCCAAAACGTCCTCAAAATAAAATTCATAATAAAAAAAATAAAAAAAAGAAGTTCATTGACCAATCAAAAGGAAAAAAAAAAAAAAAAAAGAAAAGAAACAATAAAGAAACTTCCAAAAAAAAAATCAAAAAGTTTTCTAAAAATATAAATAAAGGGAGGTTGGAAATGGCCTCGCTCAGCAGTCAGCAGCTCATCGTCAAAGGACGCGACAGATGTATCATTTATTTCTCGCTCCCGCTTCCTCCCCAGACCACACCATTCTCTTCTTCTCCTCTCTCCATAACGTACGACGCCGTTTTCCCACCGCCACTGTATATCCCTCCCAATATCTCGGACGGTCCAGGTTGTCCCTGACCCCGGCCCCACGCGATCATACACCTTCGACTTCCCATCACCACCTCACTATAAATCCCCATCACCTAACCAGCTTAGACTTTCCTCTCTCTTCTCCTCCACCGGATCAAATCCCTCGCGTTCTCTCGATTCCCGTGCTCCACCTTCCTTCTCTCTCTAGATTTTCACTTTCTCTCTCCTCCGCCATGGCCGAGATGGAGCCGCTCACCTCCGGCGCCAGCAACCGCATAATCCCGATCCTCAAGGCGCTGAGGTCGGCGCTGGTGTTCGTCCACACCTTTTTCATTTCGCTCCTGGTCCTGGTCTTCCCCCGCCGCCGCCGTCGCGACTCCGCGGAGGAGCAACAGTCGCCAGCGACGGCGAGGAAGCGGAAGTCGCTTTGGAAGATGGAGGAGGAGGACACCACGCGGAGAAGGTCCCTCGCCGAGGGCCTGGACATGGGATTCGACGACGCCGGACTGGACTGCCGGTCCCGGTGGGGAACGTCGCTGTTCCTCGGAGTCAGACACAACGCGCTTTTCTGTCGGTCTTGGATTCCGGTCTCCGGCGAATTGAAGTAAGGACTGATAAAAGTATTTTGCCTTTTTTTTTGGTCCCCCAAAGAAATGGTCTTTTCGTTGTTTGGTTGTGAATTTGGGGGTTTGAGGTTCATTTTAATGGAGGTCGGTTTTGGCTTAATTTTTGTTTAGATTCTCTGTTTTTGTCTTGTTATATAAATTTTTTTATTATTACTTTTGAATGCTCTGTGCTGAGTTGGTTTTTTTTTTTTTTTTTTCCTAGGGGTATTTTGATTATTATTCATGGGCTAAACGAGCACAGGTGAGAATGGAAAATTGGAAATTCTTGGCTAATTTGTTTTCTATTTTGAGCTTTTTCTTACATTGAACTGTAAATTTAGTGTTTTATTAGTTAAATTGTGTGTGAAATTTGGCTATTGATTTGCAGTGGAAGATATATTCACTTCGCAAGGCAGCTAAACTCCTGCAATTTTGGAGTCTATGCAATGGATTGGATAGGTTGTTAGCTCAATTTAATAAGATCTTTAGCTATTTGATTATTGTAGAATGCGCTCTGTATTTTTGGTTCTTTAATGACTTAAAGAAATGACAGCATATAAATGGGATAAAACTCCTTTTTGTTCAGTTGGGACATGAGTTCTGAGTTTCGAATGGATAATGATAATAGTTCAATCTCTTATTATTGGCAACAATAATGTGTCATTTATTGTTAGTTTATTATAATTGCTGGGTTTGCGTGATTCATGATGGAATTGTCGTGTTCTTGGTAGGTCATGGTGGGAGCGATGGATTGCATGGATACGTTCCTTCACTTGATCATGTTGTTGCTGATACTGTAAGTTCTGCTGAAAGTTTTAATGATGTTTTCTTGGATGTGTTTTGTTGGAATTAACGGAACCAAGTTTTAGGTCTCTTTATTTGAAAATTGTAATTTTCGCCATGATTCCAGCATCCTGTCGTTTTCAACAAATGGGAACATTGCTTTGTACTGCCATTCGCTTTTTGTGTGTTTCTGGTCTTGCAAATGCCAGCCTGAGTGCCATGTTCACTGATTTAAAGTCTATGGTGCTTAGCAATTTTGCTTACTTGTATACTTCAGTTTGCCGCTGAACTACGCTTGATAGTCTCGCTTGGATGTTAGATATTATACGATGAATATGGCTTATAGCTTCTCTATTCTCTCTTTTTATAGGGTGCTTTCTTGGAAAAGATTAAATCCGAGAACCCTGGAGTACCGTGCTTTCTTTTTGGTCACTCCACTGGTGGGGCTGTAGTTTTGAAGGTTAGGCATCAGGACTTCTCTTTTTGTATCTTTGGTTTATGCTTTTCTTTAAATCTCGAACCAATAAATTTGTTCCTTTTACAGGCAGCCTCGCAGCCACACATTGAACAAATGCTTGAGGGTATTGTGCTAACCTCACCAGCTTTGCGTGTTAAGCCTACTCATCCGATTGTTGGGGTAAATTATCTTCTACCTAACAGAAAATTTTCTATATTTCTGACTTAAGCTGTTTCCAGCTGAAGGCACAAGCTGATATTAACATATGTTCTTGGTAGTTGACTTTTAATTCGCGATTATAAGTATATTAAGCTCTTGAAATAATTAATCTTGTTGACTTTGAACTTGTTTAAACTTGATGAGGCTGTCTTTCCTCTTTATTATTTTCTCTTAATCATGTATACAGGCTGTGGCTCCGATATTCTCTCTGGTTGTTCCTAAGTTCCAGTTTAAAGGTGCCAACAGAAGGGGCATTCCAGTTTCAAGGGATCCGGCAGCATTGTTGGCAAAGTATTCTGATCCATTGGTCTACACAGGACCAATAAGGGTTCGAACAGGCCACGAGATCCTCCGCATCACTTCGTATTTGATGCGAAACTTCAAGTCCGTCACAGTCCCGTTCTTTGTTCTTCATGGGACAGCTGACACGGTCACCGATCCTCTGGCCACTAAGGATCTTTACAACGAGGCTGCATCCAAGTTCAAGGACATAAAGCTGTATGATGGCTTCTTGCATGACCTTCTCTTCGAGCCGGAACGTGAAGAGATTGCTCAGGACATCATCGACTGGATGGAGAAGAGACTCCGAGGTAGCCTTGAGAATGGCAACAATCTTTGGTGAACTCTTTTGCCTCCTCCCACTTTCCAAGAAATTGGGTGAAGGATAAAGTACACACGCAGGGGTGCTTCAAGGATTAGAAGCTGGTAGGCTGTACACGTATCTATAGTAGGTTATATATAAAATAATGTTTATGTAATTGGTTTGATTTGTTGACCAATGAAATTAATCTATAACATAACATAGAAGTGTGAATAGATTTGAAACTTTTCGTATTTCAACTTTTGTTCTAATGGTCCAAATTTTTCACTTTTTCACTTATTTGAATCTAATGTACTAGCATTAACAACATGTCTCCTCTATTCTCCTCTTACACTTCATATCAATTTGTGCAAAATTGAGTGGATTCACGTTTTTTTAATTATTTTTTTACTTGATTTTTGATCAGTAGACTACTCTAGCCTTTAATTGGGTTAAGGAATTGGGATAGACAGGGCCCAAATAAGAGGAACTTAATTATATTCTTGGTTCGTGCTTGTGCTTTTTTCTGTTTTGTTTTTTGTTCGGCTTTTGGAAGAATTCTAAGGTAGTAATTTGAATTTGTTTAACTTTTATATTATATCTGTTGAATTTTAAAAATATTACAGTTTTATGTCTTAATTTGACAAACAACAATGTATTTGCGTTTTATTTTTTAATTCTTGATATTGTTTTGAAATAAATAGAATAATTGTTTAGGTGGATAACATTTTTTTTTTATTCTACCTGAATTTTAAATAGAGAAGTATTATAAAAGAAAACAATTTATAAATATGTAAGAAGAAGTAAGATCAAAAGTAAATCTTAAAATTAATTAATTATTACCTAGTTATTATCTAAAAGGATTAATAATTTTTTATAACTCTTTTTTGGCCTTCCAACTATGAGCATTACAACGCAATATAGCAAGGTCTCATATTTTATGTTGGTAAATATAAATTCGTAATTGTTCAAAATTGAAAGTCTTGGCTTTAAATTATATTAGCATATATACTTGTATGTATATCATCTTGCTTTGAATTATATTTTTTTTTGTATTTCTTTTATACATATATTGAACAGGTGCATATTAATGTAAAATTCTTCAGGTCGTAGTATTTATAGAAGACTTAAATTTTTTTCTTTGATCAAGGTGGTGCTTTCATGGTAGTGATTATATATATATATATATATCTAGATCGGGAAATTGTTTGTCACGGTTGAATTCAGGAAAATTTTCGAAAATGGTCCTTGGGATATAGGGGAATTAAAAAAATCAACTAGCGAATGCGTGGTGTGCATGTTTTTTAGTTTATTGCCAATTTGTGTGGACTGACTTGGAAATTAACTGGAAAGCACTACAGGCAAAACAACTTTTCTTGATAATATACATATAAATAAACATATATATATATCTATATATATGTGTACATATTTGTGTGAGTGTATATTCTTATTCATTTCGATAGGTACATATAGAATGGACACTTTGATTCTTTGACTAAGATCCTCACATATCATTTGACATTAGTAAAAAAAATACTTTTGGCCATATGCCATGCCAAATTTATTTAACAAAGATATTCTTTAATTGACTCAAGACCAACGCGTTGCTACAAATTAGAGACTTTTTACGATGTCCATCTTATTTTTAAATAAAATAACTGGCTATTAGCCTCTTTCATGGTTTAATAGCCAATATTCCATAAGAGAATATGATGGTTGATTATAAGGGCAGGCCACAAAACAAGTGTAGGCTATTTAATTCGCCCCATATCAAGAGGAGATAAAACCATTGCTTTTCCCTTATTAATTTTTAATGGGAAATTATAATAAATAGGTCAATTGTTTTAGTCAATAAAAATAAATAGCATATTTATTTAATTTAGAAAAAAAATAGTAATTTTGATTTAAGAGTCATATAATTTTATAATTATACTCATATTTCTTTCTAAATTTTATTTCTCTCTCTTTCTCTTTCCCTATCTTTTTCTTTTGCGAACTTTTGTTGGGGGCTAGACTTCTCCTTTTTATTTTTCTAAGGAATTTTCTGCTTGTTTCTTGAGAAAATTTTGGATTAAGAATTGATAAATCAATGATTCATACACATAAATAAATGATTTACCAGTAAAATTTTAAAGCTATCTGCTTATTTCCTGAGAAAATTCTGAGTGAAGAATTGGTAAATCAATGATTTACATACGTAAATAAATGATTTACCAAGTAAAAAATGATTTCCAAATAAATTTACCAAGATTTACACATAAGGGATATTTTTAGAATTTTAGTTATAATAAATCATTATTTACCAAAAATATGCTATTTATTAAAAATTCAAAATTTTTCTATTATTTATTTTTATTCAATTTTAATTTTGATCTATTTCCCTCCTTCTCCCTTAAAATAATAATAATAATAATAACTTTCAACTTTTGACTCTAACAAATGTGGAAAAGCTTTCTTTTCATATCTTCACGTAGAATTCTCTCTCTGTTTTTTTTTTTTTTTTAATTAATAGAAGTTGTTTAAACGAGGCTTCAAGCTTCATATTCATTTTACATAAAATGAAAAATTCTTTAGTTGGATAGGGAAAAAAAAAAAGACTATTATTTAGACACATAATTATATTTCTAAATTTTATTAAATTATCATATTTCTCTTAATCTAATGCAACTATAATATGATATAACGATTTAAAACTATATGTAACCAGTATATTAATTTTTTGAGTAACCTATCACAAAATTTTTCAAAAATAAAACAATATTCCATCTTATTACCTGTCCTATATTTACTGTTACTGAAACATCTAATTGTTTATATTTCCAAATTATGGCGGTTAGAGAGAGCAGACTAGGATAAGAGAAAAAGGCAAAATAATGCCTTGAAAAATTTCAGTCATAACAAAATTGTTTTTTCACTCACATATTACGATGGAATTGAGTATAAAATAACCCATTAGATTATTCCCTCACCTATACAATCACAATAAATTTAAAGCAAATGAAAAAGATGCAAAATATAAAATACCAAATACAAAATACAAATAAGCAATACATAATGACCAGTTGTGGAATTAAATACAAACTACTTATTTGTTGGATGCCAGTTGTGGAAGTTGCAAAAGTCCTTGACCAGAGGTTGGGACTTATAGCTTTTATAATTTTTTTTATTTCTTTTATATATGTTACTTCTTCTTTTTATCTTTTTTTTTTTAAGTATTTCAACTAAAAAATATATTTCAAAACCCATATATATTATATTGCGATTGTTAATGTCAAATTGTTCTTGAGAAATAGAAGTTATCTTATTTTGTTTTTTATAATTCAATACGTTAGCAAAATTCTCTCTAATGAAAAATAACGAAATAGAAGAAGATAGAAAAAAAAAAAAAAGAGAAAAGGGGTTTTTTTTTTTTTGATATTATTGCAATTATTGAGAAAATATAGTCAACTAAATAAAATAAAGAAGACAAGTTTATCTATTTACATGCCCTAAAAAAAGGTTTAAAAAATGTTTCAATTATAATTGTATATGTAACCTAGCGGTAATTACGAAGTTCTCCAATTTAAAATGAGGAAAAAAAAAAAAGATTACAAACAAAGTGATAGATGACTAATTTGTTGATTAACAAAATAAATTAATAATACTAATCCTAATGTATAATAGTTTTAATCAAATATGGTTACTTAATTACTTGATAAAAGGCTAAATAAGGGGGCAACGGCGATGTTAGAGGAAGAAATTGATGAAATTTTAATAAATTCGGGAAGACAAACACAGATTTATAAACCCAGAAGAAAATTTTATCACATAAAAATTCTCATAAAATTTTTAATCGTATCATTATATCTTATTACTAATTTGGTCACACAATACACAAAAGTATAGGCCTTAATGGAAGCAACAATAATCATTTTGTTATCATGCTATATATGTGCCTAAACATTAAAAAAGAAATAATGTTTCTCTAACTTAGAAGGGGAGATTTGAATTTTAATGGAAGACCATTCATATATGAGGTTTATGTACATTTTGTATGTATATATATATATACACACACACACACACAAATAATATCTTCTTTTGGTAATGATCCCACCTCAAAACTGACAAACAATGGAACAAATATTTAACCCAATGATATTAATTTGGCAGAAATGAACAAAGATTTCAAGCATAAAAGGAATTGTATCTTGGTAAAATGATACATAATTACTTCCTTTTTTAATTTTTAAATTTTTTTTTTTTTGCTAGCCTGATGCTTTTTTCAAATTCATTGTCTGAGACATTATTACTTGATAAAAGAAAAGTTAGAGCCAAATACCTATTTTACTGTGATTCAATTTCAAATCATAAACTCATTTGCCATAAATATTTTCCAGATTAAACAAAGAGAAACGTTACTAACCCCAAATTATTACAAAAAGATAAAAAGAAAAAAACTTTTAATTACTAACAAACGGGTTTGAAGCATAAAAGAATTTTAAAAAATACATTAAATACAATCAGTACAAAATACTATTAGTAATAGAAAGAGGGTCTCATTTATTAAGTTTAATACTATCAAAAATAAAAGTAAAAGTACTTCAAAAATTTAATTACTGACTAGCAAAAGTGAATCACACACACACACATATATATATATATATATAATATATATATAGATCTCATGACACAATAATCGAATATGAACCTCATAACACGAGATTCATATTTGATTAATAGACAGTGCACAAGAATTACTCCCTTTAACTTTGTTCCAAACACAATAATAACATGATTGGAAAAGTGAAGGTTTTTACCCCAAACTAAACATGAATGTTAGACCTCAAAGCATCTTCCATTTTCTTAGCAACGGATTGGAGAGAAGACTCATAATACGACACTACGCTCTCATAACTCCAACCATCAGCCGGATCTCCGACAAACGACCACTGGATCTCGCACCCGGCCTCTCCATCACCGTTGACGGGGAGTACTTCCATGGTCGCTACCCAATACTTGAACCCCACGTTGTTATCAATCACCTCGTACCTCAGACGCCGCTGGATCGAATCGATCTCTATCAGCTTCTCCTTGATCCACTTGATAGTCGTCTCGCCGGACGGTGACGCTATCGTCGACGTGCAGTAGCGGATCATGCCCGGCTCGACGCAGGTGACCGTACGATCCACTTGGTGACACGTGTCGATCGCTGGGAGATACTTGTGTAGGCCGCAAAAATCCTCGACCAGAGGCCAAACCTCTTGCACTTTTGAGCCTTTTAACTGAGCTGAGACTTTTCCTTCCCATTTTCCCTGGCTCTTTTCTTCATCCATTAGAGAGAGAGAGAGAGATAGATAGAGAGATAGAGTAACAGACAAGAGATGGTGGACAGAGAGATAACATATGATATGTTGGCTTAGGTTGTTTATGGAAAACATAAAAAGGAATCTTTGACACAATAATGTTTTTTATTAAGTGGGTCACTTTCAATGATTTTAATTATTACTTAGGAGATGTTTGGTAAACCATTTTGATTGTATTTGAATGAAATTTGTTTTTTAAATATTGTATTTGGTTGAAAAATATTTATTTTGTATTTGAATGAAATGTGTGTTTGGATGAGAAGTATTTTAGAGTTGAAAAATTAATGTGATTGATAAAAATAAAGATAAATAATAAAGTTGAAAAGTTGATGTTATTGTTTTAAAAATATTTTGAATAGTAATTGTTTTCGTAGCACTGTTGTAAAATTTATGTTTGGTGTAAAATTGTATTGTATTTGAGTGAAGTTAAAATGAAATATTTTTATCAAATGTCCCCTTATTCTACAAAGATCCATTTATGTATATATATATACACATTTAATTATTATGTTTATTATATTTTATAGTTAATTTATATTACGATATATCTTTTAAGTTTATTATATTATGTTTATTATATATACTTAATAATATACTTAATTATAAATTTATAATTTTAAATTCTACTAATTTTATTATATTTTATAGTTTTAATTATTATGTTTATTACACATAATAATATGATTTTTTTTCTAATTTAATATTAATTATTAATTTAATTTTATATAAATACTTCTCATATCTATATATGAAATTATGTTTTACAAAATTAGTGTAGAATTGTAATCAAATCTATATATACAATATATATATATGTGCTTGTTCTCCATTAAATTGAAAAAATATTAAATGTCAAGTTAAATTTATAATTTCATATTATATTTTACAATTTAACTATTAAATCTATTTCTTTTGATATTATAATTTTTTTTATATTTACATATAAAATTATATTTCACAGAAAAAATTATTGTAAAATTATAGTCAACAATTATTGTAATAATTATTGTAAAATTATATTGTAAAATAATTATATTTACATATAATTATTGTAAAATTATTGTAAAATATAATTATTGAAAAATTATATCAGGTAGGAGTAATTGGTGTGATATATATTATACTCTGGGAACAGGAGTCTGTGTCCCGACTCAGCCAGAAACAAGACAACATTATCTGAAAATTTTCTATATTTCTGACTTAAGCTGTTTCCAGCTGAAGGCACAAGCTGATATTAACATATGTTCTTGGTAGTTGACTTTTAATTCGCGATTATAAGTATATTAAGCTCTTGAAATAATTAATCTTGTTGACTTTGAACTTGTTTAAACTTGATGAGGCTGTCTTTCCTCTTTATTATTTTCTCTTAATCATGTATACAGGCTGTGGCTCCGATATTCTCTCTGGTTGTTCCTAAGTTCCAGTTTAAAGGTGCCAACAGAAGGGGCATTCCAGTTTCAAGGGATCCGGCAGCATTGTTGGCAAAGTATTCTGATCCATTGGTCTACACAGGACCAATAAGGGTTCGAACAGGCCACGAGATCCTCCGCATCACTTCGTATTTGATGCGAAACTTCAAGTCCGTCACAGTCCCGTTCTTTGTTCTTCATGGGACAGCTGACACGGTCACCGATCCTCTGGCCACTAAGGATCTTTACAACGAGGCTGCATCCAAGTTCAAGGACATAAAGCTGTATGATGGCTTCTTGCATGACCTTCTCTTCGAGCCGGAACGTGAAGAGATTGCTCAGGACATCATCGACTGGATGGAGAAGAGACTCCGAGGTAGCCTTGAGAATGGCAACAATCTTTGGTGAACTCTTTTGCCTCCTCCCACTTTCCAAGAAATTGGGTGAAGGATAAAGTACACACGCAGGGGTGCTTCAAGGATTAGAAGCTGGTAGGCTGTACACGTATCTATAGTAGGTTATATATAAAATAATGTTTATGTAATTGGTTTGATTTGTTGACCAATGAAATTAATCTATAACATAACATAGAAGTGTGAATAGATTTGAAACTTTTCGTATTTCAACTTTTGTTCTAATGGTCCAAATTTTTCACTTTTTCACTTATTTGAATCTAATGTACTAGCATTAACAACATGTCTCCTCTATTCTCCTCTTACACTTCATATCAATTTGTGCAAAATTGAGTGGATTCACGTTTTTTTAATTATTTTTTTACTTGATTTTTGATCAGTAGACTACTCTAGCCTTTAATTGGGTTAAGGAATTGGGATAGACAGGGCCCAAATAAGAGGAACTTAATTATATTCTTGGTTCGTGCTTGTGCTTTTTTCTGTTTTGTTTTTTGTTCGGCTTTTGGAAGAATTCTGAGGTAGTAATTTGAATTTGTTTAACTTTTATATTATATCTGTTGAATTTTAAAAATATTACAGTTTTATGTCTTAATTTGACAAACAACAATGTATTTGCGTTTTATTTTTTAATTCTTGATATTGTTTTGAAATAAATAGAATAATTGTTTAGGTGGATAACATTTTTTTTTTATTCTACCTGAATTTTAAATAGAGAAGTATTATAAAAGAAAACAATTTATAAATATGTAAGAAGAAGTAAGATCAAAAGTAAATCTTAAAATTAATTAATTATTACCTAGTTATTATCTAAAAGGATTAATAATTTTTTATAACTCTTTTTTGGCCTTCCAACTATGAGCATTACAACGCAATATAGCAAGGTCTCATATTTTATGTTGGTAAATATAAATTCGTAATTGTTCAAAATTGAAAGTCTTGGCTTTAAATTATATTAGCATATATACTTGTATGTATATCATCTTGCTTTGAATTATATTTTTTTTTGTATTTCTTTTATACATATATTGAACAGGTGCATATGAATGTAAAATTCTTCCGGTCGTAGTATTTATAGAAGACTTAAATTTTTTTCTTTGATCAAGGTGGTGCTTTCATGGTAGTGATTATATATATATATATATCTAGATCGGGAAATTGTTTGTCACGGTTGAATTCAGGAAAATTTTCGAAAATGGTCCTTGGGATATAGGGGAATTAAAAAAATCAACTAGCGAATGCGTGGTGTGCATGTTTTTTAGTTTATTGCCAATTTGTGTGGACTGACTTGGAAATTAACTGGAAAGCACTACAGGCAAAACAACTTTTCTTGATAATATACATATAAATAAACATATATATATATCTATATATATGTGTACATATTTGTGTGAGTGTATATTCTTATTCATTTCGATAGGTACATATAGAATGGACACTTTGATTCTTTGACTAAGATCCTCACATATCATTTGACATTAGTAAAAAAAATACTTTTGGCCATATGCCATGCCAAATTTATTTAACAAAGATATTCTTTAATTGACTCAAGACCAACGCGTTGCTACAAATTAGAGACTTTTTACGATGTCCATCTTATTTTTAAATAAAATAACTGGCTATTAGCCTCTTTCATGGTTTAATAGCCAATATTCCATAAGAGAATATGATGGTTGATTATAAGGGCAGGCCACAAAACAAGTGTAGGCTATTTAATTCGCCCCATATCAAGAGGAGATAAAACCATTGCTTTTCCCTTATTAATTTTTAATGGGAAATTATAATAAATAGGTCAATTGTTTTAGTCAATAAAAATAAATAGCATATTTATTTAATTTAGAAAAAAAATAGTAATTTTGATTTAAGAGTCATATAATTTTATAATTATACTCATATTTCTTTCTAAATTTTATTTCTCTCTCTTTCTCTTTCCCTATCTTTTTCTTTTGCGAACTTTTGTTGGGGGCTAGACTTCTCCTTTTTATTTTTCTAAGGAATTGTCTGCTTGTTTCTTGAGAAAATTTTGGATTAAGAATTGATAAATCAATGATTCATACACATAAATAAATGATTTACCAGTAAAATTTTAAAGCTATCTGCTTATTTCCTGAGAAAATTCTGAGTGAAGAATTGGTAAATCAATGATTTACATACGTAAATAAATGATTTACCAAGTAAAAAATGATTTCCAAATAAATTTACCAAGATTTACACATAAGGGGTATTTTTAGAATTTTAGTTATAATAAATCATTATTTACCAAAAATATGCTATTTATTAAAAATTCAAAATTTTTCTATTATTTATTTTTATTCAATTTTAATTTTGATCTATTTCCCTCCTTCTCCCTTAAAATAATAATAATAATAATAACTTTCAACTTTTGACTCTAACAAATGTGGAAAAGCTTTCTTTTCATATCTTCACGTAGAATTCTCTCTCTGTTTTTTTTTTTTTAATTAATAGAAGTTGTTTAAACGAGGCTTCAAGCTTCATATTCATTTTACATAAAATGAAAAATTCTTTAGTTGGATAGGGAAAAAAAAAAGACTATTATTTAGACACATAATTATATTTCTAAATTTTATTAAATTATCATATTTCTCTTAATCTAATGCAATTATAATATGATATAACGATTTAAAACTATATGTAACCAGTATATTAATTTTTTGAGTAACCTATCACAAAATTTTTCAAAAATAAAACAATATTCCATCTTATTACCTGTCCTATATTTACTGTTACTGAAACATCTAATTGTTTATATTTCCAAATTATGGCGGTTAGAGAGAGCAGACTAGGATAAGAGAAAAAGGCAAAATAATGCCTTGAAAAATTTCAGTCATAACAAAATTGTTTTTTCACTCACATATTACGATGGAATTGAGTATAAAATAACCCATTAGATTATTCCCTCACCTATACAATCACAATAAATTTAAAGCAAATGAAAAAGATGCAAAATATAAAATACCAAATACAAAATACAAATAAGCAATACATAATGACCAGTTGTGGAATTAAATACAAACTACTTATTTGTTGGATGCCAGTTGTGGAAGTTGCAAAAGTCCTTGACCAGAGGTTGGGACTTATAGCTTTTATAATTTTTTTTATTTCTTTTATATATGTTACTTCTTCTTTTTATCTTTATTTTTTTTAAGTATTTCAACTAAAAAAAAATTTCAAAACTCATATATGTTATATTGCGATTGTTAATGTCAAATTGTTCTTGAGATATAGAAGTTATCTTATTTTGTTTTTTATAATTCAATACGTTAGCAAAATTCTCTCTAATGAAAAAAAAAAAATGAAATAGAAGAAGATAGAAAAAAAAAAAAAAGAGAAAAGGGGTTTTTTTTTTAATGTTATTGCAATCATTGAGAAAACATAGTCAACTAAATAAAATAAAGAAGACAAGTTTATCTATTTACATGCCCTAAAAAAAAGGTTTAAAAAATGTTTCAATTATAATTGTATATGTAACCTAGCGGTAATTATGAGGTTCTCCAATTTAAAATGAGGAAAAAAAAAAGATTACAAACAAAGTGATAGATGACTAATTTGTTGATTAACAAAATAAATTAATGATACTAATCCTAATGTATAATAGTTTTAATCAAATATGGTTACTTAATTACTTGATAAAAGGCTAAATAAGGGGGCAACGGCGATGTTAGAGTTAATTTCGAGCAAAAGTACCAGTGGACACCCAGGATTAATGAGAGGAAGAAATTGATGAAATTTTAATAAATTCGGGAAGACAAACACAGATTTATAAACCCAGAAGAAAATTTTATCACATAAAAATTCTCATAAAATTTTTAATCGTATCATTATATCTTATTACTAATTTGGTCACACAATACACAAAAGTATAGGCCTTAATGGAAGCAACAATAATCATTTTGTTATCATGCTATATATGTGCCTAAACATTAAAAAAGAAATAATGTTTCTCTAACTTAGAAGGGGAGATTTGAATTTTAATGGAAGACCATTCATATATGAGGTTTATGTACATTTTGTATGTATATATATATATATACACACACACACAAATAATATCTTCTTTTGGTAATGATCCCACCTCAAAACTGACAAACAATGGAACAAATATTTAACCCAATGATATTAATTTGGCAGAAATGAACAAAGATTTCAAGCATAAAAGGAATTGTATCTTGGTAAAATGATACATAATTACTTCCTTTTTTAATTTTTAAATTTTTTTTTTTTTTTGCTAGCCTGATGCTTTTTTCAAATTCATTGTCTGAGACATTATTACTTGATAAAAGAAAAGTTAGAGCCAAATACCTATTTTACTGTGATTCAATTTCAAATCATAAACTCATTTGCCATAAATATTTTCCAGATTAAATAAAGAGAAACGTTACTAACCCCAAATTATTACAAAAAGATAAAAAGAAAAAAACTTTTAATTACTAACAAACGGGTTTGAAGCATAAAAGAATTTTAAAAAATACATTAAATACAATCAGTACAAAAGACTATTAGTAATAGAAAGAGGGTCTCATTTATTAAGTTTAATACTATCAAAAATAAAGATAAAAGTACTTCAAAAATTTAATTACTGACTAGCAAAAGTGAATCACACACACACACACATATATATATATATAATATATATATAGATCTCATGACACAATAATCGAATATGAACCTCATAACACGAGATTCATATTTGATTAATAGACAGTGCACAAGAATTACTCCCTTTAACTTTGTTCCAAACACAATAATAACATGATTGGAAAAGTGAAGGTTTTTACCCCAAACTAAACATGAATGTTAGACCTCAAAGCATCTTCCATCTTCTTAGCAACGGATTGGAGAGAAGACTCATAATACGACACTATGCTCTCATAACTCCAACCATCAGCCGGATCTCCGACAAACGACCACTTGATCTCGCACCCGGCCTCTCCATCACCGTTGATGGGGAGTACTTGCATGGTCGCTACCCAATACTTGAACCCCACGTTGTTATCAATCACCTCGTAGCTCAGACGCCGCTGGATCGAATCGATCTCTATCAGCTTCTCCTTGACCCACTTGATAGTCGTCTCGCCGGACGGTGACGTTATCGTCGACGCGCAGTAGCGGATCATGCCCGGCTCGACGCAGGTGACCGTACGATCCACTTGGTGACACGTGTCGATCGCTGGGAGATATTTGTGTAGGCCGCAAAAATCCTCAACCAGAGGCCAAACCTCTTGCACTTTTGAGCCTTTTAACTGAGCTGAGACTTTTCCTTCCCATTTTCCCTGGCTCTTTTCTTCATCCATTAGAGAGAGAGAGAGAGAGAGAGAGTATAAAGAAGAGATGGTGGAGAGAGAGAGAATATATATGATATGTTGGCTTAGGTTGTTTATGGAAAACATAATAAGTAAGGAATCTTTGATACAATAATGTATTTTATTGAGTGGACCACTTACAATGATTTTAATTATTACTTATTCTATAAGTTTCTTTTAAGTATATATATATACTTAATTAATATGTTTATTATATTTTATAGTTAATTTATATTATGATATATCTTTTAAGTTTGTTATATTATGTTTATTATATAAATTTAATAATATACTTAATTATAAATTTATAATTTTAAATTCTACTAATTTTATTATATTTTATAGTTCTAATTATTAAGCTTATTATATACAATAGTATGATTTTTTTTCTAATTTAATATTAATTATTAATTTAATTTTATATAAACAATTCTCATATTTATATATGAAATTATGTTCTACAAAATTATTGTAGAATTATAATCAAATATATATAGATGTGCTTGTTCTCCATTAAATGTCAAGTGAAATTTATAATTTCATATTATATTTTACAATTTAACTATTAAATCTATTTCGTTTCATATTATAATTTTTTTTATATTTACATATAAAATTGTATTTCACAGAAAAAATTATTGTAAAATTATAGTCAACAATTATAGTAATAATTACTGTAAAATATAATTATTGTAAAATTATATCAGGTAGGAGTAATTGGTGTGATATATATTATACTCTAGGAACAGGGGTCTGTGTCCCGACTCAGCCAGAAACAAGACAATATTATCTGAAAATGTAAGGTGATATGTGGCAGAAAAACAATTGGAAAGACTCTCGTCGGTGCATATTCCAATACTAGGTTGTCGCATGTGAAGATATATATATATATATATATATAACTTTATGAGCTCTTAGCTAGTGATCCATCATGGATAATATTTTGTGATTAAATTAATTGCGTGTCTGCAGGGTTCACCGTATACAAGAATATATTTTAGATTAGAAGAACCATCATGGATAGTATCTTGTGATTAATTAATTGAGTGTCCGCAGGGTTTACCGTGTATATGGTTTATTTCCCTACAAGAAGAAGCCAAGCAAAAGAAAAATGAAACATTTACTTGTCCAATCACAATCCAGATTAAGGCTAGCTCGCCATAATGAGCATTAGGAGACAAGATTCTCGTTCAAATTTGGCCATTAGTAGCATACAAAAGGAAAACCTTGTTGCATAAACCATATACCTTGAAACAAATTTGTATTAATACCAATAATAACTGATGCAGAAGTGATGAAAACATAACATTCTTTTCAATATTTATAATTTATAAGAAATATGTAATCAAATTATTTAAACACCACTTAAAAATCCATTCGAAGCACTACATGAATCCTTATTTCGAAAAATCTCCTGTAAATCCATAGGCTCACTCAACGGTGAGATTATAACCAAGCCACATAAATATTTGAATACCAATTTTTATTTTTTCACCATGAATGCATTAGCTTTAATTCATAATACATAGAGAACAATACCAAGCCTTACAACTGAAAATCTAAAGTAAAAGATCAGTCATACAAACCATACATGCTTACATATATATATATATGTATATATGAGCGCGCATGTGTATAAAAGAAAGCAAAGAACTCTAGAGCTAAGGGAGCCAAACTCTTCTATATTAATTATTCTAAACCAATTTCAATTTGGTTTCCCGCAAAAGCCTCATAATTAAATAGTATTAAAAACATGAACTTTATTCTTACTAATTTTTTGTATACCAATTTATATATTATATTTTTATTAATAGATATAATTAAATAATATAATAATATTTTAAATATTTATTAATAAAAAAATAATATTATTATATAAATTAATATTTAAAAATTAACATTAAAGTTGAAGTGTTTAATATTTTTATTAAATTAATGAAAGTAAATTGACGACCGTGTTGGTACCTTACAGCATTTGTCTTTGTCATGTGTATACCTCAATTGTTAGCTGGCTCCAAATTCGAAAGTTGGCCCCCCCCTTTGTTGGCGATGTGACAACTCACCATGTTGGTCTAACATGGTAAACGACCACTCGATCACGATAACGAAGCCACGTGGACGGTCATCGTGACTGTCCGGGAAGATCTTCACCGTCGCTTCACATGACTTGAATTCAACGTTGCTCTCCAAAGACCTCAAAGATAAAGTTGTGTTAATCATGGTCAACGACATATTTAATGGGCTGTTCCTTATCCTGTCGACGACGACGTTGTTGGAGGAAAGTTGTGGTGATCTGGACGAGCAGTATCTGATGCAACTGGGCTCACCGTTGTTGCCATGGACGCTACAGCAAGTCTCTACGCCAGGAGAACACGTGTGGGTGTTGAAGAAGTTGGTAAACAGAGGTCATAACCGGTCAACGGTGGCCTTGACTATCCTTGCGGAAAGCTTTACTTCCGATTTGGTCTGTGATTCTGCTTGCTGCTCCATTGAAAAAGAGGCATGCAAATTGATCAATTAATTATAACGAAATTAAAGGCTAAAAGGCGTTTGAAATAGCAAATGTAATTGGAATTTTCAAAATGAGTTAATGTTTGGAAATGATTGTTTGATTAAGTAATGAACTGTGGTTGTTATATAATATAAAAAATTTGAAATTTGTTTAAAAAAATATATAAATCTTATTTTATTTTTTATTAAAAAAAATCAACTTATTTTTAATACAAATAAGAAAATTATACGGTTCCAATTAAGAGAAACATTTGGATATAAAAACATAATTATGATTAAAACATTTTGGATGGAAACATTTAACATCTATAAAAAAAAGTCCAAATGGTCAAAATGTTACCCCTTAACATTTTGATTTTGCTTAGAAATTGCAAATGACAACGTTTTGTTGTAGTTCATACATTTTAACTGTTACTTCACAAATGCCAATTTGAAATATTGGAAAATAAAAACATTTGAAGTATTGTGACATGGTTAAAACAAATGTAGAGGGACTTTTAAAATTTGAACTTTTTGAGAAAATGAAAAAGAGATTTTTGGATATTTGGATATTTGAATGATGAATTGGTTTACTTTTAAAGAAAATGACAAAAAAAAAAAAAAAGAAGCATGAGATTATACATAACTGTTAAAATTGAAACCATTGGAAGGCTAAGAGAGATTTGGATTCTTTAGAGAGAGCCAATTTAATCGAAATATTGGTACAAATAAGTATTCTTATATTGAATCAAGTTATTTAATTATTCTCTCTCATCAATATTCCTTTTTTAAAAATACAAAAAATAACAAAACAAACAAAAAATAAAAACAAATATCAGAAGTTACGCCGGTGGTGCTTTGATTAATCCATAAAACCACTAGAGAAGAAGTCTTCAAAAGAAAATTCCTTTTTTTTTTTTAAAGTGGTCAAAGTGTTCATCTTTATAGTTTGATCTTGATTTCGATTTTGATTTTTTTGGTTTTTTTAATAATCAAGATGTCACGCTTTGTTTTCTTTTGTAGGAATGTACACACTTAGTAGGTTATAAATTTGGAAAAGTTCATTAACAGCTTGACCAAAATTGGTTGGTATCTTTGAGTTGCGAACACCATTACTTTATTTGTACAGTGAGCATTTTGATTACGCATTACATTTTGATTACATTGCACTCAAATGAAATAGAATTTAATACATCAAGCATTGTATTCAAATATAAATATTTTTAAATTTTAAAAATAATATAATAATTATTTATCAATCTCTTTTTCTATTTACATTTACTAATCATATCACATACTCTCTCTTACACTAACAACCCAAACATACATTATATTTAAATACAATGCAAATATAATACATTTAAATGCATATTATATTCATTATATTGCACTCTAATACAATGTAAATGCAATTGTATTTCCGAACACGATTATTTTCTTTCTTTCTCTTTTTTTTTTTTTTGAACGAAGCCATCGATGTCTATACTTTATCAACATTGATTAACAAAATGTGAAATTATATGATAAGCTAGATGTATTACATTATCATATTTATGTGAATAGGACAAGAAAGAAACAAATAACATTTGAAGATATAAATTATAGGCTCATAGTCTACAACGAATAACATTTGTTATTAAATTTTTAGCGTGATAGTAGGGACGTTTACCGTATAGTTTCTCTAAAAAAAAATGTAAAATATTTTAGATTTGAAAAGAATTAAAAACCAAAGAATTTCAACTCCATAATGAGAAAAAGAAGTAGCCAAACAAAAGTAAAAAAGGAACGATGGAAAGCAATTGAAATAATATCTCACTTTTTTTCATATCCCATTTACCTATTTAATCACACTTCCATCTCACATAGTATATTGTATTTAAAATCCACATCCAAACACATATTATATTCTGCAAAATATGTTTGAATATAAAGTATAAAATAAATATGTCTTCTAAATAAACCATAAATATATCAAAGTTAAACCATAAATAAATACTTAACAATTTTTTTAAAATAAAAAATATACATCGCGTATTAAACATTCACACATAGTTTCGCACGTCACATTCATGCACAGCACATAGCTTTAACTAGTGTGCACATTTATTTAATTTCTAAAACAAAAAATGAAAATTACAAGTTTATGAAAATGTATTTCTCACACAATATCATGAAAAACATTGAAACAAACACATGCAGTCCAATGAAATACCAGTTACCTCAACTTTTATTTTAGCAACTCTAGCTTGAAATTTGCTTTTTATAAACTAATTTTCTACTCCAAATTTGCAAGTGAAGCCTCCATGTTGTGGACGATGTGGTGTAACCACTCGTCATATTGTCTCAACATGTCATCCAAAGTCTACCCCTCTATGGGGTCAACGGTAAACGAACAGTCAATCGTGCAGCCACGTGGACGATCATGACCAGTGGCGGAGACGATCTTGACCGTTGCTACAAAAGACTCAAGTCCCACGTTGTTCTCCAGGCCTTGATAGGTCAAAGTATGCTAATCATGATCAACAGCTATGACTCTCTCCTTGGCCCAAGTACTACGGGCTTCACGATCATTTTTCTCACCACGAACGACGTCTTTGAATGGTTCCGTTCTCAATCTCACCATTGTTGTTCTCCAGACACTGACTATGAATAAGAGAGTAATGATTAAAGAGACTATTATGTATAGCTAATTACTCTACCGAAGATAAACGAGGGCCTGAGGGAACAATTAAGGGCTTAAATATCGGGCAACCAACAATTTGGAAAATGTCCATCTTAACTAATTCTAATTAGATAAATGGCAGATGGTCAACGGCGTCTTTGTATTATTATTTTTTCCTTGTTTTAAGTTACACGTAAAAAAAAAAATGTTAGAAATATTCATAAGATTGACTGGTGTAGATTGTGGTGGTGGTGACAAAAATAACTGGGGAAATTTACGTAAATTTACTCTATATTTTGTTATTGCTTAAGGGAACAATTAAGGGCTTGAATATCGGACGATGGAGAAGAGACTCTGTGATTGCCTTGAGAATGGAACCAATCTTTGGTGAACTCTCGCAGGGGAAGCTTCAAGGATTGGAAGCTTATACGCTACACACATATCTACAAGGTTATATATGAAACAATGTCAATGTAATTTGCTGGTTTGCTGATCAGTGAAGTTAATATTTATAGAAGACTTAGATCAACCTTTTTATTGATGAAGGTGGTGCTTTCATAGTAGTGATTACATATTATCTGGAGCTGGAAATTGTTTGTCACGATTGAATCCAAGAAAATGTTCATCAGCCATGAAATGCGTGGTGTACATGATTTTAAGTAGAAACTGAAAAGCACTACAGATCGAAAAACTCTTCTTGATAATACATACAATTAAACATATGTATATAAATTCATATTCATATGCGTGTGCATATATATATATATTGATTCATTTTGACAGTTCCGTATAGACCTAACACTTTGATTCTTTGACTTAAATCTTCACATATCATTTGAAATTAGTTAAAAAAAAAAAAAAAAAAACACTTTGGCCACATCATGTAATATGCTAAGCCAAATTTATTTCACAAAAGATATTCGTTGATTGACTCAAGACCAACTCCTAGGCTACTTAATTCAGTCCATACGAAGAGAGAAAATAACTACCGCAACATATCAATTGTTTGTGTTAATAACTATTCCTTACATAAAATTCAACGAACCTTCCCTTAAAAAAAAAAAAAACAAAGGAACTAACTTTCGATTTCTGACTCTAACATTTGTGGAAAAGTCCTCCTTTCATTTCTTTGCAGAATTCTCTACCTTTTTTTTTTTTTTTAGGCTTCACGCTTCATTTCACTTAATAAAAAATTGATTTCTTTAATAAAGTCCTACTAGTAAGGTATACTACTACTGTTATGTTTCGAAATTCTGTTAAATATATTATTCTTATCTTAATCTATTATGATTATAATATAATATAACTACTTAAAATTATATCAAACTAATAAATTTTTTTGATAACCTACCACAAAATTTTCATTTAAAATTGAACAACATTCCATCTTATTACCTGTCCTAGAAGTCACTTTTACTGAAACATCTATACTTTATGTTTCCAAATTATGGCGGTTAGAGTGAAAGCCTTCTAGACCAAGAGATCGAGAAAAGAGCAAAATAATTCCTGCAACAATTTTCAATCATAACAAATTGTAAATAACAATTTGAGTATAACCTAACTAATTGTAATTACATGTATAACCTAACAACAATTTGATACTTAATTTTATTATATAAATAGAGTTTGAATTCTATCATTTCAAAAGTCAAAAAATATATATATATATATAAAATGATACCATCGTACGTGGAAAAGTTTAGCTGAGAGAATTTTCTATTGCAATGGACTTAAAATTCGTAATTTGACACCATATCTTCACAACTCCAACCTTGAACCGGATTTCCAACAAGCAACCATTGATCTCTGAACCACCTTCTCCATCACCGTCGATCGGCAATACTTGCATGGTCGCCACCTATTATTACTCACGATCTCGTAGCGCTAGCATCGTTAGATTGGACCCACCTCTGTCAGCTTCTCCTCCCGTCCGTCTGGCCAGAGCACGATTTTCGTGTGGACCCGCAGTACCAGTTCGTGCTTGGCTGAGCACCATAGATTGTGCCACGTCATCCTCTTGGTGACACGTGTTATGATTTGGGTGCCAGTTGTGGAAGTTACAAAAGTCCTTGACCACAAGCCATACTAGTTGCACAGTTGGGACTTTTAACTTGAATGAGAATTTTTTTTTATGTGGCGTTTGGCACACGTTTTTTTTTTGCATTGCATTTAAATGTAATGCAATTTTCTCCCGAATACAAAAACATTTCATTCAAATACTAATCACATCACATTTTAAATCTAACATAATCACTATTTATTATTTCACTTTTTTTATTACTTTTATTAATTACATCGTATATTCCCTCTCTCTCCTTTTTTTCTCTCTACTTTTACCCATCACATCATATATTTATTATTAAAATATAATTCAAATACTTTTCCCCCAAACACACATTGCATTCAAATGCAATGTTAATGCTTTTCTTCCAAATACAAATTACATTCAATGCATTGTATTCAAACGCAATGCAAATGCAATGCGTTCACCAAACGAACCCTTAGTTTCTTTTACATATGTTACTTCTTCTTTTCATTTTTATTTTTTTTAAGTATTGCAACAAAAAACTATTTCAAAACTTATATATGTTACTTTGCGTTACTTGTTAATTCCAAATTGTTGTAGAAAAATAAAAGTTAATCTTATTTTGTTTTATATAATTCAATACGACAGTAAATTTTTCCCTTATTTTATCAAATATGATTTACAAAATTTCCCTTATATTTATATTTATATATATTCTTGTTTATGTATAATTATCTATGTATATATACTAATAATATCTTCTTTTGGGAATTGTCCCACCTCAAAATTGACAAACGATCGACCAAATACTTAATCCAATGATATAAATTTTGCATAAATGAACAAAATTTCAAGCATAAAAGAGAGAAATTATTCAATAAACTGGTTGTACCATACCATCATACTTACATGATATATTCATTCAATAAAAATTTGATATTTAAATAGTTTTTTATATCAACTTTTATAATTGTATTTCTCTTTCTTAATATGTATTACTTTAGTTAATGAGTCAAAATCTTGATAAATACTCTTATGTTAAATGACTTTAAAAAATTTTTATGATTTAGAGATTCAATTTGAAACCGGAAAGAGATAATTGAGCTACATATGACTTGAATCAGACACTGTACTCCAAAAATTCATACAGCTTAAGGCATGCTCAACCTGATCAATGGCTATGAGTCTCCCCTTATAGCGGTCCCGAGCAGCAACTTCTGACGCAGCCGACTTCACCATTATTGCCACGAACTCCATTGCAACTCTCTAGGCCAGAAAACCACTTGTGTAAGTTGAAGAAGTCCGTGTACATAAAAGAGGGCCAAAATCGGTCTGCAGTGGCTTTGGCTAACCTTTGCAGAAACCTTGCCTTCTCGCTTATCATGTGCGTCTTCTTCAATTAAAAAGGTACAAAATACTATTATGAGTGAAACTAGCTAGAGATCATAGCTCAAATATTTACGAACTCAGATTATAAAAATTTTCTATGCGCCTGGCTTAATTATATAATTCAAAAAATGTCCTCAGGTATTCCATTCATAATCCTCTACAATTGGGCTCGGAGCCGACAAAAGAGACGGTAAAGATCAGCGCTAGCCCGTAAGGACGACATTTACAACCAATTTGCCTGTCAAACGCTCTGCAGTTTCATGGAGACTATGCACAGTAGCTGTGGCGTATGAAAGGGACAAAGGACTGGCGTTCTTTAGGATCTTACCAAGCTCTATCATATCACGCAAACATAATGCATTGTAGAACTGACCTCTCACTTCATAACTTTTGAACTAAGAAACTTGATATATGCTTTGGGCTGCTTTTTTAAACAGATCAATGGAGTCCATAAAATTGAAATGCCTTTTGAGATTTTATCGAATATGCCACGTACAGCATCCATAATGTGCTCTTGTAAACATTGCCGAATACATTCTTAATAAGTTGTAAAATTCGAATTAATCTAAATATCAAATCTTGAATCAATCAAGATCCTTGTGAGATTCGTGTTGAAAAGAAATCCAAGATTTGTGGAGTTTTCCTTACAGTCAAATCTCTTCATTTCACTTGTCATATCCTTAATTAAAAAAGAAAAAAAAAAAGCGAATTTCTTTAAACTAATTACCAAGATTATTGGTTTAAATGTCGTAATATATTTAACCATCTGAGAAACTCACAATGGGCTGTCATTTCAGGGTGGATTAGCAAATAAACAAAAAAGAAAAAGAAAAAGAAAATTCTGCGTGCATATAATACTTATAGACACATTGAAATTATACATGTTCAACGGTAAATCACACTATATGCAAACTTAGAAACTACAGTTAATTGGTAATTTTTATAATCTAATTAGAAAACCAATTATATACGACAGTCAGAAACAGCAAAAGGAGAGAAAGGAGAATCATTAGCACAAAAAATAAAATTAAAATTAAAACGATGGGGGATATCAAATGAAAAATAATATTTTTGAAATAATAAATTTTAAAAAAATATGTGTTTGAACTAATCTAATATAAAAAAATATTAAAAACTTAGTAGAATACCAACTGGTATTCTGGAGATTACCAAAAGGTACCAACACCTTTTTGGTTGGTTAAGAGTATTTTTAGAAAGATATATTAGGTTGAACTTTGATTTTTCCTAAACAAAACAAACATTGTGCAATATTTCGAAAGTGTGGCATTTTTGAAACTTCTCTTTCCTAAACAAAACAAACATCCTGCAATATTTCAAAAGTGTAGCAATTCTGAAGCTTCTCTTTTAATAAATGAAATAAGGTCAAAACTAATTTATACACATACCCATTCTAAGAGCCGTTTTTATATTATTTATCAAATTTAATTAATTAATTTAATTATTATAAGTAAGTAAATAAATAAGACAAGCAATTTTAATGAGGTTCGATTTCCTTACTCCTCGAGACCACCCAGACATTAAATACTTCACTAACTATTAAAAAGATTACAAGTATAAATGGACTTATACAATCTAAAAACTTCCTCTTTGTTATTTCCGTCAATCGTTTTGAATCCAGTCAATAAACACGTTCAGCAAGATCCCCTTGCTAGTATATGTTGAAATCCCTTCAATTTCTTTTGTTTCCTCCCGAATACATTAAATATTTCTCTTAAAAGACGTAAAAAATGCAAAAAGCTTTAAAATCTTCAAAGTCTCAAAATATTACGTTCACAACTCTTATTCTCAATAACAAGGACGACAATTTTGAGACTATATATAGAATTTTAAAGTCATCTTTAAACTTATCTTCAAAATTCAGATTTACTTCAAATTTTGAACTAGGTATAGATAATATTATAACATCTTCTGCAACAACTTTAAAATTCAAATTTCAAATCTGCTTATTTTTAGAAACCAGATCTTATCTAAATACAATCCTCTACTTATCAACACAATTTTCTTAAATAAAATTGCAACTATTTATAAGCAAATCTTGGGTTTTTGAAATCCTAATAAATTTATTTTTCTTTTTTGATCTTATCCACTCTTTAAATATCTCTCTAGATTATATTCCAACTTAGAGTTGGCATGTTATTCTCAATCCAATTCAACTTCAAAAAAGTCTTCACGATATTATAGAGGTTGTTATAATATTTTATAGTACAACCTGCACTAAAGTTCCCAAATTGCATTAAAAATTCTTTAAGTTTCTGATTTTTTCTAAATTACTATAAAGGTTAATATTAAAAACTTAACACCCATTATATTAAAAATAATAAATAAATAAAAACTATTATATAAAGAAAAGCTCGGGGACCATGGCCCCCCGCCCCCTGCTGTTGGTTATTTCTTGAATGAGCCACCGTTTATACAGCATTCTTCACTTCCCACATTCTTATGCGGCCAATTTGGGACAAATATATATTTGTTCTTTAGAATTTTACTACTCGAAATAATGCCATTCTATTTGCATCATTAGTCTCCCTGGAACATTTAGAGCCTCCAAGCCTCTTATACTGATTTCAGAGACATAAAGAGGAATTTTTTTAGTCTGTTTCATGGGTTAATCTTCTGATAAGTAGTTCTTATTCTCTATCATTTGGGATATAAAATATTGTCTTGACTCAGTTTTTTTTTTTCCAAAATTTATACGTGAGAGGGAAATGGGAACTATATATAAAGCTTTCATAGTCTCAGTTGAAAGCTGACCTATTGGAATTAGAAGATTCATGGACATTTCAAGAGACCATAAAAAAGGTATCTTCCAAAATCTGTATTTTTCTTAAAGTTCCTCTTGCATGTTTCAATCCAAACGTTTTTCTCTTAAATTGATGCCCTTTATTGTTTTCATTAGTAATTTTGATAAATTCATTCTTTTTGATATAATTATGTAAAAATCATAAGCTTCTAAGTTCTTAGATTCTTGGTTATGAATTTGCGAAGTTTATATTTTTTGTATTCATGTTAAACTAATTAAGATTAATGTAGTTCTATGTCATGAGAAAGGAATGCAATTATCCAGACATTAATGAGAAATTAACGGAGATGATCTTTCATACTCAGAACTTAAATTAGTATTTATTTACTCTTAACCAAATACTTATTTCTCCTCTCTTTTCCCCTCACTCCGGGAAAATCTTCCCTGTGGAGGAGAATATCTTTAGCGCATGGAAGGCAGCTAGGCAGAGAAGTCAGAAGAGAGTGAAAAAAAGAAAAACACAATTGCACATTTTGTTATCCATATAGTTGGTATTGGTGGTTAATCATTTATTTTTAAAAATTAATTCATAATTTCTTAAAATAAATCGGCAATTCACGATATTTAAGATAGGGACATTTGTGTAAATTAATAAAATTGGACATGTTTACTCAAAACATATTTTAAAAGTAATAAACATGCTCTATCTCTTTCTGATTAATCACGAAAATTACATTTATGCTTTGCCTTCCACAACCATATCTTTGATGGCAGGGGTGACTTTTTCGTCAAAGAGGATGTTCTGTCTCTTTGGTCATATTGACTGATATGTTATTAGAATTATTATAATCATCTATCTAATTAGGGTTTTCTCCTTATGTGATAATTGTTTATACGTAGATGTTATGTTTTGTCAGTATATTTTTGTTTATATTTTATAATAATAAATGTGATCTTGTCACGTCTCTTAGTTGTGTGTCCAATTATTTGAATAGAATTAATTTTATATAGTGTTGGTAATGATATTTTTACTATAGATCTTGATTAATTTATGTTATCCACTAATTGAAGTAAGATTAAAAGAGTCATACCTATACTCGATGATGATAGGTGTGTTTTTTCAGTTTCTAATTGTTAGAATCTAGTGCATGTTTTATCCACTTGTGTGCTTTCTTAGAATTTATTAGAAAATTTGGATTGTAATTAGGATGTTGAAGTTGGCATTGATGTTTTTGTATTTTCTTTCTCTCCTTTCCTTTTAGTCGAGTGACTTCGTACTTACTTTCCCCTCTTACTAAGCTACATAATATTCTTGTAAATTACAACTAATACCAATATCAGATATATAAGCAGTGATTTCAAGTCCAAAAGTTAAATATACTTTGGTAACTTTATGTGAAGCAGAGTTTGGTTTTATGGGTAATAATGAATTAAAAATACCCATTATATAAAAGGGTATTTTAATCTTTTCATATATATATATACATATGAGATATATACGTATTTGTGATTAACTTTTGCAAATAAGTACTTCACTAAAATATCTCACAGTGACAAAGCTTCTAAACTTTTCGGAGAGTTTGTTAAAATGACAAGCAAACTATTGAGCCAACCTATACAATCGCAATGTTGTATTTCAAATTATTCACAAATCATCTATTTTATTTATTTATTTATTTACTATTATTTTTAAATTTGAGAATGGGGATTCGAATCCTAAACTTTCAGGCAAAATAAATTTTTTCAAAACTAAATTTACTGCTAGTAAGGTTATTTTTACGAAACAAACTATACATATATATATATATGTATATGTATATATATAATCAACAACCAAGGATAGAGACAAAAGTCTAAAATATCCCAGTGCATTGGTGAAATCATGAAAGCATAAATGTGAATCCAAATTATTAAATTAGTACAAATTTCACAAGGCAAAGTGAAATAAAAACACCAATTTAATTATAAAAATAAATAAAAACAAATTAAAAAAAAAAAAAAAAAACAGGGTCAAACGAGTATGCTCACTCTAAATTTCCAAGCGAAGCCTCCATTTTCTGAGCCATGCGTTGTAATCCCACCTCATATTTCCTCACCAAATCATCCAGTGCCCACCCCTCCACGGGATCAACAGTGAACGACCACTCAATCACGCAACCACATTGATGATCATCACCAGGGTCACCTCCCGGGACGATCTTCACCGTCGAAATGTATGACTGGAACCCAATGTTGCTATCCACTATCTCGTAGCTTAAGCTATGTTGGGCATGATCAACGGTTACGAGCCTCTCCTTGGACCAGCTGACGGGCTTGTCGCCGCCGTTGGATGGGATGGAAAATCCAGAACAGTATCTGATGCAGCCGGGCTCACCGTTGGTACCGTGGACGCCGTGGCAGGTGGGGAGAGTAGGAAACCACTTGTGGAAGTTGAAGAAGTCTGTAAATAGAGGCCATATTTGGTCTACTTTGGCATTTTTTAGCTTTGCTGAGACTTTCCCTTCCCACTTCTCCATGGCTGAGAGAGAGAGAGAGAGAGAGAGATTTTAGTCAACTTTTTTGTATAAGGGAAAAGGACCACTTAATATAAGAGTGAAGTAATAATGTTTACTTTTTGGGGAATATTTACCTTTTATGATTCCGTGACACTTGCAAAAAAAGTGTATAAGATTATTGGGTTTTTTTGGTAAGCAAAATATATATACATTTATATATATTTATATAAATATTTTAGGAGTAGGTAGGATGATAAGGATTCCGATTTTTATGTCTTCAACAGCTAGCAATCTTCTTCTATTATAGAAAGTTGCAAATAATTTCTTATTTCATTTAACATGTTATTGGTTTTCGATACATAATTTGCGAAAATTTTGATAACATTCTCTTATTTAAATCGAATTTGAATGTGAAAATTATTATAGTATAATAAGTAAAAAAAAGTCAACACATAAACAACCAAATACCAAAATTTCACATATACTATATTTGATACAAAATTTAGCACCAATTAATCCATCATTCTGATATTAAAATGTATACACACACACATACACTACGTTGTAAACTTGAAAAATGCTCAAAAACGTCCAACTCTGGATTTATTCCCCAAATAATCGAGATTTGGAATTTTGCCCTCCAAATATAGAGTCAAAGGTGGTCAAAATATGTCTTGCTGAAATTATCCTATCAGTTAAAATAGTAATATACTGGATTACTACTAATAATCTATTAGTTGTCACCGAAACCACCGATGATCACCGACAATCTCCGAAAATTGGTCTCGGTCGTGGACACTGGAGAGTTATCTAGTACATCATTTTTGATAATCCGTCCTAATAGATTATCTCTAATGCAAATGTCTGTTCTGATGTTATATTTATCACCAAAAAGTATTAAAAAATAGCATTATTGTATTATGTGCTACTACTTGTAATGTACTTTTACTTTTTATTATTACTATTAGGATTTGGAGCTCATAAAAAAAAAACTTTTAGTAATTCAAAATTCCACAAATGAAAAGACTTTAATGACCAAATGAAATAGTAAAACAAATGAATAATACGAATCAAATATCAAATTTAGCATTAGTTATATATTTGATAGTAAATTTGTCATCAAATTTACAACATAATAAATTTCACATAAAAAATAATTGAGTATCAAAATTTACTATTGACGTATCAATTTAACACTCTAGAACTTCTTTTCATTTTTAATACAAAATTGAAAATACTTTGGCCTCCAACTTAATATGACAAATTTCTTTTAATATACGGTGAAGGACAATCCTTCACGAGGGACCAAAGAAATATGGCAGATATATATTACTTTAAAATATCAATTGCATTTATATTGTATTGGGATACAATTTAAAGTTTGTCTACATATCATGTATTACATTGAAATACAAATACTTTTTAATCTTAAATCTAATATAATCACTAGTTATCATTCTCTTTTCAATCTACTTTTATCAATCATATTACATACTATATTTCTTTCTTATCAATAACTCAAACACATATTACATTTAAATACAATCCAAATGCGTATTATATTCATTGCTATGCACTTGGATGGTCAATGAATTGTTGTTCTAAAAACAACCTATAAGTCTAAGTATGTGTTTAGTATACTGGTTGAGTTGATTTTTTTGATTGGATTTGAGTTGAATTATTTGTGTTTGGTGCATGGATTTGAATAGATAGAGTTAAAAAATGCAAAAACTTGAAATATATTCGTGGAAAAATATCAATATAAAACTTATTTTGTTTGTCTTAAAATTATATATAATTTAAAAAATATATATCCTATTTGGGTGTAGATATATATAATTATGGATTTTTAAATTTTTAATTGTAAAATTATAATTAAAACTATAAATAATAAATAAACTAAAAAACAATAATTACATTTGATTTTATTTTGGTAGAAAATAATTACATTTAAATTGAATTATGAACCAACACCCACTAAATTTTTTCTATAAAACTAGACTATTACCTTGTTGATCGAGGCACCTATCCGGTGAGAGAGATAGAGATGAAAGATGAAGGAAAAAAAAATTTTAAATTGAGATGAAGGTGAGATAGAAGAGAAGGAGTATAAATCTATCATATATAATTAAAGTGAAGCTGAAAAACACTGTTGTAAGTACAATAAAATGATTATTTTGCCCTTTGCTTTCCTCCTGGCGCCAACTTCTTTGGAGGGACATTCTAGTCATTTTGGCAAGTTAAAACCCTAATAATCTTTTGGTGGGGAGCTTTTCTCTTTTGCCCTCTTCGTTTTTATGATTGTCTGTTGTTTTATCTAGGTTATTTTTTACCTTTTAATGGATCAAAAACTTATTCACTCTTTCCTTCTCATTCCCTCTCTTTTGTTTTGTCTCTACGCCTATACATTTCTACACTTCTCTTTTTGTTTCATCTTTACTTGATTTTTTTTTTTTTCCTTCTCCGTTCGTTTTGCCTTTTACATTTACATGTCTTTCTTTGGTTCTTTGCCTTTTATCTGTCTGGGCTTTTTTCATATTTCTTATCCTCTTTTCTACTTTTCGAAATCTTGTTGTGGAGTAAGGAGAGAAAGGGACTCCTTACTACCCGACACTGATATCAAGTCGAAATTTGTCCAGTGCGGCGTGCTAACTGTGACATTGACACTTGAAAGGTCCTTTTGATTAGCCAACTTACCAGTATTGTTTTTTTTTTATTAAACTTCTTCTTCTATTCAAAAGTAGTTAATACGGCAGATATAAAAGAGAAAGAAGGAGGAAGGTAAAAAAGAACATGATTAACCCCAAAGTACGAGTGAATTGGTTCTTTGTTTATGGCCGCCAATTGATTAGCGAATCATTTCCTTTTCTCAAAGGCGGAAATATACATGATTACTTCTGTCCCACCATGTTGGCTTTTTGGAAGGACTTCTATGTTTTAAAATGAAAAAGGCAAACACAATGGTCCAACAAGTAACCTTTGAGAAGGCTTTGTAAAAAAGAAAAAAAAAAAGGTAACCTTTGAGAATTTGCTTGGGAACTACAAGAGATATAGATAAGTGTCGGACAACATCATTACATTTTTATACATAATTTCATCCCTTGCATGCTCTCATAGCTTATTTTAATTGAGCAAGACTGAAAATTTGGAGGTTGATGAACTTCTGTGTCACATTTATAGCATAATTCAAGTATTTTTCAGAAACCCAGATAGAATCCAATGACGCCCCGCAATAAGGCTCTCATGCCATAACGACCAAAGGATTTGCCTATATTTTTCCCTCTTACGTTTGAGCAGGCCGTTTCCCATGCCTATTATAAGGAAAAAGTAGTGATATGAAGTGTGGTTTTTCTTTATTATAAGTATTGTTGTCTAATGTAAGACTGTAAGCAGTTCTACATTTGAAGTTGTAAATTTTTAACCCACGTGCTAGATATGTTAAAAAATTAATCTAATAATTAAAATAATAATACTTTTAACTAGGGTAAAAATACAGTTTTTATTATATGTTTTGGCCTATTATAAAAAGCTTATTAATTAGTTAATTGAATAATGAAATACTAATAAAAACCTTCCCCTTTTTTTCAGCAAAATCTTACATTTCACGCTATATTTTAAGAATAGTACTATACTTGTTCCTTATATTTTATAAATCAAATTGGTATTTTATATACCAAATTAAAATTATTCTATGCGTTTCACAATCACATGAAAGCGTGACCCAAAAATTGTGTTAATTGTAAGAGATAAGTACTACATTTCCGAAAAGAAAAAGTGAAACACAACATTTTGATAAAGCACATATAAAAGTTTTTGTTATTATCCCCTGAGTAATTATGTATTATTCTTTTATCTCCCAAAGAAAAAAGTGGTAATATAAAGAAAAAGTTTCACTGCTCGTTAATGTCATCAACCACCATATTGCCTGTTTGGACCTGCGTATCAATTTGTAGATAAGCTTAGAACTTAATTTGGACCTTACTATATGCTGGAAGCAATCTCTAGACAAGGGTAATTATTTATATTCATTTGAGCAATCTGAGTTCCAGCTAGCTAGATATATAGACAAAAATATACATATATATGTATATATATTGGCGTGGCCTACCATGAAATATTATTTTAATGCCTATGTTATTGTATGTCGCAGCTAGAGTGTTGAGAAATTAGTCCTAAATAGTTGCTCGTGTCTGTACTGAGAAGACAGGTGAAAATTAAAAGTGGAAAACCAGATCACATGGTGTTGAGAGTACAGTAGACATATAAATAAATATATATACATACATACATATATATATATATATAACTGTTAGGTGAAAACTTAGGAAATTGTTTTAATTGATTTGAGTAAAGTAGAATCCAAAACTGTTTGGTGAAATTAATTAAGCATTCAATTAATATTGTTAACGGACCCTTCAGATGGCGCCAAACAGTTTAAATGGCCATGGAGGTTGGTGACAATATTCTCTGGTTGCTATGGCACACATCAATATTTCCAATATTTTATATATATGAATGGCTTCATCAAATTAATCTACCTTTCATCCTTTTTTTTTCTGCTATTTGCCATGAGACCTTTCTTTATGATTTTGACAAATAAAAAATGAACTTGAAAGTAAGGGGAGCGTCAAAATTTAAAGGTAAAAAAAAAAAAAAGATATATATAAATATTATTAACAGATATAGAAAAGTTTATGTCTCTTCTTTTACCATATTATATTTGCATTACGTTATGTAATTTTCATCTAAATGTAAAACAACTACATTCAAATACCAATTACATTACATTACATTTTAAATCCAATACAATTATTATTTATCATTTCATTTTTTCAACTATATTTACTAATCACATCACATATTGTCATTCTCTTTACTTTTATCAATCACATTACATACAATACAAATACTTTTCATCTGAATGTATATTTCATCCAAATGCAATATTAAAGCAATACATTACCCAAATGTCCTATAAATTGGAGTAGGTATGGAATTAACTCTTTGATTTTTGGTAAAATATTGATTGATTTAGGTAAATTATTGATAAATTAATGTCGGTAATATACCGATGTATATTTAACTTATTGATTTTTGATTATTTTTATACTTTTACTAAATGAGCCTTTTTCTTTTAGTTTTAATAAAATTAAAGACATCTCCTAAAAATATGTTTTAAATCTTCTCTTAAAAAATAAGCATTAAAAAATATCATTCCCATCCAATTTTCTTAGTTTTTTTTTTCAATAAATTAGTGCTGTAAAGATATCTATTATATACATTTATATAAATATGTGTGTGTGTGTGTGTGTGTGTGTGTGTGTGTGGTGGCATTGATATATACTAGAACAAAATTTACCTGGCCTTCTCTATTCAACGCATTTAAAGCTTACTGTTGATAATTGATAGAAAGACAAAAGACGCGAATTCCCAGCTAACCGAAAACTTCGTATGTTCTAGGAAAGAAGGCATAAGCCATACTACTACAGCTGCCATTGCCAAATGCCAACTCGATACAACCACCAGGGCTCATTCAACACAATGATAGTCGTTATCACTTTTATTGTTTTTCTTTTTATTTTATTTTATTTCATTATTATTTTTTTGGCTTGTAGTATATTTCTTTTTCACCTTGTAAAATGAAAGGCAAGAATGAGTAATTATGTCTATAGCATGAAGATCCACATATATGTGGCAAACTTTCTTTGAGAAAAGCTTCAAAGTCACTAGTAAACCATTCAAAAATAAAACTTATAAAAGAAGGTAGAATATCATTTTAATACTTCAATAACTACATTCCCTTTGAGTATTGTTAGTATTTTTCACTAGAGCATGAACAATACAAACACTTGTGAAAAAGTTTGCCTTTTCTAGTTTAATAATCACTTGAAAATGTTAAATAGAGGAAGTTTAATTAGTCTAACAATACTAGCATTCAATAATTAAAAATCGAGTTTTTATTTTTATTCCGTTATTTTATTTTTTGAAGTTAGGGTGACTATGCTTATAATTTTTTTTTTTCTAAAGAAGAGTTATTTGCATACTAAAGAGTGGTAATTTCACATTATTGTTGAGTTATAAAGTTTAAACCTCGGCTCTTGAATTTTTTTACAAAAAAAAGGGTATAAAAAATATTAACACTCTCATAAAATAAAATAAAATATATTCAAGATTTAATAACTTAATATATGCCCCTTTTATTGTATCCTTGATACTTTTCAAAAAATAATTTTATCTATAAAGTTATTCTTATACAAGGCAACCAATTGTCTTTCTTGGTCCGTATTATAATTATCTTCTTAATTAATTACACTTTAAATCTCCAAAATATATACAAATCTAAGACTAGTTTGCATATGGACTAAATGTTGCTAGATTAACTATTTCTCAAAATTAATCACGAATGATATCGAATCTACATAGGTATTCATCGAAAGCTACAAGTCAAAAAGCTAGAAATAAAATTTTGGAATAAAAGAATTAAATATAAATACAGTAATCTAAATTTTGATTGTACATGTCAATAACCAAGTGAAACAACATTTATATATAGGATTCTAGGATTATACACTAGTCACTCTATCATCATGATCAATCCCCATAAGTTTAATAAAATAACTAAAGTATGATCTTGACTTACTTTGAGTACATATTTTTCCAACTATAATTATACAATAATAGTGGTGGGCCTAAAGGCTAAAGGAAGACTTACAAATACCTAACTAAAGTTTGCCGCCAAAGGATTTGAGTCGCTTTTTCCTATTTTCTACTTCTTTATGTATATATAGCAATTATTACGTCTCCATTAAGCTTAGTAGCTTTTACAATAATTCTAATCCGTTGCTCGTATCCATAGCATAAAGCAAACTCTTTTCCTCAAGCGGACCAATAACAATATAATGTACGGTCACAGAAATCAGAGAACTAGGATTTTTTTTCCCCCTTTTTTTTTTGTTTGCTAAAAAAATAAGAGAAATACTTATTTAACTTGGAAAGAATCATGGTTGTTCATCCGATTTAATTCACAAGAAGGGGGAAAATGGGAAAATACATAAAGATAATTTATTTTAGGGACAAAGTATAAGAGCATCTATAATTGAAGTTGATTAAAGATTCCAAGGCTGATTTATAAAATTTACATGTGAAGGAGAAACTACAAGCACCACCTTTTGTCTATTAGTTTTTAACTTAAAAATTGATGTGGCCACTATCCAGCCTAAAAACACACAAAATAAATTAAACACAAGTATATACTCTCACTTAAAATTTATTATGTATTTTTTTTTTCCACGGCAATAGATGAACAAAAGCTGGTGTTCAAAATCTAGCACTCACGCAAAATATATATATATATTTATATAAAAGAATATAAGTAGTTAAGCCAACTATATATGGTGAAAGGTTAAAACTAAGCTATAAATTAGTTCAAGATAATAAACTTAGTGCTGCAGAAAATATGAAGATAATCGACACACACACACACACACACACACACACATATATATTATTTACACACATCATGTCATGGTCTTGTGACCCTAGTCACACTTGGAAAAAGCTCGAGGAAGTAAGAAACTCAAACACCCATTAAACTATGATTTTTTTTTTTTTGAATTGCCGTTGAAATGGTGTCTTAATTATATAGAATTCTCAAGAAATATAAAATAATGATGATAAACTATATGGTTCATTTTCTATGAATACAGCCAAGGAGACAATTGTGTCTAAAAACGACCATAGAAAAACCATGGAAAATCTAGCACTTTCAATCCCAATCGCTGATGACCATTCATCTAGCTAGCTACATCCCATCTAAAAAGAAAGGAATAATAAAAACGCTCAATTATAAGGCACATCATAACCAAGTTTACCATCCAACAAGAAAACAAGGCTTAATAAATACATAAAGGAATCGACAGCACCAAAAAAAAAAAAAAAAAGCCAATCATTACTAAATACCTCATATTAAAATGTAAAAATGAATAAATATGTATACATTCCCATCGCCAATCAAAACAATTTATATAAAATAAATAAGTAAATAAAGGATAATTATGTAATAGGATTAAAGATTAAAAAAAAACTCATGCATTAGACACTTTTATTAAATTGTCGAGTTTTGTTGAATTAATAATTTTTTTAATATCTCACAGATTCAAACTGCAACACTTCAAGTCCTGGGTTGATAACTAATTAAGGTCTAAAATTTTTATTATCTTATCAATTATTTTAATTAATTGTGTGTGATAGAAACGTTAACACATCACTGATTTTTTTTTTATTTAAATAACTTCAATAAATATAATGCTCTGTTGGGACCCACTCTTGCATTGTCGTGCCCTTTAAGTACCTCTCGCCCACGCCTCTGCCACAGAACTATTATACCCTCCACCTTCCTTCCCTCTGCATCTCCCAAAATTCTCATTCCTTACCTCACTCTCTCTCTCTCTCTCTAGATTTGCCAAAAATAAAAACAAACACCCCCTTTATTCCTCCCAAAAAATTCCGATCAACCGAACAAAAACTCATAAAAATCAACCAAACCATGTTGGAAGCGGTGGAAGTAGTACTGGAACAGTGCCCGTCACCACCGCCGCTGATCTCGAAGAAGCTGGGCAAGGCCGTCCGTCTGATCGTGTTCATGATCCAGAAGCGGTCGCGGAAGCTGCAGACTGCGATATTGCCGGATCTTCGGGTGATGGTCCGACGTGGCAAGATCTTGGGGAAGTCGTTCAACGACCTCATGCTCCGCCACAACACCGCCCTCGGCTGCACCTCCCACGACGTCCGCATGTCCTTCGTCTCCCCTCGAGAGTACGAGTTCAGCTGCACCTCCTCCCCACCCCACCGCCGCTACTCCTCCTCCCGCCACGTCCCCAGCCGCAAAGACGGCCGTTATTACTACTACAATAAGCACCGTGGCCGTCACGGTAACCGAATCAGTCCCCGGTCACCCGCGTATGACCGAGACGACGACGTCGTTTTGCCCGTCGGGTCGTTCAAGATGTTCAAGGCGGATCAGTCGCCAGTTTCGTCGTCAAGGAGGGTTGTGAAAACGACAGCGAAGGAGCCGGCGTCGTTGTCGTTTAGGAGTGGGTGTAGTAGTGGTGGTGATCTGGAGGAAGGGGACTTTCACGTGGACAAGGCGGCGGAGGAATTCATCCAGAAGTTTTACAGGGAATTGATGATGCAGAAGTGGAATATGGCGCGTGAGGCAGCCGCGGCGGACCGCTTTGTGTGACGCACGCGCCGCCGGATGGGGCGGCGCGTGCGAGTGTAGTAGAGGGGTTTGTGTGATGGGGGTTGTAGCGACGTTAGGGAAGTGAAAACCAAAAAAAAAAAAAAAAAAAGGAAAATGAATATCCAATAGTACCAGCTGCTTAATTTGTGTTGTCTGTTACGTTGATGTACAGTAAGAAAAACTTATATTAACTGTTTTTAATGCAGTTTTTTTAACCGTCGAGGTTTTTTATGGTTATTTTTGTTTTCAATTATCTTTTTTTTTTTTTTTACTCTTTTCAGTTTTGGCTTGGATTTTGGAATTTTCCAAGAAATGTCCAAGTATAGACGGATATGAAAAGCTCGGTTAACTTTTGGCCTTTTTTTTTTTTTTTTTCCTACATGCAAAAAGAGTCATTTGGAGTCGGGCTGTTCTCTTTTTTTTTTTTTTTTTTTGACTTTATATCTAATTTTCATTATTTTTTTTAAATTTTACTATTTTAATCATTTCTAATCTCTAAAACAAATATTTCATTTTCTCCTGTAGGAACCCCAAGTACCCTGAGTACTATGGCATCCGTCGAGCTAGTTTCCAGATAGGTTTAAGTTTTGGCCGTCTTCATGACTACAGGACCATATTATGCAAATAGAATGAGGGTTAGAGAAGGATATAATCATGTATATGCATGAAAATATGGTTAAAAAATGTCTCTTTCAAAATAACTTCAAATTTTAATGATTCATTATTTTTTTTTTTTTCTCTCAAAATCAGTTATTTTGTATCAGTCTCCTTACCCTAATATACAAGCGAACATAGAACTTTAAAATACTTCAGATGCCAACGCTGAATTAAAATATTGAATATGATTAACTGGAATTTTAACATTTGAGCTTGACAATAACAAGTAGAGTAGAAATTTGGTTTCACATGCTCAACAAATAAAGAAAATTTGCTCAAACATTATCATATGCTCTCCGATTATAAGCTCGTCAAAACACATAAATTGTTTAGAGACGTTTAGCTTTTTGTCATAAAAGTCCAAGTAACGAAGTCTATGAATGGTATAAATAACGGTTGGGTTCTAATAAATTTTTCTTCTCCCGCTTTTGAGGAATGGTTTTCGTGCAGTTTTACGTACCTCACATTAAAGTTGACAGTTTAACTGTCGAGAACTCGAAGTGTATCTATTCTTTTTTTTTTTTTTTTTTTTGTGGTTTATCACGGTCGAATGATTACACCTATAAAAAAGAAGAAGAAGAAGAAAGGAAATGATTACGTACTAATTGATAATCTCAGATTCTGTCTATCAATTTCAAGATAGATAAAGTTTTTTTTTTTTTTTTAATAAAGTTAAAAGTAAGTCACGGTTGTTTCTAGCGGCTGTGGGAAGAGATACAAATGATATCCCACTCATGGTGGTCTTGTTTGGTTGGAAAGAGTTGTGAACAAAGTTACATAAAAAAAAAAATCCTAATTTAGCGTCTACTTAGTGACTTGTTGGATTGAAACATTACAAAGCCTTATTTAAAAAAAAAAAATCACAAAGTCTAATGTAATTACTATCTTCCATTTTCTTTCTAAATGCTAACTTAATTTTTAAAATTGAATGAGGGATCAAGAACATGGTTGTATTTCTAATTTAAGGAGGAAAGAAAATAAGAAGGAAATAAAATAATAAAACAACCTAGGTGAGATAAATAAAAATAAATCCCCTCAAAAATCAAAAAAGAAAAAGATAAATAAAGGGAGGACCATTGTGATTTTATAGTGTTTGGTATTGATTTATTGAGAGAGAGATATATAAATTAAGGTATCACTTATTTAATTTATATTTTACTGTTTTTTCTTATAGCAAACAACCATTGCTTATTGTTACTTACTGTTCCTCGAGAACCTGGTACCAGATAAGGATTTTCAAATTTCAACTTCAAGGGTTTCAAAATCTTTAAACGTCATGCTAACAGCTAAGAAGTTCTTTCCCAAATATCTGAGACTGAATAAATTCGAGTACATCTAGGTCAATGGACACGTGGCATAGATTAAAGATGAACAGATCTAATATTTGCGAATATTCAATACTTGTAATTTAAATTTTGAATGAAGGCAACATACTATAAAAAGGACTTGTATGCCCCATAAAAACCATAGTGACTATTTTATATACTCAAGAACTTATAGTAATTCAAGAGCATTCATTGTAATTTGCTTGACAAATAATAAAATCATTCCCTGAGAGGTCCTAAAAGAAGACGTATCATTTGCATTAAAAGCAAATCTCTATAAAAATTTTGATGTCATTTACTTATTTTTCTTTTAACTTTTACTAATTTTTTGCATCCACACTCGTTAATAGCATCATATTCGACTTTAGTTTTGTTAGACGGATTTCCACCATCAGCACTTACAATATTCTTTTACTAATTCTCTCATCCCTCTCCATCCTTCCACATTTTTCTCACACTCAATATGCTCAAAACTTTTGTGTATATCTACAATATTTTGAAATGTTGTGCAATGTGCAGGGAGTTAACTATAATGTTACCAAATAATATGCTGAAGAGAGCTAACTATGACGTTACCAATGTATATGTTTGGAGGTTCAACAATATATATAAATACATAGATGCCTAGAGATAATTGCTTATTATTAAATTTTTAATTGCCAAGCTTAAGTTGAGGTTAATTCAGTTTGTTTTTGAAGGAAAACTTAAGCTGAGTTGGTTTGCAAGAGAACAATATAAAAATTAAAAACCAGGGAAACATAATTCGTTTTAAGTATATGCATGTGGAGTATGATGCTATTAACGAATACCTTGTCAAAGTTGCCCACTAGGAGCATCCATAAAGTGCACAATTGCTTGCTTAAAGTTGAATACCTTTCATCATTTCTATACTTCAATAGGGGATGAAGTTTTGTTATATGCATTAATTTTGTCTCTTAAAGTCTTTGGATGTGTACTACACTTATTTGGGGTTGGCATTCAAATGTCCTCCATCCCAAAAACCTTCTTAAGTTCAAAATGTCTACTCGGGAAAAGTATAGTACTAATGACAAGTATCATTCCAGACCATCTTGGCTCAAATTGAATTTATGAGATTAGGGACATATTTCATAAATTTATAATTACAATGCCTCCAAGGACAATCCACCCACATGTACACACACACACATATATATATATTTAATACATATAATTTCATTTATAAAGAAAGGATGATTCACATTATGGCACTTCAATTGGCGTCCTTAAAGTGTTCAAATGATTACAACTGCACTATGAATCTTATTTTAATTAGCCGATAATTTATTTAACTTGCATCTATTGTAATTAGGCTGGCCCAAGCATACTTTTCTTTTTCCCCCTTTTTCATAGTTTACTATTTTGTGTGTGTGTGTGTGTGTATAAATTTGTTGTCTTTATCATCCTTTTATTTCTTGGAAAATTTTCATTGTGGGTGCGGGTGCATATTTTTTTGCTGTGTTTTCAGGAATGCAAAACAAAAAAAAAAACATATATCTAAAATATTATCATATTTATAATAATTTTAAGATTTTTATTATCTTATAATATCAAATAAAAATGATTTTAGAATAAAAATCTAGATTATAATGTAAAAATAATAAATATATACACTAAAAGGACTGTTTGTTCCGCTCTCTATCTTTATTTGTTTCAGAAGCCGGCTTGAGCTTGGGAAAGAGTGACATTCTTGGTGGGCTTTTAATTTGAGCTTCGGTGGTAGATGGGCCTACAACTCACAAGTCGTGGACTTGTAAACGAGTGATTGGTAGGACAGAATTAATACACGGATTATTGGATGAAGAATAATGATATCGCATGTTTAGATGGTTGTGGTTGTTGTTGTTGTAGTTTTCTAAAAATGGGAGTTATTGGCGTCATTTAGTCCTTATCTCTTTTGTCTATAAAATTAGCATCCGTTTGGTACACACTTTGTTTACATTATATTTAAATACAATGCAATTTTCTCTCAAATACAAAAGCATTTCATTCAAATACCAATCACATCACATTTTAAATACAATACAATCACTATTTATTATTTCACTTTTTCTATTACTTTTATTAACTATATTATATATTCTCTCTCTCCCTCCTTTTTTTCTCTCTACTTTTACCTATCACGTCATATATTTATTATTAAAATATAATTCAAATATTTTTCACCCAACGAGGCCTACGCTAATACTTTTCCTCTAAATATAAATTGCATTCAATGCATACGTAATGCAAATACAATACGTTCACCAAATGAAACCTTAATCAAGGTATCTACTAATAAGAACACAGAAGATCTTTTACAATTCTATTTAAAAAATTGACTTAATATCACTCTTCTCGGATCATAAATTCAATACTTATTCTTTCGACAAGAACCTTAAGGTGAAGTTATAGAATTTCGAATCTTTAATCCAGTATGAGAAATGAAGAATGAAAGGCATCCTGAGGGTACTGATTTGGTATTTTTATTTTAAATCCCAAGCTAAATTTCAGCCCTTTACTCTTTCATTACTTTTGGATCTATAACTGCTACTTCTATAGTCAACTTTGGTAAACTATGGGGGTTCGATCACCACCTGCACACTAGCATAAAGAGAGATCAAAGAAGTTTTTGGAATACTTGCTTGTTTGGATTGAACTGAAATAGGTTTGTTGTCCATTAGAAATTGGACAATTCTATTCAAGGAAAGTAGACTATAACTCTAGTTAAAGGAAACTCGCTTGCATTTTAGCCTTTGAATTGTCACATGCACTTCTGGGATCATACACATAAATTTATGAAATCTACTGCCCCCACAGGTTCACAACACAGGTGCTATTTTGAGTATTGGTTTTTATGGTCTTCAAATTATTATTATCGAGGTAGTTACATTTACAATTATTGTTAATAATAATATTTTACAAAACTGTGGTATAAGGTTTAGAATTCAAATCCTTTCAGTTTACACCTAAAAAAAATTTTTGAAATTTAATAGATGAATGGCATAATTTTCAAGTTCACACAACACCTAAAGTACTAAATTTAGAACTCTTTTAAGAAAATTTTGTAGAACACCAAATGAGAGAGAAAGGGACCTAATTGAATTGGATTGAGATTTGTGAGGTAGAGAATTTGGCAGGAGAAGGAGCAAAAGAGAGATCAATAATGTAATATGTGTTGGGAATGCCCTAAGAGAGAAATACATTTAAGATGTATTTAAATTATTTTGAATTGAATAATAATATATTTAAAATTTTTTATTATATCATTGTTATATTATCCTCATTCTTATTTACATGTTAAAATAAATAATAGTAGATATGACTCATTGACTACTTAGTATTTAAACCATTAAAATATTGCATATAATGGATTTTATATGCGAAAAGATAATGTTTTAAAGTAAGTAGTCTAAATTTATAATCCATATTCTATAGGATTAAAGTAACCATCTAACTCATATGAAGACCATTATGTTGTCTAAATCCAATTGGAGATGATTTGTCTTGACCGTCAGGAGCCAGCTGACTTTTAAGTAAAGATATAAATATATTGTCTAATGGTGGTGATATATAAGACTTAAACCAAAGTATAATTAATATATGAAATCTGCTTGAATAGATTAATTCACTTTTAACATTTATTATGCAATAACCTTAATTCTAAGTAAGCAAATAATTTTATGTATATAAATTGTTTACTTTGATATTTTAAAAAGCGTATCAAAGTAGTAAGCTATTAGATTGGTTAGTTGGGAATATGACTTATATATAATGTGAGATTTGTTTATAGATATGAAATTATAACTCTAATAAAGAATATAGGTTATCCTCTTAATGGTATTATACAGGATGTGAAAATCGACAAAACCTTAAGTCATTTGCTTGACAAATAATTTATTATTTACATGCAATGAATAATCATTTCCCTATTAGATATATAATAGATTTTTAGATAGTATAATCAAAAGGTTAAAGGGACTTTGACCTTAAATTGATTATAGATATCATACGAAAGTATTACATATATGACAAGATCATTAAACTGTAATTATACACTGACTTATGTAAATAGGGTACCGAATAATTTATGTAATAAGTTATTGAATAATTTATGTAATGATTTTTAATTTTTGCCCCGGTAAATTTACCCAATTTATCCTAACAATATGATGGGGGCTAAAGGGAAATCATGGGCTTCCACGACTTCTAGCTGTCGGCCCATTTTCATTCTTCTTGATCCATGAGCTCTCATGGTGGAATTCAACTTTATTCAAAATGACAAAGTTGTTACATACCTAATCAGAAGATGGCCAGAAATTTCACCAAAAAAAAAAAAAAAAAGGCAAGAAAATGCATTTTGCACCTTAAATACAATCTTTACCCTTCGTATAGACGGTTGGGGAAAAAAGTTCAACTACCGAAAAATAAATAAATAAATAAAATCTGGTGGTTATATATAATTTAATATTTAATTGTATATTGACTATATTCAATCTTATGACATTTAATATTAAAGTCTTGAGTTCGAATCTTTTCATCATTTGTTAAAAAAATGGACGAGGTTTATGATACTCAACGTGAATTACAAATTACAATGTTTATTTATGGGAATAGAATATAACCAATGTTAATTTATTTAAATAGAATATAAAATCCTTGCTCTTTATTATTTGTTTTTCAGTCCATGTTATTCAAGAAGGCTTATCTAAGTTGTGGCATGGATTGATGACAAGGAATAATGATAGGCAATCTAGTTAGTTATATTAAAAACTAAACAAATATTGATGGGTGTGATTAGTTTGAAAAAGTCTGTGTATATCACTGTTTTAAGACTTTTTTTTTTTTTGTAATATTTAAAAATTTTCTAGTATTTTTACGATGTTTCCTCTTAAAAAAAAAATGAAATCTATTTTTCAAATTTGTGATCCAAATAGAAGGCTAACTGTGATTAGTTGCCGTTAGTATTTCGGACTAAAATGCCAGTATATGTTAGCTACTACTAAGCTTGGAAATTTTTGATCTTCTTTTTCTTATCTGATTTTAGCTTTGTGTTTTGTGGTGTTTGTAATCCATATTTACACACATTGATTGATTGGTAAGAGGGTAATCTGGCGGTCCTCTAAGGTGATTCGCCAGCACTTGCATTGGATTAGCAAATGTGTACAAATTACCAACATTTAAATGGAAGAATCATTTATGAACAGTGAGAGGCTGTCATGTGGAAGCCTTGTTATAGTCACGTTACAGGTCCAAATATTTATGTATACTAGTCGATTAACATCCACCCCGTTTGTGTAGAATACACAATATATGTATATTTGAATGTCAAATTCCATTGTGTTTAGACTCGTATATTAGAATATTTGTCTATCTTGTTCGTTTGGATAATATGTCTAAATCTGATCATGATCTAAAAAAAATCAAAAAGTTATTTGGTTAAAATTTATCATTTTCTGTTTCTATGTTAGATATTAAAATATTTTTACATCTAAAAAGATTTTCTATGTTAGATATTAAAATATTTTTACATCTAAAAAGACTTTTCATTCTCTTTTTGAACTTATTTTAGTTTAAATTTAGAATAATTTTTTTATTCTTATTCACTTTTTTATCTTATTTTTAAATAAGTTTAATTTTGCCAAACATTTTTTTTTATTCTAAAAGTATAAAGTTTTTACCAATTTAAATATAATTTTATTTCTGAACTAAAAATACTTTCTAATCTCAAATAAGATACCTTTTCCTTTTTAAAAATAGATAATTAATCTAAATGGATTATTTTAAAAATAAATATCTCATCAAAACAGATATACTTACAAGAAAAAAAAGTATAAATATAAATTCATATAAAGCGTTTCTACAATCAATCAAATTAGGACATCGTGATTCTAAATTTCTTGATCTCTATAAGATTTCTCATCGATCAGGTTATTATATTCATTTACTCCATGTTACAACATCAATTCACTAGACTCTCTATAGAGCTTGAGTTTGGGAAGTCGTAGGTTTGATTTCGAGTTGTGTAAAAGTTTAACATTTAAAACAAAAGCAACCTCACCGACCGTTCTTTTACCGTTACAAAATATATATATATATATTTTAAAGCAAACTGTAATGTTATTTCGTAAAAGCCTACTGGAGTTACTAGGAAAACAAGTAATCAAACTTTCAATTACCTACATTTGCAAAAACATTTCAATTAACTGTTCTTAAGTTTCCCATTGTTGAGCCTGCTTATTTGTGTTTTGTCTCACGGTAAGAATGTACTTCTAATATTAAGGTTTTTGATTTTTTTTTTTTTAAGACTTATAATGTTAAGTCTTCTATCCACATGTTAAATAGAAAAATAAAGTAATTTAATCACTCACCAACTTTTTCTGTTTTTGTCTTGAACGTGAAAATCACCTACTTAATTAGTTACTAAAGGGTCGTTAGGCCTGATCCACTCTTGTAATTTTTTTTTTTTTCCCTCTTTTCTATTTAATTATGTGAGCATGGGAAATTTTTGGTAAGGCTTTTTTTATGATAACATATACAGATCAAAATACGTGCAATATTGAATTATCAAAAACCACCAAACATGTGATAGTAATAGTCCTGTAATTCAGTGAGTGACTATTCGGTTTTTTGTTTTTGGGGTTGAATGGTGTATTATCGTTAACTTGTCTAGGCCTACTGGCATTGATTTTGGCAGCTAATTTTAGATTATTAAAAAATCTACGGTAAGTTATGTGTGTTTAGTAAACTTTCCTTTTGTCTAACAAATTCTAAAAACTATTACAGTATAGTAAAATTTGATAAACAAATCATGGTTGCTTCTACATAACAACTTTAACTGTTATTGTATAAGTTTACTAAAATATCCTTAATGATAAATAATAATTCTAATCTACGTGTCTCCGTAACATTATAATTTCATATAAAATATTATTGTATAAAATTTAAAATTCTTTTCTTTTGAAAAAATAATTACAAGGGTTTAACTTTTGTGGAATACAACTCCACATGTAAATATGATGAGTATTTTTATAAAATTATATAAAGAGTTAATATTAAATTAAAAGAGAGATTATAACATCAAACAAGATAGATCTAATAGTTAAACTATGAAACATAATGTAATATATAATTGTAGATTTAGCCTAATTTAAAATTGTACATTATAATTTTTTATTATATTTTATTTTATTTAAAGAAAACTTTTATTATTATATTTTTATATGTGCTTGAAAATGATAGTAAATATTTAAAAAATGATAGTAAATATTATTGTTATATTAATTATTCATATTTTACACGAGAAAATATTAATATTAGAATACCTCATCCATATGTTTAGGTGTTAAAAAAATAGAAAATATATTTCTTTTGTCTTTATACATTTGTGTAGTAATTTTCTTCATAATTTATCGAACATTTATGGGGTGCACGGAGAAAAGTCTCCAAACTCAATTTTAAAGAATCTTTATTGTTTTTTTTTAACCACACGACCACTTTTATTATTTATATATCTAAAACGTTATAATAAATTTTAAAATTTAAAAGTCTATAATTTTACATATACAAGTTTAAATAAGATGATTTTTTTAAATTGCATAAAATTTCGAGAGAAACAAAATAATATCCACATTGATAATTTTTTTCTAAATAAATTTTTAAGATTTTATATTTTTTCACTCTAAACAGTTTTTTTCCAAACACATTTTTTAAAACTTAGAGCCTGTTTAGGGGACCAAATTTTGGTTTTCAAAACAATTTTTTTATACTTTTTTACCTTATCATCATTTTACTATACACATCTCTAAAATATTGTAATAAACTCCAAACTTTAAAAATATATAACTTTACGTATATAAATCTAAATGAGATTTTTTTTAAATTACATAGTATTTTAAGATAAATAAAATAAAATTCATATTTATAATTTTTCCGAATAAATTTTTATTTTTTTATTTTAAACAAATTTTTTTTCTAAATATATTATCTAAAACTACTTTTTTCTAACAAAAAAATCTCCAAAACTTCCCACATGCCTTCGTTTTTCTTCAATCTAAAAAATATATCTTCAAAACTCCTTTCAAATGGGCCTTTAAATTCTACTTTTAATACTTACAAATATTAAAAAAAATGATCAAACACGTATATATTTTTAAATACAATAAGTTTAACTTAATCCGGATACATCAAAAATTTTCAGAGCACAACAGCATCATAACTTTTAAAAGCGAAGTTCCAAAATAAATAAATAAAACTTTCAGAGCGTGCGGGCCCCGTCTTTGAGAAGACATATGGCTGTGATAAAAATAGTAAAATCAAAAATTTCAAGCTCTTATCTAAACCCAATGGTACCTGCCGAAAGGACAAACAAAACGATTTCTTTTTGGTCTTTTTTCCATATGGATTATTTGGTTTTGTTTTTTTGCCCGTAGTATCCTTTTTTTTTTTTTAATCCAGTTTTGTTTTGTTTTTTTTTTTTGGCCTAGTGCTTATTTTGGGTTCTCATCATTTGGTTAATCGGTTGTTCTTATCAATGGTAAAACATTCAAGCGGCTAGTTGATATTTATGGTGTGTTTAATACACATATTTAAAGTGCATTACATTTAAATGTAATGTAATTTTTCCCCAAATACAAAAGCATTTCATTCAAATACCAATTACATCACATTTTAAATTCAATATAATCACTATTCAATATTTCACTTTTTTTGTTAGTTTTATTAATTACATTGTATATTTTCTTTCTCTCTCTTTTTTTTTCTTTACTTTTACCCATCACATCACATATTTATTATTAAAATACAATACAAATATATTTCACCTAAATATATATTGTATTCAAATACAATGCTAATACTTTTCCTCCAAACATAAATTGCATTCAATATATTGCATTTAAACGCAATGTAAACGCAATGCTTTCACCAAACGAACCATTAGTGTTTTTTTTTTTATCTTCCATTTGTGCGATACGATAAATGTCATTTTTGTGCTCATCATTTCAATTTATTAATGAAATCAATTGTCTATTAGTATTGAGTATTTTTTTTTATAAGAAAAGACTTCATATATGAATGAATGATTATATTGTCTTTTATATTCTTAATATATTTTCTCTTAATAAAGTAAATACACAAGAGTAGGGGTGAAAGATTATATTGTCTTTCATATTCTTAATATATTTTCTCTTAATAAAGTAAATACACAAGAGTAGGGGTGAACATTGGGTGAGTTGGGTGGGTTTTTTAGAATTTTTAACCCAGAGAATTTTCAATCCACCCTATCAAGTTTGTGTGGGTTGATTTCAAATTTAACTCACCCAATTAATCCAAAATTTAAAATCCACCCACCCAATTAAATTTTAGGTGGGTTGGGTGGGTTAATCGGGTTGGACATAATTAAAAAATAAAAAAATAAATATGACTAATCATTCAATTAAAAATAAGAAATATATGAAAAAAAAGATAATTTTCAGCATAATATTAGTATTATAAAACTCCAAAATTATCTCATAAGTTATAAATCAATATAAAAATAAAATTTATGAAAAACAAGTTTAAATATAAAAGTTGTAAACTAACAAACAAATAATAATAAAATTTCATGCAATATAAAATATAACTAATTGTCAAGTAATTAATGTAAAATATAAGACAAATACTATATATTATGAGGTATGAAATATATTTATTTTTACATATTAATAGATTGGGTGGGTTCGGATTAAGTTGGGTTTAAAAAAACTCAACTCAAACCCACCTAATTAATAGTCAGGTTGGGTGGGTTGGGTTGATCTCTTGATCAGGTTGGTTAGGTTCGAATTATAATGGATTGGGTTGGGCGAGTTTGTCGGGTTCTTCGGGTTGTTGGGGTTGTTGGGTTTTTTGTTCACCCCTACATAAGAGGGACAAATGTAGTGCTACAAGTAATTCTGACCCTAGTAAGAATCAGATTTCTTTTGTGTAAATTTGCTAATAAAAGTAGCAAAGCAGGAACTGAAATATACAAGGTTCAGCCAAAAAAAAAAAAAAACTGAAAAATAAGGTTAAAGCTCTAGTATATTACAATTAATTATTCCTTGAAGTGGTTTTTCTCGAGTTTATACTCTTTGTGGCTGGTGCATTAATACTAATACTAATAATTAACAATAATAATAATGGTTATTATTGTTGTTGTTATTATTATTATTATTATTTTGAAGGAAGTGGTTGATGCATGATTCATTAATATGACTATAGGGTGGAACTATAATATCAAATCAGAAGTATCATGTGTTAATTTTGACAAATGTAATGAAGAATAGAAAATATGTGGAATAAATTTGCATTTTTTAAACTGAAATGATAGAATTTGAACTCTGATTTTTAAGTAAAGTTAGGTAGGAAATTGATAGAATTTTATTTATTTATTTATTTATGCTTGGAGTTCAGAAGTTATACATTAACTTGTGCTACTCGAGTGAAATTAAACCAAAAAAAAAAAAAATCATTTCGCAAAAACTAATTCAATGATTAATTTGACACGATAATGTTGATCTAACAATGAGACATTTAAAGTTCAATATTTAAGATAAGGCTTCTGTCATAGTTGAAATTTTATGAAATTGCCAAAGAAAATTCATACGGTGCCTGAGGTATAAACTTCAAAGAATCAATTGATTTTAGGTAGTGAATCTCCTAGGCCATTTAATTAAACGACTATATATCAAATTTTTGTTTCTATTTGGGGAAATGATAATGCATTTATTCCAGCATTAATAAGCTGGTAAAGTTAATTTCTTAAGTTCACTAATGCTATTTTTTGCAGAGTGAAAAGGGGAGAGAAAGGAAGGAGAGATTTTAGGCTACGTTTGGTTGGAAGGAGAAAGAGGAGAAAAGATAGAAAGAATAGGAAATATAAGGAATAATTAAAAAAATGATTCTAGCTAATTGTTTAATTATTATATTGTTTATTAGTACAATTTTTTAATAATTTCTTTTAAGGGTATAATAGACTTTTAACTTAAAAGTTGATAAAGATTATTGGATCTTTCCATCAGTGGATGGATTAAATTTTAATGGATTCGGAGAAAGACTACATCCCTCGTTTTCTCCTCTCAATCCTCCCTTCTTTCTTACCTAACAAGGAATTGAGTTTCTTTTTCTATCACTCTCCGTCTCCTCCTCTCCCTCTTTTCAACCAAGTATACCCTAAGAAGAAGAGAAAATAGGAAGAAGAGAGTGGTACATCGAGTAAATAAGGAAATGAGAAAGAAAATAGAGGTATTTTCTCTTATGATATTCGGTATGTAATCTCTCTGATTTAAAATATATTAAAATTATGATATTTTGAAAGATTTGAAATCCCTCTCATTTTCCCTTCCTTCATCTTTTCTCTTTTATCAAACAATCATAAATATCAAAATCCTACCACTAATCCCTTAGCCCTTTTCTTCCTTTCCTTTTTCTATAACACCCATTCAGTGGGATGTCACAGTTCATTATTTTTACATAATATTAAAGCAGAAAATAATAAAGGTCTTACGTTAAGCATATATTTATAATGAATGTCAAACATTAATCAAAGTAAAGTTGGAATAGATTTTATATATATATAACTTAAACTGAAACATCACTTCTTATTATAAATTTAAACTTGAAAACACTAAACATTATAAATTTTATGATGACAGAAATATAATTTGAAGGAACTTAACAAATCCATAAAACCTAAGCAAATTAAAGGAAAAATATATTCGAACTCTAAATATCACCGTAATTGAAAACCGAATTTAAAAATACTTAAGAAAGCAAACTAAGGTTCTATCAAATCAGAAAGTCCAATAACTCACTTTACCATTACGCACACATCCACGCCAAATATCCACCGAACTTATGATTTGCCTTTATCTTTATCTACAACGTACAAAAATCCTAATAAGTAATTTCTTAATAAATACATCTATATTATCACAAAAATATTAGGTTCGTATTTTGATATAAACGAACTTTCAAAACATATATTATATAATATAACATACAAAAATAATAATAAATTTCATGCTTTAAAACGTATAAGAATACATATATTTTAATTATTACTGTTATTTATTATATTGGGCTCTAAACAATGTAACAAAGTGCATAACCGTGATATACATGAGTTAGCTAGAATCATTGTCCATTGAGGCAACTATCAACTTACTACAATGGCAAGTATGACTCAAACACCTTTTACGAATTGCATGCAGTTATGTGAAAACTATCACGGAGTATGTACTTTCTAATTACCATTTTACTATTTTTAATATTATAATGAACTTTCATAATTAAAGAGATATATCTTTATATACATCTATAAACATAAAACTTTCTCTTATAAAATTTTATTGAAACTTTAATAAAATAAACAATAATAATGAAGTAACACGATTTATAAAACCTACATCAATTATGAAACATAATCAAATTTAAACCAACATGTTTTAATGAGATATATATTTTTCTTGTTTAACAAACTTATTATATTCATTAGTTTAGTGATGTGATATTTTGGAATCTTGATATACTCAGTTTTAAACCAAATAGCCCCCAAAGTATAATCCTCCACTCAAGTTGGCCTTTAATTTGTTCGAAATTGTTCAAAATGCCACCTGATATATAGAAAATCGTTAAAAATATCTATTCCGTTTATACCCTTTACGTTTCCAATTTAATGGAATGGGCATTTGAATGATTCTATATATTAGAAGATACAACGACTAGTTTAGAAAAAAATAAGAGACAACTTAAACGAAGATCTATAATTTAAAGCTATTTATAAAAATAATCCTTAAAAATTATAATAAAATTATGTGTGAATTTAAATTTTATATCTTGTAATAAAATTACAAGTGAATTCATTGTTAGATCATATCCTTAACTGCAAACTTGCATTTGGAATGAAATTATAAATTTGGAGTTGGTTGACTAATTTAAAGATTAATTATTATTTTTACTAAACTTTTAGAAAATAATAAAATTTAATCGAAATTTTTAAATTGAATTTTTGTTCTAAATGCATTTTATATTATTTTTGGGATGTACAAAATTTGACATATTATCTTGAAAGAAAATCGCTACTAATAACACCAAATCTAGCGTATATCAACCACAAATAAATGCAACTAATCAAAGAATTACAAAGAATAAAAATTACCGTTTTACAACAAGGTAATAAAACAACAAAAATTTATTCAAAAAAATAAAAAAAAATTAAAAGACAAGTAAGAACAAGTAAAAAAAAAAAAAGATTTTAACACTAGGCAAGTTTGTGGTAGGGTATGTTTTTATACCCTACTAAAGGGGTACATTTTTAAACTGTTATATGAATTTTTAATAACTAAGATAAAACAATTAAAATAAACACTAATATATAGGATTAGAAAAAAAAATTTTAAAAAAATCCATAATACCTTTTCTTCTTCTTAATTAGTGGAACCGTACTGTCGTCGGGAACCAAATAAGTCGCTCCAAATAAATCGCTGATCTTGTCACCCAAAAGGGAGGGAGCTAGAGCTGATCTCATCGTGGGGGGATGTGGTCGATCTTGTTATCAAGGGTTAAGAGACGATGATAAACAAGAGTGCATTGGTGTTGAAGATATCTTCATGGTCGTTGTCATAAGTCGGAAGTAGGTGATTTCAAATCGCGCGATGGATGGTCATATTGAGATCGACTCTAGAGTAAACATTGAAAAATCAAACCTGTTCAACTGTTCTAGTTTAAGCTACCATTGCCGTTGCCATCGTGAGCTCGATTAATAACGAGAATCATAAGTCCCAATGAAAGAATCAGGAATGCTGGCAGAGAAACAGACTGGATGCGAGGAAGTCACCAACTGCAATCAACTTCATTGACTACGTCATCATTCTACTAACGGCTTTATCGTTGCCGTTTTGGTCTTACTGGATTCTTACGAAGAGCTACAACAGTATATGTTAGTTCTGATATATCTTATTTCATGACCATTTATTTTATTACATTATCATTATAAACCCTTAGATTATCCCTTTTTAGTGATATATAAAACCTTACCTTACTACATACTTTCCCTAAAAACACATATGAAAATTTAATAATCCATAGCTATAGTGACAAGTGATTGCCACCATCTCTCTTTCTCTCTCTCTTGGAGTGAAATCTAGAATACTTTTTTTTTTTTCCCTCTTATTCATTTCCCTCCACAGATATCCAAATTCCCTCTTTTTTCTTTTTAGTTTTTACCCCCCGACCCTAAATTTTTTTTTTCTATATTTAATTTTATAATTAAAAAAAATCTAATCTATGTCTCTCCACTTTCATTCTTCTTCATCTTCTTCTCAGTTTCTCTCGAGAACACTCTGATCGGTCTTTTTTCCTCATCCGAAGTTTCCAGAAGCTTCATGAATATTCTTCGTCTTCTTCGCCTCGCGGCCTTCTCTCTCTTCATGGACCATCAACTGCCCTACCATGCCTGAGCTGCGTCGCCGAACACGCAGAAATCGGACAATCAATCGTAACCCTAACAGCCCAATCGACGAGCCGATTGCCGAGCGGGTGCCGCCGCGGAACCCGACGAACCGCCGGGGAAGAGGACGGAGGCTGGCGAAGAACGACAGAAGGAGAGAGGCGAACGCGAACGCGATCGGGGCTGCGATTCGCGAAACGACGCCGTTTGAGCGGGAGGAAGAGGAGAGGGAGAGGGATTTGAGGGAAGGAGGAGGAGAGAGAGGCATGGACGAGTACGATAGCGGTGGCCGGAGCGGCGATAAGGGCGCCGCAGCCGAGGATGAGGGCAGCACTGCTCCTCTTCCCGAGAAGGTAGCTTTTTATATGTGTATATATATGTGTTTTGCGAAGAGATTGACTTTTTGTTTGGATGATGGGCAAAAGAGGAAGAAAGGAAATGAAAAGAGAGTAAATGTGGTTTCTCTCTCTCTCTCTCTCTCTCTCTCTCTCTCTCTTCTTTTATTATTTTTTTCGTGTTTATTGTTATGTGCGTTCATTTATTTAGTAGATTTTCTCGAGTGAGAAGAATAAATCAAATGAAAAATTTTTCTGATTTTGCATCTTCCTGATGATCTCATTGCAAGTTTTTATTTTTTGTTGAACAATGAAGATTATGTAATTTTGACTTGAGTTTTGATCATGAAGGGTAAATTTATAATTCTCATAGTAGATGTTCAGAATGCAGCTTACTATTTTGTGAAATCTCAGGGGAAAGTTTCATTGATTTTATTTTATTTTTAATTTTTTGGATTTCATAACAACAGGTCCAGGTAGGTGGTTCTCCAATGTACAGAATAGAAAAGAAATTGGGAAAGGGAGGCTTTGGACAGGTTTATGTTGGTAGACGAGTTGGTCCGACAAATTTGAACGAAAGAACTGGCGCCGGAGCTGTAGAGGTTTGACATTATTCATATTTCGGTGTATTTGCTGAATTTTGTGCTCAGTGATGGTTGTTATGTTTACTTCTTATTCATTTGATCTTTATTTTTTCAGGTAGCCTTAAAATTTGAGCATAGAACTAGTAAAGGATGTAACTATGGACCGCCATATGAATGGCAAGTTTACAAGTGAGGCCCCCACCTTCTCGTTATACTTATATGTCTTTGCGTATTTCATCAGCAGGTCAATGTTCTTGCATGCATATGGTTTTAAGTTTCACTCGCTTTGCTACTTGTCAGTGCGCTTGGGGGTAGTCACGGAGTTCCACGAGTTCATTATAAGGGCCGCCAGGGTGACTACTATGTCATGGTATGCGTTTGTATTTAGTTTGAGAGTTATGATATTAACGTGGCCTTCTAATTTATTGGTAAGAGAATGTGAAGTAACCCCATCTCTTACAGGTCATGGATATGCTTGGACCTAGTTTGTGGGATGTCTGGAATAACAATTCACACACGTAAGCTCTTCTTTGTGTGGTAAATGATAGAAAAAGTCTCATAATCTGGTTCGTTCAATTGAGCTATGCCTGTTATTGTTGATGTCTACTTTTCTTAACTTCAGGATGTCGATAGAAATGGTGGCATGCATTGCTATTGAGGCGATCTCCATATTGGAAAAGATGCACTCTAGAGGGTGATAACTCTAACTCTATTTTGCTTGTGCTATTTTGCGATCTTGGTTTACCAGTTTTCCTTGTTGTTGAACCTGGTTACCTAGTTTTGAGGTTGCTTGGACTTCTGCGGCTGAGGGTGTTGAATGGTTAAATTTCAAATTTCCATCATATAGGCTCTCTATACTGGCCATTGTGTTTGATTATTTAATTCGCTTTTAGATGTTTGACTAAAGAACAATGCTCGGTGATGACTTTGACTGAATTTTATGGATCATTGTTTATTTTGGCTTTTCCAGTATTATGATATTTGTCGTCTTAACAACTTTTGCTGCTTGAGTCGAGGACAGATATGTGCATGGGGATGTGAAACCTGAGAATTTTTTGCTTGGCCCCCCTGGAACTCCAGAAGAGAAAAAACTGTTTCTTGTTGACCTTGGATTAGGTAAGCTGTGGAATCTCGTGTGTTTTCAGAGTTGTTACTTTTAATTTTTACCTTGTATGGAAAATGACTTCTTTTATGTGTTGTGCTTTTAGCTACTCGGTGGCGAGATAGTTCAACAGGCCAGCATGTTGAGTACGATCAACGGCCTGATGTTTTCAGGTGGCCACTGAATAGAGATTGTGCACTATTCGACCAGAAGTTTGCTTTCCTCCCTCAACGGTTGGACAATGGTATCTGATAATTCCTATATTGCAGGGGAACAGTGCGGTATGCTAGCGTGCATGCCCATCTTGGTAGAACTGGCAGTAGAAGAGACGATTTGGAATCTCTTGCTTACACACTCGTATTTCTTCTCCGTGGCCGCTTGCCTTGGCAAGGATATCAGGTTCAGAAAATTTCCAAGTTTGATTTTGGTTATGTTTATACCTAATTTTTGAATTAGACTCTAATACATATGTTTATTAGGGAGAGAATAAAGGATTCCTTGTCTGTAAGAAGAAGATGGCTACCTCTCCAGAAGCTTTGTGTTGCTTTTGTCCTCCACCTTTCCGACAGTTTGTTGAATTTGTGGTGAATTTGAAATTTGATGAAGAGCCTAACTATGCTAAATATATCTCCCTTTTCGATGGGATTGTTGCCCCAAATCCTGATATTAGGCCAATAAATACTGAAGGTGCCCAGAAGGTACGTTTGATGTATTTGCAACTAGGATAACCTAGGACTTTCTTGCACAGACTTCCAAGAATATCAAGAAAAATAAATAGGTCAATTTGGCACTTCAAGGATTCAAGATTTGAATTCAAACGCTTACATAGGAGTTATTAATCACAATATCGACTTTATATATTCATTCTGATTAAAAACAAGTGCAACTTTGAAATGAACATTGTAAATTAATGCCATAAAACAAAGGAGAAATATCATCAAATCTGGTTAGGATAAAATCTTAAAATGAAAAAAGAGGTTGATTTACTGAACTTCAAAGATACTAATCTTGAAGTATTAAACAGATGAAAAAAATTGTGATTTCATACTAATCCTGAAGTCCTAAACAGTAAAAACAAAAAAAAACTATGATTTCATGGTCTATAGCATGTAAACACCTACGGGCACGTCTTTACCATATTGTTATATCTTGGTTTTTAATACATCTAATACCGTATATCTATTGTGAAGCTCATATGTCAGGTTGGTCATAAGAGGGGACGGTTGACCATGGAGGAGGAAGATGACGAGCAGCCAAAGAAGAAGATTCGTATGGGAATGCCTGCAACTCAATGGATTAGTGTTTATAATGCCCGTCGCCCTATGAAGCAAAGGTATGTAATCAAACATGACAAAATCTCCAAGTTGAACTTAGTTTCAAAAGCGTAGTAAGTTGATTATTTTGTCTCTTCGTGTAGATATCATTACAATGTTGCAGATTCGAGGCTCTCCCAGCACATTGAGAAAGGGAATGACGATGGTTTATTTATCAGCAGCGTTTCTTCTTGTTCCAATCTTTGGGCTCTTATTATGGATGCTGGCACTGGTTTCTCAGCTCAAGTTTATGAGCTCTCTCCATATTTTCTTCATAAGGTTTCTTCTCTTCCCTCCTTCCTTGCCCTCTCTTCCATTTGAGTCTACGATGCATGTCTATAATGCATGTAGAATTGTTCGTTATCAATTTTTGTTTCTTAGCATGCACTCACATCTGCAGAATTCACCGTGCTGCATAATTTCTTGACTATTGTTGTTACATTTTTTTTAACACATTGGGTGATGCACTTTATGACCAGCACAATGCTTATAGGGGATCAACTCATGTTAACTAACTATTTTTTTATTAAGGAATGGATCATGGAACAATGGGAGAAGAACTTTTATATCAGTGCAATAGCAGGAGCCAACAATGGAAGTTCATTGGTTGTAATGTCCAAAGGTTAGACTGTTGCAAAAACACGCATATTGTAAAACTAAGTAGTATGTATCTGTCTGACTATGCTTGCTTCGTATAGGAACCCAGTATTTGCAGCAGTCTTATAAAGTGAGTGATTCGTTTCCATTCAAGTGGATAAATAAGAAATGGAGGGAGGGTTTTTATGTTACTGCTATGGCCACTGCGGGAAGTAGGTGGGCAATTGTTATGTCTAAAGGCGCAGGCTTCAATGATCAGGTCTTGTTTAGATTTTAATATTTCTCATCTACTTGGTCAAAACCACGTTTGGTAGATAATAGATAGATAAGATGCATGATTCTAATAACTTTTGTATCTGTCAGGTTGTGGAACTAGACTTTCTGTATCCAAGTGAGGGCATTCACAGAAGGTGGGATACTGGCTACCGCATCACTGCAACTGCAGCAACTTGGGACCAGGCTGCTTTTGTTCTTAGCGCGCCTAGGAGAAAACCACCAGATGAAACTCAAGAGACTCTTCGTACTTCTGCGTTTCCTAGTACACATGTAAAGGTGTGTTGTTAGATTAAGCATTTTTTCTTACTTTTGTCCCGTCTGCCTTTTCTTTTAGGGAACTTACGTTTCTACATGCTGGTGTTGCAGGAGAAATGGGCTAAGAATCTTTATATTGCATCTATTTGCTATGGCCGAACAGTCTCATGAGCTGCCAAATATTTTCCTGCAAATCTGCTGACATGATCTTAACCACTCACCTTCGTGGGACACAAGGCTGCTTTTAGTTATCATTTAATGCTTGGGAAGATAAGATTCTCTTGTGGCAAATTAGTCAGTCATGGCATATGCGAGTTGGTGTATGCTAAACTTTTCTTTAGTGGATTCCATCTCATAGCATATCTTATAGAAACCTGTGCACCGTCTTTCAATTTTGTGGAAAATCTGAGCTAATTTTCATCTGTCATCCCACTGAATGTTCATTTCACCTAATGTTGAAATGCTGTATATTTCTTTTAACAATAGTTTCTCAATTGAAGGCATGTGCACAGGTCATATTTTCATTATTGATGGTATTTTGGGATCATTCAACTATGATTTGCAGTGTATTTCTGGACATTCTCAGCCATTCAGCCCGTGCTTAGCGGTTTTTTTTTTTTTTTTATCTCTATTTACCCCCTTCTGCACCCTCTTGTATGGACTTGAAGATGCATATTAGAAGTCTGAGTTTGACCTCAAAAACAGAATACTGTTGTATACTTCGATGTAGTGGTCTGTAATGGTTTCTAAATTGCTATTTTAATTGCTGTAATTTCATTCATGAATTGTGCCTCCATACAATCCAATCGGTGGTGATGGTGCATAGTTTTGGTTAAAATACTAATCTGATTGGTATAGTATCAGCAGAATGAAACTTTGAATAATTCTCTCTCCCAAAAGGTAAATCACCTACATGGATTTCATGAATTTTGTCACTTGCTATGTATTTGTAATCCTATGAATTATTATTATACGATTGTTGGATGCATTTGGGACCCTATCTATTTCAGGCTACCATTTTTATTTAAGTTGTCTTTTTTTTTTTGTTGGAATGATTGTTATTATCCTTGTAGTTTGATTATTTACACCTGAGTTATCCTTGTGATTCGATCATTTACACCTGACTAGAGGTGTAAAAAGGACTAGTAGTTTGTTACAGAAACAGAAGGAATAAAAAAAAAAAGGCTCTATATTGTGTGTAAGTACTGAATTTTTGAGTGTCATCTGGCGAATGTTGATTTTCATCAAGGTCTTGAAGGCTGAAACGGGGCTTGTGAGCTTCTTTGAACCCATTACAAAGTGAAATTGAAATGCAAAGACAGATCACTCCTATGATACGGTAAGTTGTGAATATGTGAAGTTCTTTACAAAAGATCTGTGATTTTCCTTGTGTGTAATTTTGTAGCTAAATTATCATTGATATGCTTTTTTTAAAATTTGTACATGGAATCAAGGCTATCATCTTGATTTTATTTCGTAGATTCAAACTAGATCTTCATTTTTCTTGTTTTCAGCTTTTCCATTATTATCTTCATAAAATGACAGCCTTTTGTTATGTCTGCTAGGTATTGGTTGAGTGACATGTGAACGTCATACACCCAAGAGGGAAATAGGATGAATTTTAGTGGCTGTTTGGCAGTTTGGTACAAGCAACAATGCCAGAAGTTAAATGGTATGGAATACTTATCCAGAAAATGAGAAATTATTTTGATAGATGCACTTCCAACTTGGATTTCCATGATGTACAAGAGTTGTCTCCTTTTTCTTTTCAAGTTCCTCGTGCATTTTTAGGATGCCTTTTTGATTGCCGTCAATATCTAAAAGGGAAAACTAGACGACAGATACGTGTATATGTTTAGTTTGTTGCTTAACCGAGATGGAGGGATGTTTTGCATACAAATTGAAAGCTTGAGATCTGCTTATATATAATGCAGGGTTCTCCAGAAGTCGAATTAAGAGTTGGAAGTGCTTTGAATTGATGACCTATTTATGAACTAATATTATCCGCTTTTCTCTGGAATGATGATTATGCTGTTTGATTCTGAAAACTTTCGGTGAATGTTACAGAGCATGATATTTGATTCTATGGAATTTTTTTTTTATTTTTTTATCAGGGTGTATATCACCTCTGATCTGATGCAGCATGTGCATTTATGCCTACGGATTTTTCCTATTCTTTAAGGAGGGTGTACATTTAGTATCTCATAAACTCTTTTGTAAATATTGCTTTAGGTTCGGGGAGGAACGGCTTTAAGAGTAATAATATCATTTTTAAGCATTTAGAAAAAAAAAAAAACAAGCGCCATGAGTTGAAGTTCATTTTGTGTTTGAACTAACTCACTTTCTGGTTTTTACGAAATAGTACATTCCATGCGGTTCTTATTGCTACTTTTGTGACCTTGAGTTACTCTTACTGTAGAATAGAAGTAGTGTAACCAATATCTATTTGTGCACTGCACTCCCTTCGATTGTTTTCTCTTATAGTTATGTTCTGTGCTTTTTTGTTTTTTGTTTTAAAATACATACAGGAGAAAAGCTGTTTTTTAAGTAGCACTTATAAACTGGAAAAAGTAGGTGGTGTGAATTTGTGATAGGTTGGAAGGGCAGCTCAAATTTGAGAGATTGGGATTATGCTATTTGATCAAGTTTCAAAATTTCAAATTGGTGTCATTTGGTTTGTTCTTGGAAGTTAAATGAATTTTTAAAAAGAACTTTTTTGCATGTGTGTTCGTGCCTTTTTGTTAAGTTGCATTTTGTTTTCCCATTCAGGACATATACTTCACTTTGGAGCTGGCAAAAAAGGATACATACGGATTGAATTTTGCATTTCTAAAGAAGAGGGGTGACTCATCCATAGCCAACCTCAAGGTGGTTCTTCGGGAGGACTGCTCGGAGTCCTTTCTTTCGTTTTGTTTGTTGTTGTTTTGCTTGAATTAGAGGCTTGAGCGTGTTTTTGGAACTTTTTATATAGTATTTGACGGGTATAGTACAATTTTAATCTGCTGAATATTGAACCAAAGGTCGAGTTCTAGCAGGAAAAAAATGCGAAGGTAGTTCTGGCCGTACATCGTAGTTGTAGAATACTAATCCCATTCACATAATTCAACTTCTCTTGTCTCCAAGTTTTTTATTAAAAAAAAAAAAAACACACAAAAAAAAACATTATTTATTATTGTTAACAATTTAATTTGATTTTTAATAAAGAGATTTTTTTTTTTGAGGAAAGCGTTAAATGAATTGTGGAGATCGTTTGCACGTGTTCATAATAATTTTTCTTAAGCTTTTACTTGGTGATGATTAAAAACTAGTCATGCATGTTTCGTATTTTACTTATCTAAGCTAGTGTTTGGGACACAAATTTTTTTAGCATTGCATTTAAATGTAATGTAATTTTTCTCTAAATACAAAAACATTTCATTCAAATACCAATCACATCACATTTTAAATCAAACACAATCACTATTTATTATTTCATTTTTTTTATTACTTTTATTAATTATATCATATATTCTCTCTTCCTCTTTTTTTTCTCTTTACTTTTACCCATCACATCACATATTTGTTATTAAAATACAATTTAAATATTTTTCTCCCAAACACACATTGCATTCAAATGCAATGCTAATGCTTTTCCTCCAAATACAAATTGCATTTAAATACAATGTAAATGTAATGCGTTCACCAAACGAACTCTAAGATACACTAAACTAATTGTCGAAAACTGACGGTCAAATTGTTATGGTTAAGATTTAATAAATTCTAAACAAAAAATTTAACTAGAAATTCTCGTTTAAGTGAAAACAGTGGCTAGTTACGTGAAAGTGAACTTTGCAAGGTCATGAACTTAATTAGGGAGTCTTAAGACCATTTTAAGTGCGAATTTCAACATTAAATTGAACAGAAAAAAAAGAGTATATTTAACAACGTTATTTTATTTAATGTTGCAAAATTTCATAAATGAAGTAAATTGTAGTTTTTAGTAGTTTTCAAAAAATAATTGAGGTAAATATTAGGTTTTTAAAAAATTTATAATAAGTAATAGATTTATCATGTTAATAATTTTTTATATCAGATTTATTAGGTAAATAATAAATTTGTGTATGAAGTAAATGATACATTTATAAGTTTATCAAATAAATGATTTATTTGTTTTATTAATATATTATTTTTTTAGTAAAATTTATATTTATATGATAAATTTATTATTTATTATAAATATTTTAAAAACTTGTTATTTCCTTGAATTAGTTTCTGAAAATAGTTATTTATTATTTATCATAATTTCCCTCACATGAGGAAATTAATTATATGTTTCAACTTTTTCTTCACAAATGTAATCTTTTATTAGTAATCAAAATGACAAATTTTTTTTTTTCAAACACCTTTAATAAGAGAAGGAAATATATGCAAAAATACACTTTATTTTGGGGTTGTGGAAAACGTTTGTCATCCAGTTTATTACCTTGTCAAATTTATGTCGAGACATTTTAAACGTGAATTAATTTTATATTTATAATTTTATATCATTGAGCGGTCAATATCATTTAATAATAAAAGTACTCAAAAAAAATTTTAAAAATCCAAAACCAAAAAAAAAATGCAAAAAAGGGAGAAAAATAACTTTACACATGAAAAAAAGTTTTGCTTTGCTTTTTTTTTTTAAATTTAAAATTGTCTCTTTTTCTGAAGGTATCTCTATCATTGTCGTAGTGATTGAAAGTTTACCATTGTGAAACACATTAAAATTATCCTAATATATTTGATGGGGTTAAAAAAAGATGATATAATTTATAAATAAACTCAGAATACAAGATATATAAATTTGTCATAAAAAGGCGCTCATATATCACCCCTGTTCGAAATGAAAAATTAGGATAAAAGTTTTACTTTGGATTTTTTCAATTAATTATGCAAGACTTCTTTGGAAGTTCAAATAATAGTTAATTAAAGTTTCGTCGTATAGTTATGAAGTCGAGAATGGCAGCAGTTCTTGTTTGGCAAGAGCTATTTGAAGATTCTTCCAGCCAATCATTTAAGAGTAATGCTATGAACCCAATGAATTTCTTGATGCAATTTTTTAATATTAATTAACGAAAATTTAATTTTAATTATTTATTAGTAAAGTGCCCAGCTTTTGATCAATAACCCTTGTTTCCTTGGTATATTTAACAGGACAAATATTAGTTTACTCATTCGACTGTCAAATCAGATCTTTTAGCCGAATACCCTTCTTACAGGTGAAAACAATATAATTAGAACAATCCCCCACCATATAAACACTACATATACAGAAATCATCATCAGCAAGGGTAAACTTGCAAGTTGTTGTGAACCTTTGTCCCCCGAAAACCGATTCCATTTTTACTCAGCAAGCTCAATCTTGAAAAGGCAAAAACGCAAGCCGAGTAATGCACTTCAAAATAACTTGAGCAGCGGTCAGGTGGGTGAAAAGAATCTAATAAGTTGGCCTACGACACAATCTCCTTAGAAGAACTCTTTCCTGCAACGAGAAAGCATATTGGTGGTGAGAAGTTACGTTTTGCGCTTTTCTTGTTTTTTGGGGTATAAGAGGTCATTAAGAAATTTCAGACAAATGAATTGAAAATGCTTTGCCTCGGTATCATCGTGATCATAGCGAACTAAGAAGACGCATCTACAGCCTCTTATGTCATGCATTCTCCTGTGGATATCTAATACATGAGCATCGTAATAGCTCGCTCGGTCTCTCCTCTCCTAAAATGTCCAAACATCTATGTTTTGTAAGGTGCTACTGCTATGCCACAATGGAGAAATCAAATCATATGAGAGAATCAATGTAATCACCTGGAAGCAGAGGACAAGATCTCCAACCTTAACCTTACCACATTCCGAATGCTCAATAGGAATGGAACGTTCCCGTATTGCCTTTTTTATGTTGATCCACTCATCCTCTTCAGATCCGAATCCAACATATCTGACACGAACTTCCTTTAACAAGTTACCACATTCATCAAATGAAATTAAGGTGATGCATAATGCAAAATCATGGCGTTTCTTTCCAGTTATCTATCTTTAACGTAATGCATGTGCAGTTATGTTAACCACGAGATAACTTTTAAACTCTTAAAAAGTAGCCTAAAGCACCACATAATCCGCATGGTTTATTAGTCTCAATTTTTAGAGAGGCATGATTACTCAATATACTTACAGATTCGCCAGAACTTAGAAATCTGTGAGCAAGAAACACATCCACATCATACCTGCATGGCCATAACGTAAAACAGTTGGTATAACTTTTTTTTCAATACTTAAAAAAATTTCAGATCACATAGACAAAAGGAATCACTGAAAGTCTTAATATATCCTTCCATCTTTAGTTTCAATTCACATTTGCACAAAAAATTTTGTGTTTTTTCCCAGCATTACATAGAGGGACTTGGGATATTAAATGCAGCTTCATATAAATTGTTACATGCATACCAGAATGCCAAAACCAATAACTGAAAATCTGAAGTTCTTGTGCTCTTCAATAGATCTTCTCGAAGAAAACTCTTGAAATCCAGTTGTAGAAAACAAAGAACTCAAACAAATTTGATGAGAAATAGGGGAGTGCGCTTACCATGCACCGTCCTTTGACGAACGTGCCTCAAACTCCAAGTCTGTTAAGTCTGGAATCTTCTCATCTGCTTTTGAACATTGCCGCAAAAAGATTAGAAACTAATCTAAACTTGCATTGAATGAAATAGCTTCACCAGCTCATTTCATATAATGTTCAGTGACTAAATAAAATCAGAGAATGAACAACACAGACATCTGTAAATAACCGAGGCATGTTTTCTTTGTAATACAAAAACAAATAAGTCCCTTCACAATTTTTCCTGAACTCATTGGCAAAACAATTATACACCATACCGGCAAAGATTTAACTAGCTTCCAGAAACGTGGGAAAAAGAAAATTTTAACTACAAATAAAATACTCAAAAGAGGGTGATGAAAAGTGCTAGTGTATCATGGTCATTTGCTGGCTCTCCGTCAATATGATGAACGTAATGCATTCCAAGTAAAAAGTTTCTGAGTAACACCGTACCCTTTACAATGATGAAAAACTTGATTCCTGTATCCACACCTTCTACCACTAAAGGTCTCAAATAAAGAGTTGGAGAAAAAATACAAAGTAGTAAGTAATTATGAGAAGCACCTTTAAGCATTTCAGAACTATCAACCGCCTTAATTGGACGAGAAGCCCCTGAGATATCAGGCAAATTTTTGGATGCTTTTGCTGAATCTTCCTTTCTATTTTCGAACCAGCTCTGAACCTGACATCAGTTTACAACAAAGAAGGGTTTTAAAAGCAATGAAACAGGGCCCAACGCTAAAAGCAAAAGAATAATTACAGTAGAGAGAATTGCGATAATGTAGAACAATAAAAGGAAAATGGAGGATTAAAAATACAAATACCTCAGTCCATTTTACAATAGGTTTCCCCGCTCGACCAGAGGAGCGACTGCACAGACATAACACGTCAGAGCACAACTTACTTTCCAGACAAACACTTTTAAAAATATCAGAATATATACATATATACATACATATATGTATGTATGTATGTACACGTATTTATATTTATACAAATCTTAACCAGATCAACAATACGGATAACATTAGCCTCACCTAAAACTTTTTGCAATACTTTGACAAACCTCTTTATTCAGGGCTTTCTCTCCTACTTCATTTAGCAGCTTCTCCATTTTCTGAATCTGTTTGCAAGTCAAGTTACAACTTGATTTTAATACTTAAAAACCAAAAGGGTTTTATCAGATGATCTCACACGATTGATCAGATAATAAAACAAAGGCAACCCATTTTCAGTAGCGTCTCTATAACTCAGATTCCTATCACTAATCTATTTTTCTCAACATGAAAATGACAATTACCAAGCAATAAAAAAAAAAAAAAGTTATTATTCTCTTTTTTTAAAAGAATCTTCTCCTCTGCAGAAAAAAGAAAAGTAGGAAAATTTGGCAAACAGAAACCGAAAAGGTACGAACTATAACATTTTACAATCTTGCAAGAAATGAAATACAAAGATATATACATATATATTTATAAAGAAAAAGAAACATAAAGATTGTAACCTCGGCCTTAGTGAAGCCATTGAAGACGACTTTCTTACTTCTAGGACGAAGCCGGTCCATCAACTCTCTGCGAAAAGAAAAGGCCCTTAGATTTTCCTTTGATTTTTTTTTTTTTAATAAAATTTCCCCTCCGAGTTTGATTCACAAAACCCTAGATTCTACAACTTTTGCTTGTTCGTATTCCTTTTCTTTCCTTCCCCGTGCAGGCTCGCGCGTTTTCATTTTTTTTTTTTTACTTTCCAAAAATTTCCCAAAAAATGCAAAAAAAAACTAGGTTTTTATTTTTTTATACGGGGTGGAAAGTCAGGTACTTCTGAAAATGTGGGAACGATCCGAAATCGCAATGGGCCTTGTTCGAAGCCCAAATCGAGTTTGGGCTTGTTTTAGACTTCGCAAAAAACGACATAACTCTTTTGTCGTGGAAAGCTCAAAACTACATGTCGTTTTCAAAAACTTAGGTCTCAGCTTCGTGGATTGGACTCGTGTTTTTTGTTCCTATCAATTAAGAGGTAATGCCAATTGAGTATCTATCGTGATAATAAAAATATATTACAGAAAATAGGTCATTTTACAAAAATATTGAAAAGTTTTTTTTATAATAAACCAGCATCATAATTAGTTAATTATTTAGGTTTTATTAATTTGATTAAATGAAATTATATATTCGTATATTTGATTAATTATTATATATTTTTTAATTTTCTTATATTATTAATTTTTTAAAATAAATTGATTTTCAAGTTTATAAATTATATATATATTTTTATTGATGATGAATAATAAGAAAAAAAATAACATTATCTTTTTTTTTTTTTTTTTAAGAATACAGTGTTTACAAAATGACAATACGCAGCTATTCAGTTCATTATTACACAAATCCCAATAAACGATGCCCCATTCATGTTGGTCGGTGAGTTTAACCGACATGGAAAGCTTCTATGTTTGTTCCATAGCACCCGAACATGAAAAATTGAAAGAAAAAAAAAAAGAAAAACTTTCAGAATCAAACAAAAACAACTTTTACAATAAGATTCTTGAAAAGAATCTTAGAAAGAATTAAAATAATATTTTTTAATAATAAAAATTAGAAAAATAATGTTATAATTTATAAGGTGTATTAAAATCTATTTAGTCTCCGATTTCATAATAAAAATGATTTTTTTTATCTCAAAATAAACAAAATGAAATCTACGAAATAAATGAATCCTTGGAATGATTTTAAATTTTTTTTAAAATATCAATATAGATATTATTTTATTCATTTCAAAATTCTACGTAATTTATAAAAAAAATCATCTCATTTGGACTTTTATACACAAAATTATGAACTTTTAAAGTTTGGAGTTTACTGTAGCGTATTGAAGATGTGAATAATAAAAAATGATAGAGTGTTGAAAAAAATTAGTTTTAAAAATGTCAAAATCTTACACTAAACAAGGCTTAGTTGATATTATTTTATTTTATTTTTGTTTTTATTATTATTATTTTTTTGGGTTTGGTCGTTCCTGTAAAGCACCTCAATTACGCGTCGCCGCGTCGGTGTTACAAATTTTTTTTGCAACTCCATAAAAAATGCAAGTCGCTTTGTGGAGTCACTTCACACTAGTCGGTGGGTGCATATTAGACCCCAATCGAGGGGACCTGTTCAAATTCAATGGAATCCAAATTCTTGCAACTAAAAACACTTTCGAGAAAGACTTTACCCTTCAGAAAATATAAATAAATAAGGGGGCATTTGGAGAAAAATTTCATTTTAATTTTACTCAAATACAATACAATTTTACACCAAACACAAATTTTGCAACAGTACTACGAAAATAATTACTATTTAAAACATTTTTAAAACAATCACATCAACTTTTTAACTCCACTATTTATCTCTACTTTTACTAATCACATCAACTTTTCAACTCTAAAATACTTTTCATCCAAATACACATTTCATTCAAATATAAAATAAATACTTTTCAACCAAATACAATATTCAAAAAACAAATTTTATTCAAATACAATCAAAATGCAATGCATTTACCAAACTCCCCCTAAATAAATAAATTCGAGAAGTCGTATGGTAAAAGTGGATGGGCTTGAAAAATACACGACCTTACACACAGACCAATGACATTTTTAATTAAGAAAAAAGAATTTTTATGTTCGATGGCACTTACTTTTTTTTCATTAATGAGATACAAAAGCTATGAAGAAATAGGTTCACATGCACATTATTATTTCACCTTCTATGCTTTTGAAAATTGAAAATTTCTTTATACGATAAACTTTTGGAAAAAAAAAATATATAAGAAGAAGAAAAAAAATCAGAAAAAAAAGAAAACAAATTGTTTAACTAAGGTGATGTTTGGAAAAAGAATTTCATTTTAATTTTATTCAAATACAATATAATTTACATCAAATACAAATTTTGTAACAGTGCTACGAAAACAATTACTATTTAAAACATTTTTAAAACAATCACATCAACTTTTCAACTCTACTATTTATCTCTATTTTTACCAATCACATCAACTTTTTAACTCTAAAATACTTTTCATCCAAACACACATTTTATTCAAATACAAAACAAATACTTTTCAACCAAATACAACATTCAAAAAGTAAATTTCATTCAAATACAATTAAAATGCAATACGTTTATCAAACGCCCCCTAAGTGTGGCAATAATTTTGGAGAGCTTCCCCTTAATTTTGAACTACTCCAAGACAAGAAATCCCGAAGGCTGGCTTTCAATCTACGACAAGAGGAATAAGGATTTTATGATCCGTGATGGAAGTTATGGACCTCCATTTCTCGTCAGATAGATCCGTTGTCTGCTTTTTTATTTCCCCTATAATATTATATTAGTGGGTTTCAATTAGAGAAAATTTGATTTCTTTTTTTTTTTTTTGTTTGTTTTCCTTTTCGATTTGTCGAGCACACACGTCTGCCATTTGTGAAGCATGTAGTGCTGCAAATTCTTTTTCTCCGTTTGGCTTGTAATTAGAGAGGGATCTTCAAAGGAGAAAGAAAAGACAGGAAGAGATGGGCAAAAAAAAAGGAAAAAAAAATGAAGAACAAGTTTTACTCGCAGACTCTTATTATAAAGAAGGTCATCTATCTTCTATTAAAATCGCTGCTTATTTTTACAAAAGGCTCAAGAGGCCTCATGAACAAGAGCATCTTCGTGGGTTTGTCTGTGTTTTTACTAATATTTGCTTGAACTTTGCTAATTTCATTGGCTTCTTAGGGAAGAATAAGGAAAAATCATAAGAAATTCAAGGAAGCTTTAAAAACTCTCCGTAACATCCTGACATATTCTCTCTCTCCACAACAAAAATAGTGAGATAAACATTAAATTTGGCTATTTTAATTTTTCATTATATCCAGATTCACTAACTCAAGCTAGATTGCTGAGATCTACTAATAATCCATACATTATTAATCATTAGATCTTATCCTATCAACTAGATAAAAAACCTTATCTTAGAGTTAGCCAAAAAAAAAAAGGGCCAAATAACATTTTATAACCACCCAATCCTTTCCAAATTAGTTTACACAGCTAAACAATGTTACGTGGCACTAGTTAAACATATAAAGATTTTGCATATGTTTGGATGACATATCCACTTTTGGAAAGAGGAAATTCTTTTGTAAAAAGGTGTTTGTTTACTGTTTTTCCATCATTTTTCTCTTTCCGAAAAAGAAAATAGATTTTTTTTTCTAACTATGTTTTCTGTGGTAATATTTTAGAAAAAAAAAAAAGAAATCTTTTCTAATCCTCTTATAATACACATTTTTTAGTTCTATTTTTTCTTATTCCAAATAATTTTTCATTTTGGAAAAGAAAATTTTTTTACATATCCAAACACTATCTCATTTTCAAAAACAAAAAGATTTTCTTATCTAAAATAAGAAAATTTTCCTATTTCAAAAATGGATCTCTCATCTAAATGAAAACTTCGATAACTAAGCGTAATGTTGATCTCCTTTTTATATTCAATTTAAAATGACGGATAATGACATAATATAGAGTCTAAAATTTGGCTTTATTATTGAAAATACATTTTAGCAGTTCCTCCCTATAAATGAGACAACCGTCGATCTAAATTCCCAAAAAAAAAAAAAACACCCTCCATTTCTGAATATGCAATTGACTTTATTATTATTATTTTTTTGGTTTTTTGTAGAAAGATATTGATTGAAGTTGAAAATGAGAAGCTATGGGGTTCCTAATAGTGTAAACACACATTAACTTGTTTTGCTTTGACTTACAATATTGAGCGTTTGTAAACAGAATAATAACCGATTTTATTTCTAGTATGGTCATCGATGAAGTTTGAAAATGAGAAGCCAAATAGGTTCTTGGTGTGTTATTTCTCGTTGCGCTAATGACACAACTCACAAATTAGTTTGTTTTGCTTTACGCTACGTTTGGAAAACATATTTTGCTATTACAAAAATTAATTTTACACCAAACGTAAAATTTTACATTTAAATACAATTATTTTCAACAGTGTTACAAAAACAATTACTATTTAAAAGTTTTTTAAAACAATCACATCAATTTTTCAATCCTAACTATTTATCTCTACTTTTACCAATCACATCAACTTTTCAACTCTAAAATACTTTTCATCCAAACACACATTTTATTCAAATACAAAACAAATACTTTTTAACCAAATACAACACTCAAAAAAGAATTATATTCAAACGTAATTAAAACGCAATGCGCTTACCAAACGCCCTTTAACTTACATTGTTGAGAGTTTCTAAATGAAAAAAAAAAAAGGAAAAAGAAAAGGAGCTGATTGTACCTCTAACGGTATCATAGATGAATTAATTTGGTAATACTTTATATATAAAAAAAAAAAGCCTATATATGGTTTCCTAATGGAGACACCAAATATGTGATATATATATATATGTTTTTTGGTGAATACCAAAATGTGAACTTGATCATAGAGTCTACATCAATTTCTTGCGGCTGTGTTTTGGGAAGGTCACAACTCACAATTTCTGTTGACTTCCAAAGAGATTTACCATTCAATCTTCACCAACCTCCCCAGATTCCAGCAGTTTTACCTTTCACACATGCATTTACGAATGTATGTCATCTTTGACGAAATTTATATATATATATATATATTTATTAATTGAATACTATAGAATTCTAGATAAAGAAATAAAAGTTCAAGCTGCTAAACACATTCTGTTTGAATTTAAAAATGTATTCTCATGCATTAGACAATATCCAACCGAAACTTCATGAGACTTTTTTTTCCCCACCTTCTTTTTCTGAGGTTATTTTCAATAATGATTCTTGAAACTATTCACTTGTCGCGTTTTGGCCCATAAATTTTATATCTTATAATAAAAGATATATAATTATATATAAATTATGCATGCAATCATAAAATTCAATTTGATTTATTTTCACTATATTTTTTGCTAAATTATCGTTCTTTCATACATTGATTTTTTTTTTTTAATCTTCCAATGAATCATAATACATCCATGGACCTCGTTAATTCATGTAATGATCATTGATCATCCACATCAAGATCAGTAAGAATATGTTGTTTTCAAGTGCAGGAAATGTTTAATTTTTTTCTCTCTGAATTTTAATTAAACACAATCATGTTATAAGACAAAATAATGATAGTAGCTGATACAGTTAACATTTATCATTATTTTCTGATTACTACAATTGTGACCTTTTCAACTTGGATGGTCTAAATTTGACTTTCACAATTTCTATATAAAAAATACATAGAAAGGAGAATAGTTTTGAAAATTTTTGTTCTTCAACCTCCTTATTCAATGTCTCAAATTTATTCTCTCTCGTTTAGTCACGATCAAATGATTTAATTTTTCTCCACATGTCCTTTTAGTTCTCTAACACTTCACATATCAATGTATGTGGAGGAGACCATTTTGTAATTAAAGTGTTTGTCTTTTGTGCTGAAATGATTATACTTCAACATTTTTTTTTTCCTTTTTTTTTTTTAATGTACCTTTAATTGTTGCATTGTTTTGAAATCAAGTTATGTCAACATAAAACGACATTAAAAAAAAAAAACCGACCATAAACTTAGAAAGCAACAATTGTTACACGCAAAATCAAAATAAGAAACAAAAAATAAATAAAAATAACACTAGAAACATTATTAAAATAAAAACAAACAAATTATTTAACATATTGATGGTATTGGTTCGCTTTCACTAACATAAGTTATACAATGATATTAGAAATTGCCAGCAAACATTAATATTGGCAACAATGCATACATGTGCCCCTAATGTAATATCGTTTCCATAGCATTACATCGAAGGCAAAGAGAATAACTTTGACCTATATTCATACATAAATATCAAGAATTGAAGGTTCTAATTTTTTATTATCTAGAACAATAAAAGTCTTTCTTTTTAAATAATTTAAGATATAAATACCACTATTTAATAGTATTCCATACAATCCTTTTAAAAAAATGTATATAAATTTTTTAAAATATGAAACTAAAAAATTATCTTTTCAATTAAAAAATATTAATAGCTCCAAAATTTTTTTAAATAATTACCTAATTATTATTTTAAAAGATTAATACTATCTTAAAACTCTTTCCATGCTCTCCAAGTGCAAGCATCACAACACAATATAATAATAAATAATTTCATATTTCATGTTGATAAATATAAATTCATAATTGTTCAATATTAGAGTTTAACTTTAAATTATATTAGCACATATATTTGTTTGTTATTTTCGTACTTTAAATTATATTTTTTGTTTTTTTTTTGTTCTTTTGTGTCTTTTTTTTTTTTTGGTATATTTGCACGCTCCCAAATACTAGTTCTAGTAGATGAAACCCCTTAAAATGGAAACCAGAATAACAGAAGGGAGAAAAAAGTTTTAGTGACGTGTTTTTTGCGTAAAAAATACGTGTCCTCGACAAACTCCAATAAATTTGTTTTAGTTCAATTTTAATGAGCAGGATGTCTTTAGGAGTTCCTATTACTAAATATTAGGACTAAATAAAAAAAAGAAGGAAAATTGGGTATTTTGAATTTATTATTTCGTTTATGTTTAAAAATAAGAATAATTTCACTGACTTTATACGTCAACGGATCACTATTTGCCACTCATAGATATGCCAATATTTTTTCTCTTACAAATGTATGAAAAAGAAACTAAAAAAAGGAAAAAGAAAAAAAAAATCCTTTTACGCATTGTAGATGGGAATTTTTTTTATGGAAAAAATAATTTATCAATGCCATGCATTTTTTTACGTGAACGTCAATTAAAAATAATTTTTCAAAAATAAACATCTTATCTAAACGGACCCTGCATATTAAATCAAAACATAATTTTAACTTTATTCTCAATTACAAATATCTTATACTATTTTACATTACGCTATAATTTATGATAAAAGCATTATACATGAGCTTTTATAAATTAGTGTAAAATTAAAGAATTTAACTTTATATTTTAAATGGAATAATCATAGAATTTAATGAGATGGATAAATTAATTTGGATTAATCAGTGTATCTATTAGAATTTTACTTTGATTTTATGCGTTCTTCGAATCTCTTTATTAACTCCTAAAATTATAAGAAAACGTTACGGAATACTTCTGATAATCTAATATTATGTCAGAATTGTCCCAAATGGGACAATAGAATAGAAGAAAAACTCTACTACCTCCTTGGAGTCCTAGTCAGGTTCGCCTCTTGTAGCACAGTGATGCACCCTCAGAGTTATTCTGATAACTTCTGGAAGAATTTATTTTATCCATACTGTATTTTAATTCCAACATGTATTTAAAATTCAAATAATCATTACTTGGATAAGATAATAATTTATATTTGATATTTGATGTTTAATATTTAAATTAAATTAAGATATTAATTTAATATTTGATATTTAATAATTTATTTGAATTTAAATTTGATATTTAATATTTAATATTTAAGTTAAGATTGTTATTTTGATAAGATCACAACTCAATTTAAATTTAAAAGTAAATAAGATAATATTTATAAATATGGATAAATTTTTATTTAATTGAAGATAAAAAATATCTAAATTTAATACAAACAGTATCATAAATTTTCTAATTTTAATTTTTTAATTTAATATAAAATTAATTAAAAAAGATATATTATAATAATTTAATAAGTTTAAGGTTAAATTATCAAAATTAAAAATTTTGAGAAAAGTTATTATTAAGGGATAAGACATCAGTGTTGAATATACTTTGTTTACCCGTACCGATGGGGTAAGGCAGATGTGTAGAGGTCCCCCAAATATACTTTCCTTGTAAAATTAAAAGAAGTTTATATGAAGGGAAATATTGCAATCACCTTCCCTATTTCCTCTCTCAAGCCATCTCATCTCCCTCATGTTTCTATTCTCTCTCAAAAACCGCGTACAGCAGCAATATCGTGAAAATGGGAGCATACCTTACACGTTCCTCCGGCTGCATGATGATCTTGTTGAAAGCACAAAACTTTTTGGTAAGCACACTTATAATAATTATAAATTTTTTTTTTTTTTGGGTCAACTCTAACAACCCCATCACACAAAAAGGAAAAAAAGGAAAAAAATGAAAAGAAAAATGTTTCCAAATTTTGACTGAGATTGTGCACGTGGGCATTCCACGGTCTTGTCTTTTGACAATGATATATATAAATATATATATATATAAATTTTTTTTGGGTGCCTATAAAAGAGAAGCTTTACGTTCCTTGCTTTTCCGCAAAAAAAGGTTTCTTTAGCTGCCTTCTGTGTTGTTTGTTGTGTTTATTTGCAGAAGCGAAGTGTGGTGTGGGCATTTGCGGGGAGAAGATCAGGAAGTGAATTGAGCAAGGAGGAGGAGATGATGAACGGTGGAGATTCAGTGGCAGAGATATTGGATAACAAGTCTGGCTATGGTGGAGGTGTTGAGGACGTGTACGGCGAGGATTCCGCCACCGTGGATCAGCTTGTCACCCCCTGGACTGTCTCCGTTGCTAGGTCAGTAAAACACCACAAAAAAAATAATTATTTGCCAAAATTCATGTTTTTTAGTTAAATTCCAATATGTAACTTTTTGTCGGGAAATGAGTTTTTTTTTTTTTTTTTTTGGTTTTTATTGTGATTTTGGTGGAAGAGTTTGTTGTTAATTTCTTGTCTCCATTTCTATCGTATATTCAAATGCATATTTTAAATAATAAATTTAAATTTTTGTGAATGCGTGGAAAAAAGTGGGTAAAATGGGTTTAAAACGGGAGCTTCTTATTAGTTTTTCCCATTTGTTGTGGTTTTTTTTTTTTCCTTGTTCACTTCTGAGCTTAAAAGTTTGTATTTAGTATAATTTAGGCAGCCACATTTCTTGTGGTAATTTGTGTTTTTGTGGGCTTTTGGATATTTTGTTTTTAAAACTCAAAGAAGATAGATTTGAATTCTGTATTTTAAATAAAATTTGACGTAATATTATTGTTACATTATGATAATAATTATAGATAGTATTTTCATTATCAACAGTTCAAGTAATTGTTGTTATTATTATATTATTATTATTATCATCATTATTCATTTATTAATATTATTTTTTGGATTGGAATTCCTCACAATTATTGATTTTAGGCTACAATTATTTTGCGTCTAAACGAAGCATTCACGTAAAAAACTTTCTTTCTTAGCCCCAAGAAAGAAGAAAAAAAAAGGTGGCAAACTGTCCCTTTTCCTTAACGTCTACACTTTGATTTTCAAATAATTCTATATTTCTCAAAAATAACACAACATATTTTTTCTTGTTTCCCCTTGCTTTAAACCGTTCTTATAAATTCCTTTTCATTTTAGTTAATTAACTCATTTTGCTTCTTGTTTGGCTTACTTCTTCACATCAGAATGTCACTCTTTTTTCTTCCGACAATGTGGATGCTGAGACATTTTAGCAGATTTTTTATTTTCATTGCATTACTGGTTTATACACAGATAGATATATAAATACATAGATACGTATTATAATAAATGCATTACTAAGTTGGTTCCAATGCAAAAATTGTTATGACAGTGGATACACTTTGTTGCGTGATCCACACCACAACAAAGGACTTGCCTTCACTGAGAAAGAAAGAGATGCTCACTACTTGCGTGGCCTTCTGCCTCCCACAGTCCTAACTCAGGACCTTCAGGTTTAAACAATCTTATAATTCTTTTCTTAATCATAAGAAAATTAGCCTCGATGGTTAGCTCTGATCACTTAATCTAATAGATGGTCTAACCTTTTTCTTTTTTTAAATAAAATAGCCGTTTGTCATTTTTTGGATTTGAACAATCAATAATAGACTATGTAAATTAGTGAAAACGTAAAAATTCCACCATGGTGATTTTGGTTTTACAGGAAAAGAAGATGATGCACAATATTCGACAATACGATGTTCCGTTGCACAAATACATGGCCATGATGGATCTTCAGGTAAATTGATCAGTAGTAACAGAGTCCATTTTGGTAATTTTCGTAATCAAATCTCGAGCTGACGAGAATCACGTTGGAACAAGAGTTTGTTTCACCGTTGCATTGAAATTTTGTTTCGTTTTCTACTTAAACAGGAGAGGAATGAGAGGCTGTTTTACAAACTCCTTATAGATAATGTTGAAGAGCTGCTTCCCGTTGTGTACACTCCGACGGTCGGCGAGGCTTGCCAGAAGTATGGTAGCATCTTCCACCGTCCTCAGGGCCTTTACATCAGCTTGAAAGAGAAGTACGTGTCGGTGTTTTAAGTGGAACAACCATAACCAGTTAGTTTCTAGGCCGTTAAGCAGATATTGAGATTGACCCTTTTGGATTTTTGTATTTTTTTCCTCAGGGGAAAGATCCTTGAAGTACTAAAGAACTGGCCTCAGCGGAGAATCCAAGTCATCGTCGTGACTGATGGCGAGCGCATTTTGGGGCTCGGTGACCTTGGCTGCCAGGGAATGGGAATTCCTGTCGGAAAGCTTTCTTTGTATACTGCACTGGGAGGACTGCGTCCTTCAGCAGTGAGTTTACTATAACTTGTTCCCATTTTGTCCAAAAATTCGGTTCTTCCTTCAACAACATTGAACAAAAGAACACAATGTTTCCAAAAGATTTAACAAATCTGCATTTCTTTGGTGCAGTGCTTGCCTGTAACGATTGATGTCGGCACAAACAATGAGAAGCTGGTGAATGATGAATTTTACATTGGGCTCAAGCATAAGAGAGCAACCGGGCAGGTTTATATTTCTTTCTCTCAAAATTTTGGACTTGACTTAACTTGTTCAACCATCAAGAAGTACGTAGTTTTCTTCGGAATTTGAGGTGCCGGTTCTTGTCTAGGAATATGCGGAGCTTCTAGAGGAATTCATGACAGCGGTTAAGCAGAACTATGGAGAAAAAGTCCTCATCCAGGTACTTGCTGGCTCTAACATGCTAATTCTATGGAGTTTCAAGCTCGGTTTTTTGTAGTTTAAGTGATCCTCTCTGGATTCTACTAATCTTTTCAGTTCGAAGATTTTGCAAACCACAATGCATTTGAGCTGCTGTCGAGATACAGCTCAAGTCATCTAGTTTTCAATGACGATATTCAGGTAAAGTAACGGACTTTTTTTTTTTTTGACAAGTTGAAGATCATATTCCCATTTTGAGAGAAAAATTTACCCCATCTTATGATTTCTTTCAATTTGGCTCAGGGTACAGCTTCTGTGGTCTTGGCCGGGCTTATCGCGGCCTTGAAATTGGTTGGAGGAACATTGGCTGACCATACTTTCTTATTCTTGGGTGCTGGAGAGGTGAGGCACAAATATTTCTCTGTTGAAGATTTCTAAACACACACACACACACGCACACATCTAATGCATATATATATATATATTGTCTCTCAATTTTGTGCATTTTGCAACTGAAGGCTGGAACTGGAATAGCAGAGCTCATAGCTCTTGAGATATCAAAACAGGTACACTACTTTCCTAGTACTTATATATATATATTTATATGTATGTACATGTGTACATTTTTCTTTTCTACTTTCCAGTAAGCATTTGTTACTAATTATGTAACAACTCATTGGCAGACACACGCTCCATTGGAAGAATCCCGGAAGAAGATTTGGCTAGTGGACTCAAAGGTAGCGACTAGAAGCCATCTCATTTTATTTCCACACTAAAAATAACGAAATTGAAGATTAAGCTGTATTTGTTATATTTTCGTACTTTTTTCCTGTTGCATAACTGGCTTTCATTTCTGTTGCATTGCATGTAGGGACTGATTATTAAATCTCGTATTGAGTCGCTTCAACATTTTAAGAAGCCATGGGCTCATGAGCATGAACCTGTTAAGGAACTTCTTGAGGCTGTCAAGGTACGGAATTTGCTGTGGCTTTGTTCTCTCATCTCAAACGCACCTTTATGGGATTGTTCCTTTTCTTCTTCTTCTTCACTTTTTTTTTTTTGGTTCCCGTATTCTTATTTCTGCCATGAATTTCCAGGCTATCAAGCCAACGGTGTTGGTCGGATCATCCGGTGTCGGAAAAACATTTACGAAGGAGGTGGTTGAGGCCATGGCATCCTTGAATGAGGTATGCTCTCTTTCTAAAATACACATCTACAAATCTATCTTAAAAAGAAGAATGACAATGGTGTTATCTGTTGCGTAGAAACCTCTCATTCTTGCTCTTTCCAACCCGACATCACAATCCGAGTGCACGGCTGAAGAAGCGTACACATGGAGCGAGGTATAACTGCATACACTGTTTTTGTGGCTGTTTGAGAACTGTTGTTACATCAACTAGTAGAACACTTATAACCGACCATCATATCTACAGGGTCGAGCCATATTTGCTAGTGGAAGTCCATTTGACCCTTTCAACTACGAGGGGAAAGTTTTTGTGCCTGGCCAGGTTTGTTCTTCATACCTTCAGTGAAAAGCATTTTTACCTGGTATCACTCTTATTCTAAGTTTACAAGGCAATGAAGGCTCACCTTTCTTTATTCAACTCCCGATACACAGGCCAACAATGCTTACATATTCCCCGGTTTTGGTTTGGGATTGATCATCTCCGGTGCTATTCGGGTGCACGACGATATGCTTTTGGCAGCCTGTAAGTATAACTTCTGTTTCTATTCGAGGGAGCGACCAAGTGTTCTAATCCCGTGACCGTAGATTTCCTATGGAGCTTTATTTCATCTGATCACTTTGCTCATGCAAAACTAATTATACCGTCACTTCTCGCGACAGCGGAAGCTTTGGCAGCTCAGGTGATACAAGAGAACTATGACAAAGGACTGATTTACCCACCATTTACCAATATCAGAAAGATATCAGCCCATATTGCTGCTAATGTTGCTGCTAAGGTGTACGAACTTGGTGAGTTTCTTGTTGAACCACTTCATATAAACACTACCAAATCAATCAAATGTCCAGACTAATTGACCATTGAAAGTTTACTTTATGTAGGTCTTGCTTCTCATCTTCCTCGTCCTAAAGATCTTGTCAAGTATGCAGAAAGCTGCATGTACAGCCCCATCTACCGAAACTATCGCTGAAGTTCCTCGAGATGGTTTTCTTCTTAAACAGCTGCTTTCGATTAGTTTTCTGCTGGGTTGGAGTTCCTTCTATTCATGGCATTGCCATCAGGACTAGCAATAATATTTGTTATTCTTTTGTTTCTTTTGTTCGCCTTTCATATTATTTTCTTTCCCCATTCCATCTGATGTATGAGTTTTAATATTTGATAAAATTCAAGCTGAAATATCTGTCTGTCTTTCATAAAACTTGCATTTATTATCGGAAACTGCATTTACAATTTCTAAGTATTGTTCAAAACTGCCAGCAATATTATGCATGTGTTCAAAATATAAAATGCTAAGGGAAGGGTGTCGACAGAGGCAGTTATATACAGAAACTCACTATATAAGATCGGGGTTACTCGAGGACGCAACCGTGGATTACAGGTATTAATGTGTATTATCAGATACTTGGGAACTCCGAATCCCCCAAAACAATCTCGGCTTCAGATTCTTGTTAGTGGCCGTGAAGAGCCACCCCATCTGGGTTTCACAAGTAGCACAGTTTATTATAGTCCATGCATACCTGCAAAAATAAATAAAAAAAATAAGGAAAAAAAAAAAAAGAAAAAAGGAGACGACTTCAGCAACTCATCTGAAGTCGAGTAGGAATAAATGGATGTCAGGAATTAATGGAAGGATTACTTCTCAAGCTATATTGACAGAAACTAGCGGCAGGCGATGTTAAAGCTTCATGAAATAAACACAGATAATCTACTACATTTGACTAGAAGAAATTCATCCAAAATAGAAAAAAGTCCAATACCCAGGAAACCAACTGTATTCTCTCGTCGCTGGCCCTCTATGTACCAAACCAGTTGCTCTGTAGAGAGTCATGACCTCGTGAACAAAACCATGTGGATTCACGTATGCACCAAGTGGACCATCACTAGACATCACCAGCATATCGCTTCGTCTTGCTATTAGAGTCTGCATTGAATATAAAAGATATACTCATAGCTGGGCTACCATACATATGCCAAAGTAGCATTCATGCAGAATGCATTTCACATGCAAACGGCTAGAATAATAAAATGAGATCATAAGTTACCTGACAGTTTCTGCATCGGATACGATCAATATGCTCAAGCAGCTCAATTTCCCGACGCAACCTATATGAAATGCCATCAATCTCCAGAAGCTCCTGCCTAGTAGATTCAGAGACTGGAATTTTACTGGCTATGTAAAAAGACAAAAGATCAGGCTTCTTCACAAGACCTTCCATACTAGGTGCTCCAACTATCTGTTTCCACAAATCTGCATTATATAAATGTAAACACCTCAAATATCATCACGGGATAATAACAATGCAACAAGCCCGTTTGCCACACATTCAATGCTCATTATCTGGATTAAAGAAATGGGCACAATGATATATGCACGCAACAGATACATTATGGTCAATTACTTCAACTTAAAAATCTGGAATCTCATATTGAAAAGTTTTCAGATCAATCATAAATCTGATCAACCTATCCAACATAACATCCCCGTCCAATTCTAGTTCACTAATCCATTCAGAACATGCATATTATTGCCATAGAATCACATGAAATTTACATTTAAGCAGGGAAAAAGATAGAAGAGCATTTAGAAGATAAGTAGGGGGGGGTACCATGAAGATTAAAATAGTCCGATAACAGTTTAAATTTACGACATAACAAGATCTTGTGGTTAAACTTAAAAAACTTGCGACCTACCAAGACATAGAGAAAAGCAGAGTCAAAGTACCTGCAGCCCTTTGAGCAAGACAATACGAATCATACATGCGATACACCCAAAAAGGCAAGAATGCTTTTGGAACTCTCCGCATGTGGTTAATATTGTTATTTCCCCAGTAGTTAATGCGCTGTTTCACTTTGCATGATTGAATTCTTGACTTGGAACTGTTTTCAAAGCTGACATCTCCATTCTCAGATTCTGAATGCGATGACCCTATGGAATCAGTGTCCTGATGAGATCTTTGAAATTGTACCTCTGACTTCTCGTCATCGCTGCTAGTTGATTCATCTATTGCATTAAATTCTGGAGTAGAACTGATTGCAAACCGGTGAACTCTCCTCTCTGTTAATGAAAGGGAACCCTCAAAACTTTCATCTGAATTCACCTCTGAATCATCATCCACATCCCTAGATCCGCCTGACTTAGCACAATAGTCATTTGAAGGCAGCATACATGGGAGACTGCGGTCATGAAGACTACCATATGGTGCTAGATTCCCACATGCATCCCGTGGAGTCCTCAATGGACTATCTTCTTGGATGATTTGGATTTCACCGCATGGCTAAAAAGAGGGGCATTTCAACAACAGATCAGTCTCTCATTATATCAAAAGAAAATTAATAATATAAAATTTAAAAGAACACGTAGAGAGAAACTCAAAACACAAAATAATTCTAACCACTCCTTCCACATCAATCCAACGGCGCCTCAAACAAAATCGTTGTTGGCCACGAGTGACAATGTTCAAAGAACCATCTTCTAATCTCCGGTATTGTCGAATCTGCAGATGCAAATATAGAAAGTTGATGAAGGATTAACATCCACACCCAAATAACAACAGAACACGGAGGTAAAATGTTCAATATTTTACAGTTTTAATATCCATTTCTAACATTTGTGAGGCATAAAAAGCACAAAGGTGCATGGATTATTGGAATGTGCTACCTAAGGCACTGACAACTCTAAAACCAAACAATATACTACCCATGCTTATAGACAACAATAATTACCAAAGATGGATATCAAATCACAATGTTGCATTTATTTACCCAAAAATTTTAAGTGGGCCTAAACAGCTCCCCCTTTGCATTCAGTCCCTAACAAACCTGCTTTAACTTAGATTTGGAAACAACTTTGACATTGGAATAGTAGACAAATGCTAGTAATATCTTTAAAATTTCCTCTGACACATAATTTGACAGTGAAGTGTGTTCTCAACACTTCAGACTAACCAAAATCGTTGATGAATAAAGGTCGTTTGGCTGCGTGCTCATTGACCCAGACATGTCTCTAGAATTAAAAAAGAACTTCGTCTCTATAAATTAGAGCAGTCCCCATAAATCACAAAATATAGAGAAAAAATGAGCAATATGATGACTGAGGTGACTGACCTCCGCTGTTGTTCCAACAGTTGCAAACTTTATTCTTCCATTATCAGGATTCATGTGAGCTCGAACCTGGCCAAGTATCCAAATTTAAATTTTCAGAGAAAATCAGAACATGGCAAAAGTAGAAAAATGAAATTCCATAACAGAAGAGCCAGTGGACCAACTCTTTACAGAGTTTACCTACCACGCCAACTATATATGGTGCATCAACTTGGGTCAAAGCTCTCTCGACAGCAGCTATAAAATTGGTCTCAACAACTCTAAGAGGAAGGGTTGCCCCTGGGAATAGAACAACACCTGAATATAACACAGAAAAAATTAGAACTCAAACCATTTGACACGGAACTAAGTGCCAATTGTTGTAAGATGGAAGCAACTCTCGATGTATAGAGCTCACCAAAAGCTGGCGATGTACATACATCCACCATTTCAATCATCATTCCAAAAAATCTTGAGAAATTTTGACATATTTGTGGAAAAAATGAAAACCATAAAGATATGATTTAACACCTTGCAGATAGAAAATCGGGAGGTTCAGGATTGCGCCACCTTCCAAAAAGGCAACCCTATGGTGGGTATCTTCAACATCTGTTCGTTAGCAAGTAAAACTGTAAAATCTCCCTAAATTCAACAGTCTAGATGCGCACAAACACTTAAAGAAATAATACCACTAAACTCAAAATTCTTACCACCAAGATATGTATGCAATGAGGCCAAACAGGTATTGAATGTAAATTCACTAGATGTGCCACCACCATCATAGCCACGCCCACTACCGTTCATAAAAACCAATGACAAACAATTAAACCATGATAAAGATCACACAATAAAAACAAGGATTTGATTCGAAATCGATAATGCAGAAGTTGCCCAAGTCTAGCAAAATGACTTTAATAGATACTCTTATTTGCAAAATAACTTACAAATGATTCTCATTTACAATACAACTAAAAATTAAACAAAAAGGTGTCATTTTTCCTAAGGTTGTCACTTCTTCTTTTCCTCAAAGAAATCAACATTAGGCCAGTTACACAGAAATTATAAAAGACACAATTAGCGCCTCAATTTTCTTCCAAGTATATTCTAGTTAAGTCAATCTAAACAATTACAACCATTTTTCAAGTGATGAACAACGAAATTCTCTTAATCCAGAAAATTTTGCCAAAACCCCAACAACTTCTGGATCACAAGAACAAACAAGAGTCGGAAATTATATCGCATCATAATTGGGCAAGTAATAGTGGTGGATTCAAGGAATTAAGAACAAAAATTTCAAAAAAAAAAAAAGAGAGAGAGAGAGAGAAAGAAAGAAAGAGGGGAAGAGGAAATTTACTTGACGAGAGGATCACCGTCGTCGTCGGAGTCGTGAAGGTCGTCGACCTCTTCCACCAACAACTCCTCGAGATCGAGCTCCATAATCTGCTCGATCTGGAGCCTCTCTCTCTCTCTGATTCGTTCGTCGTCCATTTCTCTTTCTGTCTCTGTCTCTTCCTCGCGATTTCTGGGTTTCGTTAGGGTTCTGAAATGAAACCTCGTTTTGCGAATCTTAAGGCTTACCCGCCATGGCCATCTATCTCCGCGGCAAAAAGATTACACTTTAATATTTTATTTTTTTCCCGTCTTGGAGCCCCTGAACTGAAGTAGAGACGAGAAGTTCAGATTTTCGCAGAATGATCCACAAAATACCCATGTGTCTAGCAATTGCGGCCCCACTTTGAGGTTGGTGTGTCACTTAAACTATTTTCTTAATTTAAGCAGATTTTAGATAATTTTTTTAATGAGAAAAAAGAAAGTAAATTTTGAAAAATGTTTTTGTGAAAAAAAAAAATTATTTAAAGTAAAAAATTTTAAAATTTAAAATTTATTAAAAAATTTATTAATATAAATCTTATTTTTTTTAAATTCTAGCGATTTAAAAAAAAATTCATTCAGACTTGTATTGTGTACGTAAAATTATAGAATTTTAAAATTTAGAATTTTTTTATAAAGTTTTAAATATATAAATATTAAAAATGGTTATGAAATAGAGAAAAAAACAATAAAGAGTTTTTAAAATTATGTTTGGAGATTCTTTCTTCAAATACTCTTTTCGTTTTTTCCCCTTGATTTTAGAGCTTTTTATTTTATTTTATTTTTATTTTTTGGGAGGTTAACTATGTGTGATTGTTAAATTTCAAAAAAAAAAAAGAAAAGAAAAATAAAACTATGGTTAATTGTTTTTATTTTTATTTTTTTGCTGTTGTTAGTCAATGGATTTTCAGAACAAGAGCTCGACCCAATGCTATGGAATTTGTACGTGTTTGTGAAAATTTGTCTGCACAAGTCAAGACAAGTTGTTAGTGTTTACGGGATGTAGTTTGAAAGAAAATATTTGAAATGATTTGTATCAACATGAGGGTTTTTATTAAGTAAAATAATAATAATAATAATAATAATAATAATAATAATAATAAACTATGTGTTATTGTTTGATCCCTATTATACATTTATTAGTGAAACTTCTTAAATTAAATCTTTAGCAATAATAGTTATATATCCGGTAAAATTTAGTTAGGTGCATCGTAAGGATCCCACCATAGATAAAAACCAAAAATCAAGTAATCTTGATATTATCATTTTTCATTTTTGGATTTTTTTCATATACAGATACTGCGTATGAATGGAAGGTTTACTTACGGGATGAAAAATAATTTTGCAAACAAATATTTATTTCAGAATTTTTCATTATTTTTGTCATTTTAAAAAAGGAGGATGAATCTTTTTTTTTTTTCCCAAATATGTCTTGTATATTATATTTTTAGGGAAAAAAAAAAGACATTCTTATCCTTTTATAATACATATTTCTCAATATCATTTTTTTTCATTCTAAACATTCTTTTTCAAAAAAAATTTTTTTTTTATATATCCAAACATTATCTCATTTTCAAAAACTAAAACACATTCTCATCTGAAATAAGTTTCTTTTAAAAAGTAGACCTTCCATTCAAACGAGAAAAGTAATCAAACGAAACCGAATAAACCCTAAAAGGGAGTGGTTATCATCAATAAGGGAAGAAGTTAAGTGAGGTCATGAGGATAAGGCTTCAAAGGGAGTCATCAAGACGCGACGTGTGGGGTGTCGCATTGGAGGGATGCCACGGTGTGGGGGCATTGTGAAAGTAGCATCGTAAGGGGAATGTTGACGCGTATAGGATTATTGAGTTTGGGCATTCCGCTTTGAGGCTATCTGCTAAGCAATTTCAAACTACAGAGCTTTTGAATTTAAAAAACTTATTTTAATTTTCTCACTCATGCATTTTTTGGATGAAAAGATTTTTAAAAAAAAATCAAGACACCCCTTAATTAGAGCGAAATTCTTTTTCTAACAAATATTTTATTTTCTTGACAAAAAATCTACACAATACTGTAAACTTTACAAAAAACCATTAATTTTAACATGGTCTTTTAAGATTTCATGTTTTGTTACAAGGTTTTAATTTAAAAAAAAACTTTGAAGTATTTTTCATAACTATTTAAGGATATTTTGGTCATTTTGTCCTCCTTTTTTAGTTACAAAACAAGCATAATTACCCGCAGTATTACGGTGGTATATTATAATATGTTACATGATTTTCCTTTCTTTCTTTTCAATACCTAAATATATTATCCAAATATAATTAGATATAGTAGTTCTATTGTAGTTGGCAATAAAACTATTTAATATTATTTTAATCAATTCTATTAGTTAAGTACTTATCCATGTATTATAACACATTTTCAATTAAGTACATTGCAGATAAAATCATACATTGATGTTTTAATATTAACCATCATTACATATAGAGAAATTGAATAACAGGGGGGAAAAAAAAAAGAAGAGAGGGAGAATATAATAACCAATGCATTAGAACAAAAATAAATATAGTCTCTCCATTGCCCGTACATCCTTACTCCTTCAGACATGAATAAATAAATTAAAAGCGTTCAGTAGTTAATTGTACCATGAAACAGGCATCAACATACATGTTAATGCATCTATAAAAGTATTTTCAAAGAATGATAAAAGAAATAAAAAATCAATTTTATTGTTCGTACATAACATTAATTGTTAAATTAGTTATAAAAATTGTGGAGAGAAAATTGTTGGCTCAAATTTTACAAAATATCAGCAATGTATAAAAGGTTTATTTGTCCACACAATGTAAATCGTTTATTAGTAGCCCAACGAATAACTTTTTTAAAAAAATTACTCAAGGCAACTAAATAAATGGAAGCAACATTGGTGGATATATAAAAACTATCATACACATTATGCCACGTCCATATTACAAAACAAATGAATGAAGTAAAATGCACGATTGTCCACTGGGTTCCATGTGAGTAAAAGAGAAAAGAAAGAACAACCTGTAGGAAAGGCAGTAGAGAAAGAGATCGAAAGAGAATAAGTAAGAATGAATCTAGAGCCTAATGTTTTTATCCTCCAAATGGCCAAAACAACCTCTAAAAAACGCTCTACCCAAAATAAGGCAAACCGGTGAATCAAAAGGCCATGGAGGGCAAAAAACGGCAGTGGTGGATATTAAGGGCAAAAGAGCAAAAAGGCCTCCAAGGGCAAAAGAGGCCAAAACATTGTAGAAGTAACAGCAATCTCACCCTTCCCTTTAGTTTACAGAGGCAAGAATAATCGGCACATTGGCAATAGAGGAAAAAGAGAATGGTAATAATTCTAGGGCCTAGGATTTTTGTTTAGCAAATAGCTGAAACAATCCCCAAAAAAACTCAGCCTAAAAAGGCTAGGCAGTAGACCAAAAAAGCAAACCAGTAACAGAGTCTCCAAAGGTAAAATGGCAACACATTGTAGAAGTAACACTAAACCTCTACTTTCACTTAGTAATATTATAAAAACATATTTACTCACAACAACCGATGGACAATCCATGCAAAAACTCAACATGTTAATGTATGCACTCATCATCGCCAACAAATCAACAAAATAGAAAAGTATAAAGTTGAAAAGCTAATGCTATAATCTAGAACCAGGAAAAAAAATTATATGAGAAAAAATAACACAGTAAATAAACTCTAATAAGAGAAAACTGATAAAAAAAACACAAAAATGATATCCATGGACAAAACTAATTCTAAGCAAAGAGAAAACATAAATCCAGAAACTTGAACAATAAAAACACAAAGTATACTGTAAACTCAATCAAACAATAAAAGAATAGTTAGCTAACAGAACTAAAAAACAAAACTAACAACACATAGAATATTTGCGTAATAAATTAAGACCATCAACAACAAAGGATTCTATAACACTATTTATGTCATGCAAAGTTTATCACCTTTACAAATTTCCCACTCAAGGAAAAGAATACTGCAGACTGACATTAGTGACGACTCATGAGGAGCAGTACTACTAGAAGAAAATGACGAGAAAAGGAGTATCTGCGAATATAAGAGTGGTTAATTCACTCCAACTCAACAACACTATCACTCCACAATGAAAGAACTCTTAGCTGTAAAGATAACTGTAATTAATTGGTTTGATCAGTATTTATTTGAGGTTAAGCATATTAAGAGAAAAGAAAATATAATCCCAGATTACTTGTCTAAGAAGCCAATTTTCCCTCTAAATACTGCCACATATCCAACCATTCATGTCATCATAGCTTGATTTCAAATACCTTTGATTCACATGGTTTCCTTATCTTCTTCAAAGAATTTCCACACTACAAATATTTCCATTTGCACCTACCCACAAGATGCCATGAAAATATTCAAATTCCAAAATCCAAAAGACCATTCTATTGAAAAAGCCATGAACAGGCAGATCCAATTAGCCAAACATATTGGACTAGAATATATGAAGGATTGAAGGTTCTATCCCACTTATCCATTTTCTAAAATATTCCCAGTCCGTGCAAAACAATGATTTCTTCCTATACAGCTGACCCACATATTCTGGTACCTAGCTAATGTGTTCACCATAGCAGTAGAATTCCAAACTGTAGAGCTCTGGACCACAATTAGATCCTATGTTGACCAAGAAGAATTCCGGACACCATATCAGGTAACTATCAATATGCTTTTGTGGTTCAACAACAATCTCAAAGAATGGGATAATCTACTCACAGAACAATGGGAAAAGGTCAGAGGAACTAAGCAGGTAAAATACGTGTATCCCTCTACCTCAAGTTCACGTACAATCATGCCTCATCAGTGCTATACGATCTTCTTCCTTACACTAAATGCAAAGCATGATCACAAGAGGAATCTAGTATTGTGCAATCCAACGATAGAGATCTACTCTTTCAGTAGATTTCCTATCAACAGAGATGGAGTGAAATACAAAGAGGTCCAAAAACAGTTATTCTGCATAAATAAAATAATTCCAAAGCAATTGTAGCCCCAGCCTGATGAAGATGCTCCATGGGAATACTTCTCACCAGCCTACGGCAAAGTAATTAAATAGGCTTTGGATTATTTCCATCTATATCAACTGCCAGCACACCTCCAACCAGACGTACCAGCTGAGATCTATTCTTGAGATTCTGCATCCGACATACCCACATGACAAAACAATGACAATACAACCACTACCAGAAAAGAAGTACCAGCTCTATATAAGAATAATGACTCAATCACTACAAAAGAATACATGGAAGTGGACAACAACCAACTTACTCCAACTTTCCAAGATTCCTAAGACCAATGGAATTATCTAGACACACTTGGAAATGGATGACAAAAGATCAAATCTAAGTCCAAGCCATGAGTGTATAAAGTAAAGTACAAGTGTCGGCCATTTTGGCCTTTTGTGTATCTTTGCTAGCTAATCTTGGCCCAAGTTTTACTTTTTATTTTTGCTTTTGTGTGTCACATAGTTTTGTCGGCCGTTTGTTTATCTTTTGCAATTATTGTATCCCTAGTAGCTCCTGAGAAAGGCTTATAAATAGAGAAGCTTTTGCTCTCAGTTTGTAAGATAGAACCAATTCTCTTTTTATAAAATAAAATCCTTCGTTTTCTAATATCATGAGCCACTAAATTTCCTATAGAGGTAGTAGTATTATTTATAATCACTAGAAGTATGGATCCTTGTTATTATTCTAGATTTACACTATAAGTTGAATTCGCAAGAATGAATCCTTTAAAATCATGAGATTTTATATGCTCTGAAAGTAAACTCAGATGGTTGTAAGGCCCGTGTAAGCCAATGGGGCATTAAGGGCAAACCAAGGAGTTTACTAAGAGTATAAGAAATATTCAGGATCTTGGATGATTCTGGAATGTTAAGTATATCGGTTGGAAACATTAGCCATCTGTGGAGAAGGAATAAGTTCTAACTTTTATTTCTTCGTACCATCTTGGTATCTGCAAGTTTCTGAGTAACAAAGCCACGTACTTTGGATTCAAGTTATGGTAGGAACCAAGCGACGGAGAGCAAGGAAATTTCGGGCATAAAAGGCTAGAGAGAAACCTGATTCAAAGAAGAAAGCAAAAAAAGAAAAGAAAAAAAAACCTAAGCATTAGGGAAATTTGATTCGATGAAGGAAACAAAAAAAAAAAAAAAAAGCATCAAGAGAAAATTTCATTCAAAGAATCAAAAAAAAAAAGAAAGAAAGAAAAGAAAGCAGAGAAAAGCAGTGGTGACAAAAAGGAAGGAGAAGGAAAAAAAAAAGCACCAGGAGAAAATATTATTTAAAGAAGCAAAAACAAAAAAAAAAAAGGAAAGAAAAGAAAATAGAGAAAAACAACAGCGATAAAAAGGACAAAGGACAAGGATGAAACATAGAGATCAACCCCAAAACCCAAAAAGAAAATTGAAGCCTGAAAGCCCAACATGGAAATGACCAAAAAAGCTCCGTCAACCAAGCTTAATAACAGAATGAACCAAGGGCAAATGGGAAAACTACCGCAAATAACATTAGAAGACCAAAATATCCCCATCAAAAGGCAAACCCAGGGGGCATTTTGGGGACAACATTTTACAAAGAATAGTGATTCCGTTCTCAATATTAGTTATATATAATAATATGCAACGTGGAAATTGAAATAATTGTTTCAAATCAAAAAGATGTCTTTATAATTTTTTGAAAATTGAAGGATGAATTGAAAAATAAGTAAAATTAGAAAGTATTATTATATAATAAATTAAATAATTTTCTAGTTTGTTTGGATGGAATATCCAAATCCAGACATGGTCCGAAAATTGACCACAAATTTGTTTAGCTAAAATTTGTCCTTATCTATCTTCGTGTTAGATATCAAAAACTTTCCACACATCTGAAGAGAATTTCTATTATTCTCTTAGACCTTTTTGAACAAGGTTTGGTTCAAAATTAGAACAATTTTTTCATTCCTAGTCACTTTTCTCATCTCATTTTTTAATTTTATCAAACAACTTTTCTGTTTTAGAAATATAATTATTTTATATATTCAAACACCATTTTATATATGGACTAAAAAGACTTTCTATTTTCAAACATATTTTTTCTTTTTCAAAAATGGATACCTCATCTAAATGGAGGGTTGACCTTTAGTTTATAATTTTTAAAAAAATGGATATCCCATCTAAATGGAGGGTTTATGTTTAGTTTGTAATTTTTATGAAGTTGTAATTTGATCCAAGCTCTTTTTTTTTTTTTTTAAATTAATAGCACTCTAAATCCTTTAAAAGGATTAAAAAAATCATTTTTAGTAAAAAATGTTAAAAATTGGATGACACAAATAATGTGTATGACACAGATAGTGATTCACTTAATATTTTTCTGTTAATTTTTTGAGGTTATTAACAAAAAAAGATCGTTTTATACCCACTTATAAAATCCAAACAGCTTTAAGTAAAAAATAAATAAATAAATTAAATAATATTATAATTTCATAAAAAAGATTAATACCAACCATAACAAGTACAACCTGCTTACAGCATTTGCTTTTGAAATACTTAGGGTTCGTTTGATGAACACATTATATTTGCATTGCGTTTTAATGCAATGCATTGAATGCAATTTGTATTTGGAGGAAAAGCATTAGCATTGCATTTGAATGCAATATGTGTTTGGGGAAAAAGTATTTAAATTATATTTTAATAATAAATATGTGATGTGATGGGTAAAAGTAGAGAGAAAAAAAAGAGGGAAAGGAAATATATGATGTAATTAATAAAAGTAATAGAAAAAGTGAAATAATAAGTAGTGATTGTGTTAGATTTAAAATGTGATATGATTGGTATTTGAATGAAATGTTTTTATATTTAGGGAAAAATTGCATTGTATTTAAATGCAATGCCAAAAAAAAGCTTTCATCAAACATCTACTTATGGTCTGTTTGGTGAACGCATTATATTTTTATTACGTTTAAATGTAGTACATTGAATGTAATTTGTGTTTGGAGAAAAAATATTAGCATTGCATTTGAATGCAATGTGTGTTTTGATGAAAAACATTTGAATTGTATTTTAATAATAAATATGTGATGTGATGGGTAAAAATAGAGAGAAAAAAAGAGTATATATGATACAATTAATAAAAATAATAGAAAAAGTGAAATAATAAATAGTAATTATATTAGATTTAAAATATGATGTGGTTGATATTTAAATGAAATACTTTTATATTTAAGAGAAAATTATATTATATTTAAATATGATTCAATTTAAATATATGTATCAAACACACACTTAAAACATAAAGGTAGCGTTTGATATTGTTTTTGAAATCTGTTGAGATTTCAAAAATGCTGAATTTGAGATCGTTTTGAAAACTGGTCTGAGATCGTTTCTGAAACTGCGTTTGGTTTTATTTTCTGAGCGTATGTTTTGAAAAATATAAAAATAAAACTGTGTTTGGTTATATTTTTGAAAACCAATTATTTCATAAATATTTTATGAAAACTTTGAAAACCAATTATTTCTCATAAGTATTTTATAAATATATATTTATGTTTAATTTTTTAAAAATTATTGCAAATATCAAAAATTAAATTTTACTAATTAGTATGTCATTAATTTAATATTTTAAAACAATATTTTATTTTTATACATACCTGAATATTTCATGTATGTATTATAAAATTTTTGACATGACCTACCCTAAAATATGGACTGTCCAAAAACTCCAAAAGCTTAACCTGTAAAAAAACAAATTCCAATTCCCTAAACAGTTTCAAATACAATTTCAAAATCTAATATATTTAAAAATATTTATCAAAATCTATTATTATTATCATTTTCCTCATTCATGCCCTCTCTTTTCTGTTCTTATTTCCATTCCTTTTCCGTTCTGCATATTCATAGATACACACACATATATATTGCTTCTCAAGGGCAGTCGGCCGGCGGAGGCTCACGGCGGCGGCGTGAGACAGCAGGGGGTGTGGTGACTTGCGGAGGCTAGCGACGGCTGCGACGTCGTCTCGGGGACAGTGTCGTGGGTTGGATGGGACGGAGAGTGGTTCGACATTCACGAGGCGAGGACTCGGGTTGGGCTCGCGAGGCTCGGTTGCGGCTGAGAAGGGGCGATTAGGTCACGGCGCAGTGGCTAGAGCTCGATCGGCGAGCTTTGGACGGGTCGGATGGCGATGGGTGAGGGAGGCCGCGAGCTCGGATGGCTCGGGCTTTGCACTCATTAGGTGGCGGGCCGGCGACAGGGGTTCGCGAGGCTGGCGTGGCTTGGGCCTGTCGGATGACCTCCCGAGCGCCGTGAACAGCAGCCGTCGTGAGCCCAACGCCACCGCTCCTCATTCGCCACTCACACACCCGAATAAAACCACGGCCTCCATCTCCACCGTGAGCCAAAGCAACCACGGCCTCCATCCATCGACCACCATCGCCGCCCTCCTCTCCTGCTCCACCTTCGCCACGACAAACGCTCCGCCTCCTGCTGCTCCACCGACCGCGAGAACGAGAAAGAGAGAGAGAGAGTCGTCGGGAGAAAGAAGAAAATGAACTGGGAGGGGGGGTGGGTGTTTGAGAATGAAAAAAGAAAATTGGGGGGGGGGGGGGGGGGGTGGTGGGGATGAAAGAAGAAAACAAACCGGTTTGGGGGGGGGGGGGTTTGAGAATGAAAAAAGAAAACGAAGAAAACGATGGGGAATCGTTTTCAAGTTTTATTGAAAAAATTTGAATTGATTTCAAATTCAATTTTCAAAACCAAGCTAACCAAACACGTTTTCAATTTTCAAGTTGGGGGGGGGGGGGGGGGGGGTGGTGGGGATGAAAGAAGAAAACAAACCGGTTTGGGGGGGGGGGTTTGAGAATGAAAAAAGAAAACGAAGAAAACGATGGGGAATCGTTTTCAAGTTTTATTGAAAAAATTTGAATTGATTTCAAATTCAATTTTCAAAACCAAGCTAACCAAACACGTTTTCAATTTGATTTAGAAAACGATTTCCTAAGAAATCGTGAAATTCATTTTGAAACCAAAAACAAACACGGCCAAAGTATTAGAGTTTCAGCTATGCTAACAGTAAAGCCATGCCACTAATACAAAACATGTTTGCATTATCAATTCTTCTTTTTAATTAAAAAAATTAGATTTTATTTGATATTTAATTTTTATCTTAACTTTTTTCTAAAATAAAAAAAATATAATTTATTTTAAAAAATTAACCCATTTTAATTTAAAAATTTTATCTTCGACAGCAAATTTTTCATAGCTAATATCAAATAAGCAATTTTCCTCTTTTTAATATTTTTATTTTTTAAAAAAAATTTTATTTAAATGTTGGCAAATATTTCAGTCGCTAAGTCGTACCCGTTAGACGACCAACAGAAGATGGCACACCCGCCTCACCTTCCGTAGTGGCGGATAAATTCGTCTCTCTTCTTTTGCCGCTAATCCCAACAGCTTTCAACGACAACGAAGAAGAAGAAGAAGAAGAAAAGGAAGAAGATGGGTCGCTCCGTTTTCTCCCACTTCCTCAACCTCTCCGCCTCTTCTCCACGCTTCACCTCCTCTCTGTACTCTCTCTCTCTCTCTCTTCATTATTTTATCGTCGGACAATCTCTGAAATGCAAGAAATGTCTCACATTTTCGATGTCGATTCTCGATTAGGTCGCTCAATGGATATCGGAGCAAGCACCTCAGAGGACCTGCCTCGATTCCTCAGCGCCAGCTTCTCGGCCGAAGCAATTGCGCCGCCTTTCGATGCCTTTGCAGCGTTTCGGTGTCCGAACCCGCCATTGATGAAGCTTCCTCCAGCTGCGTGAGGTAATCTCCCGCCATTGCTGGATTCTAGGTTTTTTTTTTTTTTAAGTTATTTGTTGGTTTTCTTTTTTTAACTGTTCGATATTTTCTCGTTTAGTTTTCAATAAGCATAAGTTGTTTTAAAAGTAACATTAGAGTGAACATAATGATACTTGGTACCTTAGCCTCCGTTTGCTGTGTACACTGAGTTGAAGTTTTGTAAATGTTTTGATTCGAAGAAAGTGAATCTTTGGAGTTGTGCATTTAGTTGAAAATGAAGTGTTTGGATTTAAAAGAGTGTAAATACTTAATATGTTTGGAAAAAAAAAAAAAAAACTAATATAGATATTGTTTCATTCTTCTCATCATTTTATACAATTAAAAACAAAATTCTCATTTCAACTTGAAATAAGGAAGTTGTGGACTTTTTATATTTGAGGTTTTAAGAGAGGTTTCGGGATGTGAACACTAAAATTAGTTTAATTTTGGAGAAAAAGACAAAAAAATTATTTGGAAATATTTTGTTGGAGTGGTCACTCCAAACAGAGGCTTAGTGTTTTTCATTTTTAGTTCATGTGGAAACCAGAATGTAGTTTAGAGTGTGGTTGTTTGGGTATTTTGCAATGTTGCCCTCCCAAACTTGTTATCTTTTGATAACTTGCTCCTTAAATTTTTAATTTTAATAGTTTAAGCTCTGAGCTTTCTAAATTGTTGCAGTATGCTCCATTTTGTTAACTTTCCATTAAATTGAAGATTTGAGTTTGAATTATTTGAATTAGGGCTGTATAAATTTTGGAAATTTTTAGTCGGGAATGAGGTTTTCTATCTTCACATGAGATGTATGTGGCTGTCCGCTACCAATTTAACAGGAAGTTAAAGCCAAATGAGGCATATTGAAACAATTCAGAAAGTTCAAAGGGCAAATTGCCAAAATTAGAAGTTTGGGGGGCAAGTTGCCAAATGGTGACAAGTTTGGGGGGCAGCAGTGCTAAATACCCGAGGTTGTTTTGCTTCATACTTTAAGAATGTTTTTACCTGTTTGAGGTCAATTTTGGAGCTGCATTTTGATTTTTGTGCTTTTTTTTTTTTTTTCCTTGCTTAGGTTTGTTAAAATCTTGCATTTTCAGGAAGAGGATTGTGTCGGGAGTCCAGCCGACTGGATCTATCCACCTGGGGAATTATCTTGGCGCTATCAAAAATTGGATTTCACTTCAGGTACCTCCATAGGTGAATTACCGAATCATTATTTGGTGTAAGAGGTATTAGTATAAAATGATTGGGGAATCAATTATTAATGTATGATTTGATTTTTGCCTTTGCAGAATACGTATGATACTCTCTTTTTCATTGTGGATCTCCATGCGGTATGTTGCGTCAATGCTTGTTTAGAAATGAGATTATCCTTTTTTCCCCTATTTTTCTTGTTCTCTTTGCTGCTTCAAAAGTATAGCCATAGAGTTGGATTAAGCCGAACCATTTGTTATCAGTGGAAAACCATTGTATAACTTAGATACTTAGATGAAGAGGCTCTTCAAAAATCCAATTTTCATGTGGAAGGTAGAAGTTTAGTCTTTTGATGAATATACAATCTGAAAGTTATTTGCTAACTTGGGTGGGACAGATAAATGAGTTGTTAATCTAGACAAATCATAAAATAACCAGAATGTTAATGGGTATCATATGGTTTTGATTTGAAAACTAAACTGGGCTTCCTTATTAGAATTCTCCTCCTCTCTCGTGTGGGTTATGGTTTCAAATTTTTCATTGCAGATTACATTACCATATGATGCAAAAACACTATCCAAGGCAACCAGGGATACAGCAGCTATATATTTGGCCTGTGGAATTGACCCGTCTAAGGTCTGGTTCGTCTGTTTGTTCTTTATATCATGGTTCTGAAATTTGTAATATAGTCTGGATATTGTATTTTCTGATTTTGTATCTCCAGGCTTCTGTGTTTGTACAATCTCATGTTCGAGCGCATGTGGAATTGATGTGGTTATTAAGTTCTGCAACACCTGTTGGTTGGCTTAACAAGATGATTCAGTTTAAAGAGAAATCACGTAAGACGGTGCGTTTCTGGCTGTGTGAGAGCTCCATCATATTGCTTTTCTATTATTTATTTGCAGGTCCAAATTTGATAGAAATTATAATTTGTATTTTGTAATGCACAAGTTTATACGATAATTGTGTAATTTCTAAAACAACTTCCACACTTCATTTTTCAATAGAAGCAAGAAGATTCTCGTTGACAGGCTGTGTTCTTCTGTTAATGGAGAATATGAAATTATTGTTGAGCAAATATGATGACTCTTTAGTGATGAGTAATGACTAAGCACTCAACTTATGTTGATTTCAGAATGAAATTGCACTTGCATTAGACGTTTAGTTATATTTCTGCTGTTCATATTACTTGGTGTTAATAACCATCATTACGTCTCACAAAAATCATTCTCTTTAACAAGTACTTTCTGGTTTGGATAACCCTTCTGTGCTGGTGATTAACACTTTTCTTGTACGAGACTTTTCATTTAGCTGTGGCCAATAATCTACTGTTGTTCCTATTATAATTTTATATAGATGTGTCTGATTCAACTAGTTTGATCCTTTTGGTTTCAATTTGTCCCTTTAAATTGTTGGCTCTGATTTATTAGTTTTCGTTTTTATTTTGTATTTCTAGGGAGATGAAAATGTTGGGGTTGCTCTTTTAACTTATCCTGTTCTGATGGCTTCTGATATTCTTTTATACCAGGTAGGCTTCTTATAATTGAATTTAATTATCCTAAAAGTTTATGTTCATTGAATTGTATATATTCCTCTACATAAATTTAGTTTTTTGTCTAGAGGAGGGAGGGTTGTTGACTTCAAGTAAAGGCAGTGCCAGGAATGCTTCTAACAACCTCAAAACTTCTATATTTGCTTACTAAAGTCCACTTATTGATGATAGCTCACTCTACCAGCATGATTTAATTTGTGGCATACTTTTCCAGTCCGACTTTGTCCCTGTTGGGGAGGATCAGAAGCAGCATCTAGAGTTGACACGTGAGCTGGCTGAGCGTGTTAATTATTTATATGGGGGAAGGAAGTGGAAGAAATTGGGAGGGTGAGAAGAAATCTATCTTTTTGACTGGAGATTTTAATTTATTTTTCATGAATATGATTTTAATTTTTTTTTCACCTAGCTTTTCTTCCTGTGTTGAAAATTTATTCTTCTTTACTTTATTTTGGTTACAGGCGAGGGGGTGCTATTTTTAAGGTGTATTTTCATTGTTGTTATCTGGTTGATAATACCCTTGATTTGAAATTCGCAAACATTACAATGAATGGAAACATCTTTTTTGATTAGGTTCCAGAGCCCCTTATACCACCAGCAGGAGCCCGAGTCATGTCTCTGGTTGATGGCCTTTCCAAGGTTCGATGGCTTTCTTTATTTTTACATTTCCTACAAACAATTGAAAAGAATTTAAACCTGATTCTTTTGTTTGTTGGTGGTTTTATAAGTGAAAGTGAACTTACATTGCGTGGCATGAAAGGAGAGTATGAAAATGGGAAAAATAATTAGAAATTCAACCCCTGAGATAGTGAGGAAGTAGGGTGGATCTCTTGTTCTCATGCTAATGAGTTTACCAGTAAAATATGAAAAATTGAGACATATTTACGATAGGGGCATATAAATTTCTAAGCTGGTATAGCTTCTTGTAGATTTACCAAGAGTCTCTCAACCTGCTGACTAAAACAATCTCCTGATGCTTTAATTTCAAATTGGTCACAGTGAACAAAGTTTTTGCACATATCTGAATTTTCTTAGGAAGATTTATTAATTATCTAGATGTGGTATAATTTCATTTTTAAAATTCCTCCCTATCATATAAGAATGTGTGTTTATTTCCTGCAATTTTAGTGAAAAGAATTATAAGGAACTTTCTCACTTTAATGTTTTAGTTTTTAGGCAGAGACTGGAGAGGTTTATTTCCTGCAATTTTAGGTCTTTCATATACAGATCGCACAGACCTCTTCAAGTAATACTCAGTGACATCTTCTTTGTTAAATCTTATAGATGTCCAAGTCTGCCCCTTCTGATCAATCCCGAATTAATCTGCTAGATCCAAAAGATGTAAGTAATAAAATATTTGGCCTTTCACGTGTGCTGTTGCATTTTTTAACGCCCTGCAAGCCATTTATACTTATCTTGATGTGAGTATAACAAGTATATGCAATGTGCTTTTTTATAGTAAACCTTTATTAAAATTAACATAAACAGAGGTTTCAAATTAACATTGACATAAAGCATGGTTGAAGCGAGACGTTGTCATGCTTGCTGGGTTTCCTCAATTTTAAGCTTTGATATTGCTGCACTCGTCACTGGAATTAAAGGTTTCTTGTTTTTGGCCTTTTTTTTGTGTGTGTGTGTGTGTAAATTGATGCACGTGATGAGGATTCAACCTTCTTTATCACCTCAAGCTAATGTTGGCACTTAATTATTTTCCTATTCATATTGACTTTGCTGCGTCTGATTGGAATATATATTACTGGTTGTTTATGAAGCAGAAAAAGTCAAAGACAAGATTGTTTAAGGCATGAAATATTAGTCTTAGCATCGAGTTAGATTAAAGTTTGAAGACTACAAACATTTTTTTTCCCTCTTTAAATGTTTAAATAAATCTTTTTTTTTTTTCCTCTTCCGGTGTGTGTGTGTGTCCAGGGCTTCATACTTGAAAGCTGTAGGAATAAAGTTTTGACTTTACAAGTTTTAAAATAAATAATCTCAAGTTTTTGTTTTATCTTAGTTTTTAAGAATGTAACATTTACATGATTTTATTTTTTCTCATGAAGTCTCTAAATATCTCTCCTTTTCTGATTTTATTTATTACATTTTCCTTTCCAACTTGATGGGTTGATGTGTTTGTCTTGTAGGTTATCGCAAACAAGATAAAGCGTTGCAAAACTGACTCGTTTCCAAGGTTAAGATTTATCTTTTACTGTAAGCTGGAGGCTTATGATTTTGGACCTTTTACATTCTATTCTCCTGTTTACATTGTTTTCTTTCTTTTCCTTTGTTTAGCATAGTAATTTATAATGTTTGATAGCTTCTTTTTTAATCATCTCTTTTTATATTTTTTCTGGTAATTTTTACAGCCTAGAGTTTGACAATCCTGAAAGACCTGAATGCAACAATCTTCTTTCAATATATCAGCTCGTTTCAGGAAGAACAAAAGAGGTATCTAGACGCATATATAGTTCATTCCTTTTGGTGCTTTTCTGCTATATGGCTAACTGCTGATTTGTAACATTATTTGCACACAGATGAATGCATCCATATTCATATGCTGACATATTAGGACAATGATTTTACATTTATTTGAACATCAATCAGTTGAGAGTAGTAGCTTCCATCCATTTCTGTGTTTTCGTCATTCATTATGAACCATTGCCTACACATGCCCATATATTATATAATTCAATATAACTTCCCTTTATATATATATATATATATAGCTTCCCATTCTCAAAGCATGACAAAAAGGCCTCTGTTAAATTGTTTAACTTGTAATAGCCTAAAATCTTATATTTACACGTCGAACATCGTACTGTTAAGCACTCATGTAGCAAGTATCAAGCTAACCATCCGAGTTGGTTAACCATTCTATTATCTTTGGAAATGGGCCGTACATAGATGCTGCTTTAAGCATTTAAGCATTTTGCTAATGTCAAGGTGATTGATGATATGTTGATTACAAGCTTGTCTGACGTTTGGGACAATCTACATTCAATGTTTGTCTTCATCTCTTGACAATATTGTTATTACAGGAAGTAACTCTGGAATGTCAAGGTTTGAACTGGGGCACATTTAAGTCCATCCTAACTGAAGCCTTGATCGATCATCTGCATCCCATTCAGGTTCAACTTACTTGCCTTCTTTCTTCTGTTCTCTAAAACTGTCCATATGAGGGATGTGGCATGTTTTATATGTTTCATGTAATTGGATTGCAACATTTGTTTCAGCCTTTCTATATGTGGCAAACCAAAAAGATAAAAAAAAAAAAAAAAGATGCCAGCCTAACTGTTAAAAATTACTAGTCTATAAAATTAAAATCCGTAGGAAAGTGATAGCTCTCACCATTTAGCTCATATTTTGGTGGAATTTTATCATAAAACTTCGGATAGTTGATGTCTTGAAATCAGTTTTTTTTTCTCACACCTTCTTTTCACATTGCTTACCATATTAAGTACGTCTGAAGCACTTCTTTGTAAGCTAGATGAATTAGCAACTATACTCCCTCTATTGGTTTTTTTTTTTTTAATTTTTTCATCTTTTAAAGGTTATGTTAATCTAAACATTTTCTTTCAAAATTAAAGAGAATATATAGTTAGATGGTATAGTGGAAATCAGGTTTTAGATTACCAGAAACCACACAATTATAGAGCCAAAGGGAATATGCCTTGCCTAAAATTATCGCAAGTGCTGCTAATGCTGCTGCTAATGCTGCTACTAAGCTGCTTCCTTGGAGTTTTATTTCTTTATTTATTTTTGTACCTTCAAAAGGTACCCGAGAGAGAGAGAGAGAGAGAGAGAGAGAGAGAGAGAGAGAGAGAGAACATAAGCAATATTGTTTTGAACTTCAAAGTAGTATCCTGAGCTCCAACATTTATTCTTAAAACCTATATTTTTAAAATATGACAGACTAGTTTATTTTATGAAGTTGTACCTGTTATAACGAATTTGGTTATATTAAAATAGAATAGTCTCACGAAGTGTGTGTTTGGTTTGCCAATCTCGCTTAATCTAGTTTGAAAATTAAGTTAGATCAGACATTTTATTTTAGCTTAGTTTAACTTGACATGCATTGAAGATTGTGAAAGTAGAAATAACTTGTATTGAAAATTGTGTTGAAATAGTGAAAGTGGACCCGACTAACCTAAATTAAGGTAGAATCAATTTGGACAACTTAGCAAGCTAGATTAAGTTAGAACCAATAGTTGTCATTTGTCAATTAGCACCGAGGATACTTTTCCTCTCTATTTCACAAACACGCTTATATAATTCTGTCTGCATTATGATATTTATTTTCCAGTCATGTTATTGGCTGGCCTGTCCTGATAACATGGCTAAAAAGTGAATTGTTTTTTGTCAGAATCTTTAATATATATGTCGTCATTTGTCCTTCTATTATGATCTATTTTTCTGGACCCATCGTCGATTGTGCTTCCTTTCCCTGTATTTAGACCCTTAAAAAGTCAACTTTTCACAATTTGTTTTCTACATTCCAGGTTCGCTATGATGAAATTATTGCTGATTCAGCTTATTTGGATAGAATTTTGGCTGAAGGTGCTGCCAAAGCTTCAGATATAGCCAATTCTACTCTTAATAATGTATACCAGGCAATGGGATTCTTGCGGAGATGAACAGAATCTATGCTGCAGAAAAAATTTTGCTGAAAAAGGCGGCAAGACAGCGACCTTAAACCTTTTGGAGGTGCCATCACAACCCACAATTTTTTGGGCACATAAACCAAGCATATTCTTGAGGAGAGAAAAAATAAATAATTGGAAGGTCCACAAACATTGATGCAGTTACCTCCTTCCAGAGAAAGAAACTTTTTATATCTTCTTGTTCACTGAACTTGGTATGTTTGTCGTCCTTAATATTACTAGGATTTTCCATTTTCTAAATCTTATTTTCACTTTTTCAATTTTTGTACTAGCATTTACTTGGCTAGAAACAATTGAATGTCATCTGTGTTCAGAGTGAAGTATTGAGGATGCTCCACTAGAATCCAATACATATAACTTTATAATCAAAACATGTCGAATTCAATTTTGAGATTGAAATAGTTTCTACCATTACAGCAGCGTAAGTGAGACTTGGTGTATCCATGTGAATTTTGTCTTGCAGATACAAGGCAATAAATTAGTAACTCTTTGACAAAGTCATTTGTTCTAGATATGATTGTAGTCAAGCTATTCTTGATGTGTTTCTTCTCCTGGACCTGTAGAAAGCTGGCTTTGTTGCTAACCATATCACAAGTTCCATTGGCCAGAAATTTCTCGGTAACACCGGACTCGACAGATTTCAAGTCATTAAGTCTAAATTAGTGGGGTGTCTCTGTCCTTGGTCCTTTCCGAATAGTAGACACTAGTGTACCGTAACTGGTGATGTGCGAAGAAATTTCCTTCACTCTTCTTTCCAATACCGACAAGAAAGAAAAGGAGAAGAAATGGCGTAGAGACTTTTTTTCTGTTCAATTCAGTAGAGCCACACTGTTTAAGTAACTTTCCTTATTTGCTTTGAATTATTGGCTTTTGGATTGTCGTTGACTTTCTTATGTGAACCACAGAAAATAGTACATGAGAAAGTTTCAGATAATATGTAAGGTTTATCATGTATGCCGTGGGATTCTTATCAACATAGGAGAAAGTGATAGCAAGAGAATAATAACCTACCCAATGATTGGAGCAGAATGTTAATTCATATTCTCATAACCTGTAACTTTTGTGCCTTTTACAAAAGAAAAGATGTGAGTGTGACTGAGCATCTGCAGATATTAACAGACAAGAGAGAGTGAGAGGTCCATGCCCGTGCAAAACATCTTCTTCTCGCTCTCCAACTCTCAGGTACGTGCCAACCGAATAAAGTGAGCATTTCTCTACTCTTCTTCTCCTTTTTGATATTTTTGATTAAATAAATGTTGAAACAGAGAAGGCCATGATGAAAATTTTCTTTCTGCTATTTGGAAGCTAATAATCAGTTTTTTACTTTTTCCGCATGCTGTGATTTTTACTGCTTTCTAATCCTTGAAGCATCTTTTGGTTACTGCATCTTCTCTGAAAGTCGTATTTTTTGAAAATTTTTTGTTTTCGTTATGGAACTAGTTACAGGACCTCTAAATTGAGTACATGTTGTGCAAGCTTGTTTTAGTGAAATAATTCCTGGACCTTTTCTGAGCAGTTGGGTAATTTTTGGCTATAGTGTGACCAGTCTAGTAAGTGTTGAGTTGTTAAAAAAAAAAAAAAAAAAACAAAAATGAAAAAGAAAAAGCATATTGTGACTTATATGTGTCTCTTGGGTAGGGATGACAACGGACAGGATGGGTGTGGGGATTACTTTCCCATCCAATCTGCATCCCTGGCGCTTAAACCATACCCCCACAACCTCACCCCCCACACCCACGCGCACCACACACACCACCACACCACCACCACACCCCCCACAAAAAAAAAAAAAAATAAATAAATAAATAAATAAAAATAAAAATATGCTTTTGTGTTGTGTGTGGGGGTGGGGGGTGCAGTGGGCGGGGCTGTGTGGGGAGGTAGCCTTCCTCATACCGCCCCATTCCCATTTGTTATAGCTATACATTTGAAAGTACAAATTAGAACAAAAAATAAAGTAGAATAGATTTAGACCAACATCAAATGTTTCAAAAATTAAATCAAATTATAAACAAATGCAAACTAAATCTTAATAATGAAGTCACAAAATATCTCATAAAAAATAATGAAGTCCAAAAATTAAAATAATAAATAACACATACTAATTAGTATTAGATACTAATTAATAAATTTTTCGATTTCCTTATTTTTTTAAGCGAAAATATTTAAAAACAATCGAAATTTTAAAAGTTATCTTTAAAACAATCTAATTAAATTTAAAAAAGTTATCATTCATTACATAAACACATGTGACATAATTAAGTTTAAAAAGTTTTCATACATACATTACATAAATGTATGCGACATGTGTATCGGAGTAGAGTTGGATTGGGGATGCTCACTTCTTCCTCCCAACTTCCAATTTGGGACTTTGTTCCCATCTGTGCACCCATCCTTGTATATCGTCCACCATCCCATCCCATTTCGATTGAAGCCTCGTAGATCCCCTTCTCGCGACCAATATTGCCATCCTTACTCCTGAGCATGGTTTAGGGCTCATTTTGGGGATATCTAGAGATGATGTATTGGAGATTGAGTTGGAAATGTGTGTTTGGGAAGAGGACTTTTGGAAATAAACAGTGATATATATAAGACAGTGCACTGAAATTTGTTCGGAAAAACTATGCAAATTGGATCTTGTTTTTTCGTCTCATTATTTTAAGTATTTTGACACAAGAATCATCTTATTTGAATTTGAAATGAGAAAGTTATAGACTTTTAAAGTTTGAGTTTTTTGAAAATAGAAGAGAGAAAGTGAAATGTAGAAATGTGAGTATTAGTAATGAGATGGTATGGGCTCTTAAATTTCATATAGAACCAATGAAATGATTTATTATAGTGCATTCATACTGCTCGAGTTTTATATGTACAAAATATAGTCATTTTTTACGATCACTTTTGCAATTTGTTTTTTTGGTAGAATTTAACTTTACACTGTTGCCAAATTACACAGGTGTATCAACCTTCTCGGACTTGTATTTCACCCGTCTCCATTCTCCAGTATTTACGACTGAGAATTCTCTGCTCTAATTAGTGAAAGCAGCATTCCACCAAACAATTTGTACAAGAAAATTAGGTAGTTTAGAGAAAGGAGAAACATTACTCACAGGCTCTCAAACGGTTCATGAAATGATCAGCAATAAAGCTCAATTAGAGAAAAAGAGCAGTGTCTTATATCTCTTTAAATTTCACATATATCTTTAAAATTCCAGTCGATTATTGATTCCACAAATATTATAATAGAGGATCCTATACAGCTGCGACACCAATTATATTTAGCATTTTGTAAAAGAAGATTCTTTCGTTTGTTGGGCTGGAGAAAAGAGATTGGGAAATTCTGCTGTCTCTCATGATGGGAGAAAAGGAAGGGAAATTGGAGTTGGCACGTCAAGATCAAGTTCATTTGGGATTCTGAGAGCTACACTTGGGTAACACGTAAGGGTGCTCAAGATTCCAATAATGGTCAGGCAGTGACACTGTAGACAACATTGCCCGCAACATGGCAGCGCAAGGTGAGCGTGGGCGCTCTCGCGGGCATCATCTGGGTGCCACGCCCCACGACAAGTTTTGGTGTGAAAACAGTTGACTTTGATGGAGCATATCTACTTTTATTTTGAGTCTCTCAACCCTTGAGGAGGGAAAAAGGTTCTCTCAATTATTTGTAAGATTTTTTTTTTTCTCTTCTTCTGGTTTTGGGAGCTTTTGTTTCTTTTTCTATGAGACTTGTGTGATAAGGTATCCGGTTATTATCCTACCTAAATCAAGTTGAGAGTCTATCAGAGTCAAAGAATTGCTAAATTTGATAGAATGAAAATATCTGAGTGGGTGTCCAAGAATTCAGCAGATAAAACAAATGAGTTTGTCTATCAACGCCCACATCTAACTCTCTTTTGACTTTTAAGTATTACAAGGTGAAGTGTTTAGTGCTTCACCACTTAAGTGTATACATTGTATAAAATGTCTTCGACATTACAGTTTAGTTCCTCGCGTAGCTGCTGAATAGCTCAACAATTAGTTTTCAGCACGGCGTAGGTTAATTGAAGGTGATAATCGGTTAGTGCTAGAGAGATTTTCTTCGTAATCGAAAGTGACAATTGGTTATTGCAAAGAAAAATTCTTCTTGATTGAAGATGGTAATCGGTCAATGCAAGAGAGAATTTCTTCTTGTTAGGTTGTTTATGCCCTTATGAAGGCCTCAAAGTATGCCACTTCTCTTGGAACCTTATCTTGATCGAATACTGCCTTCAAAGGATTTCTAGAGTAAATGAGAAAGGAGAAACATTACTTATAGGCTCTCAAGTCTTTAATTTTATAGTCATTTTTTCCCCACAAATTGAAAATCCAAAGACACGTTCATGCATATCCTCAAATATGAAAGTTGATAGACAAATGTGATGCATATTCTTGACACGTACACCCTTTGATTTCCCAACCCCCCCCCCCCTTTTCTTTTATCCCCTTTCTTGTCTCCATTAGTCTCTCTAAATCTCTTCTCAACGTAGCCCCTCCCTATATAAACCTTGTCTTACTATATTGTTATATCACATAAAGCCATCAAATTTTCTTGCTCCTTACTTCTTTATTCTACTCTCTCTCTCTCTCTCTCTCTTGGGGTGTGTCAGTTCAACTAAAGATGGACAGAAATCAGTTGCAACGCCAGGTTGCTCAAATGAGGATTTCCCTCATTGAACAGGTTCCAAACCCTTCCTTATAGCCATCTTTGAAATTGCAAATAGTAGGTTGTTACTAGTGGTTGCTTTATGATAGAAAAACAAAAGGTTAAAAGGGATAATTAAAATGTGTCATGTTTGTTGTGACGTTACGGTAGTTAAGGTCCATTTAGTATGGTATTTGTTTTTACTTTTAGTTAATAGAACAGAAACAAAACCTATATACCATGAATCACATTCTTAATAAAAAGTTTAATGAGTCAAAATGATTTTATAAAAATTTTGTTAAGCAATAAAAATATTAGAATGAAATTTAAAATTTCACGTTCTATAATTTTAAGTAGAAACTATTCTAATAATAATAAGATGTTTCATATATAGTTTTTGGACTTTCAGTGTCAAAAGGTGTGCCAAAAACATCCCTTAATTCCATGTCTAATTAGAGATCATTTGAAGTTTGAAAACCTACAAATAATTGGCATGAGAGTTTGGTGTCCTTTGCAAGTTGGTCGTGCAGGTCAACAAACATCCAATCATAATCATTGGTGGTAAATTATGATCTCACTAACATGTGATTGGTCTTGAAGGCTTTGATCATTGCACAGCCCACTCATTAAAGAAAGGCAAATTTGTGAGTGGGAGAATAACTTTTATCACTAGTTTGTTTTGGGACAATGACATGAACAAAAAGTGAATGAGTCTAAAGCTAAAACATCATTGTAGCCTACCAGCCTTTTAGCTTCCTCAACCCCACCACCCCTTTTTTAATTTATAAATGAATGCTGTCTGTAATTTATATATCAGGGAATACCAAATCAAATCATAAGTCTTTCAAAAAAAGAAAAAAAAAATCATTAGTCTTTTCCTTCAATCTTCTTCTTTTTTTATTTTTTATATCGTTTATATTAGTTAACTAGCACATCCAGACAAGCTAAGAAAAAAAAAAGTCACGTGACAATTTAGGATAGTATTGATATGATATTGACATGACTTTAGTGTAATTCAACATAGTTAGCGTTTATTTGTGAAGAGAAGCTCCTAATTTCCATGTTTAAGCAACTAAACAACTTTGCAATCAGAGGTAAAATCACCTTGTCCACTATATATGTCTACAATTTTATTTTATTTTATTTTATAAGGAAATCAACCTTGTATAGTTATATCTCTTTGAAAAGGGAGTGGTGACTGAATGAGAAAAGTCTGTTGCTCGAGATAATTTGGCAGTTACATTTGTTCTAAAGCGATTTTGGTTAAAGCCTAAGCAGGGATATTACTCCTTTAATCCAAAAGAAAATTATGAGAAAAAAATGTACTTACAAGCTTCTAAAATTTTTGTATTAATAATTTCCTCTTACAGCCTGTTACAGTTTAATTATTTTACCGATTGAGCGTGGCTGCAGGGTTACCTGGATGAGCAGCAATTTCTGCAATTGGAGGAATTGCAAGATGATGCTAACCCTAATTTTGTGGAGGAGATTGTAACATTGTTCTATAAAGACTCAGCCAGACTTTTCCACAACATAGAACAAGCACTGTGAGTGCAAATGATTTTTTTGTATTGGTCATGCACACACACTCTATAAACACACATATATATATGATGCACAGTCATACATATATATATTTATATATTGTGGTCATGCATGCATATATATATATATAAGCCTATTTCTAAATCTACTGACTTTGATTAATGCAGGAAGAGTAGACCTAGTGATTTCAATAAGCTGGATAATTACATGCACCAGTTTAGGGGTAGTACCTCCAGGTATTATATATATATATTATGAATATATATAGCTAATATTTATTTAAGTTTTGCGACACCACGTAACATAATTATTTATGGCGTTAATTAGTGAGATTAAATTGTTATCTTTCTGGCCATTTTAGGAGAAAAAGGTAAAAATTAAAAAGGGAAGGCTCTTGCACTTTCTTTAGATAATTTGTGTTCCTGTACATACACTTCTTCTTTCTTTCTTTCTTTCTTTCTTTCTTTCTTTTTCTTTATTTCCAGAAAAACTAGATGGGAAAATATGGTTGCTATACAGTGTGCTCATACAGGGTCAATCTGTTGCAGTATTGGAGCTATGAAGGTCAAGAATGAATGCAATCAATTCAAGGAATTTTGTTTGGCAGGAAATGCTGAGGGGTATATAATTGACACATATTTACTTCGCATACATATGTACATATATATATATATATACATGACGAATGTATTCCAACTCTTCAAGTTTTGTTTCTGCTCTAAAATCTCCAGATGCGTAAGGGCTTTTCAGAAAGTGAAACAAGAGCATGAGACTTTAAGGATGCAGCTTGAAACTTATTTCAGGGTATTTCTATTTGCTTGCCCTTTTTTTTTTGGTCGTTCCCACAACTTTTGTCTGGGGTAATTCTCTCCCTTAGCGTATCTAACCCTTACCAACTGGGCAAGTATCAATTAGCACTCGTCCTTTAACTTAACTAATTGATCATGTCATGATTTTCATTCAAAAAAAAAAAAACCAAAACCGATGATCATGTTTGTATTCTTATCATGTGGCTTATATATTGTGCAGCTAAGGAGGCAAGCTGGATTGGCACAGACTGCCTAAGCTGCCGAGTTGATTATAAACGAGAGAGAGAGAGAGAGAGAGAGAGAGAGAAATAACCTTTAAAGAGTCCTTAATCTGTAGTAGCATTTATATGCAAAGCACTGCCATCATGTTAGGGTAGTTTACTACTGGAAGATATATATGTATATATGTTTTCACTTGCAAGTTAGTTAAGTTATGTTCTACAAAAATATGGACCTCTTTTACTAATAAAAAACTAAATGCAAATGTTTCCTTTCTGTTTATATCCTCATGATTAAATCTATAAATCTATATATGCATACAAAAGTAGCTAGATTTATACGTTTTTATAAGATAATTGAATTTAGGACCCATTCGAAGGATAATAGAATTAATAACAAAAATAAATAAATAAACTTCATACTTTGTTAATAATAAATTTATCTAAGCAAATTTAAGATATAAATTATTATTATTGAATAAATATTTTGTTCATTTTAAATTCAAAAAATTTATGTGATTACAAATATAATTTTAACAATTCCCTCCCGATTTTATTTAAAAATATAGAATTTGAGTCATTTCACTTCCTGACTCAAAATCTATATATATATATTGTTTACTTGCCAGATATATATACATAAGGGCAAAATGGCAAAACAACCATGGTTGCCGTCGAAAGAGTTCGGTGAGTTGGATGAATATTGGTTTTAGAGGATGGTATTCAAATATATCACTTTTCTAGGAGGATTTTAGATATATATATATATTTTTTTTTTCAAAAGGGGAAAGATCATTTAAACTAAAGATGGAAATACATATCAATATGAAGGAGGAAATAACTGTGTGGTATAATAATCGGAGTTGAACTAGAAACCTCTTTAATGGAAGGATGTAGGAAACGGTACTCGCACATTCAGACATGGAAACTCGGATTATTGCATTGGTCATTTGATATTGTAAATTTCCCAAAAATGTTCAAAACTCAAGAGTGGGTGTAGACGATTTTAAGGAGCATTAGCCCGACACCCACCCCAAATGAGAGTTGAGCGACAAAAAAGCTAAGGTCAGGTACGAACCTCCTGTTGAAAAATGGTTTGGAAAACTCAAGTTCAGTACCAATTTTAAAATTCAATTTTAAGCGAGACTCACAATATATTTATAACAGGTCAAAATGGATATATTTTTCCTCTGCGTGAAGTTTGAAATAGTATAACTATATATCTAAAATGATGAATGAATGAATGAGAAATTTATTTTAAATGCATACTCATAAAATTGAAAATGCTGAAAAATAACAAAGAAAAATCACTAGTCCCACGTGAAAAAATAATATAAAAATCATTATTTCTTCTTGATCCTACAAAAGGAGTATAGTCCTGCATGGAAAAAGAATGAAAGTCATTGCCTCTTTGAGCCCAATAAAAGGGAGTCTCCTCTTCCATTTTTAGACATAAAATGACATAGAAAATCATGTATTTCCTTAGCAAGAAGTGTTGAATATTCTCATTGTCAGGATATCCTTTAAAGAAAACCGAGTAGTAGAGTTTTGGGGGCTGAAACAACAAAGGAAAAATAAAAAATACAGAAAAGCATGGAAATAGCTTATTCTCATGTGACTGTTAGCCTCAACCTTTCATATATGAAACTCTCTAAAAGAAATACCCTGTTAGCATCTCTCTTTGACAAAACAAAGTAAACCCGAGCACATTTTCAGTCACTCCTCATGCATATCATCAGAGAGCAAGCCCGAGCACATCTTCGACTATTCTTCAAGCATCATCATTAAAAATAAAAATTAAAAGTGCAGTCACATTTACTCAGATGTGTTTTAGGGGTTTATTTAGCATTTGAAAAAAAACCCAAAAAACATTAGGGATGATTTGGTGGGTGAAAACCATAAACCTCCCAATGATTATAAAAATATAATAATTGTATCAATATATTATTTTTCTTTCCTTCTTTTATGCCAAACAACTTAAAATAAAACTAATTTCCTTTTTATTAATTCAATTTCTTTTTTATAGGTCTTTACTTCGTCATATTTTCTTTTCTTTCTATCAAACAGAGTTTAAATATCAGTAAATTCTTAACTTCTAATGAGAAAATGACTTTGTTCTTGTGATTTGGACATTATGATACGGAATTAAGAACAAAATGATCTAATTTATGCCTCGTCTATATTATAAAAATTGTGATTCTTTGCGTTTCTGTCAAGTTGCAGTCATTGATCTGTTGTTCCTTTTTTTTTTTTTTTGTGTAATCACAGGTAAGTATATACACAGTATTCTCACATGATAGATTGACCCCAAAAACCTTTAAAAAAGAGAATCAAAGAGGATCTCTTAGCAGACCCATCATTGATCTGTCTTTTTTTTTGGGTAAAACATTGATCAGTCGTTAATAAAACTGCCATTTCACTATAAAATCAACGGACACATGGGCGACCATGATGATTAGCCTCCGCCCAAAAACACACACACACACACACACACACACATATATAATTAACGACTTAGCAGCTCAAACCGGTTAAAAACAAAACAACAACAAAGCTTGGTGACAGCACTCAAGAAATTCATTTCAAAATAAAGGTTAAACAGATAAATTACCAACTGAATATTGATTATTTTCCAGTTTAAGTCTCTAGTTTATCACAAAACATAATCCGTTCAACAAAATTATCAACAATCTCAAGTACTTGAAAAACTAAACATATTATGAATTTGTAATAACATAAATTATTGGTGAATTAACTGTTACAGTTCATCTATAACAATAGTAGTCAGATATGTTTTTTAGTAAAAAAAAAAAAAAAAAAAAATTGAGGGTAAAAGACAATGATAGTTTGTTTAGATTATAAATTGCATTTGAATTTTTATTCAAACTAAATTCTTGCATTCAAATATACGATTTAAATTATGTATTCAAATTAAATGTGCTTTTGGATAATTTTTATTAAATGTAATATTTGAATATATAGTATAAAGATTAAAAAAAATGAGTGTGGTATATATTTTTAAAAGTAAAGATTTTAGGAATTAATTTAAATTAAATTATTATAAAATAGTAAAATATTTAAATAATTTCATTATAATATTTTGTCAACCAAACGGATATTACATTATGTTTTTAACTTCGATGGTATTTCAAATAGCCAACTGAAAGACGTATGAGAAAATTAACCACATATGACCGGTACATGAGAGTTTTCAACGCTGATTTGCTAGGTAACCTGATAGTTAAATATGGGTAAATCATCAGTTTAACTAATAACCCCTTGTTTCGAGATGCCATGTCCAATTTCATAAATAGGGAAAAATAGTAAAAGAGTATTTGTTTGGTTCTAACTATTTCTATCATTTTTCTCATTTTGGAAAAGTAAAATTATTTTATTTTCAAACTTACTTTGTATAGTATACTTTGGAAAAGAAAATGAATTTTTTTTGAAATCTTCATGCACTATTCCCTACAATTTATTCTTATTCTAAATAATTTTTGTTTTTAAGAAGGAAAATTTTTACACATCCAAACACCATTTCATTCTCAAATGAAAGACTTTCTAATTTTAAATAAGAAAATTTTCCTTTTCGAAAATGGACATGCCATTCAAATAGGGGTAAAATTTTAAAATACTACCCCTAAATACTTGTAAGTTGAATATAGATAATCGATGGTTTATTAGTAATATGAAGGACTGCTATGTGGGGTAAACCTACTTTATCCCGTTAATATGATAAATAAAGAAAAGAGGAAATTGTGTGAATAGCCACATTATTGTAGTTGTTTAGGATTTTTGGTTCATGCTTTAAATTTTTTCCTTTAATTTACTTTTTATTTGACATTGTATTAGGATAAAAATTTTGAAGTCATTTTAGATAGGACAATATTCATATATATATATATATATGTGTGTGTGTGTTTTTTTTTTTTTTTTTGGGGCATTCATAAAAAAAAAAAAAAACTCAAAGTTGGGTTAAAATTGACTTATCAAGCCTAGAATTGGGCTTGACAAAGGAAGAAGGCAAAAAAGCCCAAAAAATCCAACCTGGCCCACCAAAGCTGAGAAACTGAGACTGTGTAAGCGTGGGAAAATGGATTCTTCCTGTTCATTTTTTTAAGAAAATTGTGAGGAAAAAAAAAAAAAAAAAACACCCACTCAATTCTTAAAGGTCGTTTGGTTAGTATGCTTGAGTTAAAAAAAATTGAATTCATTTTGATTGGAGTTGAGTTGAGATTTGAAATTGTGTATTTGATTAAAAAAGAACTGTTTATAATTAAAAAATATAAAAACATGAAACGTGTAAAAAATATTCTCTTGAAATAATAAGGTTATGAACTTTAAAAATTTGAATTGAAAACATAAATAGTGAAACTTACTTTATTTTTGAAGAAAAAGACAACAAACAATTGGAATTGTTTGGTTGATGCAAACCAACCAAACTCCCTCTTAATGTTTACTTGAAATTTTGACCATACATAGTTATCAAATTAGAAGTAAAAAAAAAATAAATAAACGAAACAATGTAACTGAGACAATAATTAAGGATGTGCTTTTCAATGGACAATCCTACTAAATCACCATTTTTCTTCTTCTTCTTCTTTTTTTTTTTAAGTAAAGTAAAGAAAAGTTTTTAACGTAAACAGAAATCCCACCTCCAAGATTTGTTTAAAAAAGCAGTGAATTTACTACGTGCTCCCTTAAAAGAGAAATTAGAGTGTTGAGATTCTTGAGAAGGTAGGATGAGAAGTTGCACATTCATTGTAATATATTTTCATAGTCTTCCTCACCATTAGAGAGATCAATCAATATATATAATTCCACTAGAATTCATTAGTGCAGTACGTGTTTCAACCGTTGAAATTGAGCACTAGTGGTTGTTCTGAATTCGACCACTTTTTCCATTCTTATAACCATTACTTAATGCTTGAGCTTGACTCAGCAGCCTTACATGATTTCATGAAGAAGCTCGTTCTTTGCTTTTATATGGTTGACTTTTATATTGAAATGACGGATATATGCCACCTACTTACAATCCAAAAATGTTGTATATTAAACAAGCACTAAAGAGTAGATTAACAGAAAGGAAAAAAAAAAAACCAAAAACAAAAATAGAAATAAAACAAGGGTTCATATGCTCGATCATCTTTGAAGGTTTAATGTATAGAAATATCTATAGTCATGATCAACGGGGGAAAGAAAGAAAGAATGAAAGAAAGAAAAAAAAAAAAAGGAGAAATAACGTAGAGCAAAAAGGTCTAAAAAGAGCTCCTAAAGTGATCATCAACTATGGTTTTTTCAGGATTGAGGACAGTTATCATAACAAGATTAGTGGGATGTAGGGTTCCACCGTTACTATTGTTGGTGATTGCAAAAGGGGTGTCCTTCCCAATCATCACGGTCAGGACTTTATGCAAACTCTTTGATATTGTTCAATGAACATTTTAATTCCCTAATTCCTCAACATATATATATATATAGGGCTTTTATATGGCATCCTCCTTATACCACTTATAATATAATTTGTGTTATATTATATTAATCAAGTGATTTAAATATAACATTTTTTTTGTAATACTTTTGCTTTATACTAATGTGAATAGTATTATTATATGATAAAATTTTATATAGAAATTCATATATAAATCAATTAGTTAATATATGTTTTTAAATAAAAAATTATAAGTGCTGCTAGATATAGAACTTAATTTAATATGTATATATATATATATATATATATTGAGCCTTGGCAAATCAAAAGGGGTAAAAGTAGGCTAACCACCAACTCTTATAGGCGCGCATACGGATATTGCAGATATGCAATGATTGTGGCCAAAAGGCTATTATATGTGAGGATTTGAGGTGTAATTCCTATGATTTTTAGCTCTTCCAAATTAGTGTACAATTAACATTGTATTTAGGATACAATTATTAAACCAAGAATAAGTAATACAAAGGAGCATTGATCTTGAAAAGGAAAACAAAAAAAAAAAAACCCTCAAACAAGCTTAGGGCTTATTAAGTGATGGGATTTTAAATTGAGAAAAATCTTAAGCTATTTTTCTTGTTTTGTTTGATTTTGTTGTTTTTTAAGTTTAGTTTTGCTCCTTTTTGTTTTAGTATTTGCAAGATCTTCTTCTGTTCTTTTAATTTGAAACACGTTGCTTATATAAAATACAAAAGAGCACAGGTGACTCAAATTATTCACCAAATTCTCCTTTTTCAGTTGTGGTAATATAGTCGATTTTAAATTGTAGTTAAGATAACCCTTGAATAATTATTGGTAATTAATAAGATAATAGATAATGTTTGGTGTGAAATTATTACTGATTCAAACCGGAAACTACAATTGTAACGCTATTTAGGGAACAGAATGGGGACAAAATGGGGCAAATAAATGGGATTTATAACTAAATAGCTTTTTTTAACAAGTTTTTTAACAAATAACCTAACTTTTTAAAAAGTAGTTAAAAAACTATTTTTCTTAAAATGATGAATCAATTTTCTTAAATAGTCAATTAGTGATTTATCAAATTATGATCAATCACATAAATTATCAATTTTATTAGTTAATCAATGATTGAATAAACCTTAAAAAATTACAATTAGGTTATATGGCATATTTTGATCACTCAATTTAATAGATAGTCGAATTTATTTTTATTTACCAAAATAATTGTTTGTCATTGATTGATCAAACTTGAAAAAATAACAAACGACCATTTTGGTAAATAAAAAAATTTGATTATCTATTAAATTGAATGACCAAAATAGACCACTCAGTCTAATTGTCATTTTCTGAAGTTTAGTCAATCAATGATTGATTTAGAAAATTAAAAATTTATATTATTATTAATCAGTGATTGATTATAATTTAATTAATCACATATTGATCATTTAAGAAAATCGATTAATTATTATAAGAAAAACATATTTTAACTAATTTTTAACAACTTAAGTTATTTGTTAAAAAAAAAAAGCTAAATAGTTATTTGGTATTTTTTAAGATCACTTAAGAACAAATGAAGTTGTATGATCAGCAAATATATGTGTGTGTGTGTGTATATATATATATACATATATTTTTTTTTTTTACTGAGACAAATATCTATAAATTAATTAATTTGAGTGCCGCGTGCATTTAATTAGGCACTTTAGCAAGCAGCCATTTACATTTAACACGTGGGTGCGCAAATACTAAGCCAGCTGATGATTAATATATTCAGTGGAAGACTTCACCTTTGGTGATGACTTGAAAGTCTTTGCAATGAACAAAAGCTATGATAAAATATTGCTTCCCATATTGGGTGCTTGAACGAACCAATAATTAATTAAGTGAGCAAAATTTTTGACTTTTTAATTCAAAAAAACTTTTTTAGCAATATTCCTTTACTAATAATAATGATGTTCAAGGCAATATGATAGCATGGAGTTTTTTTTTTTTTTTTTTCTCTCTTTTCTCTTATTTCTTTTTTTCACCTTTCCAATGTGACAAGCAAGGATCTTAAAAGTCTTGTCTCTCAATCTTGTGCTTCTAATATTTACGATGCTGTATGTCATAATAGTTTCTAATTAGTAATTCAGCCCTTGACTAATAATCAACAGATTAAGCAATAAATGCTTGATTAATGTTCATAAACTGATGCACATTTAAATTTGTTCAAAATTCACTAAGTGATGAAAAGTTGACTAATCTGTGGAGGCCAACTTCAATGAAGCCTTTAGGAATAAATATCTAACAAATATTTGACCCAATATTATCCCGTATATCCTACTAGCTTAGTGGTCGTTTTATTCGTGTTTCAAAATCAAGTTTATGGTTTTGGAAGATTTTAGCCTTGAAAATTTTACTAAACAAGATTTTAAAATATTTGAAAATTTTAATCTTAAACCAATGTTTTCAAGGCATTAACATTTATTACACAATTTTTAAACCGTACGGTTTTAAAATGAGAGCTGAATGAATCCTTAAAATTTTATAATAATTTTGATCTTTATTTTAGTGAAAAAAATTATGGTTACCTAGAGTTTAAATAGCGGTTGATCACATCTAATGATTTTCTATATATATATATATATATTACGGAAGCTTGACTTTAATTTTTATTTATTTGTATTATTTTAAATTTAGGAACTCTTTTGATTTTAGATGATTCAGTATTTGATAATTTACAGGAGTTTGTATGCAAATATTGGAACTAATACCCATACCCACTTCATATATATTTACTTTCACAAAAATATATATTTACATATGAATTTTTTTATTGAAAGACAAAAAAGGAACTTTTATAACCAAAAAAAAAAAAAAAAGAAACAAGGAACTATTGCAAAACTTGACAATTTTTTTTAACTATAATTTGCTAATTTTAACCTAATTAATTCTTATAAGAAGAATAATAAAAATTTTAATATCTAATGTTTTAGTTTACTTTATGTATTTAGTTTATGGATCTCTAAAGTTTTAATTTGTTTTTAAGAATTCAATTATGTTTGTGATGCTAAATTTTATGAAAACTTTGATAGAATTTGTTTTGAGTTTTTTATTTTTAATTTCTTAATGAGTAAAACCCCCATCGGAGATTACCTACCCTTATATATGTATTAAATTAGATGGGTATTGGGATAAAAAATGAGGAGGGTATGAGAGTAGGGAAGCATACCCACCTCGCTCCATCCCATTGCTATTCCTAAGTTGATCTGAAGTTTTGTGTTTCTTATTTATCATAGCCACAAATAAGTTAGAAGCCTACCAGTGAAACAAGTGACTCATACATAATTAGGAAAGTGCTTCGCTTCTAATTAAGATATATAAAGCAATATCTATTAGTAAATGCACTTGCAAATGTCATATTAAACATCAATATCAAATAAAGTGTAAATCTAACAGCATTTTCGAACTTTTTTAAGCAAACTTAAAGCGTTTATTGCTACTTATAAAATTCCTCGAGTAAGTACTAGTTGTACGTGTGTATATATATATGTATTATCAGTACTCCCTCTCTCATCACTATATACAAAGAGATATACACATATTTATACTGTAACAACGGATTCACGATATATATTACAGAAATTTCTTGACTATAGGTCATGTGATGAAAAGTTAGATCCTTCAATAGTAAGTGGACCAAAATAATAATCAACAAGATACCATCTACGCGTTGCTATTTAATGTGAAAAGCAATTTTTTTTTATTCCCTTTCATATCCATAGATATAGTGCACACTTGTTTTGAGACAAAGGTATCTCTTAGCATCTTGCTTTTGCGTAGAGAGAGAGAGAGAGAGAGAGAGAGAGAGGACTTTTTGAGAGAAACCACTTGCTACATATCCATATATAAACAATCTTTGTGTCATCAATTACTATTTTGACAAACTCACAAGGAATCTTTCAGTGTTTTTTCTACTCTTTTTGCTCTATACTCGGTTTTTTATAGACCAAGATGTTGACAAAATTATGCTCGTTATTTATACACACACACACGTGTACATACAAGACACAAACACACACACACACACACACACACACCATCTATATATGTATCCATGTTCATATCTAGTGTAATTGGGTTTTCTTCCTATAGTGCTTCCTATGCTTAGAGGTTTGCTTCGAAACTTCAAGTTCAAAACATCCAATATTATTGGTCATATAAAGTGTGCTGATGTTATATATTATTTCCCCCCCTTCCCTTTTTCTTGTGCCAATTAAATAATTCGTTCATAATCTTATACGCATGCTTTGTTCTTTTCTCCACAATATATTTCTCATATTAATTTCTTTCCTCTGGTGGACCCATACCTTTTCCTCTCATCAAAAGTGTAAAAACAATCATACCATATTGGCCATTTGCGAACTTCTCAAACTCCATTTTCTTCAAAAAGGGTCTTGAAAAAACCAAACACAGCTAAATAAAAGCTCTCTATTTTTCCCTTATCCAGGTTTTAATACTATTGCTTTCTTCTTCCTAGTTTCTTCAAAAATATGACGCCTCATGAGCTGCATAATCTGGTTAATCCCGACGACAACGAACGGATCGCGCGGAAAAACAAACGAAGCCACGGCGGCGTAGCGGACGACAACAAGAAGCTGGAGCTGAGGCTTGGTCCTCCTGGAGATCATGAGGACAAACGACAACAACTATTTGAAGATCCATTCAAAGCCAAAAATGATCAAGAGAAAAGTTGGTTGACTACTTTTCAGAAGCAGGAACAGCTAAATTCATATTTTCCTTACTCATTGAAGGCATGTCCTGTTCCTCCTAGTACTACTGCTTCCACGTTTGCCAATTCCTCAGCTCCAAATTGCTGTCAAAAAAGGTATGCTCTTCTTCTTCTTTTTCATACATATACATATACATATACATATACATATAAATATATATATGATATTGTATGTATTTTAGGAATATTACCCAAAAAAAAAAAAGGAAGAAAGTAAATATCTTGGTAATCAATATTTTTAGGCATTTCATGTGTGTGTATAATTTCGTTTTAATATTCTTGCGGTGTATTTCTAAGATTTAGAAATGTGCACTGTAAATAACATTTATAACAAAAAGTGTATGATAGTTTATAAGTACTAAATTTGTGTATTATTTGGATTTTGACGTTAAAAAAAAAAACTCGAAAATTTAATATGTTCTTGATCGTGAGTTGTAACATTTTTTTGCAATGATTACAGAACTACTGCTCAACCTCCGGTGGTCGGGTGGCCTCCGATCCGTTCGTGCAGGAAAAATCTTGGAAGTAACAGCTTTTCAAAGGCACCATTAGTCACAAACTACGATATTGTTGAGTCTGAAAAGGAAGTTCTAAAGGATCATCAGGGAAAAACCGACCATGGAAAATCCGAATTAGATCGTATGTTTGTAAAGATCAACATGGAAGGAGTCCCCATTGGAAGAAAAGTTGACCTCAAAGCTTATGATAGTTATGAGAAACTTTCCTATGCCATTGATGAACTCTTCCGAGGCCTACTTGCAGGTAATTGATTTACAAACTCAAACTAGTCGGCTAATAATCCTTTTTTGGATAAAGGGTTTGAACCTAAAAAATTCTGATTGAAAATTTTTGTTATAATGTTTTCTTTCGCAAAAATTAAAAAAAAAATTGAATTTGCAAAAATTTTTAAAAAAATTTTTTATTTGAAAAAAAAAAAAAAAAAACCTTCCTTTCAAACCCTTTGTCTAAATTGGCATCAATTATTTGATCGTGAGTTAATCCAAGCTGGCATCAATTATTTGACCGTGAGTTAATCATGTTTTTAATACTGTGACTTAATTAATCCGGAATCTGGTTTACATTGTTTCATGTATGCTGATATAGCTCAAACAGATCATGATCAGTACTCAAAAACAGTCACTAATGGAGAATATACACTAGTTTATGAAGATAATGAAGGTGACAGAATGCTTGTTGGGGATGTCCCATGGAAGTAAGTACAACTTATATGACATAAGTATGCGTATAAATGTTTACATATATGCATATATATATATATGTGTGTGTGTGTGTGTGAACATCACAACTAAATACCCAATAACATTTTAACATGTTATTTGTTTCCTGAAACAAAGACACTTGATAGTCAGCATTTGTCTCCATTCAAATATTAAAATGTTGATTTCCTTTTTTTTAGCGCATTTAAGAATAAAATTACAATTTCCCCCTCTTAAAAATCGAAATATCTAATTTCTTTTTTGTTGTTTATCATCTCACTATTTATTTTTTTGGCTCTGTTGCTTATTGTCACATTATTTAGCATTATAGATTTGATAGACAATTTCCTACTTATAGAATTATACAAAAACAAATTACTTATAATTTTCAAAAATAGATGGCAAGATATATTAATTATTGACTAATATTCTAACTCATTTTGATTTTTGATATATGCAGAATGTTTGTGTCCACTGCAAAGAGGCTACGCGTTTTGAGGAGTGTAGAGCTTTCCACTCTAAAAAGTGAATACCACTTTTGCAATCTTCTTCTTTTTGTTTTTCACTTTAAATTGGACCTACACAAATTATAATGGAAGTTTGGCTGTTTTCAGTTAATAGCAGTCAGATTCTAATGGAAAAGACACCACTTTGATTCTACAAATATTGAAATTGGGGGATGATAAGGCTTCAGCAGCAGCAACTTTTTCACCAGTGGATTTTTTTCACCAGTGGATTAATTGCATGGAGATCAGTATCAGCTAGCCCTTTAGAGCCTAGCTAGAGGGACTTATTTATATATACCCTTTGTATCAGGGTATATTACATAAATATCCCATTCTCTTGGATTTGGATATGCATTATTATATATGGTCCCCCATGGAATTAATTTCCATAGGTGGCCTGTCTGTGGGCTTTCAATGTATAATTAGTTTGTGGATGAATGTCAGAGTGCCCTCATTAGATCAAGGACTATATATATATATATATATATTATATAGTGTATCTGTGCAGCTAAAATGACAATTATTACTATACAGCAGGTATGTATGTTATATATGTGTGTGTATATATATATATCTGCCGTTTATAGTAGTGGTGCTTATAGTTATATTAGAAAAAATGTTTATATTTCGGCGTGATTTACTTAGAAAGAGTTTGTCATCTGCTAGAAATTGTAGTTTTTTTTTAATCATGTTAAAATGTTCAAAATGAAAGTTATTATAATTGATAAATATATATATATACACACACATACATACATGAAGGAAGTACAATAAGAGATCATAAAAAGCTAATTAGTTGTAATAGACTAATTTAGCTAAAGCTAGTTTGTAATTGCGTCCTAAAAGGACAATTTAGTGGGTTCTATGTTGGAACTTACGAGCATCATTTAGAAGAAGATAAAGGAAACATGCCCAACAAAAGAACTTAATAAAAGAATACTTGAGAGTTCTATGAAAAAGAGATTCAAATTGAGAGGCATCTTTTAGTTCTAGAGATGGCAAACCTTCCGTTTAGATTAGGTGCGAGGTTTTTTTTTTAGAAAATAAAAAATTTTATATATAAAAAATAAAAAGTTGTTTGGAATTTTTTTTAAAAGTGAAAAGTTATTTGGATGAGTGAAAACTTTTTTTGTCTAGAGAGCTCTTTTTCCATTTTTCAAAAATGAAAAATTTTAGATGTTCTGATATAAAAATTTAGGAAGATTCATTTTTCTTAAAATGAAAAATTTTTCATTTTTTATTTTTCAAATTTGGATGTGTCAAACAAACGGAAGGCTATTTATGAGATAAAATTGATGACACACAAGTTCAAATTCAACAACATAACACCAATATTTATAGTGAAGACGCAATTGACATTTTGACAACGCCAGTATATTTCAACGAGGACTAAAAGCATTGTTTCTTGTAGTGTGTGTCTTAGCCCTATTATTTTGTTTGTAAGTATGGAAACAAGGATGTCTAAAATATTGCATTCTTAAAGAAAAGGCAAAAAAGATTCATATTCCCCACCCCAATCATTTTACATTTAATTTTGCGAACTGTCTTTCGATCTACAAAACATAATATACTAAACAAAGTTTGAAAAATATTGTTTTTAGCAGAAATATCTAAGTCTATCGCAAAATAAATATGGTATTTATGTAAAAACTTAGAATAATATTAAAAAACATCATTGGCATTCAATATTATACTTTAATAGATAATAAATCCCATAGTGTGGGACCCATAATGGATATTCACACTTTACTAGTTGTGCTTTTAAGTATTGTTGATGTCTCTAAGCATTACTACGAAGTGGGACCTTTGTAATACCTGATAATTTCATAGTAATTTAATATGAGTAAGAAATTTAGTTATTATAAAGTATATGTTAGAATTGTAGATGAAATATTGGATTTAGTGTTCTTATAGGTGACGATATTAAAGATTTTGATATGCTTAAGAGATTCATGATTAAAAAGGTTAAGTATTAGGAATTTTATGTAGATGTTATATTATGTTCAATCGCAATTTGATTAAGAAAATGTTCAAATTAGACAACAAAAAAAAGGGGGCCAAGTTTGTAGTGTGTTAAGCCTATTTTTAATCCTAGGAATATGATTCAACTTTCAATCTTGATGGATGCTTGGGATTAGTTATTTAACCTTTAACCTTACAGTTTAATCTCATAATGCATTAAAATTTTCAAAAACCTCTAGTTCTTCTCTCAAACCTTCTTTTTTTTCCTCGTTCACATAGAATACCGATTTCCTTTAAATTTTAGTTGAGGATTTGCTTCTGTTGAAAGCTTTTAGGCATGATTTCGTTAGAGATTCAAGGTAATTTTATTTTATGTATTGATTTTTTGGGATTTTGAATTTTAGGAGTTCATCAAATTTGAGGGATTAATAAATTATTGATTTAGACGATGAAATTGATGATATAAAGCAATGAATTAAAAGGTTGGAAAATAAGATTTTAAATTGTTGATGTTAATTTTATAAAATTAGAAATTTAGAGTTTATAGAGAATTGAAAAATTATGGCTTTATGATTTTAGTTACTTTTAAAATTTTTCTTAATTAAAGAATATTGATATTATGATTTTCTCAAATGAATTTAGTTAAAAGTAAGTGTACTAAGATCTCGAATTAGAGGGCCTACATCAACTCGAGGAAACTAAGTAAGCAGCCGAAAAACTCGGATTTTACATTTTTGTTGTAGTATATATTAATTGTTTCATATGATATTTATCTAGCCGTTTCTTTTACTTATACAGTATATATGGATGTGTTTATATTTTGGATTTTTTTCCTTATTATTTGTTATGCTTTGTTTTTCTAGTATATTTTTTTAATGCATGATAAGTATTGTAATGTTAATTGATCTTTTATATTGTTGGATTTGATCTGTGATTCAATAATTATTTTAGATTGTTTGTTTTGCTTTGTTTTTCTATATATAAATTTATATATATATTTTTTCTGATATGAATATTGAACCGTGGATCTTATTTTTTGTGATTTTTGTAACTTATTATATGTCATTCAATGGTTATGTTTGACTGTTAGTCTGATTCTATCTCTTATTTGCTTTTTTTTTTTTTTATTAGATGGAAAAATTCTCACCCAATCGTCAACCATTAAACATCTGAAACCGCTTCTAAACCCACTATTAAAATTATTCAGATCGATGATCCTATTCCTACCCCTCCACCTAATGAACCCACTCTTGTTTTGGTTGATGACATAGAGACTGAAAAAGAGAAAGGCATAAAAATTTAAAAAAAAAAGGGCACAAAAAAGTCTAATGTTTGGGACCATTTTACAATGAAAAAAGGTGGGAATCCAAATGACCCTAAGTGTGAATGTAACTATTGTGGGGTAGAGCATGCTTGTGATAGTGGGAGCATGAGACTAGTAGTATGAAGTTTCACTTCGAACAACAGTGCAAGAAAAACCCATTTAGGATCCAGGATAAGAAGCAGAAATTATTGAGTTTCCAACCCAACACTGAATCCGGTGGTAACCTAATTGCTGTAGGGTTTAATAAGGAGAACTTTAGAAAGTCTCTGGCAAAAATGGTGATTATGGATGAGCTATCATTTAGGTTTGTTGAAGGTGAAGGGTTTAAGAATTATCGTCTAGTGATGCAAACTAGATTCACTCCCCCATCTCGTGTGACAATTGCTAAGGATATTTACCAGCTGTTTTTAGATGAGAAGAAAAAACTTAAGGGTGAATTGGGTAATGGAAATCAAAGAGTTTGTTTAACAACTGATTGTTGGACTCCTAGCAAAATATTAACTATATTGATAGTGAGTGGACTTTGCAAAAAGGGATCTTAAACTTTTGTCAAATTCCTAGCCATAAGGGAGAGAGAGTGTTGGTAAAGTCATTGAGGCATGTTTGCATGGTTGGGGTGTAGAAAGGGTCTATGCGATAACTGTTTATAACACCTCCTCAAATGATACTATGCTTACCTACTCAAACAGGAAGGTTAAGGAGTGGAAATAGGTTATAGGTGGGGAGTTTCTGCATATTAGGTGTTGTGCTCACATTGTAAACCTAATTGTGAATGAACGGTTAAAAGAACTCCATGATTCCATTGCTGCCATTCGTAATTTGGTGAGGTATGTGAGGTCTTTTCCTGCTAGATTATAACATATAGGTCGTGTGTTGAAATGGGAGAAGATTGAGTACAAAGGTCTCTTGGTTTTAGAAGTCCCCACCAGACGAAATTCTACTTATATGATGTTGGAGTCAGCCATTAAGTTTCAAAAAGCATTTGAGTGATATGAAGAAGAAGATGAAAAATTTGTTTCTTCTTTCGGGGAATAGGAAGGAGAGAAAAAAAAATGCCCTCCCTTGGATGATGATTGGGAGAATGCTAGGGTGTTTGTCAAGTTTCTTAAAACTTTTTATGACATCACCCTAAAATTTAGTGCAACTTTGGATATCACATCAAATGCGCACTTCCATGAGTTGTGTGAAATGCAAAATCAGCTTCTGAGTTGATCAAACAAGAAGATTCGTTGCTTTCAAGAATAAGTATGATAAATATTGGGGTAATGTTGATAATTTTAATTGCCTTCTATTTGTGGCGGTTGTACTTGATCCTAGGTTCAAAATCGATTATTTGACATATTGTTTCACTTATGTGTTTGATTCTTCCATTTATGAAACATTGTCAACGAAGGTGAAAGATATTATGTATCAGTTGTTTGAGCTTTATAGTGTGGATGGATCTGCAAAAGGTAGTAAATGAAAAGGAATTGGAGATGTTGGTAAGTGAAATGGAGGCAAAAAATGAAGGAGAGGGAAAAGGGTGTTAAGTCCAGAAACTTTTGAGAGAGAGAGAGATAGAGTTTTACCAAATACTCAAGTGTTGACTTTTCCCACGACAAGTTCTCCGACCTCGTCCCAAACATCGTCGCTTTGCCCGACGTCCTCCTCGCCCCGTGCCAAAACCGCGTACACCCGACAATGCCGCCATTGACGCCCCAAGCCCCGAGCTTTCCTGCTCCTTCTTAAAGAGGATCTCGGTCGAAGAAATGGGTCAGGAGATTTCCCAGAACCGGTTCGATTTCGAGGCTTGTTGCGTCGAAATGGCGGACAAAGGTGAGATATTGGTGTTGCCCAGTTTGGAATTATTGGTCTTGATTGAAGCCATCAGGATGGTTTTGGAGATTGTTTATGATGAGCGACTTGTTACATTTTCTTACGGTGGGCGTGCTCGTATGGGAAAGCATATGGGTATCTCAGGAACTCTGTAGAGAATCCCAGTTGATATTTTAGTGTTGACTTTAATGGCGAAAAGTTTGGTTGTCAACAGGTTGATAACTTGTGTTTGTTTGTTGAAAAGAAAATTAGAGATAAAGTTTTGATCGGTATTATGAAGAGGACGTTTGAGCTTGAGGTTGTGCAAATTGAATTGAGTGGTTGTTAATTTGGGAGAGGGTTTCCTCAGGAGAGTGGATTGAGTTCAATTTTGTTTAATGTTTACTTCGACGGGTTTGATAGAGAATTGCAAAAAATGCGGCCTAAGAAGAATCGAGGAACAAGTTTTGTCTTGAATCCAAGTCCAATATTGGCATCAAGTTCGCCACTAAGAGCTTGAGCATTTGGTAAAATTCTCTCTCTCTCTCTCTCTCTCTCAAAGTTTTTGGAATTTTACCGGGCAAACAAGAAAGGGGGAGAAGAAGAACAAAAGAAAATTTATGTTTTTCATTAATTTATTTATTTGGTTTTAATTAATATCTTTTAATAGTTAGGTATTATTTTTAATATATTTTTTAAATTTTTGATGATATATCAAGTCAATAAAATCATTAAAGTTACAAATGAAATTGGATAAAATGATCATCTTAAATGATTTTATATAACTTAAAAAGGACCATGACAAATGGAATAAATATCCAACTCTTCTCCCAACACCTTTCCTTTTCAAGGTTCAGCAGTTACCAAAACGCTCCTAATATACCCCACCACCGGGCAAACAAAGAGAGATATTCCTCTCATATAGACTTGGTCATGCCTCGTCGGGAAAACGTTGCATGTGTATATATATATATATATATATACATAGAGACAAGCACTTGACTAGAGAGCGAACATTGATATATATATATATATCATTAATTTGAGACCGCTTCTTACAAATTCCACATACCTCCATTCTAGTAGTATAGCATAAGAAAATTAGGTCAGATTGTTTTAAACGGTAAGTAGCCGAGATTTGGGCTGGTGAAGAAGTGTTATAGGAAGGCCTAAATGGGGAGTATTGCTCATGTGAATGAACCAGAAATATATGAAAATGGGTTTGGAGAATCTGGTTTGGCGCCTCCAACAAAAGACCAAGCTGATCATCAAGAACTAGACGATGATGGCAGACCTAAAAAAACCGGTACACCTCTCTCTCTATATATACACACACATATTGTGTGTGTACGCTTCTGATTAATAAGCATATATGCAGGCTTTTGGAGTTATATTTTTATTTATTTATTTTTTGGTTTAAGCGTACACTTTTTTTTTTTTGGGATATGTGTGTTAAACTAATCAATAATGTACTCTAGAAGAAAATAAGCTAATCTTCGTTTTGCTCGTTAATTTTTGTTATTAGTTTTAAGGATTTGGGAGAGACCAGCAACTTAAATCTCTCTCTCTCTCTCTCTCTCTCTCTCTCTCTTCTCTCTTATGGATTTTTGCTGTCGCTTTTTTTTGAAATTTTTTTATGGATATTTGTTCTTGGTTTTTGCATTAAGAGGAGGATGCTATAGTACTAGTAGAGCATTTAAGAGGAATTGAAAGTGGCAGGGAACAGAAAAGGGAAAATGAAAGAGAAGAAACTCATTATTCAAATGTTCTGATTTTTTTTTTTTTGACTCCTTTGTCTATTGTACTACTAGAGTTGGTGGTTTTTTTTTTTTCAGTCAAGGTTTGTGTTAACAATTAAACGATGACCTCACAAAAAGAGTACTTTGACTTTTTGCTCTCTTTCCCATGCATTTAACGCAGGCATTTTTCCACCATAACCAACGGTTTTAGGATTTAAAAAAAGCGTTTAACACATTTCCTTGATTAAAAAAAAAAAAAAAATTGGACACTTGCATTCTGTCATGCTAAGCGTGTGCGCAGGAGCATACTTATAATTTTTCTCGCATTATGTAGTTACGCAACTTAAATTTTTAAAAATTTTGAGAAGAAAATTAAAATTTTTTTAAAAATTGAGTGGGATTGTGTCTTTACTTAATATGGTTTTGTCATTGTGCATGGTAAACCTACCAATATGTATAAAAAAAAAAAAAAATAGCCTACCCTATTATCACCAATAATTTCTAGTTTATTTAACTACAAATTCACACAATAATTCTAAAAATCATTTATGACAGATCCACAAGAATGATTTCTTTTTAGTTGAAAAAGCTTGTGGTAATATATACAATGATTAGTGTAATTTTTTTTTTAAGATTATGATATAGCATCTTACTCTACAACTTGTATGTAATTACTTAATTGGTTTGGTTTGCAGGGTTAAATATGCAGAAAAATGTCAAATATGACTCCTTGTGGTCCCACTAATTTACACTCCTATATCTTTGAGACACTAAAAACTTGTATGGAATAATATGAACAATTAATTATACATATATTTATTCAACTTCTCCAAAATTCACCATTTCAGTTTTCATTATACGAGTTAGAAATGAAACATTTAAGAAGTGAAAACTATATTATAGTTAAAAGACACTTCTTTGGATAAATTTTAAAAATACGTTTTAAATTATTCAACATCAAGAATGTCAATATTAATTTGGAAAAAATAATTGAAATTTTTTTTTACAAAAACATATATAACTAGCATAAACATTAATTTTCTCAGAAACTTCCTTGTCAGAAAAGTTTTTTTTTTTTTTTGTTCTAATTGCCACCTTGATTAGTAAAACTATAGACTGTAGAAAAGATTTTCCTTTAGCCAACATAAGATTGACGAAACGAGGGAGTCGGATTTTACTAATCCTGAAAACAGATTAAAGGATGTTTTTGTGATAAGTCAATTTATGAGATCAGTATATTAAAATTAAAAAATATATTTGACTTTAATTTATAACTAATTAACCAATTCAAATTGTAAGAGAGAAAAGGCTTTAATCTGCTTTAACGTAAGGAAGTGTTGGACTGCTAGTTAGCTCAACAATATTGGATTTATTATATATGTACTATTATTTAATTAAGATGTTCTGGCTAGTAATGATTTTTGTCATTTTTTGATGGTGCAAGATTCGTGATTTGAACATTCATATGATCACATAGAGTTGCAACTTCTAACAATCAACCAATATAATGAATTGTTTGCCTTCTTGTAAAAGTGGAAGATTCGAGGTCAATTTAATTAAAAGAAATCTCTCTCTCTATGCATATAATCTACAGTTTCCTAATAGTTAAAATCACATCAAGTGGCAATTTTTACCATCCACTTAGGTATTTTTGTTTTTTTTGTGTGTGTGTGTGTGGTTTTTTTATTTTTGGATTGGGGTGGCATAAACTCGACGTTTAAAAGTCCACCATTACATGTTTTATGTTAAGGAGTTTATTTTTACATGTGCTATAACTCCGAATCTTAAACAGATAAAAACAAAGAAGTTAAATATGACTTTTTTTTACCACTACTCTTAGGTTTAAATTTTCTAGAAATAAGTAATGAGTACAAAAGATCCTATTTCAGTCCCATGTTGATCTACATGAAATGAAAAGTTAATGTTTGTACAATCTATATAAAATTTTCTTATTTGTATACAAGTAGTAAATAATTATTCCGTATACATTATATATACGAAACGGTGATTCCGACGAACCTATCTGATAACATCTATGTACATGTACTTATGCAATGAAGTTTTAATCTCTACTTTTTAAAGCATTGCATTTTACACAAAAATATTATGCTTAATTACATGAATTTTTTATTTGTTTTTTCCAATCTTGGAAAATTTTAAATGTTAGTTTGAGAAAACTTTAGGTATGCAATCGAATTTACATTTTTTTTTGGTTGGTTAAATTTCCACCGACGATGTAATATTTTTTCAAAACACGGGAACTGTGTGGACGGCATGCGCGCATATAATTACGACGGCAATAGGCGGCGGAGTCCCCTCATTAACATGGGCGTTATCGCAGCTTGGGTGGATCGCTGGTGCAAGCATTCTCCAACTTTTCTCAGCCGTTTGGCTCACTGCAAATTTCTTGGCTGATTGCTGTCAAAGTCACCTTAGGTACTAATATAATTAGAAGCATATACTAAAAATTTTCAATTCAATTTACTTCAAAAAATTAACTATTTAATATGTCAAGTTTTTTTTTTTTTGGGATCTAATTTCTTATCTCTTTTCTTATACACAAACATTTCTTATCTCTCTCTCTCTCTCTCTCTCTCTCTCCCTCTCTCTCTCTCTTTTTTCTTTTTCTTCTTCTTCTCTCTCTCTCTCTCTTCTATTTTTAAATATTAGGTGGAACAATGTGCATGATATACGGATGGATCCAGTATGGCAACCTTACTTCATCTATAATTAATTACAATATCACTACTAAGCTGAGTGTAAGTAATAATTAATTTATCAAGTTGTCCTATTTATAATGCCAAAAGTTGTTGAATGCGTAAACACATAAATATATATACACATAAAATTGCACACACACACACATATATATATATATTTTTTCTTTAATAATATAGTTGGTTAGTTGGTAGTTATTCACGTACTACTTATTTGTGCATAATTTATAGAGGATTAATTTCATAAACTTGCTCGGTATGTTTAATTGCGTTCTTATAATGTGATCATACTCTCCACTTTAATTGTTGCTTTTGTTTTTGTATTCTATTATGTGAAAACTTTGATTGGTTATCTGTGTCTATGACTGTGCTTGGTTTTAATATAGCGGTTATATTTTTATGTATCCTCTTTTCCATAGAATTAGAACTATATGTCAAATTTTATTTTGGTCCATAACTTTAAAATTTTTCAAAACTATGTTCTTAGTCAATTAAATTATCTTAAATTAGTCATTCTCTCTATTTGATTGCTATAATGATCTCAACAGAAGTGATTCTTTAACATAAAAAATTACAACATTAACTCCCACTAAATCACACATAGTTCTCATGCGTTTTTCGATATTTTGACTGTTCAATGGATGAAATGATTAATTTAGCACAGATTGAAAAATCAGATATCTAGGAGATTTGGAATCTAGAAATCATGATGTGACTTGACTCATAGTTTAGAGACTAAAATTGAAATTAATCTATGCATTAACATGGTTGATAGATGATTAATAAACTTAACATTACAAATAAAGCATAGAATAATATATGGGTTGGTATAATTAAAGGTGTTGAGTTGTTTGGTGATTTGCAGAATTAATAAATGAAACAATATATATGTTCAGGGCTATGCAAAAATCTTATTGCCACCGCAAAAGGGGTGCAAATGCTGCATGCAAGTTCTCCAATAACCCACGCATGATTGCGTTTGGAATCTTTGAGATTTTATTGTCTCGAATCCCAAATTTCCACTAGTTGTCTTGGCTTTTGGTCGTCGCTGCCATCATGTCCTTTTCATATTTCCTTACAGGAGTTGGACTCTCTATTCACAAGATTTTCAAAGGTATATTAAATAAGCTCAAACATATATATACATATATATATATATATTACATCCCGTTAGGGTCATAAGTTTTGAAAAATAAATTTAAATAGTAAAAAATAAAACTTTTATAAGAGATAACATTATAGAAAATTTTAAAATAGTGCTCAAAAACAGTTTCAAAAACAATGATATAATTAAATAGACTATTAATTTTATTAATGTAATGCATATTAATTACAGTAATATATATATATATAATGTGTTTGTGTGAGTGAAATTTCAAGTAAATAGATAAAGAGTTTTCTTTTTTGAAGTAAAATAAAGCTTGATGTGGGAGGATATGAAATCAGGACGTGAAGGTAAAACATCCATAATTATGGGGGTGCAGGGATATGGAGTGGGGTTGTCTGCAGCAGATAAAGTCTGGAGAATGTTTACTGCTGCTGGTGATATTGCTTTTGCTTGCACGTATGCACAAGCTCTTATTGATATGCAAGCAAGTTCGGTCATGTTTGGTATCATTTTCAAAACATTTTTGAAGTTGTTCGATAAGGTTGTATCATAAAATGATTCTAAAATTGTGTTTGTTTTACATCCATTTTTGTAAGTATAAGGATACAAAATCATTTAACCTCATTTTTGTTGACTAACGATGAAAACGTTCTTTTTAGGCCATAATGTAGTAAGGATTGTTTTATATATATATACACACACATAAAATAATAATATAGGCGGGGTTTGCTTTTGTAATAATCATCTCACTATCAGATATATGTCTTTGATCATTTGCCAACAAATAAAAGTAATTAAAAAGTGTAACACGATAATTATTATGAATCATCTTATTTATGTGTAATATTGGTTTGTTGCAGATAAAATTCATTATTATTCCATTACAAAATCATTGACATATACAATAAATTAATTTCATGTTTTATTTCTTTATTTATTTATTTGTTTTTGTATGCAACATATAAGACCGGTTTTTCGTGAACGACTAATCTTTGCCTATTGATAATTATTTATTAGACATTTTCCTCTCACTCTCTCTCTGTTTTTTTTTTTTTTTTCAAATTTAAATGAACACTGCAATTTGGGATAAAATTGTTATCAGGACACTTTGAAGTCGTCAACACCGGAAAACAAAGTGATGAAGAGAGCCAGCAGCATAGGAGTCTCGGTCATGACGATTTTCTTCATGTTGTGCGGTTGCTTCGGCTAAGCTGCATTTGGAGACCACGCGCCTGAGAACCTGCTCGCCGGCTTCGGATTTCATCAGACCTCCTGGGTCGTCGATTTGGCTAACTTCTTCATTGTGGTTCACTTACGTGGTGCATATCAGGTTTGTATGATTTATTTGATTGATTTTTACCACCTAATATATACCTGAGTGAAAATAAAAATAAGAAATTAAAAGCAACAAAAACTGATGATGTGTAATCCAAAAAATTCTTGACTAAAAATACATAACAATCAATAATTCTTAACGGCCTCAACTGATGAGGCTGAACTCGATGCTAAGACATTATCAAAAAGAACGAACAACTTAATCATCGCGTGACTAATTTAGGTTAAAGATTGTGGTACTTTTTCTTTTTTGATTGAGTAAAATGTTGTAGCACTTGAAACAGAAATAAAAAAACTGGTTTTGAGAGCTTCCAAAGTCCAAAGTGAGCTTCATTATGAATTTACCCATTTAATTAGGATTAGCCATAACAATTTAAAAATACAATTAACGTGACAAGAGTTATTCATTAGAGAAAATACTCTCATATTAGATGTGATAAATTAAGTCATAGCATAATGATACAACGCGAAAGTCATATAAAATAAAATTTTGAATCAGGAAAGGGTTGATACAATTAATAAATAGGTTATGTTCAGATTAACTTGTCTAATTATGAATGAAATGACAGACATGATTAACTACATATATCATTTACAATATATTTCCATGGGATCGTAAAACAAAATAACTCGTTAGGTCACCTATCAGATGACCCCTATGATCTAAGAAGTTTATTTTTTGTTAACTATACCCTTGATTCGCAGGTGTTAGCACAACCGGTGTTCCGCGCAACAGAAACATGGGCGAGCAGGAGGTGACCCGAGTCGGGCTTTATAACGAGCGAGTAGCCGATCACCATTTACAGAAAAGGACTCGCCACCATGAACATCTTCAGGGTAAGCTGGAGAACTCTCTTTGTGGTGATGGTAACCGTGGTGGCCTTGGCTCTTCCCTTCTTCACAGACATGATTGCGCCAAAGGGGACCATTGGGAATTGGCCCATTATGGTCTATTTCCCAGTGTGATGCACATAGCACAAAACAAGATTCCGAAATGGACCGCAAGGTGGGTTCAACTCCTCAGCTTATTGACCTTTCTCATTTCCGTTGCTGATGCTCCTGGTGCCATTAATGGACTTCACAAGAATCTCCCCGACTTAGAAGCCCTTCGAGTCCAAAGATTGATTTCTAAAGCCTACAAATAAGAAAGGTTGCAAATTAGAAGGTGATTTAGATGAATGTGTCGTTTTTAAAAAATTTGAAATTCAAATGTATAACTTTAATGGTAAAATTAAGGCCTCATTTTCATACCATAGTTGTACAAAAGAATTATTAGATTTTAAAAGTGGTATACAACTTCATTAAGGCTAAATCTTAGCGTAATATTTTCGATCAATTTTATTGTAGGTTTTATTAGTGGTTATGGCTAATCACTTTGTGTTTGAAAGTAGCATTTATAGGAAGTACAACGAGAGTTCATAAAGAGCTAAATAATTATAGCAGACTAATGTAAGCTAATTTGTAATTGCATCCTATAAAGACAATTTAGTGGGCTCTACTTCTATAACGAACTTATGGGCATCATATTGAAGAAGATAAGGAAAAATGCACAGCCAGAGACCTTATGAAAGAATAGTCCAAGTTCTAGCAAAAAGAGATTCAAAATGGAGAAAGCACATCCTTTTGTAATGGAGATGGAAAACCTATTTCTGAAATAAATTGATGACACAAAAGAATCCCAAATATTATTTATAAAGAATATAAGCTCCAGTTTTAACATTTTACTAGTTCTCAAACAAAAAAAAGAAACAATAGCAAAGATAAAAAGTAACTACTGTTTATAGTCCAAGGAAAACTTTGAACATCAATAAAGTTTATAATTTCAATTCAAATGTTTACTTCATCTCACCTTTGATTCTTAGAGTGTGTGTGTGCGCAAATAGCCTTTTATACTTAACCTCTTGCAACTCTATCAATTTATGCAAACAAGTGAACTATGATAGATCTCTAGTTGAATGAATTGATGAACTCCATAAGCATGCTTTTCTTCTCACTATCCACTAACGTCGACAAACACTTTATCAAATATCATTAGGACTTTTTACGCTTGTAATGTTAGGCTAGGTAATGGTAGGATATGGATAATAATGTGACTTAAATCATCCTAAACACATAATCATTCCAAGGTACCGTTTGTTTCCAATATTACATTTACATTGCATTTAAATACAATGTAATTTTCACCCAAATGTTAAAGTATTGCGTTCAAATACTAATCGCATCACATTTTGAATTTAATACAAATACTATTTATTATTTTATTATTTTATTATTTTTATTAATTACAACACATACTCTTTCTCTCTTCCTTTTTTTTTCTCTCTACTTTTACCTATCACATCACATATTTATTATTTAAATATGATTTAAATACTTTTTATCTAAATATACATTGTATTTAAATATAATGCAAATATTTTTTTTCTAAATGCAAATTGCATTTAATGCATTGTAGTCAAACGCAATGCAAACACAATGCGTTCACCAAACGGAGTCTAAGACCTTTTGTAGAGCTTTTTAAATGTTCCCCATAACTTCCCCAAATTTGATTTCAACATTATTTGTCAACCCACTTTTATTCTTTTTTTTTTTTTTTAAGTTACTACACCTACTAACTCATGACTTTCTTTTGTGAACAAAGACGTAGCATTCTTTTTTTTCTTATTATTTCAAATAACAAACAAAAATAAGCTTCGTTTTCACAACTCCACCCATCCTCTTATACTTTAGTATAGCTTAAAATAATTCATACAATGATTAGCATGCTTAAGGTTAAGAGTAAAATGTTGGAAATTAATAAAAGGGCAGGTTAAATGATGTGGGTAACCAAGGAAAGGTAAGAATTAGGCCTACAAGGGTGACTAGGAATATGCATATGTAAAGGTTGACCTAATCGTGGTAGTTCATTGGAAAATTAGAATTCCAATAATCAAACTAGGCCATGTCTTCAAACATACAGTAGGCTTCAAAAACGGATTGTTAGTAGAAAGTAGTGGTACTATCTCTTCTTTCAACCTAATTTCTTATTGTTGCATACAAGCCATTAAGGAAGAGTTTAATTTGTTATTCCTTAGAAAAACCATTATATGAAAACTGAATTAGTAAATCTTTGAATCTCCACCAAGCGCTGTACAATCACTCCAAATCATGTTGAATAAAACTTGTGAGCATAAGTTGATAGTATATCTAGAAGTATCTTAAAAAGCTGACAAAACACAAACACAATTAAAAACAGAAGAAAATAAATTTAAAGAAAAGAAAGAAAGAAAATATTCAAATTAAAACTAGAGTTATTTGGTATTGATATTGGTAAAAACAAACAATCCTCAGCAATGATTTCAAAAACTTACCATGGATTTTACAATGTAAGTATACATATCACAAATAAGTAATAAAGTGACAGGTAGAACATCATTCCCATGAGGACTGTTGTTTACCAAGTACCAAAATTGTATTATCTCTAACTTTATTTGAATAAACCAAAAAGAAAAAAATAAAAATAAAAATGAAAATAAATTATAGCAAAATAACAATTGATGAAACAAATAAAATAAAGCCTAGTATTATAATTTTCCCTTAACAATTTACTTAAATCTCTTTACCCTCTTCTTATAAATTAATCGAATTGAATTGTTAACTGAGAGTCCTAAATTATCTAAAAACATCTTCCGATGGTTAAATAAAAATATCCCCCTTAACTAAATCTTTATATTTCTATGGGAATTAGATTTAAAAAAAATTTATTAAGTAAAGGCTCTCTTAAAGGTTATATATGTTACATACGTATATTTTTATCCTTCATAAACTCAAGACTTCCATACATAAATCATATGTCATTTTATTTAAAACTAAACACTAAAATCCCTTTTCCAAGTGTTTATTAAATCAATCTAATTAGTGATCAATTAATTAGAAGCATTAACCACAAAATAAAATGAACAATTCAACATGGATCGATATCAAGAGAGAAATAAATAACTTCAAACTACGTGTTAAGTTCTAATTATAATCCCAGAAAAAAAAATTAATTCATAAATAAAAATAAAAGTTGACAAAATAAAGATTTAAGCATTTTTAAATTACAAAAACTAAAAGATAAAAAAATAAAAAGAAAAACACTTTTTTGGAGGTATCACAAGTCTTCAAGGCCTTCTCCAAATCTTTTTCTCTATCTTCTTCTTGATGCTTCAAGATGCAATTTTCTAATTTTATAGAAAATAAAACCTAAAACAAAAATAAAAATAAAACACAAAAACTAAAATTTTTTTTTTCTTTTCTTTTTCATTCTCTATGGTTTCCGACTTCCATGAATCGCCCAAACGTTATTAACTAGCCCTACTCTTTCCTATTTATAGACTTGCTTTAAAAAAGGTAACTTTGAATTATACAACTTTCCCAAAATTAAAGATTTACAAACTAGGGCTACATCCTTGGGATTCTGGCGTTACAATCCCCATAATCTACCTTCTCTTGGACAGCAACTCTCCCTGGCTAGAGCTACAGCCCTAGAAAAAAATTTTTTTTTTCCTTGTGCCTCTTTCACCTAATTAACCTACAAAATTGGGGAAAACAATTAATTAGAGGGGAAAATTAATTTAAAATCTGAAAAACATGGCAAATTTAAATGAATAAGTTGGTAAAATAATTCTAATTTTTTAGATTTATAAGCTAACAACATAAGATCAACTTCTACAAAGTGTTAATGTATCTTCTTAGCCTTTCTATTTTATTGGAGAGTATAAATGTTCTTAAATTGACAAGAAAATATAAGAGAGAACTATGTTCTTGATCCCAATCAGTTTGCATAATTTTAATTTGCATTTAAACTATCTTTCTACAAACTTATTAAACTTGAACAAAGGTTGAAAAAGACTCAAATTTAGTTTTGACAGGAAACATCCAAGTGTCTTAGTGAGATCATCCATAAAGTGGATATTCACAGCAACATGACATGGTTTACCGTAAAGCTGAGACCTGTTACAACGACTAAAGCAACCAAATTCTCTGCCATTGCAAGAGCCTTGGTTACAACCACCACCTTGAGAATTTTCTAGCTTCGTCATTGTTTAACAGGATATTTTACAAGCTTCATATATATATATATATATTATAAATTGAGAAAGGAGATAACTAGTATCAGGTAATTTAAACATATCTTAATTATGTTGGCACTTGTTTAAAATTCCTATCCTCTACAAGTCTCTAGCTTAATATTATTAAAAATAGGCAAAAATACAAAAAAGTCAAGCAGAATATAAGGGAAACATAAGTTAGCTAGACAAATACAGAAACGAAAAAAGAGAAAGCTACACAAAAGCCAGAAACTAGTCTCATCGAATCAAACTGTAGCTATTATCTTGAGAATAAACTACAATTACGCTTGTTAAAAACCCCTTAGCCAAAACCTAGTTGAAAAAAGACTAAAGGGAAAAAATAATACATAATAGTCACAAACGATCAGCTGACAAGAGAACCTACAACAAGGAAGGCCTATCATATCATGACCTACACTAGCAGAGCAAATATACGGGCAATTGAACCACACTCCATATTCAAAAGAATAGCAACATAAATCGCCAACCTATCAAAAACATGATTTCCTTCTCTCAATAGATGTATTAAACCCGATATATATATATCTTTATATACACAATCGTAAATTTGAATACACTTTTTTTTATATAGAAATGGTATTTCACAAAATCACCGGTATACTAATTATGGCTTAGGCAAATTGAGATTATAAATAGTAGTGCTTGGATAAAATTAAGGCCCTCTTAATACGTAGTTTTACAGGATAATCTCTTAGAATATTACAGAGTTTCATTGTCAAATTATTACAAACATGATACTAAAGTTAGAGAATTTATATTTGTTATAAATGAGTCTGGATTAAAAATAAGTTAATATAATTATTAAATAGATCATATTTAGAATGACTTATCGAAAATGAATTGTTACAATTAATTCTATATATCATTAACAATATAATTATTATAAATACAAATAATATGAACTTTAAAATTAAGCTTCGTTTGTCCTTTTAATAAAAAAAAATAAGAAGTTGACCAATAGACATATTAAAAATATTATCATGCAAAATAAGTAATACTTATACAAATGATAAATTAAATAGGTTAGGTAGGTAGATACACTTAACAAATGGAATTAAATGGAGTTGCAATGGGGTTAAAACTTTTTAATATGTTTAGTAAATTCATCATTTTTTTTTTTTTACGTTTTCTGACATGTTTAATAAAAAGGTGATGCGAATTGTTATACCCAAATATATATATATATATTTAATCCCGTCAACACCCCACTACCTACTTCCACTCCATGTATATTATAATTAGCTTTTCTTTCTCTTTTTCCCCCTACAAAAGAAGACTATGCGTTTTAGATTTAACCTGATGACGTCTCCAACATTGATCTCCAAAGTTGAAATCTATGACTCGAATCCCTTGCTTCTTGTCCCATAAAAAAAAAAAAAAAAGCAAAAAAGATGATGAAATAATTCGTCCAAACGGCATAAGATTTCGACAGGCATATATAAAGTTACCATATCTCATTTAACAATCACATTATTGAGCATATTAAAGTTACCATATATAAAGATGATGAAATAGTCTAGATGCGCATTTAATTTATAAATTCATTTCAAATTTGTGGTTGTGAGATAAAGTAGAATAATAATAAATAAGAACTACCTTTCTAGATTTTGACTGCATATATATATTGAACGTGTAGAGAAAGAAAGAAAATTACATTCCAAATATGCTAAAAAGCTGAATGAATGAATAAATAAATATATATATTAATTATCTATTCTTCTACATCGACGAACACTTTTCCATTTGATGGCTCAGCACTCACCAAAAATCTCCTGATATACCCACAAAGAGAGAACATTTCTCTAGTATAGACCTTTTTTTTTTTTTTTTTCCTTGCTGTGGATTATACTGCTTATTTTCTGCTTTGGGTAAAGCCAAAAAAAAAATCATTTCTTTTTCTTAACTGTATTTGGTTGATATTGATTGACGGTGATCTTTTTTTTCCCCCTTTAAATTACATTTTTTTTAAAGATGTTTTTACCTTTTTCCTTTTTTAAGCCTTTTTTTTAAATTCAAATGGAATTGTTCACCTTTTGGCTAGATATTAGCTCCCATTCATATAAAAATTTAAAAATATATATATGCCTTTTGGCTCAGTTATGAGATCTCAAATATAATTTAATAATTAAGCAATTATTGATGTATTTTATTTTTTTTATTTGTCCATCCACTTTCTTATTAAATTTAAAATAACCTTATGTTTTGTTTGTATTGTGTTGAAAATTTTAAGTTAAAGTTAAAATTTTTGAGTTAGAGTTGGATTGATTTTTTAAAAATTAATTATTATTTTTATTGACCTTTTAAAAAATGAAAAAACTGAAATGAAAAAATATTGTTTAATTGGAGATGAAATCGAGATCCATACAAATGCTTTTTTTTTTTTTAAGGAAACCTTTTTTTTATATAAACGTAGTTCTTTAATTCCTAGATTTCAATGTAAAGATACATTTCTAACTCTTCTAAAGAGAATAACATATATAAATCATAATTAGAAGATAGAATAATTGATCTTTTTTTTAACTTATGATGGAGAATTCTAACACCAGATGTTTATGAAACTTACAATAAAATTTTTTATAATAATAGAAGATTATTCAATAGTATATATATAGACAAGTACTTGACTAGAGAGCGACCATTTATACATGCCATTGTCTCCTGGTCTTAAAAATTCCAAATACCTTTTCCTTCTGGTAGTAATATATAAGAAAAGGACCATATTGTTTGAAGGGTACGTAGAGATTTGGGTTGGTGAAGAAGTGTAATTAGGAAGGCCTAAATGGGGAGTATCACTCATTTGAATGAACCAGAAATATGTGAAAATGGGTCTGGAGAATCTGGTTTGGCTCCTCCAACAAAAGACCAAGCTGATCATCAAGAACTAGACGATGATGGCAGACCTAAAAGAACCGGTATGCCTCTCTCTCTCTCTCTATATATATATATATATTTTAAATCATAGCCAAAGTCGGTGTTTTTATAACAATCAAACATCAACCTCACAAAAAGATATCTGTGTTTGTGTAATGTTGACATTTTGCTCTCTTTCTTGTGCTTGTAATGTAGGCATTTTTCACAACCACCACCATATTTGGGTCCGCAATAGAAAGAACATGAACATTAAGGGGGAAACAAAAAACCAATTTTAACACATTCCCTTGATTAGAAAACAATGTGACACATGCAATCTGTCCTGCTAACAGTGTGCGCAGGGGCACAATTATAATTTTGTAACTAGTAAAATAGGAACACAACTAAAACACTTAAAAATTTTGAGAAGAAATTAAACCTAAAATTTCAAAAGTTGAGCAAGATATGTGTCTTTCTTGATATCATGTGACTTTATTACTGTGCATAAGTTATAAGTTACACGTTCCAAAAAAATATATATCTTTAAAAAAAATAAAGACACATACCATTATTATCACCACCAATTTTTAATTTCACTACAAATTCACACAATAATTCTAAGAACCAAACATTAATGTAACACATATCCACAAGAATGATTTCTTATTGTTTGAAAAATGTATGGTAATTAATGTACATAAATATTAGTATTTTTTATGATTATGATATAGTATCTTACACTCTATTAGGACTAGTTAACGGATGAAAGGATAGAGATTTATATACAAGCTTTCAGCTTTAAGAATTGAGATTTTTTCTTTTTTATTTCGGTTTGAGAAATAGGAGCTGTATATGCATCCCATACCATAAAATACATATCATCTTATCATATATGCTTGTTATACTTAATTGGTTTGATTAATTTGGTCGGTAAATTAGGCAGAAAAATGTCAAGTATGACTCATTTTGGTCCGACTTTGACACTAAAATACTTGTATGGAAACCAAAAAATTAAAAAATATATATACTTGTATGAAGTGAGATGAATAATTAATTCTGTCCATCGAAAATATGTCGTTAACTATAATATTCAAATTCTCCTACCAAAAAAATTTTCAACTTTTTTCCATAAAAAAAATGTATATTCCAGATGCACACTTGGAGTTTTTGTAAGAGTCGGAAATGAAAATTTTAAGAAGTGAGAATTATATCATAACAACACATCTTTGAATAAGCTTTAAAATTAAATTATTAAGCACTAAAAGTATGAATATTAAATTATATATAGGGATTAATTCTTCTCTTTACTTCCTGTGATGGGGCTTTTGTTTAATTAGATGCTTTCCTTTTAGCTCCTGAAGTTAATATTCGCAACTAAACTTCCTTTTAACACAATATATATTTTTTTTCTTGGTGGTAATTACCGTCCAAATTATTGTTGATCGTGTGTGAAAATAAGTGTAGACTGAAAAGCTATTCCTTTTGATCCCGAAAGCCAACCTAAGATAACTAAATGAGGGTATAATATCAAAATTAAAAATTAAAAATTAAAAAGGGAGGAAAAGAATAGGCTTTAATATTCGTTAACATAATCAAATTTTAGACTGTTACCTCTCAACATTGAATTTATTAAATATATATATTTTTTATATTGGAAGTGAGGGATTCGAACTATTAATCTTTTAATAGAGTTGAATATAGGGTTATCATCAGGGTATTGTGTGTAACCATACTATACTTTTATATATTCTACATGTTCTAATTTTTAGTGGTTTCAATTTAAACAAAAGAAAAGCTTTATGTATTACTTAATATATTCATGTATATATGTATGTACGCCTACCATGCAGTTTGGATATCCACTTTTTTAAGCATTGCATTTTAAACAAAAATTATTTCTAGACGAATACTTTAATTTTTGCTTTCTCATTATACAATATTGATTTGTTAATACTATTATTTCCAATCTAGAAAAATCAAATGTTAGTTTGAGCAAACTTTAGGAATGCTCATGATAGACCGCAAATGTACGGGTCAAGTTTAATAGTATGGTACTGAGTAGAGTATCGTCTTTACAAAGATTTGTTTTAAATTGTCACTAAATACTACGATTATCGTAACTTAATTTTATCTAAGTACTCGAACTGAATGAAATTGAAAATAAACAAAGACAAACAAAAATACAAAAATAAAATATGAAAACTTTTATGTACAAATGTACTAGGGACTTGGCTTTACCTTGTCATTCTTATGCTCACACTAGTAAGCAATTACTAGTCAATTCTACTTAGTTCATTAATCAAAGGTCCTAATATAATCTCACTATCTCTTCTAAGCATAAAGCAAGATAATGAGTATAAATATTCAAACTAATATTCATATTTAGCTTGTCTACCAATATACTCATTAAGTTTAGCCCTCAATTGAAAATGAAATGTCAATTGCCTCCCGGCCTCACAACAATCGAAATCCTTTTTGATAATTAGGGACTTGATTACCTCCTAGTCTAATATAAGATCTTAAACTTTCAACATGATTATCTAGATGCTGATATCCTCCTGGACTCACAACTAGCTAAATTATATTACCTAATTCTATACCATAAAATGAATCTCTCCCCGACATCAAATCCACAATATAAATTATTTAATTTATCTGTCAAAAACTTAAAAGCATTGGGCACCAAGCAACACAAATGAATTGAAATAATAATTAAACTAACAATTTATAAAATAATCAAAACAAATTCAAATAAAGTTACATCAAGCCCTAGAAATTAAATCTAGCTTAACATATAGGAATCCACAACTAATCTTGTCAAGAAATCTATAAATAAAAATAAGTCACAATATTCCCAAATACAAATTTTAAGCAAGATTAGGGTGAGAAAAAGGAAAAGAAAACTCTTGTGGAGATGAATTTCAAGCCTTCAATTCTTCAAGATTCTTCCAAGAAATTCTCCCAATAATTTCAACTCCAAACTCCTTATCTCTAGAAATTTTGAGGCCCTATTGTGTTTTTTCTCCTCAATTCTCCGTACTAGGGTTTAAGGCTTAAGTGGTTATAAATAGGGCTTAAAAGAGGGTGATTTTTGACCTTTGGATCATCTAAAAATGGAGCAAAATTGACCATTGAATCAATTCTTGTGAAAAAAACTCGGCCAACAGGATAAGGGGGCGCTGGGCCACCCCCAGATGGCACACCTGAGTGTTGTCAAGGTCGCCACACCCAGCAACACCTAGGTTGGGTGTGCGCATGCCCAAGAATTGGCGCACCCATGCCAACCCTACTGCCTAGACCGTGGGCTCTTTTCTTTTTTTTTTTTTTTTTTTTGAATTTCTTCTTGTCGCTCCTTTTTGTTGAACGCTCTTCCAAGTGCTTCTAAAGTTCTCATTTTTTACCTTATTTCCTCCAAAGTCCTCATTATTTTTTGATTCTTATAAAAATACACAAAAACATATTAAACCAACAAAAAAAGCTTGAAAACTCACAATTAATAGAGCTCAAAAATACTTAATTCGAGAGTAAAATACTCACTATCAGTTCGTCAAATTTTACTTGGGTGGTTAATTCAATTTGGAGGCTGTCATTATTTCTTAGTATTTATTTATTTGTTTGTTTATTATTATTATTTGGCAAAATGCAGGAACCGTGTGGACGGCATGCGCACATATAATTACGACGGCGATAGGTGCTGGAGTCCTCTCGTTAGCATGGGCGATGTCGCAGCTGGGGTGGATCATCGGTGCCGGGATTCTCCTATTTTTCTCAGCCGTTTCGCTCTACACTGCAAATCTCTTGGCAGATTGCTATAGAAGTCCTAATCCAGTCACTGGCAAACGAAATTACTCCTACATGGAAACTGTCAAAGTCACCTTAGGTACTAATATAATTAGGTCGTCAACCATATACTAAAATTTTCAATTTTACTTTAAAAATATTTTAACTATTACACATGTCAAGTCTTTTTTTTTTGTGATCTAATTTCTTATCTCTCTTTTTCCCCCTTTATTTTTTTTGGGGTTTTCTCTTTTGGTTAATTAGGTGGAACAATGTGCATGATATGTGGATGGATCCAGTATGGCAATCTCACATCCTTTGTAATCGGTTATACTATCACTACGGCCAAGAGCTTAGTGTAAGTAGTAAGATCGTGTAAGTAGAAAGCATGTCCATACGTTATAATTGCACACATATACGAATATATGGGGAACTCTGTATATAAAATATGCATATTTTGGAATTTTACTGTGCAATTATTAAGGGCGTTCAGTGTAATAATGAAAGAAGATTAGTTTGCTAATTTTATTTGTTGAGATTATATATCATTATAAAAAAAAGGTTAATCACAAATAATTCATAGCACAAATCCAAAAACATATAACAAAAAAAAATCACGTTGTTTTTAATAATTTGATACAATTAATAGATGTACAAATATATATGTATTTGTGTGTGTGGTGTGCAGGGCTATGCAAAAATCATATTGCCACCGCAAAAGGGGTGAAAATGCTCCATGCAAGTTCTCAAATAACCCACACATGATTGCTTTTGGGATTGTTGAGATTTTATTGTCTCAAATCCCAAACTTCCATAAGTTGTCTTGGCTCTCTGTTGTTGCTGCCATCATGTCTTTTTCATATTCCCTTATAGGAGTTGGACTCTCTATTCACAAGATTCTTAAAGGTAAAATTTCCCCAACTTAGTGTTCCACATTTAACCTATAATAATAACATTCTAAATATGTCAAGTTTCCTTCACTGGATTAGTTAAATAGGTGAGAGTAGAAGGGTTTGGATACAAATTCTTCAATTTTGACTCTAAAAGAAGTTTTATTTTTCTTTAACAAATAAGAATCATAGACACCGTAAAAACTATTCTATAAGCTAAGAACTTTAGTTTATATTTATAGTAAATCATAATAATGCATAATTACATTTGAATATATATATATAAATAAATATTTATGTGTGTGTGGGAAATTCAAGTAAGACAAAGATTGATGTGGGAGGATTTGAAATCAGGACGTGAAGGCAAAACATCCATTTTTGCGGGGGTGCAGGGACATGGAGTGGGGTTTTCTGCAGAAGATAAAGTTTGGAGAATGTTTACTGCTGCTGGTGATATTGCCTTTGCCTGCATGTATGCTCCTGTTTTATTTGATATTCAAGTAAGTAAGTAAGTGTAAGTGTGTGTGTGTGTGTGTGTTTCATGATTGTAATTTACTTCTTCAGCATCATGCATTTTGCTTAAATGACAGCTCCCAGATTAATTTTTATGTCAACACTCTTCATACTAACACTAATATATATGTTAATTTTCGATGTGAAATAACATAAAATATCTAAACAATCTCATTTGTTATCTACCTGTTGCATTATTAAGCCTTCGATAATATAATTTTTCAATCATTAGAGTGCAAGTTATACTTGTGAATGCAAATATCACTTAACTTTTTTTTTGTTGATTAAATAGTAAGGTAAAACGTCATTTAATGCCACATATGCATTTGGGATCATTTTTCTTTACATGCTGTCATTTGACTTTATAACTATCATTTTATGATAGGGTATGTGTTTGGTCCTTTTTGAATTATGATCTTATATTGTAGTATGTATCTGGGGCACCAATTTAAATTAAATTTTTTGGGTTTGAATTAAATGTGTATTAGGTAAGACATGTGAACTATTGGAGCTAAAAGTTAAAATTTTGAAATGCATTCAAAAAAAAAAATCAATATAAACCTTATTTCATTCACCTTGTAATTCTATGTAATTATAACAAAAATCATCTCATTTAGACTTATATATATAAAGTTATAGATTTTTAAAATTTGAAATACAAAGTTATAAATAATACTTATAAATAGTAAAATTGAGGTCGACTTTCCAGAAAAAATAAAAATAACAATGAATTGAAAAAAAAAGGCAATTGCATTTAAATATAATATATGTTTAAAACGCTTGTATAATATGTAAAAAAGTAAAGCATGTAACATGATAATTATTATATGTCACAATCATTTTATGTAGGTATGCTGGACTATAGCAGATAAAATCCTTGTCATTATACCTTTACATATTAAGCTATTGTGTTATTCAATAGATATCGTGATATAACTTCTACTTTACATGCTCTAGGTAAGTAGGACCGGTTTTTTGGTGAAGAACTCAAGTATTTGTCTAAAATTACATGTAAAACATTTTTTTTTTCTTTTCTTTTCTTTTTCCAAGTGTAATTGAACATTGCATATTGGGATAAAATGAAATTAGGACACTTTGAAGTCATCACCACCAGAAAACAAAGTGATGAAGAGAGCCAGTGCCATAGGAGTTTCGGTCATGACAATGTTCTTCATGATGTGCGGCTGTTTTGGCTACGCTGCATTTGGAGCCAACGCGCCTGAGAACCTACTCGCGGGCTTTGGATTTCATCAGACCTCTTGGGTCATCGATTTGGCCAACTTCTTCATTGTGGTTCACCTTCTAGGAGCCTATCAGGTTTGTATGACCAATTTGATTTATTTTATCCACATAATATATATCATTATAGAAATAAAAAAAATTCAAGGAAAAAAAAATCTGGTGATGTGTAATCCCAAAAACTGTTGTCTTAATCAATAGTCTCAACCATGCTAAGACTAGTTTAGCAGGTAAGAGGGAAGGGGATTGATAGCATTTTCATTTCTTTTTAATAAGTGAGAGTCATAAACTCTATATTGTTAAAAAATTGACCTCGACTAATGAGGCTTGAACTTGATCTTAAAAACATTATTAAAGAAAACGAAATAACCTTATCGTCTGATTGGATAATTGAGGTTAAAGATTATAATACCTCAAAGTTAAACACAAATCATAAACTTGCTTTGAGAGCCTCCAAAGTCCAAAGGTGAGCTTCGTGATGAGTCAAGCTTAACTCATTTAAAATTAGCCATAATAACTTAAAATACAATTAATGTAATGAGAGTTCTTTGTTAGAGAAAACATTCTCATAGTAGAGGTAACAATTTAGATTATGACACGATAACATGATATGAAAACCACATGGAATTAACAGGTCTGAATTTATTATAAATGGCTTTGGGATAATAACTAGTTGACACAATTAATAAATGAGTCATGTTTATTGGACGTTGTAGATAAAAACAGTCACTTGTTAGGTCACCTACTAGATGACTCCAGGATCTAAGAAGTTTCTTTTTGTCAAAATTGCCCTTGAGTCGCAGGTGCTCACACAACCAGTGTTCCGCGTCATAGAAACATGGGCGAGTAGGAGGTGGCCCAAGTCGGGCTTCATAACAAGAGAGTACCCGATTTCCATGTACAGAAAAAGACTTGCCACCATGAACATCTTCAGGCTAACTTGGAGAACTCTCTTCGTGGTGATGGTAACCATGGTGGCCTTGGCTCTTCCTTTCTTCACAGACATGATTGCACTTATGGGCTCCATTGGGTATTGGCCCATTGTTGTCTACTTCCCCGTGGAGATGCACATAGCCCAAAACAAGATTCCAAAACGGACCGCCAGGTGGGCCGGTCTGCAACTCCTCAGCTTGTTGACTTTTCTCATTTCCTTGGCTGCTGCTTCTGGTGCCGTTCAAGGACTTCACAAGAATCTCAACACTTACAAGCCCTTCGAGTCCAAAGACTGATTTCAAAAGCCTAGAAAATAATAAAGGCTACAAAATTTGGGAGATTCTACACCATGATATCCTTAGGAACTGTTTTTTAATGTTAGATTAAGTTTTTAACGTTCTGAACCATGACTATCTTGATAAAAGTAAAAGTTCTTACTGATTATGCAAAATATGAGATATCACCATAGGAACTTCCTATAAGTTTTAGTGTTATATTTCTGAATGATTCTATTATAGGTTGTTGTTAATTATGTTATGTTACTCTAGTTCACTTGGTGTTTGAAAGAGTCATTGTTTGTACTATGCCAAAAGGCATTCCAAATTCTAATAATATGTTCGCCCTATTATTAGTCACAATTGGGTCCTCGAATAATTAGGACATCTTTGATAGTTTTTCTTTTGTCTACTGAATTTGTTAACTAGAATAAGCTTCAAAAAAACCGTCTTGCTAGTAACATTTAGAGATAAAAAGGTGTAGCATGATATTGGTTTTTATACTATAATGATTATAAAGATATAAAAACAAGAAATTTATCTGTTGTACACTAAAATTACATCTTTTTAAAAAGATTCTTGCGTATATTAATTTCACGTTACACTTTATGTTAAAAACATATTACAATATAGGACAAATATTTTCTTTAAGGAATAAAGGCAAACCACAATTGAAAACAAATATAAAGCTACTGTAACGAAATCATGCTTAAACAACTACAGCTGACATTTCCTTCATGCATATTTTTTGTCGCAAAATAATCCATGCTACATATTATAAGTCATCTTAATCTTTATCATAAAAATACGACACAATAATAAAATATTCTAAAATCAACCATAGTTTAATTTATTTGTCTTATTTGATTTTCCATCGACAGTATTAAATGAAATAGACATTATTTTCAAATATTGTATCTTTTTTCATAGTTAGCAATTCCAACCTTCCTTCCAAATTGGTCAAACTATTCACAAAGTAAAGCTTCTCGCTGTATTGACCAATGTAACTAATATTTTCAACTAGTTGCCAAAAAGATTTAGAAAATATCATACTTTATTTTCTTACATTGGTTGTCACTTTCTGTCACGTGATAAAAATATATCCAACTTTTATCTATTGATATGCCCATTAGGGCTGTAAAATTTTCACAAAATTTGAAAAAAAAAAGGAAAAAATTCAGAGAAGATTAAGTAAATGGGTCCAATATATGTTTTTTTTTTTTTTGAAAGGAATATATGTGACTTTTAAATTGAATAATATTAACAAAAAAGAATAGCCATACGAATTAAAGTAAAAAAAAAAATAGAATAACAAATAATTTATAATTTTCGTTTTATTTTTTTGTCAAATATAACATTAATTAGCATTAGCATAAGCATTTATATCTCCCTGGATACACAAAAGTTGTCCTATCTGATGAATGCATGTTTCTAGATGAGTACTTTTTAGTAAAGGTGCGTGGTTGAGCAAAATAGAAGCTTCAACTAATATTTTTGACTAATCCATAGGCATGCTTTCTAGATGCCGTCCATGAATTATGTGGAACAGCATCGACATTCGCAGCACCTAAACTCGACGTATTCTTGTCACAATGAATCTATAATCTATATAACAATAAATAAATATATAAAAGAGGTGATGTTTTTGCACTTTTTTTTTTTTTTTGCACTTCCAAATCATAAAAAGACAAATTTTCTTGTTCTTCAACTTCTTCACGTCACTTGCATATACTTCACTCGCTTGTTCTTTTCTTCTACTTTTTTTTTTCTCTTTTTTCTCTTTTATACTTTTTTCAATTTAGAGATTATGAATTTTTTATTTCTCATGCAAATATTTTATCTTTTAAATTACCCATTAAATAAAATTTGAGGTTTACTCTTTTTTCATTTACTTGAAATAAAACAATTATTTATATTAATCCATATGGTATACTCATTTTTTTGGCATCTTACACGTCAATATTATATAGCTTCATGAGTAATTCACAAATCATTGTTAATGACAAACTTTTCTTTTCTTTTTTTCTTTTTTTCTTTTTTATGGCAAATTGTTAATCTCTCATAAAAAAATTATAGAGAAATTTATATATTTAACTGAAATCATAAATTTCTAATGGTTTGTTTAGGTTTATTATTGAATTAGTATTATATTTAAATGTAATTACATTCAAATACACTTTTATATTTTAAATCCAATATAATCGTTATTCACTATTTCACTTTTTTTATCTATTTTTACTAATCATATCATATATTCTCTTCATTTTTTTTATCTACTTTTACTAATCACATCACATATTCTACATTTGAATGTAATACATATACAAAATATCTAAACATATATTACATTTAAATACAGTATAAATACAAAATATCTAAATATATATTGTACTTAATACATTATTTTCTAATATAATTCCAATTGAATTGCGAATCAAAGGCTACTTAATATTAGTATATCTATTCATATATTTAAAAATAATTGAATAATCTTTTTTCAATAAAACATTATTAATCATATTTATTTTTAAATTCTTTTTAATGAAAAAATTGGTAAAAATTTTACAAAATGGGGACTTGCTTGCCTCATACTTAAGGTTAGCAATTTGTGTTATCGTATTGTGTTCGTGTCGTGTTATATTCCTTAGTTGACACTAGTATACTAAACCCAAACCCGGTCCATTTAATAATCGTATCAAAATCTCAAACTCAAATCCAACCCATTTATTAATCATGTTAATCGTATCGATTCGAATTAACCTGTTTAAATTAAATATAAATAAAATAATAACTTATTCAATATGATTATGATATTTTAATATGTTTATTAGGCAACATATTTTTTCTTTTATAAAACACAAGTGAAATTTACTTATAAAGTTTTAAAATTCATATTATTTATATTTTATTAGTTATAAAAACTCTTATTTTATATCATATACAATTAAGTAAAAAAAAATAATATATGATGTTATGGTGAGGGGGAAGAGAGGGTGATGGGGTGAGGTTAGGAGGGATGAAGGGTGACTGACCGTGTTGTCACAAAAGTCAACGGGGTGAGGGGAGAGGAGGGTGACGAGGTGAGGTGAATGGAGGGGAAGGGGAGGGGAGGGGAGGGCAACGGGGTGAGGGGACGGGAGGGGGGGTTTGACAACGACGGGGTCAAGGACGACTGATTGTATTGTCGCAAAGGTCAATGGAGTGAGGGAAAAGGAGGGCGATGAGATGAGGTGAGCAGAGTTGTAAAGGTAATGAAAGATTTAAAAAAAAAAGTAAAATTTAGATTTTCTTTTCTATGTTAAAAAATTTTAAAATATATATATAAAAATAAAAGATATATTTTATATTTGAATTTTGAAAACTCAAAATTAAAAATAGTAAAACATTATAATATATATAAAAATATAAATATATTAAAGATTATAAATGGGTAATTTATGAGTCATGTTCATGTCAACCCATATATAATCTATTTATTAAACGAGTTATTTCGTGTCAATTACGGGTTTGCAGGTTCATGCGAGTTCGGTCTTTTATTTAATCGTGTTTGATGGGTTTGACCCTTTTTGACTCAAACCCATTTAAAGAAAATCCAAACCCTCTAATTTCGTACGGGTTTCGTGTCGTGTTATCGTGTCGTGATCCAAATTGTCAACCCTACTCGTACTAGTATCTATTAAAAAGAGAATGAGATTAAACTTTTTTGTTCTTCAACTTTCCAATCAATGGTTAAGTTATCCTTTTTCTAATTATGATTTATATTGATCCACATGGCTATTTATTTTGTTGACATCTTGACCTTCAATTTTATACTTCATTCTATTTTTGACTTTTCTTTTCCAATAACAAACAATAAACTTCAACTTTTTATTAAATCACACATATAACCCTTTATCTTTTGTACATAGCGTAGTACTGGAATTTTTTTTTTTTTTTTTTTTTTGCACTTTGAATAAGAGAAATATTTGTGTTCTAAATTTTCTTAAACGCGCGTCTCATTTGAATATTTATGGTTGTCCTCTAAAATACACCTTTTTTTATTAATATGCTTCTATAAATACCTATTTTAGCTAATTGCCACCATTGGGATAACTTTTTCCAAGTATGTTTATTTTTTAAAATTTTATATGTTTGTAAGTTTCTCACCAATGGATCTTTTACTTCAATTTTTGACAATGAATACATACTTGCTTCTTTGCCTTTTTTAAAAAAAATAAATTTTCTATGTTTGTTAATGTTTCTAGTTAATTTTTTTATTTTATATTCCGATGTACAATATTGCTGTATGTAGTAAGGATTTTATCAAATGTAATGGAATAAATTTATAGAGCTATGCATATGAATATGTTATCGCAATATTCATAATATTCTCTATTTTAGATTTTAAGATTAGAATTGTGATTAAATAATGACTCACACCATTCTAAATATTTGTGAATCTTTGTACTATATAGTATTACGTACTATATCTATAAAATATCAAAAAGAACATATACACTTTTTTTTAATTTTGTGTCTCTGTTTAACATCCTCAATTAGTGTAATATAAAGTTTCGACCATTTATTTGTGTAATAAACTTCGTAACTTTTGAATAAGTCTACATATTGTATCAAGTACATATTAAGTACATGTACTTATTTTCAACTCTATTTTTAAAATTTTTTTTGAAGTTCTATATTTAAACAATACAAATATTGTTAAATATGTTAAACAATTTTAGGGCCCGTTTGGGCAATGTTTTGAAGACCAAAAATTTTACCTTTTTTTCAAAATTTTATCACTTTTTACTATTTATATCTTCAAAACGCTACAGTACATTTAAAATTTTAAAAATCCATAACTTTGTGTATACAAGTCCAAATGAGATGATTTTTTTTTTAAATTGCATAGAATTTCGAGAGGAACAAAACAAGATCCATATTGATATTTTTTTTCTAAAAATATTTTTAAAATTTTTAATTTTTTCACCCCAAACAGTTTTTTTCCCCAAACACATTCCCCAAAACCAACTTTTTTCCAAACCCCAAAACCACATCTCCAAAACCTCCCCCAAACTCCCCCTTAAGGTGTATTTGGGACGTAAAAAAAAATCTTCAAAATACTTTTTTTAATATTTTATTATTTTTTATTATTTACGTCTTTAAAACGTTATAGTAAATTATAAATTTTAAAAATTTATAACTTTATATATACAAATCCAAATGAGATGATTTTTTTTTTAAAATTACATAGAATTTCGAGAGAAATAAAATAATATCTATATTGATTCTTTTTTCTAAAAAAATTTTTAATTTTTTTTATTTTTTCATCCCAAATAGATTTTTCAAAACAATTTTTTTAACTCAAAAATAATATCTTCAAAACCTCCCCCAAAAGTAACCCTTAAAAGATAATTTTATGAAACAAATACTAAAGGTTCCACAAACTAGTATATAAATATACGCACACAAATGTTTTGAATAATCTATGCACACACGGCACACTCCATTTCCCAAACAAGCTGAAAATTAAATAAAAAACCCTTTTTTTTTTTTTTTTTTGCTGGTAAAATACAGACTATGTTGGTTTGGTTCCCACTGCACCTGACAATTTGCAATGAAAAGGGCAAAAAAAAAGAAAAAAGGGAAGTAATATTATTAAAAGTAATGATTAGGTTTTTTAGTAGTCTTGCTATATCGTCTGCATCTGAACTCTCCTTTCTCACCTAAAATGAAAAATAAAAAAATAAAAACTTTACCAAAACAAAATAAATGGCCCTTTCGCATTAATTGGATTTGTCTTCCTACAGAAGCTTCTATCTATCCATGAACCAGAGCGTGAGAAACCAGGGCAAAAAGAAAAAAGAAAAAAGAAAAAAGAAAAAGTAGACCGTGAGAAGAGGGAAAAAAAATTAAAAAATAATAATAATAATAACAAGACATGATCAAATAATTACATATTTATGAGGTGTAAAAATCTTGAACTTAAATTAAATTGTAGTTGTAAAGTACGAAAAACGCAAGAAATTGGACAAGACTCAAAAGCAAATATTGGGATATAAATTTATAATCTAATAATATATACGCACGAATGTTAGAATTATGACAGAAAAAAAATCTCACATTCACCAGATATAGAAATGAGAAGTTTAAAAGAGACTTTGGATCACTCTTCGTAATAGATTGCTTTCTATCGAGTGGTACAAGAACTATTAGAGATTTATAACTAAATAATTTTTTTTTAAATAATTATTTTAATAAATAGCTTAAGTTTTAAAAATTAGTTTTTATTTTTTCTTCTCAAAATAATTAATTAATTTTGTAAATGATTAATCAGTAATTGATTTATTATCAATTATTAATTAATTATAATTAATTATTAATTTTTTATAATTAATTATTAATTAAATCAATTTTTCAATTAAACAATAATTAACTATAAATAAATTACTGATTTATTATTAAAAAAAAAAAATACCGACCTGCTCTCCATCTCTCCCTCTCCCTCCCACCATCACAACTAGCAACTACAGAAGCCACCATCATTGCTGCCTCCACACCAAAGAACCTTCACCTATAGATGTCATCAAAATTATTGTCGCTGCCTCCAGATGTCTTCGCTCTCGTCGTCATGCACACCTATCATCACCAGAGCAATCATCATTGTCCTTTGTTTGCGTGAGGTCGAAATCGCTTCCAAATCGCGATCTCACTTCACCTCCACGACAATTTGTGCCTGGAGTACTCCTCGTTGGTGACTTTAGAGGTTTGAGATCGATCGCTCATGATGGCGGCAGATATTGCATAGGGAAGTTTGAGATTAGCAAAGTCACAATGGCCATGGACTTGGACTGGAAATCGTGAGCTTCAATGACTAGTTTATCTTCTCCGGTGACGACGATTTACAAATAGGTTGTCGGATTGAGAAAAAAGGAGAGAAAAAGGCAAAAAAAGTGGGGAATTTAAAGAAGAGAATGAAAATTAATTAACCCAAATAACATCATTAAGCTATTTATTTAAATAAATAAAATTAAACCATTTATTAGATTAAATAATAAAGATGGGTTACCCATCCTATTTACTCTAACTATTATATGGAGTTGTTATCCTCATGGTAGAACTGTTAAGATAAAAAGCAACCTTATTACATTTTGTTTGCAATTGTATTTGCGATAATATAAATCATAACCTCACTTTCTCTCTTCTTCTTCTTCTTCTTTTTTTTATTTTATATTGGATAATTCTAACATGATATCATAACTTAATTAAAACCAAAAAAAAAAAAAAAGCCTTCTCAAATGGCTACCGTCCGTGTATAATGTTGGAAACTTAAAAAAAAAAAAAACACACACACACACACGTTATCTCACAAGACATGTTGAGATATTAAATAAAGAAACCCGAACCATATATTAAAAATTAGAAATAATAATAAAAATATAAGAAAATTAGGTTATTATGCCTATTAAAGTTACCCTCAAACACGTGTGTATAGATAAATTACTCATTTAATCTTTAATCTTCTTAATAAAATTATGATTTGACTTTTAATCTTTTTATTTTTAGTGATTAAAAAGGATCTAAAATCCTTTAAAATAGTATAATTTGATCATTTTCACTGAAAAGTGTTAAAAATTGATTGGAATAAATCACATGTAGAGACATATACATTGGATGATATAAATTGTTTTTGTTAATTATCCTTAAATAACAAATCATAAGCGATTAATGTGATATTTTTTATTAAATTTTTTATCATCTATTAGCAAAAAGGACCATTTTATATTCTTTTAAAAAATTTAAAGACCTTTTAATTATTAAAAAAATTAAAGATCAAATCATAACTTTATAAAAAAAAATTAAGGATTAAATAAACAATTTACCCTCTATACATTACACGACAATTTAGTGAAAGTTATGTCTGTTTGAAATCACAATTACATCTCTATTATTTAATTATAATATAATTTTAAAATATTTAAATATATATTATATTTTATTTTATTATATTTGAATACAACAAATGATACTAAAGAATGACCATTAGTGTGAAACCATATAACAAAATATGTAAATGACACGACGACTTAGTGATGCTCTTTAGACTTGTCGGACTGGCAGTGGGACAAATGTACTACGCACGGGCAATGAATTCTACTGGCAATTAGGTCATCAACTCGAATGGGACAGACAAGCATTAATAGATGGGCGGCTATGAAAAACCAGTGCGTTCAAAATAGTCGTCTTTTTGAATGTTTGACTAACAAATATTTTTCTCATGACACTCACTACTATAGTTCTTTATATATTTTAAAACACAGAACTTTTTTACATTCAAAGATAATTAAAGAGCACTCTGAATTAGTTAAAAATATTTTATGCATTTAGGTAAAGAAAATCCAAAAAGTGGGAAGTTTCTGGCGATCCGCCACTGATGCCGGCTGGTCGTCCAAACTCTAGTGGCTTTTTTATAATTGAAATCCTTTATATAAATTTTGATATATAGATTATATCTAATTAATTGTATAATTATATTATAATATATTATTAAAATAAATTAAATATTAAGATATAAAAAATTTATTTATAAAACATTTTAAATTTTTTAAAATAATATAACACAATATTATTAATTAAATACTATTTGAAAAATTAATTTTTAGGTAAAGAATTTCAGTTAGCTCTTTCATTTATGTGTGCGTATGTTTGTCTAATTTCCACGTCCCTAATGGGTCAAATTTCCACGTCCCTAATGGCTTGACCGCTTGTTGTGGTGGACTTGGAATTAAATCAAAGTGTTTTATAATTTATAGGGGAAGAAATACAAACTCTATATTTTTTAATAAAATTAAATAAGAAATCATCCTTGTATTATTTTTTTTAATTAGAAAGAGATTAAGGCTTTAAACTTAAGTCGATATTATTAAAATGAAAGCCATATTTCTAATTATATACTCGCGCTTAACTAATCTTATTTCGGATAGCTTTTGCCAAGACAAAAGTCTTTTTTGTGCTTGTTATTTTGAAGTTTGCCTGGTGAATAATTTAATGCATGCATGGATTTTTCAATATACATATGAATTTCCTTGACAAGCCTTTAGCAAAAATAATAATAATAAATAAATAAATTTTTGAAGAGCATTTATGCATCTTTGACATCCAAGTGCCACGTCCGGCATTTGTTCTAATCGAATTTAGTAAGCATCCTTTGAAATCTTTCCAAAAAAGGATAAAAAAAAAGAATAAGAATAAAAATAAAATAATTAAATAAAATAAAGGGAAGAAGTGAATGTAGGGGTTTAATGTGGTCCGGTAATACATTGATATCCACTATGGATTAAAAAATATATATATATTCACTGACTCTATGAACAAACTTAGTATAAATACAAATTATAATAGGACCATAACTTTCCTAACATTATGAAATTAAGAGACTTTCTAATTAATACAAAAATACAATTAAATCAAAAATGAAACTTCTCCAATAAAAAAAGGGGTGTACACTTGAAAAAATAGAGCAGTCTTGTGCATGGTAAATAACAGAGTAAATATTTAGATACTTCTGCTCGAATGATCATCAAAACTTAGTGTATTAAACATAAAAAAGACTTAAATATCGACTTTGTCAAAAGAAAGAAAAATATTGAACTATTTCGGAAAAAAGAAATTAAACTATTTGGGAAAAAAAAAACCCCCCAAAAAAAACAAAAACAAAAACAGTCTAATTAACGCAATTATTAAAAAAAAAAAAAAGACCCAATTCATTATATCACCATTTTTTTTTTTTTTTGTGGTTCTATTTGCCCTTCTTTAGTAGTATACTTTCCTGCATAAAAATTAGCTTCTAGAAGCTGGGGTCATGCAATAGCCAACTCCAATTGAAAAAATCTTAATTGCAATTTCCTTTGCCAATTAAAAATCTTGTTAGTACTTTAGTAAAAGAAGGTAAAGAAACAAAAATAAACTTTACTTGAAACCTTTATTGTGAATCACTCTAATATTAGACAAATTAGTTGTATCATCAACAAAAAATTTATGTGATCAGAAAATTTTCCATATCAAATGATAAAATGCATAAAGACAAGGTGAAATTTATATCCAATAACCAACCTTACGTGCTCTAAATTAAAGTTTTACTTATCAGTAGTGGCCAATTTTAGATTCCACAATAAATGTATAGGTTTTTCATTAGTGGCCTTGGTGACATCTCCATATGTAACTTCCAAGTTTTATTCAACTTAGGAAAAAAAGAAAACACACACACACACACACCTCTAAATTAAATTATATATATTATATAATTTTTGATGTCTATTACTCTCATTTATTAAAGAAAAATGAAAAAGCTTTTGAATTTTGAACTTTGAAAAACTCTTATATAAATCTCAACTCTTGAGCATTTTCAAGTTTTGCCTTTGTAGTACAAATGATTTTAGCGTCTTCATATTATTATTTTTTCCCTGCGTTTATACATATATATATATATATATTTTTTTTTTTTGTCTTTATTATTTTTATTTTGGGAATAATTTGTTGGGGAGGATCAGTTGATCCGTGCAAGAACAAAACTACGAGCTGCCTAATCTGACTCGTCCTCCAAAACACTTTCAGTGGCATAACCGTAAATATCCAATATTCCAGTGTCATTTTAGCTTCAACCAACACATATTATTGTCCTCCAAGGCGAGTCGGTTTTGAATCCTGGCCAACGCCCGTTGCTCGTCTCCCATGCATGGTTTTTCCCGGGAGATTTGACCCCACGCTTTCAAAATGTCCAGAATACCCTTCTCATTTCTCACAATTCCACTCCCTCTCTTCCTCTTCCTCCTCATCTCCTTGCCCCTGGAGGTAATTTCGCAGTCCCCGGACGCCCAACGGTCCATCCTGCTGAACCTCAGACAACAGTGGGGGAACCCGCCGTCGATCGCGTCTTGGAACTCCTCGTCCTCGCCGTGCGATTGGCCGGAGATCCAATGCTCCGCCGACGGCACGGTCGTTGGAGTTTCGCTCCGCGGAAAGGACATAAACGAGACGATTCCGGTGGCTATCTGCGACCTCAAGAACCTCACTTCGCTCGACCTGGCACTGAATTACATTCCCGGAGATTTTCCGAAAGCCCTGTACAATTGCTTGGAGCTCCGATTCCTCGACCTCTCGCAGAATAACTTCGTCGGAAGAATTCCCGACGACATCGACAGGATTTCCGGTCTCCGGCGTTTAGACCTTAGCGGAAACAACTTCTCTGGCGACATTCCGGCGTCCATCGGCCGGCTTTCGGAGCTGAGAGAGCTCAATCTTCACATGAATTTGTTCAACGGAACGGTTCCGGGCGACTTCGGAAACTCGTCGTATCTTGAGTTTCTTAGATTGGCTTATAACGGCCTTTTAGTCCCCGCTCCAATACCGCCGGAGTTTGGAAAGTTGAAGAATTTGAAGGAGTTATGGATGACAGAGACGAATTTGGAGGGAAATATCCCGGAAACTTTCGCCGATCTTCTGAGCCTCGAGAAATTGGACCTTTCGATGAACAAGTTGGAAGGTTCGATTCCGAGTAGACTGTTTATGTTGAAGAATCTAACAACTTTGTTGCTATTCCACAATAGGTTGTCTGGTGAGATTCCTAGACCTATTGAAGCACTGAATTTGAGTGAAATTGATCTTGCGATGAACAATTTGACCGGTTCGATCCCGGAAGATTTCGGAAAGTTGAGCAATTTGACGGTTCTGAATCTGTATTCGAATCAATTAATCGGCGCGATTCCAGCGAGTTTAGGCCTAATTCCATCGCTGAAGCTCTTCCGCATCTTCAGCAACAAGTTGAACGGAACTCTGCCGCCGGAGATCGGCCTGCATTCGAAGCTCGAAGCTTTCGAGGTCTCGAACAATCAACTAACCGGTCAACTACCAGAAAATCTGTGTCAAAACGGCGCTCTACGAGGATTAATTGCTTTCTCCAACAACCTTGGCGGAGAATTGCCTAAACGGTTAGGAGATTGCAGTTCTTTGAATACCATTCAGCTCTACCAGAACAATTTCTCCGGCGAGATTCCTCCGGGACTGTGGACGGCACTGAATTTGTCGACATTGATGATCAGCGAAAACTCGTTTTCGGGCGAGCTTCCAAGTAAGTTGCCAAGGAACATGTCAAGGCTCGAAATTTGCAACAACAGATTCCATGGTGAAATCCCTGAGGGAGTGTCCACTTGGGAAAGTTTGGTCGTTTTCAAGGCTAGTAATAATCTGTTTTCCGGGAAGATTCAGATCGAATTGACGAGCCTTTCTCAGTTAACGACTTTGTTGCTCGACGGGAACCGGTTTTCAGGTGAATTGCCGTCGCAGATCGTCTCATGGAAGTCGCTGGACACGCTTAATCTCTCAAGGAATGAGCTCTCGGGCCCAATTTCACTGGCAATTGCTTCTCTACCAAATCTTCTATACTTGGACTTATCCGAAAACCAATTGTCAGGTGAAATTCCTCCTGAGCTTGGCCGTTTAAGGCTGAATTCACTCAACTTGTCTTCCAACAAACTTTCCGGGAGAATCCCATATGAGTTCGACAATCTTGCGTACGAAAACAGTTTCTTGAACAATCCGAATCTATGCTCCAACACCAGAAATTTGAATCTTGTTCAAACTTGTGGTGGCGCAAAATTCCAAGAACCAAAAAAGCTCTCCTCCAAAGTCCTTGCCTTGATTTTGATACTCGGCATAGCCGTTCTGCTGGTGACTGTTTCGTTAACATTTTTCATGATCAAACAACACAGAAGGAAAAGGCATTGCCAGGACTCGGCGTCATGGAAGCTTACCTCATTTCAGAGATTGGATTTCACAGAGTATAATGTTTTGATGAACTTAACGGAAAACAATCTCATTGGCGATGGAGGATCGGGGAAAGTGTACAGGATTGGGACCAACAGTCTCGGCGAATTTGTGGCCGTGAAGAAGATTTGGAACAACGGGAAATGGGACGAGCATCTGGAGAAGGAATTCCTAGCGGAAGTTCACATTCTGGGATTGATTAGGCACTCCAACATAGTGAAGTTGTTGTGTTGCATTTCGAGCGAGAACTCCAAGCTTCTTGTTTACGAGTACATGGAGAATCAGAGTCTGGATATTTGGCTTCATGGGAGGAAGAGGAAATTATCAAGTCATCATGTTGCTTTGGATTGGCCTAGGAGGCTGCAGATTGCAATTGGGGCTGCGCAAGGGCTGTGTTACATGCACCACGACTGCTCACCGCCTATCATTCACCGTGATGTCAAGTCGAGCAATATCTTGTTGGATTCTGAATTCAAGGCAAGGATAGCAGATTTTGGGCTGGCCAAGATATTGGCCAAGCATGGGGAACACCACTCTGTCTCTGCCATTGCAGGCTCGTTTGGTTACATGGCTCCAGGTAAAGACCTTTTGACGCTATTGTATTTTCTTTGAATTACACAAGTAATGATATGTACCACCATTAATGATCATCAATTTTAGTTTTAAGCTAATCACAATTCCATTTTGCAGAATATGCTTACACAACGAAAGTCAATGAGAAGATCGACGTTTATAGCTTTGGGGTTGTGCTACTTGAATTAGTAACTGGAAGGGAGCCTAATTGCGGAGATGAGGAGATGAGCTTAGCCGAATGGGCATGGCAGCATTATGGTGATGAAAAGCCTATTAGCAATGCCCTCGACGAAGAGATCAAGAAGCCTTGTATTCTGGACGAGATGACCACTGTGTTTAAACTAGGACTCATGTGTACAAGCGCTACGCCTTCAGCTAGGCCTTCCATGAAGGAGGTTTTGCAGATTCTTCGCCGATTCAGCACTCCAGAAGCCTATGAAGCCAAAAGGGTGGGGAGTGAATTTGACGTTGCTCCACTTCTTGGCAATACCAAGTATCTTAGTAGTTACAAGCGCAAGGTGTCAGAGGGAGACGAAGACAGTTTTTTCGGTTTGACACAATCCAAGTAGTTGCAAAGAAACTCAAACCATCATTACATGCTGCAGCTAATGTGTTTTCATGCAAAAGGATAACACTATATTTCAGATGTGAATTGTAGAACAGCGTCGAGAGAGTTGAGCACTCTAAGTGGAGCAGACACTCGAGCAAGTTATGTACATATTTCTGCATTAAAAAGCTTTCTAACACGTCCAAAAGTTTTTATATTATATACCCTGAAAGCCTCGTTTTCAGTTATACAAAAGTTTCGAGTACCATACTCTATATTTGTATTTACCTATCTGATTTTATGGTTTTTACAAACAATTAACTAGACATTCCACGCACAAAACACTAAACTTCGACGTAGGATTCAGGCTTTTAGAAGTACACTTTATTTTATCAAAAAGTCACCATAAAAAACAACACACAGGGGGAGGGAGGGAGAGAGAGAGAGAGAGAGAGAGAGAGGGTGCTTGAAAGATTGTTCTTTATTAGCAAGATATAACGGTTACAATTGACACACAAGATAATCCCTCTTTACAGCCCAAGCATCGTGTGCTTGGCCGCTAATTTGTCCATGTTAAATGAATCTCATAAAAAGACTACGAGGCATCACAACGTGGCCATCAAGTCTTCAAAAGCACCAGCACACGCCAATAGCTTCTTAGGTGCTTGCACCTTCAACAGCATCATAAATCCATAACTTGATACATCCCTCATACCATAAGCAAAACCGCCCAGATGCGCATCAGGCTGGTGCGAGGCCCAACCTTCATTCCAGGTCCATCTAATGTTGCGCACATCCACACCTGGAAAACCACAATAAGAGCCACGAAAGCCAGCAATCAATGAGGCACTTACCGAGGCTCTGGCTCTCTTCTACACATGAGTGACTCCCTTATATGATTCACTTCTCAGATGTTCTTTAAGCCGTGGACCTCAGACTTAACCTGGAACAAAAGATCCACACAACCAAACAGGCCAGTATAAAGACATAATGACTCATAGAGAAAAGATATCGGGTTCAAAGACATGCCTTGTCACTGTTTTCTGTAAAGAATCTGACCTAGCTCCATCTTGAGAATTGGCGACATTTCCGATTGCAATATTTGGCTATACCAAACAAAATCATGGGTTCAAAACCTAATTAGCTCCCAAAAAAGCAATGTGAGAAAAGAAGAAAAAAGGAGTCAAGTATCTGAGGCCTAGATAAAATAAAATAAAAGGAGGTGGGGTGTGGTGGGGAAGAAGAAAAGAGTAAAGTTTTTGGAAATATAGAATAGCCCGTTTAGTGGTGCATAAACTGCCACACGTCACCACATATGCATCAGTTAGGAGATTGAGAAAATAGGTTACCATTTTTCAAATGCTCGTAGGAGATCTGCAATTATCTTTGCAATAGAAAATATGCACGTTATAGAACCATCAACAAACACGTTCATCCCTACGACTAGGAACCCAATTATTGCAAAGCAATTGAGAAAGGGTACAAATGCCCAATCTAAATCAGCTCCCGCATGGCTAGAAAAACACCATGGGGTTTGAAAGCAGTGCAAAAGAAAAGTAAAAGAGTAACCGATAACAACTCTAGTTTAGGTTCAAGAAAAACCTCTAATTCTTCAGGCAATAGGTTCTGAAGAACCACACACACAGTGGTTGAGCCATCCAAAAGCAAATCTGGATCCGCAATGCGTACATCACCCTGCAAAGATCCTTGACTCACTATCTCCAGAAGTTCAAGCTTCTCACAGCCATCCCGCCAAACCCAAAGTCTTCAAATGGAGAAACTCACCTCGCAATTGAGGTTCTTAACACTAGAATTTGATTTTAAAGTATGATCGGCATTCTGCGTCATTGTCGTTTGATTACATGGCTTGATGATATCATGGTCAACATCAACAGCACCTTCTGTCCAATTCAGAAGCCTCCCAGAAGGCATAGTTTCCAAACTCACCGGGTCAACTAATGCCAAATTCCCAACTCGTTCCCTGTTAAGTCCAACCTGATGTTTTTCCTTCAATTCTGATGAAGATACCTCACATGAGACATCTGTCTCCATCCTATCTACAAGTTCAACTTGCTTTACCTCATTCTCCGGTCCAGGCAAATTAGAGACACATAAGGACGCCCGCTCTTTTAGAGCAATGGACTCGTGTATGGCATTTTGAACCATCTTTGCATTATTCCGAATAGTATGCTTTTCAATGTCCAAAAGTTCACCAGACAGCCTAACCTCAGAACTGAAATTCGCATCACCAGTTCCAAGGCTCTCTAATCCAACACCACCAGACCTACCAGTACCATTTTCTTGATAAAGAGAAGCTAGCTGTTGTGGGCTAATAGATGTCCGCTTCTCTGGTTGAATCAGCTTCACATCCACTGCCTCAGAATCATATTTCCTTTTTTTTCCAGTAGAGCAAGGCTGGCACCCTACAGCACCTTCACAAGCTTTTTTGGCCTGTGGGCTTACATGCCTCGACAATCGGGGCCGCTTATATCCATCTGGGAAAACAAAATTGGGGAGCTGCTTTCTACGAACATGTGAAACATAAATATCCATCCCAGGTTTCCAGAACATATACATGTTTACATCTGCCCTGAACTCATCAACTGTACCACGGATGTCAAATTGCTGCCCTTCTTGACCTCTCACTCCCTCTTTCCTCTGCAAGCCCATGAAGAAAGCACAATGTGAACATGGCCTTGATGTGTCAACATACTCATGGGGGTAAGGATGGCACTGCAACATCCCATTTGTGTCTCGCTCTATCTGCTAGGAAACAATTGGCAAACATTAACAAGAGAAACCACATTAACGTTTCCTATATTTGCCTTAAAAGACCAAAGCAAGATGAAGACATAAATTAAATATTAAATGAACCACAATCTTCCTAACAACATTATCAAAGAAACAGATTTTACCTTAAGAGTAAGCTGCCTAAGTCGAGATTCCACCCATCCCTTCCATGCTAGTAAATCATCAGCATCTGCCACAAGTATGTCCACCTGCAAATAGTTTTTGTATGCCTCGAAAAAAATATAAGGCTGGAACAGAGCACTCCATTGGGCTTTGCTCAGCTCGATATCCTGTTATAAAACCAGCAGTGTAAGGGAACTCTAACCAAATGTAGGTAGTAACATAGGGGCAGATCCAATTTATGCTGTCTCTCACCTCACAAATCTTGTTCCCGCATTGAAACTGCTCCATCATAACTCGTAAAGTACTTGTTGATACATTGTAACTAGAGTTCATGCAAGGGTATGCAGGAGTTATTATGGGCATTAGATGAAATCGATCCCGAGGGTTTTTACGAGGATCCCAGATGGGGAACCCAATTTCATTCTCCTCAATTGAACATAGCATTACAGGATTTGGCCATCGCCACTGTGTATATACCCTGAAAAATCTAGAAACCAACATACTAGGAATTGCATTGGGATAAAGCTGACATACTCGAGCAACTAAAAGAGCCCAATTGACACCACCAAGGAATCCAGTGACCTATTAAAAATATAAATATACATATACAAAATCACAAAAATACAAAAAAAAAAAAAAAACAAAAAACAAAAAAAACGAAAACAAAAACAAAATAAAAAATGAATAAACAAAACAAAACAAAACAAAAACGAGAGACAAACAAATATGAGTAGTAATGCGTCAATCATACATTGGAATAAACACCACGCCTTTTAGCCCAAAACTTTAAACATCTGAGTGTAGTCCGGAAATGCTTCAATTACATGAGAAACAAAATGTCAGTCCAATAAAACATAAAAGTATGTAAAACAAGGTGTGGGGGGGTTGGGAAAGGCTCACCTCAATATTTGGGACAAGTTTAAGAATTTGATCAGCAACCCTGCATCCATTAAGACTTCTAACAGTTTGTTCATCCACGTCGAATAGCACAGACACTTGAGAGATATCCAGTTCCTGTTAAAAAGTTAGCTCAATAGTAACAGTGCTAGACTAATGAATGAAAACAAGAACAAGAATCCAATCCAAATTGCTATCTTCCATTCACGTGATCATTGCAAGTCCATAGTTTACAAGGATGCACCATACAGAAAATGAGAGTCAGCAAAATAAAAATCACAAGGGCTTGAATGAAGTCATTCAGTAATGTGACCAGCACACAAACTGCATGGATATGGACAATTATATAAAATATATATAAATTGAATAATATAACATATAGACAGATATTGTACTGTAAGCTTACTTCAGGAACGACCAAATGAGATATGCTTGCATAAAGAAGATCAATTGATATTCCTTGGAATTTGAACTTCATTACTGGGACATGGGCATCAGGAACCGGTTGAAGTTCTGTAACTTCCTCCATTTCAGCCAATATATTATGCAAAACAATGAAAAAATCTTCCTGGAAAATACAAACACGTGATGGATAAGGATTTAGGAAAATAAATCTATCCACAAAAAAATAAGGATTCAGGAATAAAGGTAATCACCTCACGATTCACATATGATGGCCCAACACATAGGGTGTCTATGTCAGCCCCCGGCCCATGCACCTGTCAAAAATATTATTTACTTAACATATTTTCAAATATATAATTATAGACGACAATTATCTCAGTAAAGACGACAAATAATATTACAAGGCTGCAACTATGCTATAAAAAATAAAAGAAAAAGACATGAATTCACATTTTGTAGTCCAATTTTCGGTAACATAAAAGCTAAAGGAAATACAACCACATCATATTTCTGGTATTTACATGGAAATATCCATTAATTATCAAAAGAGCATAAATTGATTTACTACAATTGTAGGCAAGGAAGTTGCAACAATTTCGAGATACTAGTTGCTTTCCACTGGTTGAAGTATGAATCATTGTGCAGCTCTAAATATGCTAGGAACCAGACATAGTAGAGCACCCAACAATTTCCAGGACAACGTCTGAATTAGTTCACCCTCATCAGCTGCATTGTTGAGTAAACATGATATAAGCATAGGTTCCTTCATCTTGTTTGTGGAAATCCTCAAGATGAAACACATGTACTTGTTTTACACATCTCAAGCATTAGTACGGGAATCCACATCAACAAGACCAGATAGCCTTTCGCACAGCTCTTAAATCTAATCCTGCTAACTCCACACGATAGAAGATAATTCCCCAGAGGAGATGAAGAAAATAAGTTAAAATTTCCTAACAGGTATACAAATATTACAAGATTTAAGAATTTGCAACTCCATCTTTGGACCCTGTCGATAGTACAAATGGCAAGGATAAAAACACATATTCAAATCTTTTAAAAGAAAATCATAAACTTGTACTTACTCCTAATCTGTAGGAGCCAAAGGTGAAAATGGCAGCATTTGCATCCTCGACCATTTGATCAGTGTATCCTCTTTGGCGAGTCAACAGCTTCACCCAATCTTTGACAATCTGTGAACATATCCTTGGTCACAACCATTACTCTCAAACAATAAAAAGCATCCCATGCAAAGAAAAACATAATATATATAAACCATTTGGGTGATAGGTTTGAGAAAAAAGTTTGAACAGAAATTTAAACTTTTGTTATAGAAAACACTATAGCAAAGGTTTGAACCAAGGTTCAAACAAAGAACCAATCAGAGCACCAGATAATGCTAATTAAAAAGTATACATATGTATAATGAGAAGAAGCCGACATAACTAATCATTTAAAATAAGGAAATGTAGAGCATTAGAAGAGCTCGTAAAACTTATAGTAAACTGATGCAGCGGGGAAGTAGATGAGAAAGATGAAATCACAATCGAAAAGAAAACCTTCCTAACACCATTGATTCTTGTAGAATATCTGCAACTTAAGGCATCAAAGTCTTGTGGATTCACTTAAGAATACCAAGAACAATGGAAAAGAGAAACTCTCTATTTAAAAACTCAATTAATTCAAACTCATGCTCCAGATGATAAACTACAAGGCTATTTATAAGCCTCCAAAGCCTACAAACATTCATGAACCCCCACACAAAAAATATATATATTTCCCAACATAAATACAACAAATATAAACATCCAAAAACTCTTGATTTTACCAAACTCCCACGTGCTAACATCCAATTAAACTCACGTGCTAATCTCCAATTAAACTCAAGCTTTGAATTTCTCACTTAATCATATAGCTCCATCTCATTTTTAACTGCATCATAAATTCAACCAACCACATTCCCACGTACATAGTAAAACCGTCGAGGGGCAGGCTATCAGCAAACATTCATGACAGCATCTAGGAAGCCCCTTTGGTAAGGTCTAGGAGGTATGCTAACGCTAGTCAGACTATTTTTTTCAGCAAATAAAAAAACCCCATTATGACATAATGCATTCCCACTCCACAAAAACAGACAAATTAACAGGGATCGCACTACATGTTTATTCAACCAGATCCGAACAAATAAGCTCATGATAAGAACTAGAAGAGTAAATATAATAACAAAAACAAAATTCCAGAACAAGCACGAATCAGAATTGGATTACAAGTAAACATCTTTCCTATTTTAAAATAGAAAAATTAACAATGAAAAAATTGTTGGAAATGCCCTAAACCACCAAATATCTCCAATATAATTGGTAATAAGCAGAAATAACGATTGATTACCTCTGCAATACGGCTAAGAACCTCCTCTCTCTTCGCAGTTTCCTCTTTACTCTCATACAACCCCGAATTAATCAAGAACTACCAAAAAAAAAAGCCACAAACAATTCAATCAATAATTAACCCACACCAAAAAAAAAACAGAGAGAGAGAAATTAAACATCAAAATCAATAAACCGAATTCCAAAAATTCAATTACCTTTTCCAATTCAACATTCCGTTGAAGATCGGCGTCGGTGGGGCCGGCGACGGAGATTGGCTTCGTGATGCCGAACTTCTTCGTCGGAGCAGACCTATTCAGGCTGTCGTTACCCACCATCTCCGCTGTCCGCACCTCAAGAGCTAACAACAAACCCTAAGAAACGCGGAGACTAAAAGAAGAAATCCAGAATCTGGGAAACCACGTCGAAAAGTTTTCAATCCGATTGAGGAAGAACCGAAAAACAGTGAGGTGAGAAAAAAGGAGAAGATTGTGAAGAAGAAGAAGAAGAAGTAGAATAAGAAGTGGAGAAGCCAGATCCAATCACCCCCTCCCTAGGTCTTGTGGGAGAAGACCGAAGACCCGAAGCTGGTCAAACACGGAATTGCAGAGAAAGGCGATGAGAGAGATAGAGAGAGAGAGAGAGAGGGAAAGTAAAGGACGAGAGAGAGAGAGAGAGAGAGAGAGAGGAGGACGAGAAAGGGCGGAGGAGTGAGAATTGGGCTAGAAGGTGGTTTAAAGGAGCGTTTGGAAGTGTTTTTTTTTTTTTTTTTTTTGACGTTGGATTTGGATTTTTTTTAATTTAATGGATTTCCCACGTTATATCCAGCTTAGCATAGATTTTTTCTCTCTCTCTCTCTCTTTTCAGACTTTTCTACTTTTCCTTATTCTTGCGCCAAGGAAAAATATAAAATGAGTGATTAAAGGTGTTTACACCACTTCTAATTTTATCTAAAAATACAAAAATTAAATCTTTATCTTTAAATTTAAAAAAATAAAAAATGATATTTTAAAAAAAATTATAATAAGTAGCAATTTTTTAAAAATAATTAAAATAAATAATAAAATTTTAAATTATTTATAATAAATAATAAATTTATTAAATAGATGTAAATTTTTTAGATAAATAATTATAAGAGGTCAATAAATTATTTATTTAATAAAAACGTAAATAATATCATTTACCTATTATATAAATACATTATTAATCTTACAATTTATTATTTATTATAAATAATTTAAAAACATATCATTTATTTTGACTATTTTTTAAAATGTGTTACTTGCTCCATTTTCCTTTTTTGTAGACAATTAGTTTGTCTTATATACCCAAAAAGATTTGGCTTAATTTCAAATATGCAAAAAAGTTCTTCATGAGTTCATTATCATGGAAATGTCAATTCTTTAATGATTTTAAACATACATGTTATATTCGTCAGAACACATGTATGTGATTGACATCTTTTGAAAATTTGATTTTTCAATGAAATATTTAAGTAGTTTTTTTGTTTTTTTTTTGAACTTCTGCGTAAAATAATGTTTTTCAAACTTAGGGTTCGTTTGGTGAACGTATTGCATTTGCATTGCGTTAGAATACAATGTATTGAATGCAATTTGTATTTGGAGGAAAAGTATTAGCATTGCATTTGAATGCAATGTGTGTTTGGGAGAAAAGTATTTGAATTGTATTTTAATAATAAATATGTGATGTGATGGGTAAAAGTAGAGAGAAAAAAAAGAGGGAGAGAGAATATATGATGTAATTAATAAAAGTAATAGAAAAAGTGAAATAATAAATAGTGATTGTGTTAGATTTAAAATGTGATGTTATTGGTATTTGAATGAAATGTTTTTGTATTTGGGGGAAAATTGCATTGCATTTAAATGCAATGCTAAAAAAATTTGTGTCCCAAACGCTTACTTACTTCAATGACATTTTTATTAGCATCTGTTCTTTTTCAACTTATTTTGAAATCATTAATAATCATCGATTCTCGTTTATTCGTTTATTTAGTAGATATTTGGTGAAAGCTTTTTTTGTGGCATTATATTTAAATACAATGTAATTTTCTCTTAAATACAAAAATATTTCATTCAAATACCAATCACATCACATTTTAAATCTAACACAATCATTATTTATTATTTCACTTTTTCTATTACTTTTATTAATTACATCATATATTCCCTCTCCCTCCTTTTTTTCTCTCTACTTTTACCCATCACATCACATATTTATTATTAAAATACAATTCAAATACTTTTCCCCCAAACACGCACTGCATTCAAATGCAATGCTAATACTTTTCCTCCAAATACAAATTACATTCAACGCATTGCATTAAAACGCAATGCAAATACAATACGTTCACCAAACGAACTCTTAGTACACATTTGGGACAAGCATATTTTTGGTATTGCATTTAAATGCAATGCAATTTTCCCCCAAATACAAAAACATTTCATTCAAATACCAATCACATCACATTTTAAATCAAACATAATCACTATTTATTATTTCACTTTTTCTATTATTTTTATTAATTACATCATATATTCACTCTCCCTCCTTTTTATTATTAAAATATTTATTATTAATATTTATTACATATTTATTATTAAAATACAATTCAAATACTTTTCCCCCAAACACACATTGCATTCAAATGCAATGCTAATGCTTTTCCTCCAAATACAAATTACATTCAATGCATTGCATTCAAACGCAATGCAAATGCAATACGCTCACCAAACGAACCCTTAGTTTATTTATAACTAGTATAACCACCTTATTTACATTATATTTAAAAATAATATAATTCTTATTTAAATATAAAAATATTATATTTAAATATTAATTATATCATATTTTAAATTTAATAAAATCACTATTTATTATTTTATTTTTTCTATTATTTTTATTAATTATATTATACATTTCATTTTTCTCTCTTTTTTTTCTTTTTATTTTTACCCATCACATCACATATTCATTATTTAAATATAATTTAAATATTTTTCATCCAAATACACATATTTAAACACAATGTAAATACTTTTCATCTAAATACAGATTGTATTATATATATTATATTTAAACGTAATACGAAGATAATGTGCTTATCAATTATCCCCTTAGCTTGTGCCATTTCATTTTTATTTCATAATGAAATTATGGTTTGCATCAAACATTTTGAAAATATATTTTTATTTGGAAAGGAAAAGTGCTGACGTATTTCTCAAATTACCTCCCCTCACTAAACCAATTTCAAAGTTTTTTTTTTTCCATCATAATATTTTTATATTTAAATTTTCTCCCTCCTACTCTATCTTTTAAACGTTTGAATCACAAATTCAAGTTAGAAAATTTGAGTTAAATTTGGAATGAGTTGAATAATAAAATAAACCTTATGCTTGGTATTCAACTTTAAACTAGAGAATTTCATCTTAAGTTAAAAGTATTTAGATAATAAAAGTTAGGTTTAAATTTATATTAAAAATTGTACTTCCTTTTATTTTTTTTTCATGTAGTTAGTATAATTTTTTAGTATGAGAGAAAATTTATAAATAGTATTTTTGAGTCTAAAATATTATGCAAATCATAGACTAAAAAACTTAAAACAGACTAACAAATTAAATATAAGATTGAGTTCAATCTCAATTTTTTTGGTATGAACATATGATCCAAATGAGTCCAAAATGTAATAACTTTTTTATCTCATCTCTAATCAAAAATATTACTTTCTCAATTTGTTCATAAAAGCATAATTTATATATTCAAATATATGTTGAATATTAATAGAGTAAAAATTACTGATTTACAAATTACTTTTAAATGATTGAAATTAAAAAGATATACCAAATTAATAATAGGCCATTGACACCACATTAGATTGAAGAATATAATAAATAATATAAGTAAATAAAAACGGGGGATTATTGTAGAAAAGGAAGCCTTGTATTTGGCAAAAAGCATTGGTAATGGAAAAGATGTCATCGAAGACAACCCAAGCTTGGCCTTTATGCTTTCGAGTCTTGAAGGCTAACACCTCCCATATCCTCCATTGAATTTTAACTTAGCATGTGTTGTTGAATTTTAATCCAACATATGAGCAATATGATAATTATAGTATATTAAAGGCTATCATATTAAGGTTGAGCCCAATTTAAGTGATCAAATAAAGTTTAAGTAATTTGAGCCTTAATACATCCAATTAAAGTATAAGATCTTATGTAGAAAGACAAATCCGTTATTTTTAATTCTATGATGAGCCAAAATAGAAATAATTGAAGTTAACAGGCAGTTAACTTCCATATGGTTATAATCCCCAAATCATACATATGTTTCATTCACTCTAACATCCCATTATCAGAGAGAATTAAGAGATTCTTAGAGAAACTCAAGAGAAAACGTAAAGATTTAGAAGACTTGGATTCACTTCTATCATGGGTGATTTAGGTATACTTCCGTATTTAATATTGGATTCTTAGTGATGCAACATGAATTATCCTAGGGATTTGGTGATGGATTTCATCACCGAAAGCAATCTTAACAAGCGGTATCAGAGAAGATTCATGTTAAATCATTAAGAATTGGAATATCATTCGATTACATAATGACTTGTATGCGTTTTCAGATTTAACGATTTTAGGTCCGATGTTGTTAAATTCGAGAATTGTTCTTTGTCAATTCAGTGTTTAAATTGTTTTCATGTTTTAATTTGAAAATATGGGTTAATGTTTTCAAAAGATTTTGAGAAAGCATGATTTTAAATTCACATATTGGTTTTATTATTGTGGGAAGTACGAATATTAAGTGAAAGTCATGAAATCATAGATTTTCTCATAATTTGGTTGCTTTGGTATAAAATTAATATGTATTTATGATGTTATTGTGTTAGATTAGGGCTTGTTGATGCATGTTTAAGGATTAAGAACACTGAGGAAGAATTTTAGGGTTAAATTTCGCATATCAAGCCACCAGAGACTATTCCTTACTTAAACAAATGTTCTTGTGTTGCTAGAGAATTATTTATACAATTCGTCTTCAAAAGATCTAAAAATTGTCCCACAGCCAGCATATTGAATGGAGCTTACCAAAAACCATATCTAAAAGACTATGAAACTCCAAGCTTTGTCCACTTCAATAGACGAAAGAAGAACCCAAAAGAACACATCAGCCATTTCCTTAGTGCACTAGGACAACATACTAGAGATCAGAATTTAGGACTACATGAGTTCTTAAAGTCTCTTACAGATAAAGCATACACTTGGTACACTATTTTACCACCAGGATCAATAAGAACTTGGGAGGAGATGGTTAGTTGCTTTTACCGGAAATACTTTTAAAACAAGGAAAAGGCAATTGTGATGCAACTTCACAGCACCCAACAAACACAAGGAGAATATCTTGTTGATTTTGTCCAGAGATTTCGAGATCTTGCTCTGGATTACTACAAAGAAAGTGTTCTTGTGGAAGTATGCATCAATAACATTATTCCAGAGTATCATGTCTACCTAGAAAATGCTATGATCACCAAATTCTCTCGACGCCTAACAGTGGTCGAAAATACTTCACTATCTGTTCAAGCTCCAACTTTGCACGAATGGCCGATGGAAAAGAAAGACATGCCATGCTCTCTTGCCATCAGCCGACCATATAGGCCTCCTTAATCAAAAGGAAAAGAGAGGGAATATACTTGTGCTCCCATCCCATGTACTGATGAAGAAATTGGTGTCATATAGGAGTAATGGCTACATGATGGAATTATAAGACTACCTCTTCCTCGCCAACCATCAAAGGAGGACAAAAAGAAACATCCTTGATTTCGCCAATATCACCAATATATAATACACCTTACAATGTGTTCTAAGCATTGAGGAAAATATTTAATGAGAAGATAAAAGATGGGATACTAGAGCTACCTACCAAAAAGCAGGCTATTGATTTGGATTTATTGCTTCGTCACCAAGACAAGGAGGCTTGCGCTATGGTGATCAATATGTTTGGTGACAATGACGATATGGAAGGTGGAAAAAACCATCCTTGGATGTCTGATCCCAAGCAGCCAAAGGCTATGTGGGAATCGTTGAGAAAATGTGATAAGGCATTTTAGAGATCATACAGCCAACCAGAGCATTATGGAAGACCTATGCCGGCACCTAGGGGTTGGTGTTAAGGATTTGAAGTAAAAAAGACACCTTTTAATGATGAGTTTAGATACAAATTACTACTTAGGGTGGAAACAGCCTAACAAAGCTAGAAAATCTTCTACCAAAGACCAAATAAGCCATAAAGAAAAAAGAAAGCTGGAAAATATGGAGAAGAGTTCGAACAAGCCTTTAACAAGTTCACAATGAGGGTTTTTGAGACTTATTCTGGCCCAATTCCTAAGGATTCTATTTGATATGTTAAGACGAGAACTCGTCATTAAAGAGTGGAGGTTGGCCAAGAAAGAAAAGAGGTATGTTACATGGACTCAAGTCACGTATGGGGAATTTTGTGAGTCGTGGTTTGGTGGACCATGAGAGCATAAACGAGTCTACCTTTTTTTTTTTTTTGGTTATTGTTCTTAAACGTGCTTGGGGGTGTTGAACTCATTGGGCTAAAAGAATAGGCTGGATAAATGGATGGTAACCCATTGTTCTCTTTATCTCAACTAGTCTAACTAGCCCAATGGCCTTTTCAAATATCCCATTAGAATATTTGTTGTAGAGGAAATTAAGATTAGGCTTTCAGACTTGTCTATAGACAGAAGTAGCACCCAGTCATACTTCAACATCTATTATATGGTTAACTATCATGTTAAAAACACATTGCTTAGCTAAATACATTCTCGAAATACTTAGACAATCCAAAATAGAATTCCGAAAGAAATCTATCGATCACCAATCCTTACGTGCATTTTTCCCACCAAAATATAAGTTTGACCATGACCACACACCAATTTTAATCTATTCTAGTTCTTGATATTACCTTGATTAGCTATATAGAATTAAAGTGTGAGAATAAAGTCAAGACTCTTCCTCCATAGGTAAGGAGGCTAATTAGATCCTATAGAGACTAGTTGAGCAAAGGAGTTGTCCCATACTATAAATAACCCCACCTTAGGTTACAAGAGGACACAACATAGACATGCTCACTCTTTCTCAAAAAAAAAAAAAAAAAATCTTAAGGCTTTCTTGTGCTCTCAAAAGTCTTAAAGGCAAGCATGAAAGCCTTAATCCATAAACTCCTCACCAAACCCATGCCATCACCATGGCCATTTTCCTATTCATATTTGTCTTTAAGAGCTTTTGGCCTTTGCAAGTTTTATTTTGTTTTGTCATCAAAAGTTTTTCTCTAACAAGCGTTCTTTTACCCTATTGCTAGAGACTTTATTAAGAAGCTCTTGTTACCTTCAGATTTCTTTTTCCTTTCATTTTGCCTTCAAAAACTCCTAGATTCATCTTAATGAAACTGTTTATGCTCTCCTACCACCTCTCTGTGTTTGCTAAGATTCTCTTCAACAATCAAGCTCTCAAGTTCAACAACATTTGAGTCCCTAGAGGTCATCTCTTCAGATTCATTTGGGCCTAATCAGATCCCTAGATTTAGGGCTGTACATCTGTATCGAAGAATGACGCTACATAAATTCTTCAGGGATTGGGTATTATACAGAAACTGGTATCTCTAACTTGATTCGAATGAACCATGGAAGCGCTATCCTCTACAATAATAGACCTGTGCAATCTTGCCCTAGTAGCTTTCCTTACAATCACATCACCACCGGCGGTGGTACATTAAGGCCCTGTTTAGGATTTAGTTTTGAAGACATCCAAAACTTTTTTTTTTTTCAAAACTTCACACTTTTCACTATTTATATCTTCAAAATGCTATAATAAACTCTAAATTTTAAAAGTCTATAACTTTATGTATACAAATCCAAATGAGATAATTTTTTTTAAATTACATAGAATTTCAAAAGAAACGAAACGATATCCATATTAATTTTTTTTCTAAAAAAATTTTTAAAACTTCTTATTTTTTATCCCAAACACATTTTTTAAAATAACTTTTTTCCACCCAAAAATAATATCTCCAGATATCTCCCGGCACTCCCTTGATATCATATTAAACTTAAATTAATTTGCCAAAAAAATATTAAACTTTAAATTGTAGCTAAACAGGCTACTATTTCCAAGACACATAATCACACAGCCTCTTATAGCGGTCGACAAGGCATATACCCGCGTATGCTCCCCCGCCTCTCCCCGCTCCTCCTGTCGGCCTCCGCAGCTCGGATGGCGCGTGCCCTTGTACGCGCCGTCCCCGCTCTCCTCCACCCCTCTGCCGCCGTCTCCTCCCCTTCCTCCTCTAGCCTGGTCTTCAGCGCCTCTCCTTCGTTGCCGAAATCGTCGCTGTTCGGCCTGAGCTTACGCGCCGCGCTCTGCGGTGGAGAAGGAGAAGAAGAATGGAGGGCTTCGAGGTCGTCTTGCTCGGGGAGACCATGGGCTTGGCAGAAGAGAGACTACCGGAAGCTCCGGAGGCGAGCTGTCAAGAGCAAGGAGAAGAAGAAGGAGCTGGAGCTCAGCGTCAGTATTTGCATCGAAGAAGATTTGCCGGACGATCCTGAAATTTTGGTAATATATATATATGTATATGTATATGTATACATTGTTTTTTGTTTATTATTTCTGTATATGTATATAATGTGTATTGAATTGTGTATACGCATGACTCTTCATAATTTAGTAATGCACCACCATATTTAGGCCGGATTGGATAATAGGTTGGAGTTCCGAAATTTGGAGTTTTTCGTTGGAAAAGAATAAGTGTTTGGTTCATTTTAAAATGAACTGTGATATTTGAATAGTGCGAAAGCCTGAAATGTGTTTGGATATTTGGTTCATATTGATGGGCAATATGAATCATCTTTTTATTTTCCTTGTCGTTGTGAGCATTTAGCAAATAACAAAAATAAAAATAAAATCTCATTTCATCTTGATATGAGAAAGTTAAGGACTTTTAAAGTTTGAGTTTCATGGAAATGGAAGAGAGAGAAAGAGAGATGTGAATTTGTACTACAGCTAATTAGAGTAGGAGCTTTTGGAAGTCAAGATGAAATGAGATGTGAATTTGTTATTTAGTAAATAACAAAAATAGAAATAAAATCTCATTTCATCTTAATATAAGAAAGTTAAGGACTTTTAAAGTTTGAGTTTCATGGAAATGGAAGAGAGAGAAAGAGAGATGTGAATTTGTACTACAGCTAATTAGAGTAGGAGCTTTTGGAAGTCAAGCTAAAACAGAGGTTGGAGACGGGCTACCAAACGACCCCTTAGGATCTTTTCTCACAAATTTTTTTGATCGAAAAGTGTTAAATATTCAGTTAGTAATGGTAACGACAATTGGGACAATGTGATAATTTATGGTGATGCATGATACCTAAACCTTGTTTGTAGCAATGCATCTCCACTAATTTGGAACCTTTTTGTATAATCTCTGACTGAAAATGCTAAATATTATTGCTGGGTAGTGGTAGTGTTATAATTTGAATCTTAGAGTTGACATTTGTATACGTGATTAGTTAGAATTGGCAATGGCGATACTTGTTAAATAGATTCTTTGCTACTGAACCCTTTTGTGACTAGTTGAAAGCAAGTTTGAGATAAACACTATGATGTTATGTACTTTTCCGCATGTGAATATTTTAGCAGAGTGAGTAAGTTGTACAAATTGGGGGTGTTATGCTGTTTACATAGTTGGAGAGAGTTTCAAAGGATATTGGGTAGGGATCACAATGCACAGCAAATTTAGGTGATTGGTTTTGAGAAAGATGATTTTCTATTCCCTAGAATAGGACGAGCATTTTTTGTTATGAAATTATTCAAGCCATTCTGTGTGTTTCTGTTTTTAGTAAAATTGTTTTTTTCACTCTGTTGCTCTTCTTGATTATGCTGTAGAGTATTGCTGAAATGCTCCGTTTGAATGTCCCAATGGCAATGAAGTTGGCATTTGATGGTTTGAAAGATTCAGTGCATAAAACAAGAGATACTTCAATAAGTGATGTAGGTGGATTTGAAAGTATTGAGCTGTCCGTCCTTTTCTGCAATGATGACTTTATTCGCAAACTTAACAAGGAGTGGAGGGATGAAGATCACGCAACTGATGTTCTCTCGATGTCAGAGCACATACCTGATCTTAACCTTCCAATTGTAAGCGCTCAATGTTCTCTTTCCTTTTCTTTAGGCTGAGGATATCGACTCAATTTACATCACTCATGCTTTTATTGCAGCTTATGTTAGGCGACATTGTAATTTCTGTCGAGACAGCGGCAAGACAAGCAGAGGAAAGAGGGCACACTCTTCTTGATGAGATACGAATTCTCATGGTTTGTATAACAACATAATTTGAGTTTCCGTTCATATTATAGAACTCAATATATCAAGATGGCAAGCAAGTTAACTATCAATAAAAATTACCCAAAAAAAATTATTTTCAAGAAACAAGTTTATTGACAACACTTGCTTTTATAAGAGGTGTTGACATGTTGTCAATCTGGGGGGAAATGGGATTACCCTTTTAAAATAAAAGAAATAACAAGTTAGCAACCATATTGATCTGCCTATTATGAGGTCATAGTATCCCTCCTTTTGTTTCTCTTGTGCGTGGAAATATTCTGGAAGTAGTTCGTAGTTCGATTTTAAGTGGAGAGGAAAAAAAAAAAAAAAACCCTAGAGTAGAGGGCACACAGAAGTTTATTTAGTCTGAGCTTCCTAGGACCTCGCTTTTCTTGAAATATGTATTGTGTAAATTGACAGGGTATTTACGTAAGCCACCTGCAGGTACATGGGTTGTTACATCTATTGGGATTTGATCATGAGATCAGCGAAGAGGCTGAAGTGGAAATGGAGAGGGAGGAGGAACTTCTTTTGAAAAGCCTTGGGTGGAAGGGAAAAGGACTAATTCAGAGTGTATATGAGGCCCAAGATAATGCGAAACCTCACGTGGAGAATTCGGATGGTAATTTGACCTTATAGAGGTCTAAGGATCGTACGTTTGTTTTCTAGGTGCCATTAAAGTTGGATATACGTATCCTTCATTCTTTTTCTCAGTTTACCTAGACTTAGTTGAGAGATAACTTATGTGGGAATTGTCAAAAGACAGGAAGAAAGAAGGCAGCCTTCGATTTTATAAACCAAAGTTTAGCTACATCTTTTGTGATATGGATGGTGAGAGCAAGCTTATGATACCTGCATCTTTGTTTTGAGTTTGTCATAGCCTTTTTTAAATACTTTTTTTACTCTTCTCAACTTTTTAAGGTACTCTGCTAAACGGTAAAAGTCAAATTAGCTCAACAAATGCCAAGGCTCTGAAAGAGGCCTCATCAAGGGGTGTGAAAGTTGTAATAGCCACTGGAAAAGTAAGAAAATGCATCTTTGTTAGCATAACTGGAAATTTTCACCCATTATTGTACAAGGTAGTTTCACAGTATCATGGTATTACTTACTATTTAATGATCTAATAATTGGTCACTGCTTGTTGTCTGAGAACAGACTCGTGCGGCTGTTATAAGCATTTTCAAGATGGCAGACTTAGCTGGGAAAGATGGCATTGTTTCAGAACTTTCTCCAGGGGTTTTCATACAGGTTTGTCTTTTGAATGTTTTGATTCACGTATCAGACAAATTTATGGTTTTGTGGAGATATTTATCTCTTTAATGACGGTTGACTGTTTTTATACTCCATTTATTTTTCAGACAAAATTTCTTTCTTACAAAATAATTATGTCCTTTTCATTTTTTTTTTTTAACTAGCCAACTGGGCTATTTCATCATTAGAAGGGGCCACAGCAGCTTCTTCTTTTTTTTTTTTTCCTCCCTCTTCTCTTCGGGGATAAAAAGAGGAAAGCACATTAGATGAAGTGTGAAGAAAAAGGGAAATTTATTTCCACTAGGTTCAATTCCTTCCCCATCAGTCAAATAGAAACGTTGAGGTCTTTCTCCTCTCTCTCTTTTTGTTTTTCCCTTAAAAATATAGAAGAGAAAATTCATTAAAATGTGAAAGTTGAAAATGTATATAAACTACAATTAGGACTGAATCTACACCAAACATATAGAGTAGAATTTCACTGGCTTATTTCCTAAAATGCTTTGCCAAACTACTTACAATAAATAAAATGCATCTCTTCGTGGAAGTACTTTTTAAAGCCATTTACATGTAGTCCTAGATTGTTAATATCATTTCCAGATGGTGTTCTTATCATTCTCTACTTGATTCCAGGGACTACTTGTTTATGGCAGACAGGGTCGGGAAATTTATAGAGGGAATTTGGACCCAACCATCTGCAGAGAGGTAATAGTTCATCCGTCAGTAGTTGATATTGTTCAGCTACATCAGTTGTTACTATTTTATTGAAGGAGTCTCCTCGGTGAATATATCAACATAAATCAGATCTCAGTTAACCAGTCAGTACTGCTCATTAGCATGAGAACATCAACAGACTAAAATAGAGGCGCCTGAACTTTAGCAGAAACCATGTGCAACATTCACTGAGCCGGTTGTGAAATTTTGGCCGGTTTCCTTAAGTTTTTAAGGCTCTCTAATGGAACTGGTATAAGTGATGATCGGTGTGGGGAAAGTGTTTCGGCTGTGTGATGAGTGTGGGGGTGAGAAAAGTTGGAAAATTGAGTCAGTTTATACAATTACCCATTTGATATCAATTTAAATTCATAAATTAATAGCTGTTTTGGAGGTTTGAATTTTCAATTAAAAGGGGAATAAACATTGACGTCAGTTAGTCCTTTTGTGTATTGTTTATGTATTGGAGATTTAGCAATCATTTTGTTGCGACCTTAGCCAGAGGGGAAAAAGAAGAGGAAAGGCTAATTAGTGGTTGCAGACTGAATACCTAAGATGGCGATCATGGCATGCAAGAATTTATTGGCTTGCTGAAAGATTTATATTCGTAATATAATTCACAAAAATTATATTTGTCAACGAGCAGGCATTCCTTTACTCCTGGGAGAATAAAATTCCTCTAGTGGCGTTCAGCGGGGGTCGTTGCTTAACTCTATTTGATCACCCACTGGTTGACTCGCTACACACTACATATCAAGAGCCAAAGGTATCTTTAGTTTCATAATTCATCTGGATAACATTTATTTCTAACAAAATTGTTATCTTCTCTGAAAATTTCTGTAGACTGTTTGGCCTAATAAAAGAGAGAGAAAGAGAGAGAGAGAGAGAGAGAGAGAGAGAACGGAAAAATCTGTTACTGACATGGGAACTTCTGAACGTGATAAATTTTCAGGCGGAGATAATTCCTTCAGTTGATCAACTCTTGGCTGCTGCTGACATACAGGTACTCTTCTGTCTGTCTGTCTCTCTCTCTCCCTCCCTCTCCCACACCACCCTCCACCACACACCCCCCCCCCCCCCCCCCCCCCCCCCGGGTCTCTCACTTTCTCTCTTCCCCCTAGGTTAGTTACATACATTGAGATTTCTGCATAATCTTCGAGTATCAGTGTACTTCTATCTTAGAAATTGGTAATCTATTTTGCATTTTGCACCAGTTCATCATAATTTAGTTGTTAACGATATTTTATTGCCCACTTTGTTATAACAATGCTCACTCTTAATAGTATAATGCATCAATCCAATACAAACACTTAATCTGATACCAGAGTTGCTCTATTTTCACTTGTTTCTTACAAAAATACTCTTGAATTTTTTTACTTACTATATTTTACTGCCCTCTTTCTGGGAAGTGGGAACACTTGCTTTGTGGCTGAACTGGGAAATTGAGTACTAATTTGTGCTGAATGGAAGCATTTTTCCATGAGCCTTCCTGTCGGATTTTTTGTTACAAAGTCACATACTTTCTAAGAGGCTTCGCGATTGATGCTAAACTTCGTCTTGATTTTAACAATATGTTAAGATTTTTCTTCCTTTGGTTCTTATGTGCATGACCTTTTGGACATACAGAAAGTGCTCTTCATACACACTGCTGAGGGAGTGACTAGTACTCTGCGCCCATACTGGTCAGAGGCGACTGGAGATCGTGCCAATGTTGTTCAAGCTCAGCCAGACATGCTTGAAATCGTCCCTCCTGGATCCTCAAAAGGGGGTGGTGTAAAATTGCTGCTTGATCATCTGGGAGTTTCTCCAAAGGAGGTAGTGACAAAGGAAGTGGCTTTTTTCTTGTTTTAGATCTTTATTTATTTTAGTTTTTCTAAATTAAAATTTCTGATGTTATTCCTCTAACTGGCAAGAGCAAGGCTTTGGTGAGAGCAAGCAAGTAGCAACATTGTTTTTTAATATATCTGAAATATTGACCATATTACTTTGGTGGGCAAGGTTACAAACTTTCACATGTGGTCACTTCAAGAGAATATTCTTGAGCTTTGGACCAAAAAACAGCTGGTCAACAGGATATGCTTAATGCTGATCAGTGTTTTCATACAATAAGATATTAACCAACATGTTGCAGCTGTTGCGTTTTAAATCTTCTCATCGATCAGTGTTAATAGATGGAAAAGTTAAAATAAGATATAAACCAATATGCTGCAGCTTTTGCATTTTAAGTCTTCTCATCGGTTATTTCCTAATCTTGGTTCCGCTTATGGTTGGTCCTTCTTATAGATAATGGCCATCGGCGACGGGGAGAATGATGTCGAAATGCTCGAGCTGGCTTCTTTAGGCATTGCTCTTAGTAATGGATCGAAGAAGACAAAAGCAGTGGCGGATGTAATTGGCTTCAGTAATGATGAAGATGGCGTGGCAGATGCCATCTTCCGGCATGCATTCTGAACTTCTGTTGCTAGCAAGCAGGATGAGAGTTGATAGTAGAATCATACAATCGGGAAGGTTGACTTTCTCGTGAATAATATTATTTATTCTTTATCCTCAATTGAATTGTTGGGTGAGCATACCCAAATAATTATTGAGAAATTTCAGTTTCTACACTGAGATTATCTCATTTTGCACATCAAGATCCAAGTCATTATCTCTTTACAAAATTTTTTAAACGATCATTTAAAACGGAGAAACGGAGAAAAGCTTGTCAGTGGATGCTTATGAATTGGTTACCGTTCCTTTTTAATATTGGGAATGGATCCCGAATAAAGAATTGGAGTTCTTGTCTTTCTTGAAACTTGTATTTTGTCTGCCTTGTATGGATCAATGTTGGTGAATTTAAGCACATTTTTGTCTATGATGGATCCTAGTAATACCAACAAGAATCGGTCTTTGTGCCAGTTTTAAGATGGATTGTCTTGCTTTCCCCGTCGATGAAAATGACATGAAAGTTTCCATTTCTATTAGTTGTTCAATTATGTTGTTAAATTTTTATTAGAACTTGCATAATTAACTTACATGGTTGAATTTGAATTTAATTTAATAGGTGTTTTTTTCTTTTTTATGAAAAGAAATACTTTTCTGAAGTTATTTTACTAAGGTCATTTTCTTTTATTCAGTGGCTTTAACCTCAGTTTCTAAAGATGTTACAAGTTCAAGGGGGTCTAATTTCATTTTCTTGCTAAGGGGTTATCTCATTTTTTGTATTCAGTGCTTAAAGGTGATGACCTTTCTCAGCAAAGAGATCCGCCTCCTAAAATCCGCCTCCTAAAATTGCCCTTTTAACTCGCGGTCTCTGCTAAAAAGAAAGATAAAGCAAATTGGTGAATGGTGGGAATGATGATGATGATACAAAAGAAACTATGGGAATCATTTGTAGTGAGTGAAGAGAGTTCGGGACATGATCACGATGCTAACCTTGTACCATATCAACTCACATAGCATATGAGTTTGACAGAATCTACAAATATGAGAGTGGATCGTTCTTTGTAAGATATTGTTTTGTACAGAAGTAATTCTTGGCTTTTAAGAGAGAACTAATGTCCTGCAAAAGTAAAATATATGGTAAAAGAAAGAGTCACCAATCCGCCTTCAACAATCTGTCATATTTTATCTTTCTATGGCAGACCAAGAGCACATTTGGTGCTGATTTATTTACAAATTTAACATCTATACAGAGCGAGGACGGGTCAAACTCTTGGATGATACTAAAGAAGTGGCAGAGCCTCTTGTGTTTTTCTTTGAAATGATGGCCTTTGGGGACTGAAATGAAGTCCTATGATCTCTCCTCACAAAAGGGATTTCTTTCTTAGCCAAATCTTCCACACATTTCACGTCCGAAAGCGATGTGAACGTCCTGGCCTTCCCATGATAGTACTTTGAGAGCCCTTTCCTGCAAAACCGAAGGGATACTAAACATTACATTTTGGACATAGAATGTGATGCTAGAATTGCGGAAAGGTCGGTTCTTTTTCTAACTGCAAGCGTTTCATGATGAACAAATCAATATGGACTATTAGAATTTCAAATGTTTTTGTCAGGTGAACCCCAAAAACAAAAAAAATTCAATGGTCCAGATCTTGTTGACCATCATCTAATATCCAAAAGCGTTGCATAATATGTACGAATATGACTCATTGCACCATACTTTGATTCGGAATATAAATAAGCTAAGTGAAACATTGCAAGAAACAAATAAAATACTCACTTTGTGGGGAGCTGTGACGCGATTCGATCATGAGTCTCTGGTGATGAGCAAGTTGATGACAACGACGATGATGACGATGAAGCATCATCATCAAGCGGCTCTGATGAAGATGCTGATCCAATGGAACTTGTTGAATCTTCAGAACAGCAAGTTAAGGATTTGAACTGAGAGTTGACAGTGCAATCTTGCTTCACATTCCAATAATCAATAATTTTGAGATTGAAATCACAACTTCCATCCACTGAATTCACACACACTTTCCCCATTTTCTAAACTAGAAGGTGGCTTCCTTTTCCAATCTTATCAATTAAGGCCTTCCTGGGGAGCTTATATATAACTCATGGAAGGAAACTAAACAAAATGAGTTATAATTCATGAATAGGTAAGTTATATATTTTAATATTTTCCTAAGTTGCTTTGTGGAATTTTCGTTGAGTACTTTCCTGTTATTTAATCATATAGTTGTATCCAATGAGAAGGCTTGGAGGAAGCTATGCAGGCCCTTTGATATTTAGGTGTCATTATTATCACTGTCTTTTTATACATACTACAATATATTAATTAAAAATTTATTGATCCATGAAAATGTCATATTCCATTAATTAAAAAATTATATTAATTAAACATGTGATATGATATTATTAGATAGATAAAAAAATATGATATAAATAAAAAGATATATGAGTCGAATCCCTCCTGTTATATCATATTTTTTAAGTATTGGATGATAGTAACAATAAATCAAAAATATTATATTTCTTATTTGTTAAAAAAGAAAAAAAGAAAAAATATAGTTCAAATTTCAATTATACATACAGACTTTTCTAATATCAACACGAGATCCTATTTTCTGACTTCATTTGGGGGATAAATGACATACATCATAAATCCTGCCAACAGGGTAGCTTAGACGGCGTTGTGTAAGTTACACATTCCTCTGAATTGATGCAAAGTTTATGAAAACGTCAAGGGGAATTTTTTGTCAAGGCACTAGGTGCAGTGTAAATAACATCGCCACCTTACTGACTTATTATAAAGCATCATCACAAAAGATTCTAGGCTTTATCAATTTTCTCAGTTACTTTCCAAGAAAGTTTTCATGTCTCAAAGTCAGCTGCCAAGGAGTTTTTCGCTTATGCGGCCATTTTTGGCAACTATTCTATATATGAGCCTTGGGGTCCCTGCTTCAAATATTCTTGGCTCATGATCTCAGCACTTTTTTTTTTGGTCTATAGTGCACCTATTCTAGCTTGTTCGTAAGAAAAAAAAAAAAAAAAAAAAACCCTTCTAGTATGAGTACTAAGGCTCTGTTTAGTAAATGCATTACGTTTACATTGTATTAAAATGTAATGTATTAAATACAATTTATATTTGAAGGAAAAATAATTATATTACATTTAAATATAATGTATATTTGAATTATATTAAAATAATAAATATGGATGTGATGGATAAAAATAAAAAGAAAAAAAGTGAAAGAAAGATAGTATGTAATGTGATTAATAAAAATAATAAAATAATAAATAATGATTATATTAGATTTAAATATGATATGATTGATATTTGATTTTTTTTATATTTAGATAAAAATTATATTATGTTTAAATGTAAAACGAATGTAATGTTAAAAATAACCGGAGGATAAATTACAAGAATGAGATATATTCAATCACAATAGAACTATAAATGTGAATAGGACTTGTGTCCCACTCTTTTAGCCCATTGTTGACATGTCCAAACTAAACTGGTCGAAATCGGCTAAGATAACATGATGGAAAATTATAATAAATAACAACTTTTTAAAATTAATTACAATAAATAACGAGTTTTTAAAATATTCATAACAAATAATATATTTAATATACAATAAAAATTTTAACATATTTATAGAACATAAATCATAAATCCAACACAAACAAAACATTTCCCTAGTAAATATAATATTCATTGTGAATATTTTAAAAAATTTTATTTACTCTAATTATTTTCTAAACACTATTATTTATTTCTTTATCCCTGTTATTAACCGTACAAAGCATTTAATCATACAAAGCATACAGGCCGGTCCAGTAAAGGATGACTTCTCCAAGAAATTGATTAAGAATGAAAATGTCGTACATTTTGAGAGAGAGAGAGAGAGAGAGTAACAACACAGAATCGGATGTATACACGTTTCGTTTTACTAAAAATAAGGGACTCCACTTTGGATTAGTTTTTGTCCTTAAACATTTAGAAGAACACATATAATGTATTCTCCTCAAAAGCAAAGGCAACCCCAAAGTGATTACTTAAAGCTTTGTTATTCAGTAGCAGCACCAAAAAGAAAAACATAGCTTTATTGTTATTACAATTAAACTTGCTGAGGCCGGGGAAAAAATTCTAGGGAAAGCGATAAGTGAACGCTGTCATAAATACGGAAAACAAGCCTATCGGCAGAAGCACCACCACTACCACGTGCCATGACGAAGCACCTAGTTGCAAACTTTTGGGGCTTGCAGACTTAAGAGTTGCCCCATATCAGCTTTGCCGTCTCAATGCTTCTTCAAACTGGGAATTTCTTCTTGCACACTCCAAGATAGTTTTATCAGCAGTGATGAAGTATGAGGCAATTGATGCTGTGCGACAAGTAAAAGGTGGACGTTAAACTTTCTCATGGATTGACAATCATCAGATGGCTATGACTTGTGCCCACATAAAAACAAATTATTTGACCTGATAAAAAATCACAAACCATTCGGTTCGTTTGGAACTTGAGTCTTGATCCAAAATTTTCATTTCAATTTTATCTTTTTTTCTGAAAAATCAACAAAATTATAACTAAATTAACTAATTTTAACCTAAAAATTTCGTTCAATTCCAAACTCAAAATCTCATCCTTTTAAGGACCCAAAAAAAAAAAAGGTTGAAATTTTGAAGCATACCAGCAGATATTATAAGGGCTTGAGCAGTATAGTTAAGGTTTGCCTTCGCCCAAGGAACCACCCGAACAGCAATTAACTGGGAATATGAGGAAACAGAAACCATCAGAAATAAGACAAAGATCTATGTTCTTTTTTTTTTTTTTTTTGAAAAAAAAAATCATAAAGATAGCAGATGCTAAGATAATAAGATTGCACGCCACTCTTTTTACTATGATTCTACAAATCAAAACTGTCATTGAAGTGGGACATTCTACTCAAATCTGCATCGGTGAACTTCTAATTGGTGCTCATACCAAAAATAAAAGGTTTCCTTCCAACATAACATACCCTTGCAGCTCAAAGAGCCAAAAAGGTGAAGTAGCACCGGTGACTTCAAAATTTCTGATCCACGCCAGAGAAATTAAAACCAAACAATGGTAGCAAAAGCTGTGCTTTTCATTTCATTTTTTCACAGAAATTACGTTATAAAAACGTATACTCATGCAAACCTCATAAGATAGACAACCTTTACAGTCCATCGGAGCCAATATCACTTACAAAAGGTAAATGAAAGACATTTGGAAGGGTAATGCTGAATATACATTCAGGACCTCTGACAACAACAGATTTCTGGCACAAATCTCCTGTTTCAACCCTGAAGAAATACCGATCCTCATGACTATTATTGGAGGTAATAAAACCAAACTTGTGGAGAGAAGAACAAATATGCCATGGAAGAAAGAAGGAAAAGAAGAGTCTTTAATTGTATACTGGAAATACTCATTTTTAGGGAATTAGTATCCCTTTCATAGTCCCTTTTAACCTCAGCCCCTCGAGTTCAATAGCAATTAGAGAAACCAAAATAAGTACAAAAGTTATTCAATCGGCACCAAGTTTTTGCAACTTTTCACATCCAATGAGTAAGTAAATTAACAGAAGTGAGCAAATATCTTCCGGTAGTTTCAAACAAAGAATGGATAACTTGAGCCGATGCAGTATTCGACCGTGGAGTATATTGGGGTTTTCACACACCTATTCGTTTGCTCTAATTTAAATTATATTTTGGGATTAGCTTCGAGAGAAAATTACAGAGACTGAAAGGCTTCAGGGGTGTGATTCTCTCATAATCTTCTTTATCATATTGTGGCGGCTGAAAGTCGATGTATCAATCATATCGAGGGCGAACCACTATTAAACTTATGCAGTTTCTCGTCTTTCCATAATATTTTTGCTCTCGTTAATAAAGAATTAGGACGCTTAATCCGTAAAAAGTGCTATCATCAACAACTTACTGCATATGTATTCATATCCTATTCCACCAAAATCATTTCATTGATCTGTAAACCAACAGAAAATTAACAAAAAACAAAAGAAAAACAGAAAACAATAATAAAGGTAAGTTCGTTTTGTACTAAATGCAAAGAACAGAAAATCATAAACACTTACCGTTGGCACCGCACTGGCGACACACGCAATGGAAGCTGCCTTGAATCCGGCACGGACGCCTTCTGCAAAAATATAGGCAACCAAGAAACTAAAGATCAACAATTTATCTCTGTTTGGTTGCTGAGAAAATGCAAACCAAGTAACAAACAAGAAAAAACAGCTCCGAGTGAGCGAGCGAGCTTCACAACTCAGAGGAAAATTCAAATTTGGTCTCCAACATACATTTTGACCAAAAACAATCCTTCGATTTGCTTTTTTTTTTTTTTTTTTTCTAATGAACCAAATAAGACTTTAAGGAAAGATACGAAATTGGACAAGCACACGGTCAAAACGAAAAGCTTCATAATTTTATCGGAAAATGAATCTAAAAGAAAAAAAAAAAAACAGAAGTGAGATCGAACCTTGAGTGCAATGCCTGGCGTTGGAGATCTTCTGTTCTTCGAGAGGCGAAGGAATCAGCAAGGCTTGTCTGCGGGTGGCCCAAAAGTCTCTCATTTCCGACGGAATCCCCATTCCGAGGTCTGGAATTAGCTAGCCAAGATTAGATTACAGAAGAAGAAGAAGAAGAAGAAGAAGAGAAAGAGAGTCGTGTTGTAGTTTGAGACGGCCTTCGGTGGGCTTGAGGGAATCAAAGCCACCGTCAAAAAGGATGAGATACAAGCTCGTTAAAGTCATCAGGATATAATTAAATAATTGGTATTTATTTATTTATAATAATTATAATATATTTTAATATTATAATATTATGAAATCAGAAATTTTGTTAAAATTTCTATAAGATTAATGGAAAAAAAAGTCAAAAATTCTTTTTTATCCATTCACTGATAACTCTCGTGTTATTTTATACGGTATAATGTATAATAATAAGTAAATTTTAATCATTTAATTATATTTAAATAACTTATTAAAAATATTTATTATAGATATTATTTTGAGATTTTTATTATAATTTCTTTCTTATTATTGTTTATTATTAAACAAATTATTTTGTACAAACCCTCCCTGAATGTACTAGTATTTTTTCTTGTAATTACTTCAGTTTAATTTGGTTCACGAGTCTGAACCTAAATTTTTGGATTTAATTTTATCTTTTATTAGAAAATCAATAAAAATTATAATTTAATCAATTAACTTAAACCTAAAAATTTTATTCTATTTCACATTCAACTTATAAACCAAACGAAACCAAATTTAATTTTAAGGGCAAAACTTATAAATAAATTAATTATTTGTAAATATTGATATTTGAGTTTTAAACATAATAAAGCTTACAAAGTTTAAAAAATAAATCTAAGTTTTATATGATCAAAAATTTTATAAAAAAGTGTGTATTTGTTAGCAATTTAAAATTTAAGGGGTATGAACACTAGTTTTCAAAATACGAGGGTAAATAAATAAGAATATTAAAGTTTAGGAGAATATTTTGTCTATTTAAATAACGAATGAAATAAAGATGATAACATTTCATAGTTTATGAAGCATTTATATTAATTTTCAAAGTTCAGGAGACAAAATTATAAGAGCACCAAAGTTTAGGGAGAAAAAATGAAATTTATCCAAAATTTTGTTTATATAATTAACCTTTAAAACTTATTTTTTGATTTTTCAGTCATTTTTATTCAAATCCACTAAAACTTGACCAGTTTTTTTATATATGATTTGCATATTACTATACATAACTAAAAGTAAGAATAGTTTTACAGTTTGTTATACAATGTCATTCCTGTTTTACACTTGAGGATTGTGTTGGATTTGTTTATAAGATTAGGTTTTTTTTGTCATTTTGTAGTCATGGGAGTTACTTTGACAGTTTTACCCTTCTATTTGTGATTGGGACTGATTTTAGGATTGGTTTTCTAGTCTTTTAAATGCTTCTTGGTGTGCATTTACATTTTTGTCTTTGCTTCCTTCTCTTTTTTGTCCTTACTTGCTAATGAGTTTTTTTGTCATTTAATTTGGAAACTATAGAGTTTTCTCCTTATGTTGTTGTCACCTACATTGTTTGAGTGCCGCCTCTTTTCCCCTATTCTCTGTTCTTTTTCTATCCTCTCCCTTGACCTTTCTTTTTCTTTTATTGCCATTGGGTTTTTGGTTGTTTGATCTAAAAACCCTAGGCCTTTTGTTTACTTTTCTTCTTGTCTCTTTATTTTGATTTGGTTTTTTAAATTTTAATTTTAATATTTTTTGTTTTGTTCTTCATTGTTTTGTTCTATGGGTTGTTCAATCTTCTTCCATACGTTTTTGTCGCCTACATTATCAGTCGATTTTTTTTTCCTCTTATCTGTTGTTCTTCTTTTGCTCTCTCTTGACCTCTCTTTTTCTTTTATTGCCTTTGGGTTTATGGTTGCTTAATCTAAAAATCTTAGGCCCTTTCTTTTGTTTTCTGCTTGCCTTCCCATTTTGATTTGCTTTTTTTTTTTTTTTAATTTTAATTTTAATTTTTTTGTTTTGTTTTTTTGTTTTTTTTGTTTTGTGGGTTGTTCAATTTAAAAACCCTAGCCCCTTTAGTTTTTTTTTCCTTTCTTTTTTATCAGATATGATTCTGGTTTGTTTATTGGATGGCTAAAATTTTTGTTTTTTAAATTTTTTGTTTTTATTTATTAATTGTTTTGTTTCTTTTGTTGATAATGTCTCTTTTGTTTTTCTTTCTAATCTAGATTTCTTTCTAATGGCTATTTTGTCCGTTATTTTTTAACTACAGCCGATGAATTTTGCCTTCTCCTTTATTTTTCGGCCTTTAGGGTCTTTTTCCCCCCTTGTTTTTGTTTACAAGGATATTTGTTTGTGCATGTTTGAATCTTTGTTAAAAAAGAACCGATGACATTATATAAGAGGATTTATTTATTTTTGGTGTTATATTTTGCTTGATTGTGATCAAGCAAGATATTTTTGCTCTGAATTCATAATGTATTATTTTAAAAACAGTTCTTATATTGGTATTTCATCAAAAATAAAATTGAAAATTCACTACTTTCAGAGATTACGTGAGTTTTAGTTAAGATTAAAATCATAATTAAATATTTGAATAAATTTCATTTTTATTTTTTAAATTTTGGTATTTTTATAATTTTACTTCATAAATTTAGAAAACTGATAAAAATACTTCTTGAATGATGAAATGTTATCATTTTTACTCTATTACTCTATTTATTAATTAAGATTAAAATCATTAAAACTGATAAAAATACTTATTAAATGATGAAATGTTATCATTTTTATTTTATTTATTAGTTAAATGGATGGAATTATTGCCATAACAAATAATTAGATAGGATTATGAGATTCAAATTGAACTGAATAGGATTAAGCATAATTCAATCCTATGTTTGGTGCATTACCGGATTATGCTAAATAAAAAAATTTTTAAAAATTAAATAAAAAAAATCTCTTTCTTTTTTTTTTTTGGAAGATGTTCTTTTCTCTTCTGTTACACAGTTAAAGGTAGAGGTCGTCGGTGGGGCAGCGGGAGGCTGGGAGTAATTGGTGGAGCGCGAGGGGGGTGACGACAAACAAATAACAAGATTAGGAGGCTGCAATCAGCAAGATCTGGGGCTGAGGGTGGCTGTCGACTAAGCTCCAACGTTTGACTCGCCCTCGCCGAATAAGCTTTGGCGATTTCGGCCTCTTCTTCGTCTTCACACATCGGAGATCACACGGAAGAGAAAGATTTTGCAGATCCGGCACCGATGTCCAAACGGCCAGATCAGATTGGAGCTCACAGCTCACTTTCTTACTCCTATCTCTCTCTCTCACTCCTTGTCTCGCTTTCTCTCTCTCTCTGGCGATTGAATTTCCAGCACTGGATGGGAGTTTCAACAGGGATTTGGTGAGGATGAGGGTGACAGTAAGGTCCGACGACTAGCGTCAGGCGGGGGGCGACTAGCAGTAGATAGTTGGGTGGGATGGACCACAGTGGCGATAGAGAGTTGGATGAGGGGTGGCCGGCGGTGGACTGTGAAACATTGGACGGTGGCAGTTATGGCGGGGTAATAGGTTTTTTTTAGTCCAGAGCATGGGAAGCATGGATTTATCAAACCTCATGGCTTTGTGAGGGATTACGAATCCCCTGTCCGTGGGATTATTTTTGACCTATTGGACAAATTATCCAATCCAAGTTTGCCACCAAAAATTAGACTAGATTTTTATCTAGTCTAATTCTAATTCTAATCTGTAACAAACACGAGCTAAATTTAACGAGGACAAACTATATTTTTATTTTTTAAATTTTAATATTTTTGTAATTTTATTCTTAAAATTTTGAAATAAATTTATATCCCTCAAACTTTAATTATTAATTATTAAGAAGCACCCTCTATGAACTTTAAATTATTAATAAAAATTTCCTTTATTTCATGTTTTTACCATATAAAAGACTTAAAAGGACTTTATATTTATCTCATAAATTTTAATATATTTATCATTTTACCTCTAAATATTAAAAAGTCAATATTTATACTTCTAGAATTTTAAATTATTAGTGAAATCATTTATATTTCACCCATTTAAAATTGATTTATCATTAATATAATAAAAAATAAATTTGAATTAAAACCTTTGTAATTATAAAAATAACTTTAAAAACATTCAAAAATTCAAAAGATCTATTTATACAAGTTTCTTTATTTTTTTATTTTTTATTTTTTGTAATTTTATAAATAAATCTTATCAGCACCGCCAGCCCATCGCGACAGGCTGTCCATAAACCTATTTTTTCCACCACGATCTGCGTACGAACTCGTCCGAGGTTTCGTTCGAGAACTGCGATTCGATTTCCTCTTTCGTCATGGTCTCAGCGGTGGAGCTTCGTCGCTAAGTCCATGTTTGGAAAGTAACCGAGTCACTAAACTTCGTCCGAACTCGCCCTGGCTCTTCTCCACGGCCACAACCACCACCCCAAGCTCACCCACCTCCTGCTACAATGCGGCGCCAGTCTTACCATGCGCCACCTCTACCAAATCCAAACGCAGCTCACCACCCACCCCATTCCCTCCCTCGACCCCAACCTCGTCGCCGTCAAGCTCATCGGCGTCTGCGCCTCCCACGCTAACGTGCGCCATGGCGCCCGGATCTTCTCCCACTTCCTCTGCCGCCCCAACATCTTTGCCTTCAACGCGATCCTCAAAGCCTTCGCTCAACACAACGACTGGCGCAGCACTCTGAGCTTCTTCAACCGCCAATTGGCCGACTCGGAAGCTCCGAGCCCCGACGAGTACACTTTCACTTCCGTTCTCAAGGCCTGCGCGGGACTTGGGGAAGCTACTGAGGGATGGAAGATTCATTGCGTTGTTACTAAACATGGGTACGAGTCGAATCTCTTCGTTAGGAACTCGCTTGTTGCCTTTTACTTTAGAATCGGTTGTTTCGTGATTGCCCACAAGCTGTTTGTTGAAATGCCCGTGAGGGATGTTATATCCTGGAACACTCTGGTTTCTGGGTATTGTTTGAGCGGGCGGGTTGTTGACGCCAGGGCTGTGTTTGACGCTATGGCCGAGAGGAATTTGGTGTCTTGGTCGACGATGGTAAGTGGGTATGCGAAGGTGGGTGATTTGGAGGAAGCTCGGTGGCTTTTCGAGGAGATGCCAGAGAGGAATGTGGGGTCTTGGAACGCGATGATTGCGGGGTATGCTCAGAATGAGAAGTATGCTGAGGCGATTGAGTTGTTTAGGCGGATGCAGGAAGCAGGAGGGTTGGTTCCGAATGAGATAACACTTGTTAGTGTGTTGTCTGCTTGTGCGCATCTTGGTGCTCTTGATTTGGGCAAGTGGGTTGATAGGTTCATAAAACAGAAGAGGATGGAATTGAGTCCGGAATTGGGCAACGCGTTGGCGGATATGTATGCAAAGTGTGGATGCATAACAGAAGCCAGAAGGATTTTCGACACAATGCAGGAAAGAGATGTGATATCTTGGAGTATTTTAATTACTGGATTGGCCATGAATGGACACGCGAATGAAGCTTTCGAGTGCTTTGATAGAATGATTGGGCATTGTATGAAGCCAAATGAAATTACTTTCATGGGGTTATTGACAGCATGCACTCATGCTGGCTTAGTCGAAAAGGGGCTCGAGTATTTTGATATGATGGATCAAACATATGGAATTATCCCCAAGGTCGAGCACTATGGGTGTGTGGTTGATCTTCTCAGCCGTGCTGGCCGCCTTGATGAGGCGGAGAAGATGATCAACTTGATGCCCATTAAACCCAATGTCATTGTCTGGGGTGCACTGCTTGGAGGTTGCCGGATTTACAAAGATGCCAAAAGAGGAGAACGTGTTGTCCATCACATTCTTGAGCTAGAATCTGATCACTCTGGAAGCTATGTTTACCTTGCCAACATATACGCTTCAATGGGTAGGTTAGACGATGCTGCAAAGTGTAGGTCGAGAATGCGTCATAACGGAGTTAAAACACCTGGTTGTAGTTGGACAGAGGTGGATAACACAGTACATGAGTTCTTCATGGGAGACTTGTCACATCCTCAGTCAGACAAAATATACACTATGATAAGAGAACTTGGGTGGAAAATGAAGCTAGCCGGATACAAACCAAAGACGGATTTAGTGGTGCACAATGTGGATGAAGAAGAGAAGGAGGATGCTTTATCTTTTCACAGCGAAAGGCTGGCGATTGCATTCGGGTTAATTAGTACAAGTGACGGAACCACAATTCGCATCGTAAAAAACTTGCGAGTCTGTGACGACTGCCATGATGCAACAAAGATAATCTCTAAAATTGTTAACCGAGAGATTGTTGTGCGAGACAGAAGCCGCTTCCACCATTTCAAAGATGGTAGATGTTCTTGCAATGACTACTGGTAGCAACGCAGTAGTTCTCAAGCTGTAAATTAAGGGACAGGAAATGTTGCGAAGACGGTTTATCCATTTTTCCGTGTGTGCATGAGGATTCATAATATTGTGTCCTCTCAAACGAGAACTACTTGATTAGCAAATTCTGGTGCAATTTATCAGCAAAGCATGAGCTCAAGTCTTACTCAGCTTTCTGTCTGATAAATAAATTAATTCATAACAGAGATCCAAGTAATTGGCCAATTTAATAGAATACAAAGTTTTAAAGGAAAATGGTGTTTGTCGTTCTACTGGTTCTAGAAAAAGAAGTGCCGATTATTGCGTGACTACATTAAGTCTGCATTCGTCCCATTACTAATTGTTTTCAGACTCTGAATAATGTATAGAACAAGAGAAATATTCATCATAACACTTTAATGAACTAAATTCAGTTTCACACGTCAACCATGCAGATCCATAGATTTATGATACAAGTAGAAACATTATCGTAAATGTGAATCTATGGGTGGTTAAAAACTTGGTGGAGATTAGTGTTCTTAAGAAAACAAATTATGTAAATCATGAGAACCGCGGACATAACAAGATTAGTGGTGCGACAATTAGGTGATTAGGGGTAAACGACTGAATCCTAGAAGTTCGAATCATGTAGATCATGAGAAACACAGGCACTACATGATTAGTGGTGCGATGATTAGGTGATTGGGGGAAATTACCAAATCCTAGAAGTTCCTCTCCCTTTTTTTACCCTCTTTTTGGTGACTGAGCAAGAAAAGAGAACAATTTTTCAATTCGTTTATGCCTATGAAATGTATAGAAGATGGATAAAAGATTCTCAACCAATAGTGAGAACACAAGGTTTCAAAGATCCATATGCATCTTTGGAAAATCAGACAGACAAACTCCAGCCTATAAGTTCAACAAAGATAACACTTTAACAGAAAATGAATGTCTAAGAAAGGAGAGGAGGGGAAAAAAGAGGGAAGAAAGAATTGAAAAACCAGAGCAGTTTCATTCACAAAGACAATCACTTTCCCAGAAATTGAAGATGAGAAAACAAATGATCCATATATAGAGGATCACTTTTTCAAGCAGCAATAACTTCGTTTCCACACCAAGCTCTTCACACAACTTTTAGAGTAAAAATATCGACTGTGATATCTGCAAAGTTAATTCAGTAAATATAAGAACCTTCCAGCAAAGCAGGAAAAAAATCCAAATAGTGATGCTGTGAACTACAAGTAATAGACTAACTTACCAGAGCCACATTACACAACTACAGACCCTGCTCGATTAGGTAATCTCCAAGCCTTTCCACAATAATATTGCACTGACCAGGAGCCATAGGTTCGTCATAAATACCAATAATCAAGGCCTGGTTAGTCTTCTTAACGGTAACACCACTGGAGCCCTAATAGGCGATCAAGAAAAGTCAATAAAAGTGCAGGGAAATCATGAAAAGGGGAATTCTGAATTAAACACCAGCATTAAACAGTTCTCAGTTGGCACGATTCTAACATAACAAGATGAAATAAGAACCCATGAAACACCATAGAAGGCATGGCAACACAGGTCATGGCACAGTCACACGACACTTGGATTTGAGACCTTTAACCTCGTGAAGGAGTGGGAATATGGGTCATGACACAATACAACATGACTCAAAACTCGCATGGAGTTAGCAGATTGTGGTCAAAACCAATTTCAAACGACCAAAAAGAAAGCAGCTTATGTAATATATAAATTCACAGTAAAAAAAAAAAAGGTGAGTTTTATTTTCTATGTTAAAGAGTTAGAGTAGCGTAAGAAAGCGGTTGCCCCAAGATTGGGTGATTCATCATCTTGCCCTGAAGCGGGTTCAAAAAACGATTAACAAACATGTTGTGAATGTTTTCGGCGGGTTGAATTTTCTAACCCAAATCGACATATTAGTTACATGTCTCATTTACAGCCAATGATATGACACTTATCGAAGTTTATATCCTATCAAAGAAAATGATTATGAACTTGTAGTAAAATGATCTCATAAACACACACAAACAAACAAACAAACTTGTAGTAAAATGATAGTAAGTGAACTTGGTTGAACATTGATCAAAACGCTTCAACATAAAGCTATAATTAACTCGTTAAGAAGGTGTTTAATAACTCAAGAATGCTAAATCCTCACCTTCTTTCCTCGTATAACAGCACCTGATTCTCCTTGGATAACCATGTACTTTGTGCCACCAAGAAATAGCCCAGTCGGAGCAAGCAATCCAGGCTCATCAAAATCTTTTTTAATCGCCGCTATTTCTTCAGGCTTAAGCTATAACAGCAACAACATAAAATAAATTTAATTTCAAAAAAAATAAAGCGGATCCTACTTGATCAGGATTATCTCGTACATGTATGTGCTATTATCGATCAAGATTACACCCCAAAAAAAAATTCTCGGATTGAAAGAATCGATGCCGATCAGGCTCAGATCTAAAGCGAAAAGCTAAATCTCGAACCCATATGAAATGAAAAGAGGAAGAGAAGAAGAAAAAGGAAAGAGAGTTAGAGAGATTGAGTTGGAGGTTTGACCTGGGGAAAATTGGCGCTCTGAGCCCAGACGCTGCCATCTTGGCCGAGGATCGCGGCGGCGGAGAGGCGGTTGCCGTCGATTTCACACAGCAAGTGGTCGTCAACGTACGCCTGCCACGACATCTCCGTCTTCAACAAGTACTCTCTCTGTGGGGAGTTGATGACTTTTCGCCGACCTTTTTGGCTATGGCGGCTTTGCAGGAGATACTGAAGAAAGAAGGTTCTGGAACTGAGAAGAAGGATGAAAATGGAAGACAGAGTTAAACAGGTCGGGGATTGCCTCGCGATTTGCCAAACTGGCGAGAGCTTTCCTCTTCCCTATCGTGACAGCTCTATGTCACCGACTTGCTTACGTGGCGTGATTTGAGTTGTCAGTCATGCGCATTCGGTCAAAGTAAGGCTGATTCGCTCGCTTGGAGAACATATCCCTCCACCTATAATTTTATTTTATTTTATTTTATTTATTTTTATTATTAATTTTTTTAATGTTTTGATGGGCTCTTTAAAACTATACTTACGTAACTTATCCAAAATTTAGCTTTGTACCCCACCACATTCACATGGCGTGGCACCCTCCTCCTAGAAAGATTGTTGTTGAATTTAGGGGTGAACATGAAAATTCGTGATTATCTATATAATCAATGAGATTGATAGAAATTAGAAGTGGTTAATCGGTCCCAAATCAATATAGATTGTTTTAGTTTTATTTCATGTTATGAAAATTGATTATCTTACTCTCTCTCTTTTCTCTTAAGTTTGTGTGGTGTGTGTGTGTGCATATATATATATATATATATAGAGGTGTAGTCTAGTGTCCGTTATTAAATATGAGACCGTACATAAGTTAAAGCTCAATTTGATTGTAAAAATTTTTACAGTCAACTTTACTTTTATTTCTCTCCTCTTTCTTCAAAGCCAATACTTTAACTCTCGTTTGCCATGGCCATCTGCTTCAGCTCTTTCTTTTAATGCTAATTACGACAGTTTAATTTTTACTGTAACTTCTTCTTCTACTTCCTCCATAACCCATCATATAACTTTCTCCTCTAAAAAGAGATAAGTAAATTAAACTAATAATTTATTTGAGACCTTAACCATTAACATTCAATTCTTTTAAGATTATGTTTGGTAGGAGAGAAAAGTATAAAGAATGAAAGGGATGGAGGAATATATAGAAGGATTTTTTAAAATTATGATTGTTTAATAGGAGAGAAAGGAGATAGGAAAAGATTAAGGGAGAGATTTCCAATCATTCAAAAAACCATAATTTTATTTTTGGAGAGAATCAATTTATCTTTTAACTAGGTTAAAATTACAATATAACCCTTATTAATAGTAAAGGTTTATTTTTTGGTTTAAGGAATTATAAAAAGATAATAAGTAAATTAATAAATAGTAAAGTTCTTATTTTATAAATAAAATCTACTTTTTTTCCCTTATAATTTCATATAATATAATAGAAATGATTTATATTTACTTTTCCTCTTATCATATTAAATATTATAAAAGAAAGGACCTCTCTTTTTTTTCATTTTCCTCATCTAAGTGATGTATCACCAATGACAAACTTATATGGGAGCTAGGGAGGGCATGTGCGCCCCTCAACTCTTTAAAATTTAAATTAACCCTCAAACTTCTTTAAATATTTGTAGTGTACCCCTATTAAATTTTTTTTTTTTCCAAAATATGCCCCCACATAACACTTAGCTTATTCTTATGTTTTAGTATCATAACTAACATTTAAGATTAGTTGTCAACAATTAAAATATTGGTACGTATAAGTTTTTATTTATTAGTTAAAAAATTCATCTTAAAGGAAAAGTGGTGGTGTAAAACAAATAAAAGTAAAATTCAATTTTGAGTTAAAAAAGTAGACAAATTTTCTATATACTATAAGCAAAATGCTTCTATTTTATACCATAACATTAACATTTGAGATAAAATTCAATAACAAATTATGTAATACTTTCAAAATATAAAAACTATATGTGATAATTAAAATATGTTAATAAATATAAAAATAAGTAAAAAATATATATTGAACTTTTATCCATATAAAGTCATTGTTTTAATTAAAAAATTTTACCCTTATATATACTCTATTAAGATAAATTTCTGGATCCATCACTGTATACCACTACTTTCTTTTACATTTCTCTCTTTTATATCAAACATAATCTAAATATAGTTCATAGTCTCCTTCCTACAACGCGAGTCACCATCCCCTTTCGCCTCTTTATCTGTCTCTCTTAACTCATCATTTTTGTGATAATACTATAATCCCTCTTTATTAGTTTTTCTCTCTTCCTATCGGTCATAAAACCAACAATTTTGATATGACAATACATTGTCAATCGCGGAAAGTATAGGGACTCTATTTTAGTCCTCTGCGCAGGATTTCCCCAAAATTGCTAAACTCAAACTGATTACACCTTAGTTGTTTTTTTTCTTATTATTTGGGATCTAGTTGAATTTTATCTATGTAACTAGTCACATGCAAACAAGTGACCATTATTTAAGAGTATAATAGGATGTTTGGTAAATGTATTATATTTTAATTACATTTGAATATAATTTGTTTTTTGAGTGTTATATTTGGTTGAAAAGTATTTGTTTTGTATTTGAATGAAATGTATGTTTAGATAAAAAATATTTTAGAGTTGAAAAGTTGATGTGATTGGTAAAAATAGAGATAAAAAGTTAGTTAAAAAATTGATGTGATTATTTTAAAAAACATTTAAATAGTAATTGTTTTCGTAATACTATTAAAAAGTATTGTATTTGAATATAAAACTTTATATTTGGTGTTAAATTAGTTTCATAGTACTAAAAAATGTTTTCCAAACATGCCATAAGTATCTCTTTCTTTTGTCTTTCTCAAATTAGGTTATAGCTAAAAGTGAAGTTTTCATTGCTATCAAGCACCTACATATTGAAAACTTTCCTAGAGTCCCTATTCTGCTCCCCTTTACAGCTTTGGATGTAAATATGTATATAAGAAGGCAAACTTACACTAACTTAGCAAAATTTTTGTTTTGAGAGTTATAGTTTTTTTTTTTTGGCAGGGGACTTAAGGTGATATTATAGCAAAGCTAAATTTATAACAAATTATTAAAAACATCAGGATTAACTTAAGATCTGGCTTAAGAAGAATACCGAGTTGCCTTACTATCTATGAACTTTGGTGACTTTTTTTTTTTCATTGAAACATCAACAATAAATATAACAAAACTACAACATATGATGAGTTTAAAATGAATTTTGTACTATTTTAAGTTGTTAGTGATTAATGGTAAATAAATAACGTGAAACAATCCTTCTTATTATTATTAATTGTTATTATTATTATTTGAATTTAGAATAAGTATTTTAACTCCATATCTTATAGCAAAATTAAATTAAATGTAAAATTGTCAGTAATAATTTATAATTTAAACTAACTCAAATTAGTTATTTAAGGTGCCGTTTGGAAGATATTTTGCATTTTATTTTTACTCAAATACAATACAATTTTACACCAAACATAAATTTTACAATAGTGTTACAAAAACAATTACTATTCAAAATATTTTTAAAATAATCACATCAACTTTTCAACTTTAAAATACTTTTCATCCAAACACTATACATTTCATTCAAATATAAAACAAATACTTTTTAACTAAATATAACATTTAAAAACTAAATTTCATTCAAATACAATCAAAATACAATGAATTTATTAAACCCTCCCTATGTTACTGTACAGCAGCGCATGGCGCCCCATAATAGTTTTCAAAGTGATACATCGTTTGATACATCAAAACGACATGTCATTTTGGTTAAAAACCAGTGGGTGTGGCCACAGGGACCGGTAATTCTCCGCCCCATGTTTTCCCAGTCAAAACCAACGACCATCACCGCGTGTCGACTACCACTGGAAAAATCCTCGTTCCACATTCACCAATAGCATTCCGCCACCTGTTTAACTTTTAACAGGACTCGCCACTAACAAAACAAAGGGCCATCGTTAATCAGCTGCGACTCATCCCCCTAAGACGCCGGATCGACACCGCCCAACTAATCAAAGCCGGAAAAAAGACTCCAAAAGTCATCAAGGTCTACGGTCACAGTTACAAAAATTCCCTCCCACATCAGTGCTCCACGTGGGGCCCATGGAATATTGTCGTACAAATATATCAGTAAAATTATAAATACCCCCAAGTCTTTGTCAAATTTACCACCTCAACCCCATATTCGCGCATAATTTCCTGTCTCCCATCTTCCATCGCTTGCTGTTACTGTGTTACGCGATTTCAGCACAAGACCGAGCCTTTCCATTTTCATTTTTATTTTTTATTTTTTAATTTAATTTTTCTGTAGTTTTGATTCTGGGAATCTGCAACAGCAATGGCGGTTTCCAGTGATTCTCAGATGAAGATCGTCAAGGGCGAGGCTGGTTATGTCCTCGAAGACGTCCCTCATCTCACCGATTACATCCCCGATCTCCCTGTACTTTCCCACTCACTCTCTCTTTTCGCTTCTTTTTTTTTTTTTTTCGTTTTGATTTGTTCTTTTTTCATAGATTGATTTTTACACTTAAAATGTTTTCCTCTTTTGTCTTGATAAACGTTTGTTAGTTTTTTTTTTTAAGAAATTAGCTAAATAATAATAATAAAAAAGGTTGTGCTGATGCATGCATATGGAGACAATGACCTTAACATTGTTATGTATGTATGTATTTATGTATGTATGTATGTATGTATGTATTGTTGTGTATGTGGTTAATTTTGTGTGTTTTTTGTGTGGCGTTTGGTTTATGGCAGACTTTTCCTAATCCATTGCGATCCAATCCTGCTTATTCAGTAGTCAAGTAAGCTTTTTGTTTTTTGTTTTTTGTTTTTTGTTTTTATTATTATTATTTGTAAAATGTGGATTCTGCTTTTTCCATTTTCAGGCAATATTTTGTTCATGTGGATGACACTGTTCCTCAAAAGGTAAGATTATGCTCTGGATCTAATATTGTCTGTCAAATGTGGTTTCTATTTTGAAAAGTTTGTGCAAATGACACTTTCATTTGTGTATGCTAATTATTTAGAGAAGATGATTGTTGTAAAGATGTTCATTTTAATGGTTTTATAGGTTGTTGTCCATAAGAATGGTCCGAGAGGGACACATTTTCGCCGAGCAGGACCACGCCAGAAGGTGCACAATGTTTTTCTTCTTTGATGGTGTTGGGACGAGTCAAATGTTCAAATCCAAATGTGCAACTTTACACTCAATCATTTGTGTTGATCAGGTATATTTCGAGTCTGATGAAGTGCATGCGTGTATCGTGACATGTGGTGGTCTCTGCCCCGGACTCAACACGGTGATTAGGGAAATTGTTTGTGGCCTTAATTACATGTATGGAGTCACCAGGATTCTTGGGATAGATGTGAGTGAATTTTTTGCATTTCTTAGAGCATCTGCAATATGTTTTAGGTTTGCTTTATAATTCAGTAATCTGACTAGCAAGTTTTATTGTGGCACATCGTTAGGGAGGATACAGGGGTTTCTATTCTCGAAATACTGTTAATTTAACTACCAAGGTTGTGAATGACATCCATAAACGTGGTGGTACCATTCTTGGGACCTCACGGGGTGGCCATGACACCTCGAAGATAGTTGATAGCATTCAGGATCGTGGGATAAATCAGGTAACATATATATTTTTTTACTCAGTGATTTGCCTGCATTGATGCATGCACTATACATTTGAATTTTGCACACCTGTCAAAGGTATGAAAAGACCCTGAATACGTAGTGATCACTTGCTTACTATGATCCAGGTTTACATAATTGGAGGTGATGGAACTCAAAAAGGAGCAGCTGTTATATATGAGGTAGTTATGACAAAGGCTCAAAGATCCTGCGTCCATGTCTTTTTTTCTTGACGAGAGTAATTGCCTTATTAGTAGTTTGTTTTGGTATCTTTGTTATTATTCAAGGTTCACTTCAAAATATTGCAGGAAGTTAGACGGCGGGGCCTCAAAGTAGCTGTTGCAGGAATCCCTAAAACCATAGATAATGACATTCCAGTAATCACACGACATTTTATGATTTTACAGGACTTAAGTTCCCAGAAATTCTTTTCTTTGCTAGTGTTTAATGAGGTACTGTCTTTGCTATACAGGTTATCGACAAGTCCTTTGGCTTTGATACTGCTGTTGAGGAGGCTCAACGTGCAATCAATGCAGCACATGTTGAAGCTGAAAGTATTGAGAATGGAATTGGGGTCGTAAAGCTGATGGGACGGTACAGTGGTAAGTTCTCATTTTTGTTTTATATTCTGCATTCGCAGGGCCCAATTATGGACATGTGGCTTTCATCTTTTAGAAAGAAATAAGATTACACTGTTGTTTCCACCTCTTCTTTTTTTAATACATTTTTGTTTCAGCATGAGCCTTACATGGACTTTTTCTTGCAGGTTTCATAGCTATGTATGCCACTCTTGCCAGCCGAGATGTCGATTGTTGTCTGATACCAGAGTCCCCATTCTATCTTGAAGGAAAAGGCGGGCTCTTTGAGTTCATAGAAAAACGGCTCAAAGAAAATGGGCACATGGTTATTGTGATTGCTGAGGGAGCAGGACAGGAACTCCTTTCAGAGAGTTTGGAATCCAAGAAGCAAGATGCTTCAGGAAATAAACTTCTGCAAGATGTTGGACTATGGATATCTCAGAGGATAAAGGTAGCACTTGCATTTTATTGCTAGATTTTCTTTCCTTCATTCTTGTTCCAAGATGTAAAAAATTACTATATTTAGTGAATATGATGTACCACTGTCACATGGTTTCCCTCTCGTTAAGTTACTTTGATTGGTTCTTGATAATTTACTAGAAGAAAAAAATGGTATCTGACCCTTGTTGTTTGGATTCGAGGCACATGTGATGCTGTATCTCAGAGTGGCAGTTTATGAGGACAAACATAGCACCAAATACATTTTGATATGTGCTTGTCTTAGTATTTTTGGTTGATTGATTTACGGTTTTCATTTCTTTTCTACAGGATCATTTTTCAAAACCACACAAAATAACCATTAATCTCAAATGCATAGGTACGTTTCTCCAGAGTCTCCTCCTATTTATTCTTTTCCACCTTCCAAGATTTTACTCTGATAAAGAGACGGTACAATCTAACTTGCACCATTTTTTTTTTCTCCTGACAGATCCTACATACATGATCCGGGCCATTCCGGGCAATGCATCTGACAACGTCTACTGCACGCTTCTTGCTCAAAGTGCAGTTCATGGAGCAATGGCAGGGTACACTGGCTTCACAGTTGGGCTTGTAAATGGAAGACATACTTACATTCCTTTCAATGTAATCTCTCTCTCTCTCTCTCGTATGTAAAGCTTAACATGCTTACAGGACCATCGCCATTCTTGAACGGAGGTAACTGATGTTGGAAGGTTTAATCCTTCAAAAAACGATAATCCCTCTAATATTATCCAACGAAGTTACACTTCTTTCATCATAACGGAAAAGAAAGTTACCCTATATTTAGTGCGAGGACTTTCAGAGATTGTATTTTCTTAGTTGTTTATTATATATCGCACTGCAAATGTATCGTTTCCTATTGTTATGTTTTACACGTCTAACTATCACTTGCTTAACATGTGTTTCGTTTCCTATTTTTATGGCTTACAGCGTATAATCGAGAGGCAGAACAAGGTTGTGATTACTGACAGGATGTGGGCAAGACTTCTATCTTCAACCAACCAGCCTAGCTTTCTAAATCCCAAAGATCTCATTGAAGTCAAGAAAGAGGGTGATGCCCCAGCTCAGACGTTAGACGGGGAAAATTCTACTGGAGATCAGTCAGTAACCAAAGACATTCCCAGTTTGACATAGAGTGAAGTACTGCATCTCTTCTGATTTGGCATCAATGCCAATGTGCCACACCCTTTAACCATGGTTGATTGGACCCTAGTTATCTTTTGGCTCGTTTTCGTTAAAGGGTACACATGCTTATTTATTGTATCAGAAGATCGTCGTTTAGGAGAGCATAAAAATGTTTGGTTGTTTCCACTGTTTCGGGCTGTGATTCCAAGCTATTTGATTGATTTATCAATGCCCTGGCCATTTGTGGTGAAGATAACTGGTTTCTGTTTCCATGTTGAATAAGATGACTTTTTGCGTTCCTATGGTCGCTTCTAAATTCTTCCCAGATTTCAACCTTATGAAATACCTTGGGGCATAACGGGGAAGATTTGGGAGGATGAAAAAAAAAAAAAAAAGTTTGTTTTGAAAAATATATTTAGAGAAAAAAATTGTTCGGTATAAAAAAATATAAAATTTAAAAAATTTAGTTAGAAAAAAATTATTAATTTAAAACTTGTTTCTTTCGTCTTAAAATTTTATATAATTTAAAAAAAAACTTATTATTTGGATTTATATATTTTTAAAATTTGAGTTAATTTCAGAGTTTTGGAGATGTTAGAGATATAAATAATAAAAAGTGATAGTTGGATAAAAATATATATATAAAAAAGTGTTTAAAATTTGTCTTTAAACTCCCCCTTAAAATTAAGTAAGATACAATTTTAAATTTCGTCTGGATGAGAGGTTTTTTTTTTTAGAAAATGAAAAATTTTTAGATATGAAAAATAAAAGCTTATTTGGAATTTTTTTTAAAAGTGAAAAGTTGTCGAAGTGAGTGAACTTTTTTTTGTCTAAAGAGTTTTTTTTGAAAAATTTTGATTGTTCTGATATGAAAATTTAAAAAGGTTCATTTTTATTGAAATGAAAATATTTTCATTTTTTAAATTTAGATATATCAAACAAACGAAGGATTAAAGTAAACATTAAATGTTAATTTGGTTAATGAGTTCAAATTTAAATTTTTAGATTTAATTTTTTTTTTCTAAAAAATCAATAAAAATTATAACAAATTAACAAATTTAAATTTAAAAATTTCATTTCCTTTGTAGATCTAATTGAATCCTAAGATTATAATACATTACAAGAAAATACAGTAATTCAACTAAACTTGATCTAAATTGGACAATTCCAAAATCCCCCTTTTTTGGTTCCCTAAATTTACTTTTATCTCTTGAAATTTTTTCTCCCCTTCAACAAGGTCGAAAGTCCTGAAAGTGCCAGGATGTAGAGTAGATTTTTTCTTGTAACCAAAAAGGCAGACAATGATATTTCATACGAAAAAACAAATTCATGTTAAAAAATGTAATTGTTTGAAGTAAATCATCTTTCACTCAATTTTCATACAATGAATAATGGAAATTGAACTATCTGAGCTTCAGGATTGCTCAGAAAACCAGCTAAAGATATCTACAAATGTAATTAATACTTGTATATTCCACTGGGCTCAGCATTTTGAACAATCCACGGATGTTCCAGAAGCTTGTGGAGGGGCAAGCGCTCTGATGAATCCTTGACGAGCATCTGTTATTATAAAGACAAAAACGACATAAAAACGTCAACACAATTTATTTATTTATTTATTTTTTCTCAGTTTTAGTCAACTTTGGAGAGACACATTCAAGAAAAAAGCAAAAGAGTCGTCGAACCTGACTAATCAGGTCCTTGGCAGCAGAAGATACAATTGGCTTCGGAGGAAACTTGAGATCCACTTGCACGATCCTGATCAAAGATGCAACATTAGGTCATTACCATAGAGATTCAAATCTTATTTGTGTTTTGACAGAGAATGAGTTATAGAAAGTTTCCCAATAACTGAGGCTAGTTTGTGACATTCGTTCAATTTGCATTGCGAGCTTACCTTCTGTACGTGTCTGAGTGTTCCTTAGCCTCAAAAGGAGGGGCCCCGTAGAGAAACTCATAGCACAAGATACCAAGGCTCCAAATATCCACGCTAGCATCATGCTCTACACTTTCCACTGTATTTAGCATCCACAGAACCACAAGTTAGGGGAACTTTTCCATGAGAAAAATTTATAAGTTTTCATGACCATTATTTGTTCCTGATCTTCCTAAATGATAGACTTCTTTAACCCCAAATTCATGTCTATTTTGCCTCAAACTTACCCATCTCAGGAGGAAGGTAATCCAGTGTCCCACACATGGTTCGCCTGCGGTTAAATGTGTGCACTGACCAGCCAAAATCTGCTATCTTGAGTTCACCCTGAACGAGCGTAAAAACACATTAGTATGATGAGCACATAGTACACAGCAAAAACAAAGACGGACAGAGGAGAAGAAGCGTTTTGACAGTACCTGAGCACCAATTAATAGGTTCTCTGGTTTAATATCTCTGTGGATTACATGTTTTCCGTGACAATAGATGAGCGCCCGGGCCAATGATGCAACATACTGCACGTGTTTAATTGCACACAGCCAGAACTTTAGTCAGTTTTCTGCAGATAAATGAGCTGAAGAAATGTTCACAAGGTTTCTCAATTTTCTTTTCCATGAGTGACTTGATTAAATATCTTATGGAAACGAACGCTAACTAGATGAGAACATTTAAAGAGCGCAGAACAGAAACAACTTACAGTAGCTGCACGTCTCTCACTAAAGTATTTACACTTCTGTAATTCTTTGTAAAGTTCACCTTTGGCTGCATATTCTAGTATCAAGTAAACTCGTTTCTGCAAATATATAAAACAAAGAGTGTCAACTGTTTGTTAACCTATTCAGCAACACAGGACCAAATATTTGCAAACACAAACAGCATGTGCTCAAATACCTGATCATAAAAGTAACCATAGAGACGTAAAATGTTGGGATGCCGAAGATGACTCTGTATTTCAACTTCCCGACGAAGCTGATGCTCAACTTGAGACTGCTGCAGTTGGCTCTTAAAGAGGACTTTTAGTGCCACGATGTGATTACTCTGTTTAAGACATTCACAACACTTAAACAAGGCAACAAATGACCAAGTAATGATAACCTAAAACATTAAATGGCAGAGGTTTGATCTCAAACCGAGACACGGACTTTCAACTATTACTTGCAGTGAAATGATCAATGTTTGGACAAAAACAAAACTTCATTCTCCAAATCACATTTCTTTTTTCCATTCTCTTATTAATCTTCTCAACCAACATTTATCAAAATGCAGTTAAATTATTCATCCTCGTCCATCAAAATGCAATAGAAAATTTAAGAATGTAGCACGTAAGATCCCTGGTCAAGGTTTTCCCAGAAAAGTTAGAATTCAATCAACATGCCCAAAAAGAGATGAAAAGAAAGCTCGAGAAGAACTGACCCTCTTTTCTCTGGCCAGATAAACGTGACCTAAAACATTAAATGGCAGAGGTTTGATCTCAAACCGAGACACGGACTTTCAACTATTACTTGCAGTGACATGATCAATGTTCGGACAAAAACAAAACTTCATTCTCCAAATCACATTTCTTTTTTCCATTCTCTTATTAATCTTCTCAACCAACATTTATCAAAATGCAGTTAAATTATTCATCCTCGTCCATCAAAATGCAATAGAAAATTTAAGAATGTAGCAAGTAAGATCCCTGGTCAAGGTTTTCCCAGAAAAGTTAGAATTCAATAAACATGCCCAAAACGAGATGAAAAGAAAGCTCGAGAAGAACTGACCCTCTTTTCTCTGGCCAGATAAACGTGACCAAACTTTCCTCGTCCCAGAGGTTTTCCGATGTCGAAGTCGTTAAGCGTCCACCTTTTCTTCTCTCCAGCAGAAGCCTCGGAAGAAGCCTGCAGAAAAACAAAGCGCATTTACATAAACCCTAAAATTTCAAATAATATATATTAAAAAAAAATCAAATCGCTGTATCTACATGTTCGATCCAGCCCTGAAAAACCCTAGAGGTAAGAATTTTCCATTAATGTAAATTCAAGTATTGCAACAACGTAAATCAATCATACTGAGAAGAGATTTCTAAAGAACCAAGACAAAGTAAAAGAAAACCAAAAGTAGAAAATTCGCCTGTTTCCCAAATTAAAGAAAGCTTAAATACTCAATTTCCCTAAACGTCGAACTCGAATTCTTTTTCCCCTCCAAATCAATATCAAGAAAAAAAAAAAAACCTAGATCCTGAAGTTGGGGGATTCAAAAATCTGAACCAGAAATTATCGAATATGAGAGAAATTTTCTTCCATTTACCTTCTCTTGCGGTTGATTCTCTGCTAAAATGGCCATGAGAGAGAGAGAGAGAGAGGTGTAGAGAGAGAAAGAGAGAGATGAAGCGAACGGGCGAATAATGGAGGATCCAAAGGGGAGCTTTGAATAAAGAACGCTCAACGGTCGAATCAGGAGGTGTCGACACGTTGGCCCGGCTAGCTCTTGAAATAATTTCAAATATTTTGGATGTGATCTACTACAAGCGAGCTCACCACCGTCGATGATATGGGTCGTTTGATCGACGATCCCCACTGATCTCATGTGGGCCCTACTGCTTCAACGTGGTGGATGGTTCTAACGAGTACATGCATTGTTTCGTTTTCTATGATCTGAGTATTGCGCCGCCAGGACGAGGAGCGCCTTGCATGGTCTCCTCTTGTCAACCCCGTTTTTATATGGGTATGGTATGTAATATTCAGGCCTAGTTTGGGAGACGTATTATATTTGTATTATATTTAAATGTAATACATTAAATATAATTTGTATTTGAAAGAAAAGTATTAGCATTATATTTAAATACAATGTGTGTTTGAGTAAAAAAAATTTAAATTGTATTTTAATAATGAATATGTGATGTGATGGGTAAAAGTAGAGAGAAAAAAAGAGAAAAAGGGATAATATATGATATAATTAATAAAAGTAAGAGAAAAAGTGAAATAATAAATAGTAATTGTGTTTGATTTAAAATGTGATGTGATTGGTATTTGAATGAAATGCTTTTGTATTTGGAGAAAAATTGCATTGTATTTAAATGTAATGTCAAAAAAATGCGTTAACCAAACGCATGCTCAAATCCCAATCTTGCATGTCAAATTTTTATGAGTTAAGGGTTGTTTAGAAAGTTAGAGTTTTGGAATTTTTTTTATTGAAAATGATTGAATGTTTATAAATATGTGTTTGGTTCAAATATAAGGTAGAAAATGAATTAAGATATTTAAATAGCATAAAAATCTAAAATGTATAAACGAAAAAATAATAATATAGATCTTATTTTATATTTCTCGTTATTATGAGTATGTATTTTAGTGTAAGAATAATTTCATTTTGACTTGAAATAAAAAAATTATCAAATTTTAACTTTTGAGTTTTCTGAAAATGAAAAAAAGAGAGAAAGAGATATGTGAATTTAAAAAGTGTGATTCTGTTAGCACAACTTATATTACTAAATTCTTTAATTTATAAATATTACTATTTTGAAACATATAACAAATATTCTAATTTTAACATATTTTTGGTTCAACTAAACTAATATGTTATTTATTTTCAAAAGTTTTCAAAAATAATATATATACTATAATTTTAGCTTTTATAAATTTAAAACTAGTTAGTAATATTTTTTTTATTTTAAACAAAATTGGAGGATATTTTTTGAAAATTTTCTTATTTTTTAAATTTTATTTCCCCTCTATTTCAATTACTTTTGTTTGATGTTTTTTCTTCTAAATTTCATTTTTATTTAGTCGTGCTTTTCTATTTATAGCATATGGGTTGTTTTTAAAAACTTTTGAAACCTTATATATTTTAAGTATTTTATATGTTATCAGGACTATATGAATATATAGTATGTTGTTTGTATTTTGGGAAACTTTTTCTTGCAAAATCTTTAATCTATTATATATATATATGATTATATTATGCTATTTTTTTTCTTATATTATTTTTAATTTAACCTACAATAGAAAATCAAAACACAAAAAAAAAGTAGGTGTGAAAATAAATTTGAAATGGAAGAGTGCTTTTTATTTTATAGTAATTAGGGATAATTTTAGAAATAAAATTGATGTATATTAAGTAAATTTAATCATTTTAAATTTAAAAGGGAGGTCTGAGGGTTAAGAAGGATGTGTCAACAAAATTATACATTTAAAAAGGAGTTGTAAAAAAGTTAAACAAAAAAAAAAAAATCCAAAACTCCAGTTAGGGTTGGAAAATCATATGCACCCTCATTATTTATTTTTTATTTTAAACTTGACATTTTTCTTTCCAATAAAACCTGCCATATGTTAATTTAAGAGTATTAGATTTTAGATATATAAAAACTAACATAGCTTTTTCCTTAAATTTTATTGATAGCTTGTGATATGTATACTTTCTGTTATTAGGACTCATTTGGGGAAAGTGTCTAGAGATTTCTTTTTTTTTTTTGTTAGAAAAAAGTAAGTTTTGGAAAATGTATTTAAAGGAAAAACTGTTTGGAGTGAAAAAGTGTAAAATTTTTTATCAAAAAAAAATTAATAGAAATATTGTTGTATTCCTCTTAAAATTCTGTATAATTAAAAAATAATAATCTCATTTGGACTTACATACACAAAATTATAAATTTTTAAATTTTGAGTTATTATAAAATTTTAGAGATGTGAATAATAAAAAGTGATAATGAGGTAGAATAAAAAAATACAAAAAATGTGTCCAAAAACATTTAGAGACACTCTCCCAAATGAGTACTTAATAAGTCATAAGTTTTCTTTTATAAAAAAAAAAGGTCATAAGTTTCAATTAGTATTATACCAACTCCTAAATTTTAATTTGGGTGTTAATATACTTCTTTTTGTTAATGAAGATGGTCTTTAACTAATGATATGGCATAACTAATTTAGATAATACATGTCTAAAGTCTAAAGATTACTTCCCTTACTTGTAATCAAAACACATTTTGAGACTATTTTCAGCTTTTGCTTTAAAAGAATATGTATATAACTAGGTTGTGAAAATTGATTATCATTGTCAACATTTTAAGGGCCGGTTTGTATCCTATTTTGGAGACTTCTTTCTTTTTTGAGTTGAAAAAAAATTGTTTTAAAAAATATGTTTAAGGAAAAAACTGTTTGAAGTGAAATTAAATATAAAAGTTTAAAAAAATTTTTATAAAAAAAATCAATATGAATATTATTTTATTTTTCTCAGAATTCTATGCAATTTAAAAAAAATCATCTCATTTGAACTTGTATACACAAAATTATAGACTCTTAAAATTTTGAGTTTATTATAGTATTTTAGAGATATGATAGTAAAAAGTGATTGTGAGGTAAAAATAAGTTATTTTGGAGACATTGTTTTGGTCCTTAAACGCCTATAACAGTTTGGAGTCTCTTTAATCAAATTAAAAAAAAAATCTCAAATCATCACCTTTTAAAGAATTTGATGACCATTTTGAGTTGAAATCTTTGTCTAAATTATTTATTTATTTTTTTTAGAAGTAACCCATTATATTTTTTACGGACAAATTTTATTTTTACTTCTCAAACTTTATTGCTTTTACAACTTTATTTATTGAACTTTAAAACCTAACAGAAATATTTATTTATTTATTGAACTTTAAAAACTAGTAGAAATACTTTTTAAATTATGAAATGTGATCATTTTTGCTTATTTTGTTAGTTAGATGAATGAAATATTTTCTAAAACTTTATTATTATTTTTTTAAGTTTACCCTCAAATTTTAAAAATTAGTATTTATACTCCACAAATTTTAAGCTAATAATAAAATGCATTTCAAGTTTGAAACCATTATTAAAAACATTAATTCTTTCATTTTTTTTTTGCTATATAAAACTTAGATAAACTTTATTTTTACCCTCTAAACTTTTGTATACTTGAAACTTAACTCTCAAAGTCTAAAAATGATTAATGTGTTCATAGCATTTGTTTTTAAATTAGAAGTTATTACAAGGAGAAAAAAATAAAGAAATCCATAAATTTAGATCCCTTAATAGATTTTTAATGTTATTTTTGTAATCATAAATATTTTAATTTAAATTAACTTTTTATTATACTAGTGTCACATTAATTTTAAGTTGATAAAATATATATAATTTTGTTAACAGTTTAAAGTTTGAAAAATATAAACTCTAGTTTTCTATGTTTAAGGATAAAATTATAGATGTACTATAATTTAGAAGAACCAAAATAAAGTTTTTCTAATATATGGATAGAGTATGAAACAAGAGATTTTTTTTTATACCAATAGTTGAATTTTGAGGGGCTTAAATATACAAGTTATTTTTTTTTGTTTTTCTTGTAATAATTTCAATTTTAAAAGCAAATCTTATTATTCTTACTCTTAATTTAAAGTTTAAGGGGTATAAATATCAGTTTTCAAAGTTTAAAGTGATAAAATTATAAAAATATTAAGGTTTAAGGATAAAAATAAAAATATTTCATTCATATAATTAATGAAAGGAAAAAAACACGATGATATTTCATAATTTTAAAAATATTTATATCAATTTTTAAAGTTTAAAAAGTAAAATTATAAGAACACTAGAATCTAAAATAGGGGTGAATAAAAAACGACTCGACTAACCCGACAAATCTATCAAACTTTACCCATTATAACTTGAACCTGATCAACCTGATCAAGAAATCAACATAACCCACCACATTAGACTATTAATTGGGTGGGTTTGGGTTGTGTTTTTTCAAACCTAACTTAATCCGAACCCATCAAATCTATTAATATATAAAAATAAATATTTTTCATATCTCATAATATATAATTTTTGTCTTATATTTTACATTAATTACTTTATAACTTATTATATTTTATATTATATGAGTTTTTATTATTATTTATTTATCAGTTTACAACTTTTATATTTAAACTCGTTTTACATGTATTTTATTTTTATATCAGTTTTATAATTTAGAAAATAATTTTGAAATATTATAATATTAATATTATATAAAAAATTAATTATATATATTATTTTAAATTAAATAATTAATTATATTTATTTTTTATTTTTTAATTATATTCAACTCGATTAATTTATTTAATCTATTTAAAATTAAAATTTAATTGAGTAAGTTAATTTTAAAATTTAAATTTAAATTTTAAATTGATTAAATGAGTTAAAAATTCTTAAAATCTATTCAATTTGCCCCATATTCACTCCCTAGCGAGTAAAACTAACCTTTTTTTCTTTTTGGAACTAAACGTCAGCGTTTGAAAAGAGGGAAGCCAGGGAAGGACGAATCAGGCCAAAAGACGGCGGCGAAAAATCCAGCCCCGTTTATATGTTCACAAACGACATCGTTTTGCTCTTTTTCTCAGTCTTCTGGCACCACCGACCGTCTTCAACCGGAAGTGCACGTCGCCGTGTTCGCTAAAATAACTTAAACTAAACAAAACAAAACAAACAAACAAACAAGCAAAGAAAATTTCCCCTTTCCTTTTCCAGATGGAAACGCAAGAATTTAATTAGAAATTAGAAATTAGACATTTGCCCCAATTCCCCTTTTCAAGAATCCACAGTCACTCTTCAAATCCCTAACTCACCAGAACACTCCACAATGGTAAGCTTTTTTTCAAGGTCTGTTTCAATATATACATACATGTGTGTGTGTGTGTGTGGTGTGTGTTTATATATATATATATACGGTTTTGTGATTTTGAATTGGGTTCTAATTTCTGCAAATTTAAATTTTCTATGTTCAGTTTTCAATCTCGGCGATCAATGATACGGAGTCCAAAGGCCAATGGGAACCTTTAGCTCCCACGAAAGAAGCCCAGGCATTTCTCTCTCCTCTTTCTTTTGATTGTTTTAATGCGGAAAATGAGTGTTTTCGTGATCGTATTGGGCGTAAATTTCATCATTCTTTTAAGTTCCTTTGAGTTTGGTAATGAGCATAGAGAGTGAGAAATAAAGTTCTTTTCTTTCTTAAACAATTTAGTGTTTATGAAGTCCAGGTGTGTTTATTATTATTAATTTTTTTTTTTTTTGGGGTGTGATGTTTTTGTTTGGTAATATCAGGAATTTCATCTTTCACAAACATATCATGATGGGCTGCTTAAATTGCAAGCTAAAGAGTATGAAAAAGCTCAGGAGCTGTTAGAATCTGTCCTGAAAGACCCTCTCATAGCAAACGCCCAGGTGGTTATTTCTTTGGAAGAACATTTTTGTTTGTTTATTGGATCTTATTTTTGTTTTTTTTTTTTTTTTTTGGGTTCTCTTTTGTTGATTTTGCAGGTGGATGGGAATGCCAGTGATGGGCATCTATTGCAACTCAGGTGAATACATCCTATATAATAACCATTGTTTTACATGTTTTCAAATGATTTAGACAAATAAATGGGTTGTGACAAGCCGCTTAGATGGATGACTACATCTAAATAAGAAAAAGAAATAACCAGAAAAATGTTATTACAGATTTTTGGCGTTGAAAAACCTTGCATCCGTTTTTCTTCAACAAGGTTCGTCACATTATGAAAATGCTCTACAATGTTACCTTCAAGCTGTAGAGATTGATACCAAAGATTCTGTTGTCTGGAACCAGCTGGGAACGTTATCGTGCTCAATAGGTGTATTGAGTATTTCTCGCTGGGCATTTGAGCAAGGGCTTTTATGTAGTCCAAATAATTGTGAGGATTTAATTCTTCAAGTATTTCAATTTTTTTTATTCAATATCTTCTTGGTGTATCTAACTTTTTTTCTTTGATGATTGTGCAGGGAACTGTATGGAGAAATTACTGGAAGTCCTTATTGCTATTGGTGATGAAGTTGCATGTCTTTCTGTTGCGGAGTTGATTTTGAGGCATTGGCCATCGCATTCTCGTGCGTTGCACGTCAAGAAAACCATTGAAGATTCAGAACCAGTACCATTCGCTCCTAGAGGTATAGATAAGTTGGAACCCAAGCATGTCAGGCTTAAATTCCTTGGTAAGAGAAACGCAGCTGATGATAATCTTGGCAAGGGCACTGAATGTAAAAAGCTGAAACAGAACTTAGAACTACACATGGCAGAAGCGTCCTGGATAGGTCTTGCTGATGTACTCTTGGATGTCTTACTTCCACTGAATTGCTGTCAGGTCAATAAGGGTCATGAAAAAGTATACAGATCAGGGGACGTCAGGCTAATTATTCACCTACCTTCTGGTTCAGAAAATATTAATGTGTTTGGGTCTGAGGAAACGAAATGGCATAACTTAAACCCAATCACGACAACTACATCACTTGGTGATTCTAACACTGAAATTGTAGGAGCTTCTAAAGAAAAAGACACAAATATTATGGAAGAACATCCACAGGAGAGGAGGAGTAGTCGCCTTGAAAGACTCAGGAATCGGAAGCCAGGGAAAGAAGATCTAGAATTTGTTAATGATAAGGACCAAGCAAAGGTTGTAATTCAATATCTAGAAGCTTTTATTGCTTGTGAACAGGGGAAAAAGGATTCTTTAAATTCTACTAATTGCTCCAAATCATGTCGTGATGAAGTTAACCAATGTGATATTGAACGTAGTGATGTTTCTGAATTTCTTACAAAGACCTCAAATAATTTCGGTGCTTATCATATGGGTCACTTACTTTTGGAAGACTTAGCAAGAAGGGGTCTCACGTATCAAGATGCATTTGCCAAATTCTTGGATTTGGAAAAGATTACTAGACACTGGGGGAAAGAGAGGACCCCTGAGTGTAATCTTTTTCTCGCAGAGCTTTATTATGACCTTGGATCTTCTTCTTCTGATGCTTCCAAAGTATCAGAGTTCATGTCAGATGCATCCTATCATCTTTGTAAGATTATTGAATCCGTAGCTTTGGATTATCCTAATTACTCGAGTGGTAACTTGGTGGATGAAGGAAACTCTAGGCTCATAGGATCCCAAGGTAATGGTGGAATATCGGCCATTGGCTCCATACCCCAGAATTTACCACTAGATGCTTTGTCCCTAATAAATAACAGCTCTTTCTGGGTCCGGTTTTTTTGGTTAAGTGGACGATTGTCTATTTTGGATGGTAACAAGGAAAAAGCCCATGACGAATTCAGTACTTCTTTATCACTTTTGGCAAAGATGAAAAGTACAAATGGTTCCCCATGTTCAGTCTGCCTCCCACACTGCAAAATTATCAAAGAGATAACCATGGATGTTGTTCTCCGTCAAATTAACTTTTTGAAGGTTGACTTTTTGATGGAGAAGACTTTGGTTGAGATGATTGAGAAAGAAATGTATACAGAGTGTGTGGCCTTGCTTGCTTCACTTCTGTTCTCTACAAAAGATGTCCATCTTGATGCACTATCTTTACCCTCTGTGGATAAAGAAGGTGAAGAAATTACTTCTCTTGAATTATCAGCTCTTGACATTTTACTAAAAGCATGTGAAAAGACAAAGCCGATGGACATTGAGGTGTCTTTGGATTGTCATCGGCGAAAGATGCAAATACTTGTGGCAGTAGCTGGAATTGACGAATCTCTTCCTTCTTGTAAATCCTTCCATCTGAAGTCCAAGACAAAAACACTTTCTGCTTCTGATACAGAAGCAAAAGAAAATTCAGCAAAACGCTGCAATTTCTTGGTATTTAAGGAAGTAAAGGCAATATCTAAATGTGTCTCACAAGTTAAGAACTTTGTTGATTCATCTGGCGACTCTGTAAGTCATACTCTTTTATGGCCTAACCTTCTCTTTGCTGTCCTGGTCATCGTAAAGTTTAGTATTGTTTCAAGTATTACGAAATGCGTTTTCACAAAATTCTTATTAATGGGTGACATAAGTTGAGTTCGTTTGGCTATCCATACTTTCTTCACTCTAAATACTTTTGTACGTGTTGTTTTTGAAGGATGGAACTGCTGTACCTGCCAGAATCATTAATGATATTCAGTCCTTGCTGTTGACGGTTATGTGCAATGTTGCTGGCATATTCCTTTGTAAGAAATCTTCTGGGCTAGTAATTGCTGATCAAACTGAAAGAAATTGTTTTGTTGAAGCAGCAATTGCTTTCTGCAAGCTTCAACACCTCAACCATATGGTTCCTGTTAAAACTCAAGTAAGTCGTATATTTGTTCTTTGTAAAGTTTATTCCTTAAAATTCGTATAGGTATCTACTTATGAAGAATCGGACTTCTATTGAAGCCTTTTATTGTTATTGTTCAACCTTTTTTAACCCATGTATTATTTTCTGACTTTACATCTTAGGTTGACTTAATTGTTGCAATACATGATTTGCTTGCTGAATATGGGCTCTGCTGTGCGGGGGAAGATGGCTCAGGGGAGGAAGGAATTTTTCTTAAATTTTCAATCAAACATCTTTTGGCCTTGGATATGAAGGTTAAATCTAACAAGGAAACAACTGAGTGTGAAGAGCAACCATGCCTCGATACTGGTTCAAAGATGCTTATAAATGAAGCAAAAATGGAGTCAATAGATGTGGAGCTAATTAAGAGTGGAAAAGTTGAAACCGGTGCTGCAGTGAAGGATACTTGTGAATGGGTGCCTTCCCAAAGCGTTTCACCTCATAAAGCTCCAGATAAAGACACTGTGGGAGTAGTTGATGGAAATCAAGAAAGTAATGGATCTGGTGAAAAATCCAAAAGAGGAGAAAAAGCAAGTGATCTATTGATTGAGGGTGTATATGAACTCACTGAAGATGAAAAAGAGGAACTTGAGTTGAAGATTGATACTGCTCTGGATCAGTGTTTTTTCTGCTTGTATGGCCTGAACATCAGATCTGACTCATCCTATGAAGATGATCTAGCCTCACACAGAAATACTAGCCGTGGAGATTATCAGACCAAGGAACAATGTGCGGATGTCTTTCAGTATATACTTCCTTGTGCAAAGGCTTCTTCTGTGAGTATTCTCTCTCTCTATTCTCGTGTTTGTTTTGGAAAAAAAAAAAAAAAAATTGTATTCTCATGTTTGTTTTGAACTCCAAAATCTGAGTTTTTTTTTTTTTTTTTTTTTTTTGAGTGTCTGATATTTTTCACGCTTGTAATAGATATTACTCGGGTTCAAGTGTTGAGATGTTATAGCATCTTAGTCTTAGAATCTCCCCTTTAATTTGGTTTCATTTATATGTATGTGGCCAGAGAACCGGGTTAGTAAAACTTCGCAGAGTACTAAGAGCCATACGTAAGCATTTTCTGCAACCACCAGAAGACGTTTTGGCTGGAAATGCAATGGATAAATTCTTAGACGATCCTGATTTATGTGAAGATAAACTCTCTGATGAGGCTGGTTCTGATGGGTTTCTTGAAACCATGACAAAGACGATACTTCCCAATTTGGGAAGCTTCAAGAAGCACAAAATGTCATTGGTTGGAAGGTACACATGAACAGGATACTGTATATGCACAGAACTTCTAATTTCCTTCCCCACCCCCACACAACCCCCCCCCCTCCAAATTAATGGCTACAAGCGTGAACTTAACATTTGTAAGTAATGGGCTATCTGATACATCTTTGCAGCTCTGAGCCATATCTGGAGGTTTACAGTAACTTGTATTATTTCCTTGCCCTGTCTGAGGAAATGAGTGCGTCGGATAAATGGCCTGGCTTTGTACTCACCAAGGAAGGGGAAGAATTTGTACAGCATAACGCGAACCTCTTCAAATATGATTTATTGTATAACCCCCTAAGATTTGAAAGTTGGCAACGACTTGCAGACATATATGATGAGGTACGCTTGTTTTATTGTTTCATCATTTCAACTTTTAAGTGCTCTAGAAGTTATGAAATGCTACTTCTTGTGGCTTCAAACAATTATGACCTGCATATGAATTATTTAAAAACTCCTCTTTATCATTATGGAAACAGGAGGTAGATTTGTTGCTGAATGATGGTAGTAAACACATAAATGTAGCAGGATGGAGGAAGAATGCTGCGTTGCCTCATAGGGTTGAGACGAGTCGAAGAAGGAGTAGGCGCTGTCTGCTAATGAGTCTGGCTTTGGCAAAGACATCAGCCGAGCAGGTTTTACTCAGTTTTCATATCTATTAGTGTAAATAGTTGATTTCTTCCCCATTCTGGTGACCGTGTCAAATTTTGTTGGTTAGGTCTTAAATTTCAGCCCTCAAAAACCTCAATACTATATTTACACTATTAACTCTTATTCATATCATTTGTTGTATGTTCTTTACTAATGTTATGTGCGTTTTTGTGGTTCAGTGTGAGAAACACGAGTTATTAGCATTGGTATACTATGATAGCCTGCAAAATGTGGTGCCACTTTATGACCAAAGATCTGTTGTACCTGTAAAGGACACAGCATGGATGATGTTTTGTGAGAACTCAATGCGACATTTTAAGAAAGCCTTTGCCCACAAGTATGTTTTTCATCTTGTAACTCTTATAATGTCGTCCAAATTGACGTCCTGAGTTTTTTCAAAAGATTAAGTTCTTTTATCGTACTTAAAACAGTGTCTCATGTGCAAAGTCAAATAACAATCGCCTTCTCTTCCCTTTTTACAGGCAAGATTGGTCCCATGCATACTATATTGGGAAACTCAGTGAAAAGCTTGGGTTCTCTAGTGAGACATCACTGTCATATTATGATAAAGCTACTGCTTTGAATCCGACAGCCGTGGATCCTGTGTACAGAATGCATGCTTCACGCTTAAAGTTACTATATAAATGCCAAAAACAGAATCTAGAGACTTTAAAGGTTTTTCCTTTTTCATAATTCTTTTATCTGATCTTGTGGAATTGACAAGATTGGTGTTTTTTTTTTATCTTTTTTTTTTTCACCTATTTTTAGAAATTTTAACAATGTCTTTGGCCGTTCTAGGTTCTTACAAAATATGCCTTTAGTCAATCAAAAAGGGATACTGTCATGTCCATCTTAGATAAAATAGATGCTGAAAATTCCCAGAAGGATAGAAGCACACAAGAAGAGACTGAAGAGATAAAGCAGGTGGAGTTACTTAAACTGGAGGTTTGGAACATACTTTACAGTGATTGTCTCTCTGCCCTCGAGACCTGTGTTGAAGGGGATCTCAAACATTTTCATAAAGCTAGATATATGCTCGCTCAAGGTCTATATAAACGGGGTGATAATGGTGATTTGGAGAGGGCAAAAGATGAACTCTCTTTTTGCTTCAAATCATCTCGGTCTTCTTTTACAATAAATATGTGGGAGATTGATAGCATGGTCAAGAAAGGAAGGTAAAACTCTGACATAATCTTATGCTTCGACGTTCTTCTGCATATAAATCTAGAGTATTTGGACACCTAATGAAAATAAACATTCATATACGATGTTTATGCTTCAAAACTCGAGCAACTTTTTTTTTTTTTTTAAATATTAAATTATTAGCCTTTTTTTTTTTCCCCTTCATTTTGTTTATGGACTGAGAATGGAGAACCATTATAGGATGGCAGGCCATTATAATTTTGCACTATTTAATATGTAACTTGAATATATTCTAATGACTATCATAAGGTGTGGTCAGGTTTTTGGCTCTATAATTTGGGATGTAGTAACGTTCCATCTGTGATTTTTTTCATCCATTCTTGTGTATTGTCCTACAGCCCCTTCTCTTTGATGCTGTTTAGCGTTTAGTAGCTTTTACACTACATTATTGAGATCCATTCTTTGTGCAGACGCAAAACCCCTGGTTTGTCTGGAAGCAAAAAGGTCCTCGAAGTTAATTTACCTGAAAGTTCTAGAAAATTTATTACTTGTATTCGCAAGTACCTACTGTTCTATCTGAGACTCTTAGAGGAGACCGGGGACATCTGTACACTTGAACGTGCTTATATATCTCTTCGAACAGATAAAAGGGTAACTATTTAATCCCTTGTGATTGCTATTTTTGCAAATACGAACAGCAGCTGCCCATATTTCAAAAATATTTGAAATTTGATTTTCCTTGGGCTTCAATTTTTTTTTATGGAAGATTTTTTTTTTAAGCAAAGATAATCAGGGAAATTCTAGGATTGTTTATCAAATTTCCTTTGTGCTGTCAGTTCTCTTTATGCATTGAAGATCTTGTTCCAGTAGCACTTGGAAGATACATTAAAGCCCTTGTTTCATTTGTGCATCAAGCCGGAAAGGCTGGCTCCAGTGCTCCAAGCAATTATGAACATATACTGGAGAAAATGTTTGCTTTGTTCATTGAGCATGGGAACTTATGGCCAGAGTTATGCAGCTTACCTGAGGTTAAGGGCCCAGAAACATCAGACAGTAGCTTATATGGGTATGAATCATTGACGAAACACTGATTTTGTTAAAGCGAAGCATTGCCCTTTAGAAAACAATTAATTTTTCTGAAGGGAAACTCCAATTAATTTTTCTGAAGGGAAAACAATTAATCATTGACAAAACATTGCTTAACTCCAATTAATTTTTCTGGTTTTGTGGATTTGAGTTAAGCAATGCACTCTTTCCAATGTTGCAGATATCTCCATGAACATATTACTACATTGGAGAGAAATGGCAAACTGGAAACGCTTGAAGCATTAAATGAGAAGATTCGCAAGCGTTTTAAGAATCCAAAACTGTCAAACAGTAACTGTGCGAAAGTTTGCAGGCATGCTTCAGTTGCTTGGTGTCGATCTCTTATAATTAGCCTTGGACAGATCACGCCAACCCCTGCTCTACCCTCCTGTGAGACTCAAGTTCTTTGTCAATCAGATTGTGGGTTGGAAAACCCGCTGCTTTGTGTTGATTTGCAAACAGATGAATTGTGGAGTTCAGCATTTGAGGACCCAACTCAATTGAAAACTCTTGACATAAAATGGAGGCCTATATTGTTGAAGATCAAATATGTAACGATTAAGAAAGCATCAGAAGAACATTTGGAGACTGCCAGCGCTTTGCTTAGATCAGCTTATAACTTTTATCGTGAGAGCTCTTGTGTAATGCCCCCGTCTGGTATCAACCTTTATTTGGTTGCATCTTGGTTAGCAATGGAAAAACAATTTCAACCCAACATGAATGGAGTTGAAACTCTTGATCTTAGCGTTCCAAGGAAGCTTATATTGTGGGCTTATACACTATTGCACGGACGCTATGCAAACATCTCAGTTGTTGTAAAGTATTGTGAAGAAAATGCAAAGGCAAGGAAATCAGCATGAGATTTTTATTTATTTATTTTTATTACTAGACTTTATTCTCCCACCCTTTCGGGGCTAGTACTTGATAGCGGAAAAATTATTTTAACTATTAGACAAAGGGGTATTTGATGCCGTGAAACATGCCCTTATATATTTAGAATTGTTATACATGCAACTGAAAACAAAAAAAGATCATCAGCACAAGTTTCTCGTGGTGAAGGAAAAAAGTTTGACGAATTACTCATGGAATTCGGTTCTGCATTGCAGTCAAAGCTGAAAAAGGGGGCTGGAACTGCATTGGCTTCGTCAAATACAAACACGCCCAACTCTGCTACAGCATTGACAGGTTATAGTCTTCTTCTGCTTTGTCTTTCATTAACCTTTTGCAGACAGACGTCGATGGTAGTCGCTGAGCAAGTGTTTATGCAGACCGTATACTGATTTACATTTGGAACTTATTTTCTTAGGTGTCATGTGATAGAAAAGTACATTTCTAAGCATAAAATTAATCAGAAATTTATAACGGGGTTGTGTATTTGGCGTAATTTTATGAAAATCTAATGGATTGGAAACATTCTACGCATGTAGGGTAGTCCTTAGATTGTCGGGCTTTATTGTCGGAGTTTTGGCACTTGAATATACTGATGGTAGTGTGAACTATGGTTGGTTGTGATTGTAGCTGGTGCGAGAGATGGAGCGGGCTGTGGGATAGGTACTGATGCTGAGGCTGCTCCACCAACCACAGTATTGTCTACTTCTGTGCCAGAGGGCAATGCCACAGTTTCGGCAAATCCGCCATCTTCTTCAGCTGAGAGTCAGAGAGGTTTATTCACTGCTCCGCTACTTCACCATTGTAACAATGCCATTGGAGAGAGGCGTCATGAAGGCGGAGATCCGGCAAGAGGCTGATTATACATCCCAGGCAACTTTCATTCAACTGTAAAAATTGTTTTATAAAAATTGTTGGAGGCAAGTTGGGTAAGGGGAATGTTCTGGCCAATATTTTTGTTTTCGACTTTGCCTTTGCCCCTCTTTTTTTTTTTTTTCCTTTTTTTTTTTTTGTAAAAAAATAGTATAGCCAATTATATATTTATGGAAATTATTCTCTCAAAAATATGCAGTTGGCATCACTTTTTTATTTTCAGTTCTTGCATTTTTATTTGTTTCCTTTTTTTCAACAGTAATTTTACGGTACCTAGTACAAAAGCATGGCTGCATATGCGCATCTTTTTTTTTTTTTTTTTTGTTTCCTTTTTAATCATCCACGTGAATATATTTCATGGTACAAAACAATAATTTTAATATTACTCTAGAGGTTTTTCCCCCCTCTTTTACCCTACAATTGCAACAATTTAAAAAAAAAAAAAAACTTGAGGATAGGATAATTCGAGCATTAATAGTATGTTTGTATGGGCATGATCATTTTTGAAAAATGAACAATTTTTTATTTTTAAAAAAATGAAATTTTTTGAATTTCTCTTTCTAAATATTCAAAATTTTTTATTTTTAAAAAATAAAAAAAGAATTCTATCTAGACAAAAATTTCTTTTTACCTATTTAAATAATTTTATACTATAAAAAAAATTCAAATAATTTTTTATTTTTTAAATTTGAATTTTTTTTATATTTTAAAAATTATCTAAATATATCATAAATATTTGGTGAGAGGATACCATCCAGCCAAATCACCACAAAAAAAAAAAAAAACCAAGCAAGGCAATTAATTAAACGACAATGAACAAAAGAAAACGACAGTGCGTTTAGCCTGCCGAGGAAGCTTTCCTGCATCATGCGGTGAGAATTGAGATCAAACGCAGTCAGATCAGATAAACGACTAAAACTTACCAAAATATTTTTTTAGTCGTTTTACGTCTAAAGAAAAGAAGTAGAACAGAAATGAATAACCAAAATATTTTTGAAGCTGGTGAAAGGATAGACCTAGAGAGAGAGAGAGAGAGAGAGAGAGAGAGAGGGAGAGAGAGAATGGGAAGCAGAGGTGTTTTTATGGCCATTGGAAAGGGGCTGAAATGTTTACCATTCTTCCCCAATCAAAGCTTCAATCTGAGTCTCAATTTCAAGACTCCTCACAAGAATTTCGTCCGAAGAAATTTCTCAGCTTCTCTTCAACATCCCGACGTGCCTCGCTTGGCTCAAACTGCTCATATTTCTCTCTCTCCTCACGAGGTTCTCTCTCTCTCTCTCTCTCTCTCTCGATTTTATTCGACCTTAAATATTTCTCGATTTTCTCAACCAAATATCTTCTTTGAATTCGTTTCAGGTCGAAGAATTCGCCCCTAAAATTCGTCAAGTCATAGATTGGTATATATGGATATAATTATTTTTTGATAGAGCAAAATATCTGTTTCCAAACTTAATTTCTTGTTATATATATATATATATAATAGCGATGATATGGATTGGAATGGATAATTTGGTGACAGGTTTGGACAGTTACAAGCAGTTGATCTGGAAAGTGTTGAGCCTGCAATTAGAGCAGGTGAATCTTCACTTGCCTTATTATTTATATAGCTTCACATGCTTTTTTTTTTTTTTTTGTTTTCTAAGTTGGAATTGTTTTATAGAAACGGAAGGTGACAATTTGCGGGACGATGTCCCAGAAACATTTGAGAACAGGTGCGAGGTTACAGTTACACAGACACTTTTACTTGTAAACTTGCAGTTCAAAGTGTAAACATATCACATTTAAATTTTGTTGTCGTTGTTGTTGTTGTGGACAGGGAGGCCATGATTGATGGAGTTCCAAACTATGAGGAGCCATACATTAAAGTTCCCATTGTCTTGAACAAGGAATAGCCTCTTTGTTAATAGTCCTCTCTCTCTCTCTCTCTCTCTCTCTCTCGGGATTTTGTAGTCTTTGTAGACAGTTGGATAAACACAAGGAAACCAATTGGTCAATTTCACTTATGTTTGTTCAGCTGATGGACTCTTTCATTTTCATTTTGGTACATTTCTTTCCAAAAAAAAAAAAAAAAAAGTACACATGGTGGTAGTATTTTTTTATTTCTTGTTTCCTCGTAACTCTATTGCTTCCCTTCTCCGGATGCATAAAATGCCCTGATAAGGCAACAAAAGGACAACGCCTATAGAGATTACCAAAGTTTGTGCTTGATTGTACTCGCGACATTTCCATCAAGACATCTTTCTTGTTTGTTGGTTTGGATTCTAGCCATCTTTTGATTGATTGAGGGATCAATAGATCGTTTTTATTCCACTAGTAACAAGGACTTGGAAAAAAGTTGCTAGTTTAGAGGGCTTTTGGGTTGGAAATAAAATGGCGTTTCTTTTGCAACGCCAAAATGAAAATGTTCTCAAAATCACGTTTGTTAAACAAATTCTTAGAAAATAGACACAAACAAAAATTGATGAGAACAGTTGTTGAGAAATATGGAACACGGCTTAAATTTATTTTTCATTTTTCATTTTGGATTCTTTAAGTTCGTTACTCAACACATTTTCAAAATCATCAATTTCATATTTTTACTAGTTCTCAAACCCACTCGTTCTAAAAGAAATAATCAAACACAATTTCACAAACAAATTCAACTTTATTATTTAAAAATTATCACTTCTATCTTCATACCTAAAATTAAATCATTCTCAATATGCCACCAACCATACCCTTCAAGTTTCATCAAGCAAGCCAAAATTGCATTGTTTTATTTACAACACAGTAAACACGCAAATATAATAAATAGCATATTTACTAACCTATTAAAAGTAACTAACTGTTTATTATTCCAACTTAAAAAACACGCTTATTCATGAATATGCTATCTATTTCTATTAGCTTACGTAAATATGCTATTTACCTCTTTCTCCCACACGCCTGATAACAAAACAAAACTTCAAAGGTGCGGGCCCGTAATACATGTATGTAAAGTTCGTGAAGAGTAAAATTGAAGGCAAATCCTAAAAAGATTCAACCGAGGGGAGAGAAATGAATTGTGGTGCAAAAACGAATAATTTAAGGCAAAACTTAGTATATCAAAATGGTCCAGCCTGTGATTACTCTTTCGGGCCAAAAAAAGTTTTCATTACATTCAAAAAGTTGATGTGAGGACCAAATCATAGAGGAAAATGTAAGCAAAGGTTATTACAATAATAATGAATGTCACTATCTCAGTATAATCTCTAAAATCTTACAGGGGTCACCCGCTCAATATTTACATTGTAGGAATAATAACCAACTGCGCATTGCTGAAAAGTGATTACAGTAATGAATATCACTCGACTGTGTTTCTCGTTGCCATTTCAATTCTCTCTCTTATACTCTTTGTCAATCACTCACCTACGCTCAACATTAAACCAAAAGGAAAAATAACATGTGATAAAAGAACCAAATGAAAAGATGAGGGAAAAAAAAGAAGGGAAAAAAAAAAAAAAACATGTTAATGAGTATATCTTCTAGTTGAATATTTATCATGACTGCCAGAAAAGCTCAAAATCATTGCTGTACAACGAACGGTCTTGAATCTCCAGATTTGCGACATGCCAATTGATGAGTTGAGATTGAAAGATTTTACATAAAACAAGGCCAGTTGGAAAAATCCACCATTCGCTTTCATCCCTGCGACCACAATTACCACGAAACAAATGTTAAAAGAATTTTTAGCTGGATCTAGATATAAAAAACGTGAAGCTTCGGCAGTAGAAAATTACTTACATGCTAATACTCCAAGGCTGGATACTAGGGTGCTTTTTACTTGATGATTGAGTCCTATAGTGAACATATCCACAAAGAAAAGCAACCACCTGGTATAAGAACAGAAGAGTATTCATGTCGAGTTCATTTTTTCCCAGTGAAAACTATTGTCAAATGGGTTGTGGAGAAGACGACCACGGAAAGCAATAAAGAAGATCATATTAAGTTTCTCTTCTAGACACATCTTCTCAATAACTAAGAGGAGCATAAGTTCTCCTTTCACTGAAAATTCTTTTTATTTTCTTTGACAAGTAAGGACGGCAATAATTAGCTATTAACAATGTACTGAATTCCAACTGAAAAAATTTGCAACTTACAACGTTGACTAAAGATGTCAAGTTCCACAGAGCATAGATACGTGCAAGGCCTGCAGAACGCCTTGGTCCATGGCTGAATAGAGCATTGATTCCAGCAGGGAATGGAAGAAGGATGCCAAAAGGTAAAATAAACAAAACCAGAAACACGTCCACCAGTGAAAATGAATACAACTGGAGAAACGTAAGCAACACTAAGCTAAAATCTCCTAAAAGTAGCATTGAGATGACTAAGCCAACAAGATCCTGCAATCAGATAAAAATGTCTTATAAACACAGCAGAAAGGGGTATAACTATCCAAATTCACGATAGCATCAACATTACAGAATATAGATACCTGGTGACCAACCGGCTTAGTATCATGAAGTATAAAAGAGAGAAGATAAAACATATCTCTCTTCTCTTCAAGCATCTGCAATTTGTTAGCATCTAGTATCCCTCCATTTACTCTTTTCAGCCTCGCATAACTTTCACTGTTTCTTTGATCTTCACGTAATTGTGGTTCCTCTCTTAAATGACCAGACAGATTATCTTCAAAATTGCTCTTCACACTGTAAATAAGGGATAAAATCAAATCAAATTAACCTCAAACCAGTATTCCACGTTTCCGTAATCCTCTTTTTTCTTTCGCTGTTGCTGGAAGACCAGTCTTGCAGATACACAAATATAAGTAAATATATGCAAAAACTCACTGGTTTTTTAATCTTGCGTTTTTCCAAATCAGCCTAATTACTTGAGCAAAAAAAAAAAAAAAGGTCGAATTTTAATGTCACCTTTCACATATATTTTTCCCTATGTTATACAAATGCCTAAAACGAATCGTATTTTTCCTATACCACTCAAGCTATCATATTTATAAGTACTTCTGTTTGCCCTTTTACCCTGTAGTCCACTAATAAACCATAATCATCTTTATCAATTGTAAGAGCATCCATAGTCCAAATCAACCACAAAGGTGCGCACAATGCTGCTACTTGTGCTATTTTAGTGAGGCACTCATGACTGAACATGCAACTGCAAAATCTTACTAGCGTATATATAATGAAGTTAGAGCTTAACCAAAATAGTAGTATACAATTTCCTAATGATAGAAGTTATAAATCATTACCGCCCCTGTTGTGCAGTTCGTATTGTACCATCAAAACTTCTGATGGATGTCCAGTTTCTCTCTTCTTCAATAGTATCCACTAAAAGTCCATATTGACAATAACCACAAGCTGTAGCCTGAAACCAAGCAAGATCAACACGTATGCCATAATTCCTCAAAGCAGGATTGGCAAAAGTTTCAAGCCACCTAAGGACAGATCTAAATGTTACTCTCAACCGCCCACGACGAACTAATCGCAATTGCGCATTCAGACCAGCAACAAGACGATACCATGTGGTAGGTGGGACTGCCTGCATGGGACAAAACAATTCAAAATACATTTCTATAACAACTATAAGATGAAATGGATAGTTAAGCTTTTCTCACCCTCAAAATTAATGCATATTTAGCAAATTTGGCATCATAATCGTAAGACCAATAAACAAACCTGACTCATAAGGCTTGTAACCACATTATCGCTGTGAAGTGAAAAAGAAGCCATGTAGGTTCCATCACCTCCAAAAGGCAGTGAAATTGGAAACCTCTGATGTAAGCGTGAAGGAAGATCCTTTCTCTTTTCATCTCCACCAAGGAAGAAGTCGACATACCCTAAAATTAAATCAGAAGTTGCAGCAACCTACAGCATGGCAAACAATTACAAGCTTGATAACCATGAAAAATCATTAGGGAGAATAATCTGAAACGGAAATCTGTCACAAGTGACATAAAAATTTGATTCAAAAAGGTTTATGCACCCATAACAAATTCAACCTATAATTTTGCTACACAAACCTTGATCCCTTCGTAGAGAGCACGTGAACGGCAGGACCGTAAACAAGAATGATCATATTCTGATCGAACAAACTCACGGAGACGCTGCAATTTCAATCTCCGTCGCCATTGCTGCCATGACCATGCAAGGGGATACACAAAAACACAGAGAATGCTGTAGACAGCTCCCTCCCACCATTGATAAGCAGCTATGGCATTAATTTCATCCACAAAGGTATTGAATGCAACCTCGTATCTGCCAGCACAAAAGAGTTAGGCGGCAAATCCTATTTTTCAAAGTACTAAATAGTTAAGAAATTAATAAAGAGAAAAGAACATCATGGTAAAAATTGATTATACTTGACACCATAACTACAGAAAATTCACCAGGAGAAGTTGGCTTACACAATCTCTCTTATCTGCTCTGGAGGCGAATAGGGAAGATGCCAAGGATCACTGAAAGTATTAGGACCCATAAAGTACATTCTGTGCACGTGGCTTTGAGATTCCTCCACTCTGTTTGTTTCCAACACCTAAAATTGAGATTCACACCCATAAATCACCAAAGCAGGAAAGGGGGAAGAATAGGGTAGATGCCAGAAAAACAGAACCTTTTCAACCCAAAAAAAAACCAATATAAAGTAAAACCTCATTTAATGACTCAAGGAATGGAAAGGAGTGGTCTATTTGAGAGCCATGTTGAGTGGGAGCAGGGCCTGGTAACTCATCGACCCCAACAAATTTCATACGAGCAACACTAAGCACCAGAGCTAAAAGTATTAGGAGAGCAACAAGAAGGAGACCAAATAGCCACGGCCCACCAAATGTGTAAATCAACTCTTCAAGAGCTGTATAACAGTGTGGCATGTGGTATCTGTCTGAAAGGCATTCGTAAGGACAAGGAGTCTCAACAACACCACCTATTAAATAAAAGAAATGGAAGTTAGTTTTGAAATGTTTTAAAAAACTATTCATACACTAAGCCTTTTTGCCCTCGTGAGGCCAGACATAACCCTCAAATAAAACCCCATGATAATTGAGAAAAAAAAAATGGAAAAGGATTTCATGAGCTTGAGCTTAACATCATAAATCATCTCACAGAATAATTTTAAGGTAGAATATTAAACAACAAATGGCATAACATAACAACATTAGAAAAGCAAAATAATGGTGTTTAATAAATAATTTATTTAGTTCGCATCTCTTAAATTTCCATGTTCGTATATAACTCATTAATAAACAACACTTCGTACGTAAGCTTGCAAGCCCAGAATATACTGCACAAGCAGCACACGTGCAGCTAACCACAGCATTCCAGCAGCAAGAGAAAAAGGTAAGTGCGTGAAATTAGAGAGAGAAAAAAAGTGGCTGAAAACTGCCACCAGCAATAAAAAGTAAAAGAAAAAGAATATAGAATAAAAATGAAATCAAAAAAAGAGGAGAATGAAAAAGAGAAGGAAGAAAAGGTGGTACACAGGAGAAAAGAGGAGAAAGAAGAAGAGCATGAAAATAGCCAAGGACACAAAAATGATGGCTGAACTGAAATGGTGCTGCTGCATGCGACCCTGCTCTTCTGTCTTTTTAAATCTTCGTTTCTGAATGAAGAAAGCCACATGCAAACCGCTGATTGTTTGCTAGATTTGCAGGCAGACTATAGCTCCTACTTGTTTGTTTTTGTTTTTGTTTCAAAAGCCCACAACATTAAGGCTGCATGGTGACCACTTATGAGGATGGCCCATCAGGAAAAACCCCAAAGATCCCAAACTAAAGATGAGATGTAAGTTTTAGACTCTTGTGGGCATGAAATTTTTTTATTTTAACAATGTATGAGGCAACGAGGAGCTGAAAACAACAAGTGAATGCACTATTTAAAAAAAATCAAATATCAGTTACTTTCAACCTCCTTGCAACAAATTTACTGCCACAAGCTTATAAATACCTCGGACAGAAATGTAAGCAGCACGATTGGGAAGCGCTTCAGCAGGGCAAACATGGCAAAGTTCTCTATCTGATCCACTGACATTCTTATAAGTGCCAACTGGACATTCCTGATGATGAACCATAAAAATAAGTAAATTTAGCTCCTTAAGAAGACCTTATTCTCACTTATCATTACTACATACGTTCCCATGAGCGCAATTCAAGCATGAATATGAAATCCAGTCCATCCCAATTTGGTCCAATGTTCAAACCAAAAAATGGAAGAGAAAAAAAGGGGGGGGGGGGGGGGGGGGGTGGGTGGGGGTGGTGTTTTAGAGAGAGAGAGAGAGAGGGAAAAAGCTATAAAGCTTTTTCCTACAGCATGTTATTAAGACACTCATGACTATGTACGTGCAAAAATTTTGCATCATATCATTTATTAAAAAAAATTTGCACCATATGTTGTGAATTACAAATGAAGTTTTCCTAATTGCCAAAAAACTACAACAGTGTAACAAATGCTAGTCAATATTAAACTGTTAAAGAAAATAAAATGGCTTAGGAGCGCAGGATTCATCTCAACATCGTAAAAATAGAAAGCATACCTCACAGAATATCCCGTAGAGCCCTTTCGGGCAAGCTTTTCCCGTCACCGTCCCATTTTCTCCAGCACCACCCTCGCCACTACCCGCACCTCCCCTTTAATAACAAAACAACGATGTCAAAACTAAACTAGACCAGAAAAGGCAATAATGTTATATATCTCCTAACGTCCTTCACCATACATTAAAAAAATTCATGCTTGTTTATAAGAAAGTTGATCAATAGAAGAATAATCATGACTTTAGGAATTCCCCAAAGCTATTTCACTGTCATGTGATAAGGTAGCTTACAAACCAGTCACCAAGGTGGTAAGCCCCGGGGAGTGTTAACAGAACAAGTAAATGAACCCACAGTAATTTCTTCCACGAGGAAATTCGAAGAGTAGAAAACAGAGGAAATTCCTCTTGTTTGGTATTGCTTGAGAAAATTAGCATAAGGGTACAGAGAATTCGAGAGCTCTGCAACTCTCCCAAAGACCACTCAAAAATTGCCTAACTGCCCTTCTCTCCGCTCCCCTTTTTATTTACTTGGCCCTCAGAGACCTTGTCTCGATGACCACGCCCTTCCTAACTAACTCACGCTTTACAGCCATCAAAAATAACAAACTGATTTCCAAAAAATAACCACAATACCCCAAAATGCCCCAACAGACAAAAAATCAGTAACAGAAAATAAAATGCAACCTAGAAAGACACATCTGCCCTTATTTTCTATGGCGCCGAGTATAAGTGAATCTTATTGGGGGTTTATCAGTACCCGCCGCCCAAAGCTTCACCTTGTCCTCAAGGTTGAAGTCAGGGAATTGGTGTTGTATGACTTCCGATTCTTCCCAAGTTGCCTCGCACTCCTCCAACCCTTCCCATTTGATCAAGACTTCTGGTCCCTTTTTGCCTTCCTGCCCCGGTCGTACTCCCAACACAGCCGCAAGTTCTATCACCATCTCCATATCAGCATTCAAGTGAGGGGGAATTTGAGTAGACACTCGGTTGATTCCAATAGCTTGGTGTAGTTGAGAGACATGGAAGACTAGGTGTATGGTAGTTGAAGTCGGTAGTTTAAGCTTGTAAGCAACCTGGCCATACTTAGCTATGATCTCATACGGGCCATAGAAGCGGGGTGCCAACTTTTCATTTCTGCGCACGGACAAAGTCTTCCAGCGGTAGGGGCGAATCTTCAGATAGACGAAGTCTCCGATCTCAAAATTTTCTTCTCGGCGTTTGTTGTCTGCATGCATCTTCATCTTGTTCTGTGCCTTCAATAAGTGCTGTTTGAGTTCATCTAACGCCGCGTCCCTTTCTTCTAATTGCTGTTCCACCTCTGAAACTCGAGTTGAACCACGGCTAAAGCGAATCAACGGAGGGGGGTCTCGTCCGTAGAGGATACGGAATGGGGTTGTTTTTGCCGCGGTGTGGAAGGAGGTATTATACCAATACTCCGACCATGCCAGCCATTGCATCCATTTGCGGGGTTGGGAGGAAGCAAAACAGCGGAGATAGGCCTCTACACACCGGTTGACCACCTCTGATTGCCCATCCGTTTGGGGGTGGTAGGCCGTGCTTCTTTTGAGAGTCGTTCCTTGTAGTTTAAACAGCTCAGTCCAAAATATGCTGAGAAACACCTTGTCTCTATCCGAGATGAGAGATCGTGGAATGCCATGGAGTCGAATCACCTCACGTAGAAAAGCAGCAGCAACAGTTTTGGCTATGAAGGGATGTTTAAGGGGTATGAAGTGGGCATACTTGCTCAAGCGATCCACTACCACCAGTATGGTGTCATATCCATCGGATTTGGGTAACCCCTCAATGAAATCCATAGTGAGGTCCTCCCAGACCTGTTCAGGTAACGCTATAGGCTGAAGTAGCCCAGCAAGAGACAATGTTTGAGTCTTGTTAGCTTGGCAGACCTCGCATTTAGCCACGTAGTTTTGGACATCACGTTTCATTCCCATCCAATACCAATCAGCCGAGAGACGCTTGTAAGTTTTGAAGACCCCGGAATGACCTCCAATCGGACTGTCATGGAAGGCTTGCAGCAGTTTTGGAATGAAGGGAGATTCTCTGGGGATGACTAATCGTCCCTTATAGAGTAGACGGCCATGTTCCATCGTGAACCCTGACTCAGCGGAGCCTTGCTGGACTAGTCTGGCCTTAATCTGCATGAGTTGCTCGTCTTGATCCACTTGTCTCATTAATTCTGCCAGATCGAACGGTAAAGAAACGGATATTGCCGCTAGTGTCATATCCTTTGTCATGGCCGAAGGTTCCTGTAATTGCCGAGACAACGCATCTGCCGCTTTATTCTCCAAGCCGGGCCGATATTGAATCTCAAAATCATACCCAAGCAATTTGGAAAGCCACTTTTGATGCTCCCAACTCACCAACCGCTGCTCTAGTAAGAATTTTAGGCTCTTTTGGTCAATCCGGACCACAAATCGTCTGCCTAACAAATAGGGTCTCCACTTTTGGACTGCCAATACAATTGCCATTAATTCCCTCTCGTATATCAATTTCAAGCGAGCTTTAGGAGATAACACATGACTGTAGTATGCCACGGGTCGTTGGTTTTGCATAAGGACCGCCCTAAGTCCCGTACCAGATGCATCGGTTTCTAGCACAAAGGTCTGCGAGAAATCAGGTAAAGCCAAGACAGGTACTGTACTCATAGCCTTCTTAAGTTGGTTAAATGCCTCGTCAGCCTCGGGGGTCCATTTGAAATTGTCCTTCCGAAGCAAGGCTGTTAAAGGGCTGGCAATTTTCCCATACCCTTTTACAAACTTTCGGTAATACCCCGTTAGTCCCAGAAATCCCCTCAATTCACGCGGGATGTGGGGCGTTGGCCACCCAATCATGGCTTCAATCTTTGATCGATTCTCCGCCACCTCGTCTAAAGATACAATATGTCCCAAGTATTCCAGTGTTGTTTTCCCAAAGCTGCACTTCTTTTGATTAGCCAGCAGTTGATGTTGCCTCAGCGAGCTAAGTACAGTAGTCAAATGGCCTGCATGTTCCTCGAGTGTGCGGCTGTACACGAGTATATCATCGAAGAAAACAAGTACGAATCGGCGCAGATATGGCTTGAAGACTTCATTCATGAGAGCTTGAAAGGTCAAGGGTGCATTGGTTAGCCCGAAGGGCATCACAAGGAACTCATAGTGCCCCTTGTGCGTCCGAAAGGCCGTCTTGGGCACATCCTCGGGTCAAACTCTAATCTGGTGGTACCCCGAGCGTAGGTCCAACTTGGAAAAGACATTGGCCCCACAGAGCTCATCCAACAACTCGTCTATGACAGGAATCGGGAACTTATCGGGTACGGTGGCATTGTTGAGTGCCCGATAGTCGACACAGAACCTCCAACTCCCATCTTTCTTTTTGACGAGTAACACCGGACTCGAATAGGGACTAGAACTTGGCTGAATAATCCCTGCCCGCATCATTTCTCCAACCAATTGTTCTATTTCATTTTTTTGAATTTGCGGATAACGATAAGGTCTAACATTGATGGGAGCGGTACCTGTTTTGAGAACTATTGCATGGTCCCTTGCTCGAACCGGAGGCAGCCCTTGGGATTCAGAGAAGACATCCTCAAATTGTTGTAAAACTTGCTGGATTCCTTCAGGAATCTTCTCCCGAATTTCTTTCCCTTCGACTACCACCGAGCCGAACTCTACCAGAATTCCATTCCCCTCTGCCCTGAGTACCCAGCGCATTGCCTTCAACGAAATCAATGTCTTGCCTAAGCCAGGGTCCCCTTGAAGGGTTACGAGTCGGTCCCCAACCGTGAACTTCATGGTTAAAGTGGACCAGTTAACGTGCATCCCTCCCAAAGTTTCCAACCATTGCATGCCTAAAATTACGTCTGAGCTTCCTAGATCCATAGGCAAAAAATCTTCAACCACCTCGATTGTAGGGAGTGAGAGCAACACTCCTTTGCACAGTCCCTTCCCCATTACCGACCCCCCTGCCCCTAACATCACCCCATATTCATCAGTTTTCAAGATTGGTAAACCCACCTTCCTTACTATTTGCGAGGATATGAAATTGTGCGACGCCCCACTGTCAATTAACACTACCACCGCCTGGGTTCCAATCGTCCCTCTTACCTTCATTGTTCTTGACGTTGTTAATCCTACTACAGAGTTGAGAGATATTTCTGCCACCTCCCTAACCACTTCCTCTATTTCTTCTACTGGTCGTTCCTCTAGTTCTCTTCCTTCTTCCGATTCTTCCTATTCATCCACAATCAACACCTGTAGCTCTTTTTTTTTTGCATACGTGTCCTATAGTAGTCATCACACCTATAACACAGACCCTTCTCTCTTTTGGCTATTAATTCTGATTCAGTCAATCTTTTAAAAGAGAGAGTGTTTTTGTTACCTGGAACTCTGTCCACCGGAGGAGTATTCCTGGTCCCTGCTTCAGGAGTCCGGTTCCATGTCTGGGGAGTGGGCTTTTGGGCCCAAGTAAACGTGGATGGCCCACGTGTTGTATATGCCTGATTTGGCCCCTTAGAGGGACGGAGGATCCCATTTCGTTCTTCCACTCGCTGAGCCGTTGCCATTATCCTCGTCAGTCCAATAGGCTGCATGAGACGAATCTCGGCTCGAATCTCCGGTTTGAGGCCGTTGATGAAGTGTCCTTCCAACACCGGTTTTGGAATGTCCGTCAGCGGGGCGGATAGTATCTCGAACATGCGCCCGTACTCCTTCACCGTGCCGTCCTGTCTTAGCGCCAGAAACTTCTCATACATATTCCCCTCTTGTGAGGGTCGAAATCTCTCGAGCAACTGGGTCCTCAACTCGTCCCAACTCCGGATAGGTCGCCGTCCATCCTCCCATTGAAACCAGGCCAAAGCATCGCCATCCAAACTTACCACTGCCGCTTCCAATTTTTCTGAGTCCGTCAGTTTGTGCAAGCCGAAGTACCTCTCGGCCCGATAAATCCATCCATCGGGATTACCACCATCAAACAGCGGCTTCTCCATCCGCAGTCCGCAACTGTCCCATCGCCGTTCCCCTTCCGCCACCGCCTCTCCCTGTTTACCGGCCTCACTTGACCACACCGATTTCCCAGAAGAAGATTCGGCGTTCGGCTTCCCCGTCGTTCCGGATGAGTCTTGCGAAATCTCTGCTCGCATCTTCGTCAAAAGATCTAGCATCGTCGACATGCTTCTCTCCATCGCCGGTATTTCTGTAAATCCTCCCTCACTTTCCCGATCTCTCGTTGGACTTCGTCCCTCACCGACCCAATTTGCTCCTCCACAGTTTCCAGCCGTGTCCCCGTTTTCTTTCCAGCCATTCCCAGGGAGCTGCTCTGATACCAGTTTGGTAAGCCCCGGGGAGTGTTAACAGAACAAGTAAATGAACCCACAGTAATTTCTTCCACGAGGAAATTCGAAGAGTAGAAAACAGAGGAAATTCCTGTTGTTTGGTATTGCTTGAGAAAATCAGCATAAGGGTACAGAGAATTCGAGAGCTCTGCAACTCTCCCAAAGACCACTCAAAAATTGCCTAACTGCCCTTCTCTCCACTCCCCTTTTTATTTACTTGGTCCTCAGAGACCTTGTCTCGGTGACCACACCCTTCCTAACTAACTCACGCTTTACAGCCATCAAAAATAACAAACTGATTTCCAAAAAATAACCACAATACCCCAAAATGCCCCAACAGACAAAAAATCAGTAACAGAAAATAAAATGCAACCTAGAAAGACACATCTGCCCTTATTTTCTATGGCGCCGAGTATAAGTGAATCTTATTGGGGGTTTATCACAAGGCAAGTATTATAAAAACTCATATAAAACAGGAAATAAATATCATCTTTGAAGCATAGACAAGCACTAACTGTGTCCAAGGACTACGAAAAATATGTGGCATTTTATCAAGTTAGATACGAACCCAGTAAGGATGTTTCCTTTCACACTTGCAATCGGCATGTACACATCCCCTATAGAGAAGTCTGACCAATGAAAGTGGATTCTTCCACCACCACCTCCACCAGCACCACCAGGACTACCATATCCACCAATACTAGAAAGAGTAGCGGAGTCACTAAGAGAAACTGTATGCAAAAACAAAAGTATTGTTCCTCCAGATCCACCCCCAGGACCTCCACTAAAGCCGTCTGCAACAGTATATTTCCCCTTTCTGCTAGTTCCTTCAGAACCTTCTCCATCGGCTTTTACTGAGCCTTCAATTGACAAAGTCGACAAGGGATGCTCCAGTGAACCCATTACTGCTCAGGAAATTACATGCACCAAATGGGGGAAAACAGTGATACTTAGATCGATGATAACATGGAAAACTAACGTGTTTTTATTTAATTTTAATTTTACTGCATACGAGGAAAAAATATATATATATATAACTTGTTCATAATCTCAAGAAATGAATTGAATGGCCATGCACTTTAGTGTCCTAGGGACGTGTTGGAAAGAGATGGAAATAATTTCTATGCCAATTGAACAAAAAAGCTGAAAAGAATGGTCCAAGTGACTGAAAAAATAGCTTACCTATGATACCACCACCAGCAGTAAAACTAGAGGAGCTGTCATTTCCACTTCCACTACCAAGTTCACATGGCAAATCAGCATTTCCATATGATATGCCGCCCCTAACACAACTGCCATTGTAGCAACCAGGCCCACCTCTACCTCCATGCCCACCACCACTCCCAATGCCATTGCTCAGAACTTCTCCTCTGCCAACTCCACCTGTACAGCCTGTTCAAACAGAAAATGGTCAAATTCCATCAAAAGTCAAAATGTATAACAGCATTAGAACTCTGTTCCTATCTATTTTCTTCAACACAACATATGGATCATATAAAATTCATCATATCACCATCTAAATCATGTTGCGCATTCTGCATATGCGTCTTTGTTTGTGTCATAGGGTATGGAGAAGCACCAAAATGCAATTCTAATTAGAAAATAAAGATTAACACTTTTTCCCAGGATAGAAAAAAGAAGGTATACCCATTGCGGATGCACTTATTGTTCCAGAAGACTGGACAATAATAGTTCTTGCCCTGTGAAAATGAATAACAGATCCTTTTACGAGGCCTTCAACAATGATATCCTCTACACGGCAAATCTGAGGCAAACAAAAAAACCATCAAATATAATTACGTAAACCAATCTTAGACCACATCACTTCATGACTTGATAATCACCTGAAGGGTAAAGGATAGTGATGAGTTCACATTGCAATCTTCAGGTGGATGAAGTAACTCAATTGGACAGTCTTGACTTCCACAATACAACTCCGGTGTCCTAAATATGGGGAGAGGGACAAAGTCAGTAGGTTTGAAAATTAAGCTAACTCCTTGTTATCAACTTTTTTTAATGTTTATCTTTTACCACGAACAAAATTAAACTTAAACTTACACAGAATTAGTAGTCGCATTTTCCAAGGGACCACGCAAAGCAGATCCAGGCCCAACCTTCAATCAAACACAAGAACACACATTCAACAAACAAATCTAGGATTATCTTTATGATCTAATTTCTGTGATTGTAAGTGCAATCAGACATGGTTAAAAAAAAAAAAAAAAGGTAAATTATTTTACAGCCAACTAAAGTGTCACAACCATAAGAAAAAAATACAAAAAAGATGACAAAGTTAAAATTCCAACAGATAACCCAGAAAAATCCGTAAAAAGAGTGGGGGTGGGAATCATAACAACAGAGTTGCCAAAACTAAGATACCTTTAGCAAGGCAAAAATTAGAAAGAGATAAAATAAATACACCAGCTAATGGAATTCAACACTTACATGTATACTATAAAAGAGTGATAGAACCAGGCGTTGTGCTTCAATCAAATTCCCTGGTCCAGATAAATTTAGTAGGCCTTGTCCATGAACTCCCAGATTTGCATTAGATTGAATGACAGATGATTCCTGTAATGAAAAAGACGGCATAACGTACATTAACCATGCCCAACATACTCTTGAATTCTGTTAAGTGGTAGGTAAAATACCTTCAGAACAACTAAATTGCTGGCCTCAAGTAAGGAAGTCGCAAGATTTATGTCTCCGCCCCCATCTATAACCATTTTGGAGTTCCACATCAAGAACATTTTTACAGACATACGCAATGCCCCATATACCTAAAAAAGGAAAATAGATGGCCGGCACACAGTAAACACAGTATGAAGTGTAAAGTTCATAAGCATCACAAATTAAATTTCTTTCCACTAAGGTAATAGTATTGGTGGAGACCTCAGCTCTAATCCCAACTTTAAGATACCAATTCATGTGACAGTGAGTTGTCATCTTTGCTCTGATAGATGCAAACTCCAATTATTAATTAACATGCCAGTATTTTAAACATCCATCACTAAAAAATGACAATTCACATGCCATGACAGCTGGTGATAAAAAGATAGGATTTGAGTTGGTGTTCCTAGCATTGTAATAACAAATACAAGATCAAACTACAGCAGTTTATATCATGAAGCAGATAAAGGAACAAAACAAAAAAGAAATGTACAAAGCTATTAGTTTCCCAATAGCTTAAGCTATTAGCAAATAGGCCAACAATAGTTTTATATTCTGACACCCTCCCTCACCCTCATGTGTAGGGCAAACAATGGGCAAACATGTGAGCCAATATTAATTAGAACGCCCAACAACAGTATTCAAGAAGCCGAAACATATTAAAGGCCAGCACGTGATGTCATTATTATAGGGAATTAAGAGAGAAATTACAGAGTTTGCATTCAAAATCTCCTTCTCTGATATTATGTTAGTTTACCAATCCATCTCAAAAGCCTAAGCTATTAGTAGATAGGCCGGCATTAGTTTTATATTCAAACCTTTGTTACTTATTTTATTTTAATTAGAATGTATAAAGTTGTCACTTACCTTGATTTCAGAGTCACTCATTAACAACTCTTCTGCAAACAACTCAAACTCCGAAGAAGCGTAATGTTGTAGCCCAAAGCTCAGAACTCCACGAGATAAGAGACTGATCTGTCCTTGTACCTACATAACCCATTGTACTGGGATGCTATCATTAAAATTCTTTGTATATGAACTACAAAGATGACCCACATACACATAAGAGAACCAAGCAACGACATGAAAAAAATAAATAAAATGTTATAAACAACTAAACTAAGGTATTGAATCAAGCAAACGTCTTTGGAACTATAAATTACAATTCAGATTGCACAAACCTGGACACGGCTCCAAAGCAATGGAACAGTAGCGCGGGCACTGTTTCGAACATAAATATTTGTCCAAAGAGGCTGATTGGGAAAGTCTATGAGAAGAGTGTCAGTATATGTTGACTTGTTATAATTGTCAACGATAAGACTTCTAGGAACAGCATCATATAATGTCCCAGCAGCGCCTGCATTATCTGGACAGCCGTAACTACTTCCTCCTGCAAATGTTATCATTTAGCTCAAAGCATTCAAAGTTTAATTCAAAGAAAGTCAAGTGCAGAGCTATCCTCTAAATTCCACAGCATATATATATATTATAAAACGGCTAACTAAATATAATTAAAATCAAACATAAGCGTCTATCACATAGTGCCAACTGGGGACAACCAAAAAAAAAAAAAAAGAAAGTGGAAAAGATGGTCAAGCTTTTTATTGTAAAGAAAAACTATAAATTGAACCTGATAAATCTGTTTCCAATCTAAATTCAAAATTAAAATTTGGCACTTTGCTTGAGTTATTAAAAGTAAGCTTGTTCAAAAGAGCTATTTCAAATGAAAATGAGCTAGCTGCTCATTACAGGAGGAAATCTCACCGTGAGCATATATTCCGGGCTCATCATGCCTGCTGAATACATCAACAGAGACTCTTCCCCCACCACCACCACCATGACCATTACCTCCACAAGCACTTATTCGACCACTACCAGTCCTGCACTTCATGATAAAACATTTGGATTAAAGGATCTTGTTGAAGTAACAAAAAAGTAACATCGAAACAAAAAAATTTGGTAAATAAACAGCTTTTAAACACTTATTTAAATAAATGGCCGAAATTTTTATTATTTAGGAAAATGACACAGTCAATCAGCGACAAATCAATAGTGAAAAATACATATTAACATTGATCAATCACTAATTAACCATGTCAATCAGTCAATCACTGATTGATAATTTAAAAAAAAAAAAAAAAAAGGCTATTTTTTCAATTTTACAAAACTTTGGCATTTATTAAAAAACTTCTTTTAAAAAGGCAATTTACCCACAGATCCCATACAGAATTGGGAAACCCAAGGCAATTTCACCAAAGAAAAAAAAAAATTATGACTGAGCAGACACCACAGACAGGTAGGAAAAAACAGATAAATTACAAATTATATCTGAATGGTATCAAGTTTCCAAATAGCTAAAAGACTCGCAGAACATCCACAGAGAGAGAGAGAGAGAAGAAGGCCGGGGGGGGGGGGTTGTTGGGGTTGGTTCTCATTTGCTTTATAAATGCCCATAATACGTTAGAGACCTTCCTTTTGGATCATATTTGTACTTCACACTTTTTCTTGCCAAAATGGGTGTGAAAGAGTATAGCACCAAGTCTAAGATTATGTTAAGCCACCAGAAAAGAGAAGTAAAGAATAAAACAGGAAGAAGCCTAAGAGATTGAAAATGGGCTACATTAATCACCTTCACATAAACTTTTATATAGACGATGCAATAAAACAAAAGAAAAACCCATCACATTTCTGGAAAAAAAATTTTCATTTAAGAATTTCATTTCGACTACAAAACTCTATGGATTCGAAAAATGATGATGCCTTAATACCAAGCAACCGGAGCTAGGTTTTACGTCAATGTTGTATGTTTATTCATAGGATTGATAACCATAACCCTAAAATCCCTGAGAGGAACTAATGTATAAGTATGAGAACAAGAAATATGCAGTTTGCAATTCTGGTCTTCACCGGGAAGAGCAAAAGACAAGGCATGAGGGGACAGATGGTAAGCACTTAGATATTAAAAAAATAAAACCAGGTAAGGAGGGTACTTAAATAATGGAAGGGGGGGAAGGGGCAGGGGGTTGGGGGTGGTGGTGGGGGGTGGGGCAGAGAAGAGAGACCCCACACACTACAGGGTCCTGATAACGGACAATGTGGATGTGGAAAATAATGAAAAACTAAGTATGAAGGAACTCACTTGTCCCTGGTAAAACTCGTCTCCTGCTCCTTTCATTATGCACTATAATTCCCCATCAACAAAGTTACAACAACAACAAAGCTTCATATGCTGCCATTCATTTTCCTCTTCAAGACAGTTCCGGTTGCAAAACTACACGAAGTGTAATGTCCATTCTTTTGCATCAATTGGATTCTAATATCTTAATTTCTAACAGGAAAAGTTGAATAAGATGCTCATTTCAATGACCTTAGAACTATTTTTAAGTACCCAAAAGACAAGGAAAGAAAGACTAAAAAACTGAAAATTCTAGGATTAATTGTCAAATGTACAAATTAATGATCAGACGTAATTCTACTTCTATTTACTGGAATACATCACGTAAGGGAAACATTCCTGAAGCTACTACCTTCTCCACGTAACAGATAAAGGCTACCAGCCCTTTGGAATTCTTGTCTTATGTTTTGGATATGCACGTATAGTTCGGCAGTTGGAATTAATCAAGTACAAGGAATTTCAGAAATACAAATACAGAGGCACAGTTACATGCTCTGCGTAAAATGCATCTGCAAAGCAATAACAGAAAACTAAAACACAAGTGATACATCTTATGCATAGCACACGACCATGTAATTCAAATTAAAAAAAAATTCCGTATCATATTCAAAACGTTTGTTCTCTGATAAATTTGTTTTCGGAACCAACTCCAAAATATCATCGTTTACATAAATTTTGTTAAGGAACGAGAAAATGAAATAGAGTTGTTTTCCCATTTCCGTCTCCATTTCCATTTCCGTTTCATTTTCTAGCATATACACTGACAAATATTTTCAGAAACACACCCTTACACAACTTTACTTTTTCCTATACTCAGACCAATCTCTCTAGAACCAAAATATTCAAATTTCTCTTTCATAATCAAAACAAAATAGTACCCACATAACTGTCAAAATGTTTGGAAGTCATGCTTGATGATCAAACAAATTTCCAATTAGCCAACATTCCACCATAGTTATGTGCCAAAAAAAGGAAACACCAAGAGAAAGAGAATAAGCCAAATAAGCAAGTTCAGCTCAGGGCCGAGAATTTAACAATTTCAAATTCTTTCCTTTCCCAATTTCATTCATCAATATGAATCCAAACCTATAATATCTCCACTAAGAAACCAAAACAAACCTTTCTAAATTTCTCAGCAACTAAATGGAACAAAAAGAGCAGGGAAAACAGTCGAGTGATTACATTTTGAAAGCCTTGATGTAGATGCTGCCACCAGAGCCACCTCCACCCGTGGTCCCACCTTCACCCCCATCAGCCAAAACACCAGCATCCACTACAAGGTACTCCGCAACCACCAGCTTCACCACCCCGCCGCCGTATCCGCCATAATCCACCACATCGCTCATCGACCCACCGCGACTCCCAAAGCTACACGGCTTCTGCACAGACGACCACGCCCACGAGTAAGCGTCGCCGCCCCACACGTCCTCCGGCAGCTTCGTCTTGTTCCCAAGGCAGCACGCGCCCCGGCCGCCGTGCCCGCCACCCGCACCGTCAATCCCCTGCGGCGTCCCGCTAGTCTGCGGCGGTGGATCTCCCGCCATCGCCGTCGTGTTCACCACCGAGCCGTTCAAAAAGCTAGCATTGCCCGCCGCGAGCTCGAATGCCCCGGCCACAATCGACGACGAGTTCCCTAAGCTAAAATTACCCGAAATGTTAACCGTCACGAAACATCCAGGAACAGCGCAATGGAACCTCACCCCGGGCAGGATATAAAAATTGCCCTTCCCTTGTATGTACACATCACCGGTGAGGTTCAAATCGTTCACTATCTGACACGTTGAGTCCAGCGAGCCGACGCCGTCGAGGTCGTCAACGCAGGAGACCGACGGCCCGTGCGGCGGCGGCGGCGGCGGTGCCGGCGGCGAGTAATCCTGGTGAAAGAGGCTCCAATCCAAATCGGTTATGGAAAAATCCTCGGACGAGGCGGCGGCGACGCCGAGAAAGCTCGCCGCGAGAGCTGCGAAGAAGGCAACAATGGCGTAACGGAGAGGGGAAGGAGAGCAGCGAAGCCGAGGAGCCATTCACTGGCAGAGTCAGTCATTTAGATTGGGAGATTTGGTTCTGGAGTTAATCGGAATCGGAAACCCTAGCGGACCAGACGAAGAAACCACTGTCGGAGAACAAAACTCCATAGAAATTTCACAGCGATTCAGAGAAATCCTCCATTGATTTTGCGCATTTCCAGGTCTCTCTTCTGAAAACCCTAGAAAATTTTTTGCTCTATCGACAGAGAATTAATAATAAATAAATAAAAAGAAAGAGAACAAGAAGAAGAGGAAGAAGAGAGAAGAAAACCAGTGGGGCAGACAGAACCTTTATTAACTTTTTGGGGAAGGTAAATGAAGGTTAACGAAGTTTATCACCTACGGTGGGGTTTACATGAGCTCGGTTTTATGGCGATAGATCGTCGGTTTCGTTCACGGTTCTCATCAATTTAACAGCTCATTCTGAGTCGAAATGTGGGACCCATTTGTGAGTCGGTTTGAGTACACGTGGGGGTGAGCGTTCCTGATTTCTAACGCGGTGACTCTGATAAAATTAAAAAAATAAAATTAGTGAAGTAAGCTCAGACATGATAATATTTCTTGTCTGATAAAGGAAAAAAAAATAGAAAAAACGAGACAAAGATAACGAAAACGACCAAACGACATTGTGTTAAGCATGCGGACGATAACCGACCTTTTGTTTCATCTAAGAAAACGACGAACCGAAATCCTATCTTCAAATAATTTTTAGTTTATCTTTGTGATATATTATAATATGATTTGTTATACATAATTTGGATACTAAAATTAGATAAAAATTTTCAATTCAAAAACCACACCAAACGAGACGCCGAGTTTTTTTTTTCTATTAAAATAATAATAAATTTGGTGTGGTTTATTAGAATCATCATGTATATGTTTTTTTTATATTACATTTAAATGTAATGTAATTTTCCTTCAAATATAAAATATTTTATTTAAATATCAATCACATTATATTTTAAATTCAACACAATTATTATTTGTTATTTCACTTTTTCTATTACTTTTATTAATTATATCATATATTCTCTCTCCTTTTTTTCTCTCTACTTTTACCCATCATATCACATATTTATTATTAAAATATAATTTAAATACTTTTCACATAAATATATATTACATTCAAATGCAATGCTAATACTTTTCCTCCAAATACAAATTACATTTAATGAATTATATTCAAACACAATGCAAATACAATGTGTTTACCAAACGAGACCTAAATTTTCCGTAACAACAATTAATTTTGGTACATGTTGATCTTATATGTTTAAATTCATAATTTTAATAATAAATTTTAATTTTTATAAGAGAAAATATTATAAAAAATTTTAATAAATGAGTTTAAAGCAGGTGTCAAACGGAAATTTAATTCCAATAACAAAATGAAAATTTTTTTTAAACTTAATTGCACGAGGAGAATTGTATTATTATTATAAATCATAATATGTGTGGAAGGAATGCCATTTTTTAATAATGTTTTTAAATTTATCCCTTTTTTGACAGAATTGTATTATTCAACCTTTATTTAGATTATAGATTCAAATTAGGTTCAAACTCGTAATTCTAACAGTAAAATTTAGATTTTTATAAGCAAACTGTTAAAAAAAAAAATCTTAAAAATGAATTTGAAACAAAGCTTAAACGGACAAAATATAAAAAGAAAATGTTTAAATTTAATTGCACAAGGTGGTAATCCCACAAACGTTTTCTGATTAATAAAAATGAGAATTAAAACGGTTACTAAGTTGATAATTGAGAAAATATTGTTCTTAGATTAAGAACTAAAGAGACAATCATAATATGAATTCTCTCCACCGTAGTCTTATTCATCATACTCTTTAAATAAATAAATACATATATATCCACTCTAATGATGAATAAGTAAACTATAGTTTAGTTTGTGAATAAGGTTGTCTTCTGGTATTCTAATTCTTATTACAAACGAGTAAACATGCCACTTGTAGCTCATGGCGGTCCTTCTCCTATTTGTAGCTCAATCATGCTCATTTTTAAGATGTTGTACCCTCAAAAGTGTTTCATATATATATATATATTTATATAAATAAATAAAAAAAGTTCTCCTTTATTTTATTTTTTCTTTTTAACACTCTCCCCTACATCTACTTCTTCGTGAAGAAAAGTTAAACAAGAGGTAATGTCTTTTTTCCTAAAGTTTTTGTATAGCACCTGTTTAATAGGTTTTTTTTTTTTTTAAAGTAAAGACGTATCATTGTTTTGTAAAAGTAAAGACATATAATTGATAAATAGTTATTAAAGGATTAAAAGTATAGATCATAATCAAAACCCACAATATAAACAGGTACAAAACTACAATCGAATAAATATTATCGAAAACTGGCAAATGACTAGAAAAATAGATGAAACTAAAGTCCATAACCAACGCCACAACGAACCAAGACAAGACCGCAACAAGCCACGACAAACCAACGGGATAAAATGCAAGGACTAAACTCACTCAAAAAATGTCAAAGCATCTCTTATCCCAATAACAAAGCAACTTTTTGTTAGGTATGCTGTGAACGGAAAAGATATTTTAGTGTAATTCATTTATTTTTGAATTGATTAATCAAATATTTTAGAGGTTATTCATTATATTACTAAAACGTCGTCAACATATTTATATGTTAAAGTAAATGTAAGCAAATATGACTCATTGACTACTTGTGTTAAATTGCTAGAATGTTACATACAATAATCTTTTGTATGCGAGAAGACAACATTCCAGAATAAGCGGTCTAAATCTATGGTTCCGCAGTCTATGATGTTAAAGTGAGCATCTAACTCATATTAAGAATATTATGTTGTCTAAAACCAATTGGGGGACAATTTGTCTTGATTATCCGGAGTTTTGACTCCCGAGTAGAGACATAGATATATTGCTTAGTGATAACATATTGAACTGGGACTAAAGCATGATTAATTTGCGTAATCCACTACGAGTGGATCAATCTGCTTTTGACATTCATTGTACAATAATCTTAATCCTGAGTGAGTGAACAGTTCCGTATATGTGGTTAGTGTACTTTGATGTTCTAAAGGCTAGGGCATCTCAGAGATAGTAAGCTAATAGTCCATTTTGTTGGGTACACAGTACACATATTATAGAGGAATTGCTTACAGATAAGGATCATAGCTTTTATGTAGAGTTAAAGTTATCCTTTTAATAGATAAGACCTTGGATCGTTTAGTTTGTAGACGACTTATTATTCATAAATGGTAGATAATCATTCTTTTATCGGATGCATAATGGATCTTTAAGATAGTGTGATCAAAAAATTAAACGAACTTTGACCTAAATTGATCATGGATATCATAAGAGGGTTTTGCATTAATGACAAGGTCAATAGATGACATCTTTTCTAAGACTTGCATAATTTGCAATATGATTGAGTTCGGTTTCAAGTCTATAATGGAATAATCCTGAAATTAGTAATCATGTATTGAGTTGTTAATAATGATTATATGATTGAGAATTCGGTTTCAGATCTATAGTAGAATGATCCTGAAATTAGTAATCATGTATTGAGTTGTTTGGTATTGAATAATGATTATATGGATTCACAAGAGTCCGATTATATATATCCAATCAATCCTTCTGCTAGCTCTTATAATTCCTTAAAAATGATAGTTGATCGGGACATTCTTTTATGACTTGTTGTCTTACATTTAGTTATGAGAAAAATTCGGATCACCCTCCTCAAAGGTGTAGACTCTCACAACTAATGCTTTGGGTTTAGGGATAGCTGACAACGTTTCATGTATCTCCTACAGTTTCAAACAATTCTCCAACACCCCTCTTTCACAATCCAACACTTATAGTTTCAATAGGTTTTTGCGTCGAATGTGCATAGATCTAAAGGAAGAAAACATCGAAAAGCAAATAAAATACACCATAATTAATACAAAACTAAAATCACTATCATACCATACATACGAGGTGAAAGACCACAAAAGGCAAAACAAAATAGTTTTGGGTGGGAAAATCCCCTCTTATATCACACACACACACTAATAGAAAACAAAATCAACCAAAGAAAATCTAGACAAATCACCAACATTTGGCCCATCAGATCAAGGATCTTTTATGCTGAAAGGATATGATAGATTTTTAATGACTTATAAGTAACTTGGATGGTGACAGCTATGCTGTAACACTGGTGGCTTCCTGTACAATAAACAATTACAATCAGCAAAACCCCCTTGGGAAACGACCTGATGGACCTAAGCTAGACGCTGGTAGTTAGCTCCCTTTAAGGTCATGGTAGACCCTAACTGCAGGTGTCACCTGTTGGCCTTCTTAATGAGCACACAACCAATAACTTTCAGCATCACGACCATACTTCATGTAGATTAGACATTGATGACTCTCTAAATGGAAAATGAAAGCCAGCAACTGGTTGACACACTAGTTACAAACCTTAACAGAATTTCTCTCATGTTGTGTAACACCCCCTATCTAAGTAGGAGGATGTCACTAGTTAAACTCTTATTATAAAAAAAAAATTTCATAAACAATTTGCTATTGATGAAAATGCGGAATAATTTTTTTTAATTAATACTTCCTAAACAAATAATCACTGTCTCAAATAATAATTGATAACCAAATAAATTATGTTTTGCAAAACAAATAAACCAAACCAAAATACGAAATATTGAAAGTAAATATCTCAAAACAACTTAATCAAAACTTAAGTATTTAAAACTGAAATAGCTCTCCCAAGATTTTTCAACAACTTGTGTCTACTAACACGTTCATATTCGCACTAAGCCTCCTTTATCTATGCTATAACTATTCATTTATTCTTATCTACAACATACGAATTAAACTAATAATCAAATGCTTAGTAAATATATTGTCTATTTCACAAAACATTTTAAAACTTACAGGTATATTAATACTGATCTTATAGAACAAGTCTACCATGAAATAAATATAGCAAAAGCTAACTATAAATATAACCAATTATGCTTGATTTTCTTTATTCTCAACTAGTATCTTTTTTCATAAAAGGGCCTTTAGACAATGTATTAAGTTGATGCGTGCAACTTTGCTAGAAGTGAAAGAGCGACCTTTAATATAACACCGCGCCCTGCGTAGGGTTAAACAGTACTATTACAGTCAATTACTGTTGTCAACTATGATAGACTATAACCACTTGGGACGTTGGCAACTTCTTTTTAACTTATTCTGATACTATATGTAACGGCTGGTATCTTATTTTTAACTTACTTCCTTTAATATACTTACTTTAACTTCCCATCTAATCGTGAAAATAGGGGATAATTTTTTTTTCTTTTCTTTTTTTTTTTAAACTTTACTTGGAAATTATATCATCATAAACCATTTACTATAGTAACATTTTACTTTCTCATAACTTGATATACATCATAAAACATCATTTTAATACTCTTTTAACAGCTCAGCGGAAGACTCATAGCAGTACCATAACTCTCGCCTAGTCCCTTGGTACATGCAGTTCTCGTTCGTCATCCATCACTTATCTTATCTTCATACAGGGGCTTACCTGTAACATAAATAAACTTGTGAGCAATAGGCTCAATAAATTGAAACATACATACATGACATATACTGATTCACACTATATAGTACTGGGTAATTCTGATACTGACTGTAGCCTTGGAATATTTCATAATGCATATCGTACATTACTTAGCAATCATACTTATCGTACATAATCTGGTCAACATACTTATACATATCTGAACATACTTTACTTTATAATCCCACTTCCAAACTTAGCATTGTAAATATACTTAATGTATTTCATGCATACTTAACATCATGGACATGCTTTTGTACTTATCGTGCTTTAATCTCCTGAACATGCTTTCACTTCTGAACCTCATGAACTTACTGTAATATTGTGAACATACTTAACATACTTGGTATTATAAACATGCTTTTATACCTAGCATACTTGAAATATTGTAGTCATACTAATATATACTTAAAATATCCTTAACCTTATAACATACTTTCATACTTAAATAACATTGTATACTCATAACATTCATTACTTAAGCATCTGTATTTAAACATAATACATACATAGAGTATACTTAACATAATATGATTAACTTATGCATATAAACTTATGCGTAATAATTGATATGCGTAATAGTTACGACATATCTTATGCATAACATGAATATTAATCACGTTATACTTGCTATTTACCCTGAATAATACTATTTACTATGAACAGTAATTGTATAACATTATACTTGTTTAACGCTCGTACTTAAGTGTATTTATCATTATTCATATCATACTGGACAAAACGTATCTGGTATCAATTATGACATCAGAACATTAATACCACATATATCATACACTACTTTAAATTTCATACTGAATGTATATAACATTAAAATATACTGGTACATACTTTTTATCATAACTGTACTTGACATTTCTCATCTCGTGAGTACACTTTCGCACTTAACATGCTTGACTTAAAACTTAAACTTTTAATTAACTCTTGATTTCAAACTTACTTGTAAGCTTTAAACATACTTGATTATACTTTTCTGAACTTTACTTTTTTTAAACTTGCTTTTCTTAATTTACTTTTAAACTTGCTCTAGTACCAATGTAGGTACCTTAACTTTGGCTCTGATGCTACATCTTGTAGGCGACCCTACTCACTCGAGTCCTCCACTTAAAACTTTAACTCTTCTTAACTTTGCTCTTCTTTATCTTACTCTAGAAAAAACTTACTTTAACTTACTTACTTCTTATATCTTTAAACTTACTAGTTTTAACTTTGTCATTTTAACTTACTTGATATCTTGAATGCACTTGCATTCCTGACAAACTTTAAACATACTTAATATCTTAAACATACTTTCGTGCTATCCTTTATCCTTTATATAACATTAGACTTCCAAACCCGGGACATACCACTATCGGTTTGGGGAGTCCTATAATAACTGAACAGAATTTCATGCTTATCATTGTAAGCATATCATAATTTAAACATAGCATATTTAACATATGCTTAAATCGTAAATATAACATACTTGACCCACTTGCTGTTGTGAAAACACTTTTACATTTAACATCATGGATATACTTATCATACTGAAATACATTAAACTTTGTAAATATATTTAAGCATCGCAAATACACTTACATATGCTTAATCATCTATAACATCAAACATAACATGAATCACTAACATGATAAATAACAAGCATTGCTTTTATACTACTATTCACTGTGAATATTAACTCTGACCATGAGTAATACTGTCGACTATGAATAGTACTATCAACTGCAAACAGTAACTTTGACTGCATCAGTATTGACTGCATCAGTATTCGTAATGTTAGTATGTCTTATGCTCAATTATGGCAATTCTGAAATCTTATGTCTTTATCTGTTATTGAATTCATAAGTATGTATCTGTTATTGAGTTCTTGAGTATTTATTTGTTACTGAGTTCTTGAGTATTTATCTGTTACTGAATTCTTGAGTATTTATCTGTTACTGAATTCTGCTGTTGGGCCCCTGAATTGGTCGTACCGTAATGCGCGTTATACTGAGAGGGACTCTGGGGAGCGACCCACTGGCCAATTCTCTACAGCCTGAAAATATTGGACATCCAAACCTAGGACTCGTCACATGCAGTTTGGAGTCCTACTGTAACTGTAACTGAAATATGAGAAACCTCTACCTGTGTGGGAGGCCAGTACACCAATACTGATTTAATTACTAAATTTCTGGTGGTTCCTGACCGGTGGCAATTATGTTGTCTCCTGGGTTTGGAACTCTCTGTAAATTATTCTATAATTTATTCTGTAGTTTTATCTCTTATGTTAGCGTGCATACAGCGCCTGACTGCTAAGTTTCTGTCATCTATATCACATAAACATACTGAGTAAATTCATGCTGCAAACAAATAAATATCTGAACTTACAAAATATAACACATAAACATGAACATGTCAAGTCAGTTTTCATTTGACTTAGACATAATACATGGTTCATAACATGATTTCTGTAACATTCAAATCATAATATCTTGGCACTAGAACTGCACATAAAACACATAAACATGTCAAATACTTTCATATTACAAGCAATTAAATATTCGAACTTACTACATATAACACTTTAACATAGAAGTCAATTTCTGTTTGACGTAGGCTTAACACATAAGCATTAAACGTTTAAAACTTCAGTCTTATTATCTTACTGATTCTTATTTTTCCTTACTGTCTTTCGTATGGCTCCGACCAGGAGCATTATCATGGCCTCCATGGTCTGGAATTTTTCTCATATCTTTATTTCACTGTGTATATTTTATTAAATACACCTTTGTGCATATAACACCTCACATATATAACTTCCATATAACATGTAAACATAGACATAACATGTCATTTTATGTTATAATCGACTAAATGCTTGAACTTGCAACATATAACACATATAAGTTCATACATGTTGCAGACATAAAAATATTTAAAACTTACCATATATAACACTTAGACATAATAGTCTACTCATGTTGCAATCAATAAATGTTTGAACTTACAGATACTTCTGCTCGTATCTCTTTTCTAGCCTTCTTGGTCCGCAGACGTCCCTTCATTGCGTCTGTATCAGATTCCTATAACCGAAATAATCACGGTTATTTTCATTATTTAAATCATACATAAAGCTCAATAAAACGTAAGAATTCTACGTTTCACTTCCCAATCATGAATTAGGGGTCTAATATCCCATTTATAATTTTTCCGTCAACTTCTGTCAAAATTTACGATGAATAGTAATTTGACTAATGATCATACATTCACTTAAATACTTTCTTTCTTTTAAACATTGAACTTGACTTTAAAATCTTAATTGAACCCATCTGTCACTTTTTTACTAACGTTTGGAAAAATGACCTTTATGGCCTGAACTTTTGGTAAAATTTTCATTTTGCCCCTAACATGATTTTTCTCACTTTTCTTTAACTTAAAACTCGATTTTTGCTTTAAAAATTCTATTTAAGATATTTTAAGGCTCTAACGGTCCTTTCCGAGCATTTTGGAACTTTTGGTCAAACTGACCGTGAATAGTAACTTTGACCGTAAATAATACTATTCACTATGAATAGTCTATTTATGTGAATAGTATCTTTACCCTGATCATGAATCTGGTCATTTTATTACTTAAACTGAATATTCTAAGCCCAAAAATCATAAAACAATAAACTTAAAGGCTTAACGCCCCTTTTTGGACTCTTTTGAAATTTTTGATCAAAATGATCATTTTACCCCTGACGGCCTTTGAGTCATAAAATCTTTACTTTAATATTTTAATGGGATTTTCTAAACCCAAAAGTCATAAATTCATCTTTCTTAGGCCTTAATAAATTTTTACAGCATTAATTACTGTAATTTCTACAATTATTTCACACCCAACCCTCAGGTGGTACTATTCTGATTATTGGCTGTTAATCCTCTTTTTTGGGCCTAGGTTACCGAAGGGGCTTGGGTTTCCATCCCAACCACATTTTTACCCCTCGTTTCCTAAAATATCCCTTCATGCCTTTTTTGAAATTTCGGCAACATTTCCGCTTAATTTTTGGGTTCCCGGCGTTTAGAGAACGCCTCAAAACCATCTAACATATATCTATTCTACCACGTACTATACCAGAGGCCTATATTTTTACATAAAACTCAACTTTTTACGTAAAAATTTCACATTTCCCATACATTTTCTTTTTCTGACATTTCTTTTATTTTACTTGCTTTTTTTTTTCACAATTTGAATACAAATTACATATAAATCATTCCAATGCAGAAATAAGGAATGAAGGGAAATAAAATCACTATCGAAATCGTCCCGTCGGCGATCGAACGAATCGCTCAGTCTCGACTGCGTAAACTTTTTATCTCTATTCTTCACGTTTGAAATCCCGGTTGGCAATGCTGATGCCGCGGATGTGTCCGGAACGTCGAAAATAGGCCAACGGACCATTCTTCATTTTTCTGCCCCCGGGTCGCCATTGACCGACGTTGACCGCATTGACCAGCGTTGACTCTGGCGTTGACCAGTGGCGAACGGCGGCGGCGCGAACAACGAAGGTGTCCACCTTGAAGATCTTGACGAGAGGAGGCCATTAGTGGTGTCAATTTCACCATTGGAGGCTCCGATCGTCGACAATCGGCCTCGAAAACTCGACCCATGGCGGCGACGTTGAATCTCCACCGTGCCGGGGTTGTTGTCCACAATTACCTTGGGGTTTTTGTTCCCCATCGTCTTCTGAGTATTTTGACACCCACAGTGTCCCTCGACTCGGCAGGAAACGGCTAGTTCCACGGCGGCTTTACGGTGGTGACGTCGCGGCTTCGGGCGACGCGATCCGACGGCTGTTGAGCTGAAATAACACCTGGGTTTTGTTCTACTCTTCACCACGAGTCTTTTGGGACCAGAATTACCTTGATCGGACGTCGAACGGCGGAGAAATCAGTGTTTGAAAATTCCGGTCACCGTAGCTTTGGGGGGCGTGCGAGCTACTCCGGCATCCAATCCGTCGACTTGACCCAACGTTAGACTCAGCTCGGCGAGAGCTTTCCGATGACACCGGCATTGTCGAAAACGGAGGCTGGAATCGGGAGTTGGTTACTGTTCATCGATGGGGGGTCGAGAGAGGAGAGAGGATTTCTCTGGGCTGTTTTTGTAATTTTTCAAAATTAGTCAATTTTCGTCCTTTATATACTTTTTCGCCCAAAATTTCAACATAGGCTATCCTGATTAATTTAGATGTATTGAATCCAAATACATCAGTTTTATTTTCATTTGAGATCATCTTGACCAGTTTTTGGTACTGCGAATTCCCGGTCAAAAATTACCTTTGTGCTCAATTATCAAATTTGAGCATGCTGATAAGCTATCTTGACTAATTTGGGTGTGTTGAGCCCAAATTTATCAGTTTTAACTTCATTCAAGTTCATCTAGACCAGTTTTCTGATACTACCTGTTTCTCGGTCAAAATTCACATTTTGTGCTCAATTAACTAATTTGAGCATACTGATTCTAAATATATAAGTTTTATTTTAAAAAAAGGTCATCTTGACCAATTTCTTGATACTGTGTGTTACGCATACACATATACTCATAAAATCACTACAACTTACGTTTTAAACAGAAAATTCATTATGTACATTTTATGTACTTATTTTTTGAGAATAATGAAATTTCCCGGTTATCACATTTAAATCTAACAAAGTAAGTTGTGGGAGGATTAATCCTAAAAAGTTAAGGGAGGAATAATTCCTAACACATGCCATCTAATTACTATCTTGTAATTAAATTTGTTATGTGTATGCGACAAAAAGGTTCTTCTAATAAAATTGAAATTAAAGCTGAATTAAGAGATATACAATCTCAAAATAAAAACTAATTAAACCCATGTACATATTAGAATAACTAAGCTAGTATAACTGAAATATGCAACTCATATATATCTATCAGGCTCCGTTTAGTGAACACATTGCATTTGCATTGAATTTGAATGTAATGCATTGAATGTAATTTGTATTCGGAGGAAAAGTATTAACATTGCATTTGAATGTAATATGTGTTTTGGTGAAAAATATTTGAATTATATTTTAATAATAAATATGTGATATGATGGGTAAAAGTGGAGAGAAAAAGAGAGAGAGAATATATGATGTAATTAATAAAAGTAATAGAAAAAGTGAAATAATGAATAATAATTGTATTGAATTTAAAATATGATGTGATTGGTATTTGAATGAAATACTTTTGTATTTGGAGAAAAATTGCATTGCATTTAAATATAATGCAAAACAAATGCGTGTACCAAACACACTATCAATCTAAACTGAAAAGCTAATCATACAAATATGATATCTAATAACTAGTATCATAGCACACGTATTATAACTATTATTTTACTTAAAATATAAAAAGCTAATCACATAACATACTACGAAAATCTCATCTATATTAAATACATCTCAAAACCCATTTAATTTTGAACATACATGATGTAAGTGAGAGATGTACTTACCTAATCAATTTAAGTCAAAATCTACTAAAATCCGTTTGATATTTCAGTGAACTGGTGCTTCAGAATCTCGATATATTCACCTGTTGAGGTGATTTCTTGCCGATAAACCATTAACACTCACAATCAAGTTTTCTACGATTAGAATAGTTTAACTCACACAAATTTCACCTTATAAACTCATCCCATAGTCAAACCATCTAGTTCACGTGCTAAAATTATCAAAAACACCAACCACTAGGCCAATTATCAATTCCAAAACTAATTCGATGAAAATCCCTAATTTTTATTATGAAATCCTAAATTAAATTTAATTCAATAAAGAGTAAAGATGAATAACACTTACCCAACAATCTCCTTAGTCTTTAATAGGCAGCATTCCCAAAAACCTCTTTTAATTTGGCTATGGAGTGGCTTAGAAGTGAAAAGAATAGAGAAATTCAAGTAAAACTAAAGGAAAATGGTGTTTCTGCAAAAGGCAAAGAACAAAGGTGGCTAGGGTTATTTAATCTAAGGATTTAGGATGATTCTATGCTCAAAATAGGGTAATTGGGCTTAAAAACCCAAAACCTTAAAAATTTTTTTTTTTTTATTCTCAGACTGACACTAGGCTCTTATGTAGTTGTGCCATGCCCTCGGCCTTTTTGGCCCAGGAGCAGGCTCCCTGGCACACGCTTGTGCACCTAGCATGCGTGATCGTGCCAGGCCTTTGGCCAATTGGTTGAGGGATTACCCCGAGGGTGCATGCATGCATTCCTAAGTGGCTCACCCACGCATCACCGTAGCCGTGGCTTTGTGATTTAGGTTTTAAGGGACCTTAATTCGCATGCTGTTGTGATTTTGGGTCCCTGAAATTCTAAATTAAGTTCCAAAGTACATTTGTAATTATTTCTAAGTTCTCATAAATAAATATTAGATTCAAATTATCCAAACGTACATTGAATCCTACTAATAACTATTAAAATCATGAACTCAACTTTTGGCATGAATTATTCTCAGTATATCTCATTTCCTCAATAAACATCATAAAATCACATAAAATAAATAGTAACTCGTGTGACATCTCATCCCATAAATTAAAATATAAGCTCAGACTAACCCAAACTTAAACTAAAAAATTACAGGCATTACACGTTCTCTCTTTCTTTTTCTCTCTCTAAAAACTTGATTTTTCGTTAACTAGATATTGTATTTTACTTGTTCAATAGTCGCAACAATCTTTTGCTACTAAAGACTGTAGATGAATTAGTTTATGCATGTAAGACATTAATCAAGCTAGCATCTCATTTTGTTAAGGTATTATCCAAATCTAATCTAACTTAGCAAAATAAATAAATACAATAGATATTAACTTCCAATGAATTTATATATCTTTTTTATTCTTACAATATTTCAGATAATCATGTATAATTTTTTAGATCATATTTACTTCCACAAATTAAATATGTACAACATTAATGACTCGTGGATGAAAGAGGAAAGCAAACCTCAATTAAGGGTGATGCAAAGGCTTTAGCAAGTGCATTAAGAGTTAAATTCATTAAAAAAAAAAAAAAAGTGCCTTAAGAGTTAAGAGTAGGCCAACGCGATCTTTTCTTTCCAAGGGAAGAAATATTTGAATTGAATTTTAAAAACAATTGATGAAATTATAATTGGATTTCAAGCCAAATTCCACCCAATACTAACCTTTTGTACTAAAGAGAAGATGGAAAAATAAGATTTCATGTAGAGATGAGTTTTGGCTATAAGAACAAAAGTATTGCATGGATTAATTTTTGATATCGCACTAAAAAAGCAAGAGTATTTTATAGATAAAATTTTTGAAAGTTTTATATCACACTTACATCATATTATTTCAGTTATTATAATAATTTTGACAATTTTTTTTTGAAATTTTTATAAATTATTGTTCTGATTACTAACAATTATATATACTTAAAGAAAGGAAAAAAAAAAAAAAAACTTTTCTACCCTTTTATAGTAGGCCATATTATTTTTATTTATTTATTTTCGTAGGCCATGTTCTAAGAAATGCAATCTCTCTTATTTCTTTAAGTTCAATCTATAAACTGACTATCTCGATTGTATTGTTGTTAACAAATACAATTATTTTTATTTCGTATCTTCTCAATCATCCTTTTTATTCCTAAAAAAATAATTCTTACTTTATTATAATAGATGAAAAATATCAAAAGAATAAATTATTTGGGCTTGAATTTTTTGATATTAAAGTCAACGAGTGTTTTCATTTTTCACTTAGAAAAATTTACAAAGAATTTTACTTTTATTTTATAATTAATTATGAATTATTTTAATAAGTGAATTAATCATTAATTTTTTAATGATTTAATTTATTACTGAAAGTTGTAAGTATTTAAGGTGGATATTCAGAGATTAAATCATAAAAAATATATATCTAATAACAAAAGTAATAATATTAAACTATCGTTATTATTATAAATAAGGGAAAACTATTTATTTATTTATTTTTTTAAGGTGAAGAAAGGCAATCTCTCGAGGGTTCATGAAAGAACCACAAAAGTGGTCTTAAAAAATGAAAAAAAAAAAAAAAAACTCTTGGAGGATATTTAAAGATTCAATGCATATGTAGTGATGTGTTTCATGCAAATTGAAGAGACTCGTGTCTTAAATTTGCCAAGAAAAAACCCACAAGTGGCGACTTCATAACCCTTAAACCTTATACGTGGTCATTCAGTTGTCACCACTTTGAAGAAGGGCTGAAAATTCAATCAACATTTAATGCACATCAATTGCTGATATACCCCATTTGACAAAAATTCTAAGACCATATGAATATTGAATGTCAAGACCAAAGACAAGCGAATGCAAGAGTAAAATCCCACTTTAGAACATAACAAAACTATATTGATTGAGGTAAAAGAAAAAAAGAGTAATTTGTTTATATATGGATAGATTTCAACATATATGTGCAAGAGTAGTATTGGAAATAAAAAAAATAAAACATAAAAGCTAAATAGACGTAGTCCATTGGTGAGACATCACTTTGTCGTAATACTAGATGAGTTGTTGTGACAATAGGAAGATCTTTTCTTTTTCTTCTATCAATATGTGCTTGGGATTCAATATTTCGTAACTTTATTTTAGGATTTTTATTTGACTGATAAACTATAAAGTGTTAGGTGGGCAATGACATGAGATATGGATGAAAATCGAACCTTTGATTTAAATGAAATTAGATTAAGACCATTCCATTTTATTGGTAAGCCTTGTGATTTCAAGAATGTTGAAAGACATGGAAAGTAGAACGACATTGATAAACTCCTTCGGATTAGAAAAAAAACAAAATTTATTCCACAACAAAGACCTAATTGCTTTTCAACTCGTAAAACTTATAGGCTGTTTTATTGATCTTTGAAAAAAAAAAAAATCATATCCATATCTACATTCAGCTTGCAAAATACCAATTTACATATGCTCCAAAGTCCAATCTCCGTGAAACATCACCAACGTTTTTTTTTTGGGTATTTTTTGAGACTCTTATAGATAAGGATTGGAACTCTTATTTGGTGGATTAAAACCCATTTATAATAGTAAAAATTAAATTAAAAAAAAAAAAGATAAATACTATAACAACCCATGAAAATGGATTACAACTCACCCCTAAATGGGGTCTCTTCCACATGGTTGTTATAAATTTACAATAACAATCCTAATAGGATGAGAATTCAATCTTCCTTTATATAGTTTGAGGGTAAATTTTTTTTAAATGATGTGAAACATATGATTTTCATTTATTATTTAAAAAAGAAAAAAGAAAAAACTCTTTTAATTTTCTAAACTGAGAGCTCCTATCTAAATCCCTTCTCTCTTATCCGGCGTAGGCAAGTGAACTCAAATTCTATGACCATTTGTGTGAAAAAAAAAAAAAAAAGGTGTTGAACATTTCTCAAAGCTAATCTGAAACTGCAATTATAGGTTTAGGTAATGGCTTAAATCTGTGTTGGTTTTCTCATTTCTTAGCTTTGTGAAAGCTTTCTTTTCAATCTTCCTTATCCACTCCTTGCTCACTTTGAAAAGCTTCCCAATCTCCTCAAGTGACATGGGTTGACAGTTAATGAGCCCATAACGCAAGACCAGAACTTGTCTCTCTCTTGAGTCCAAGGTTTCTAGAAGATGATGAATGCCCTTTTCCATGTGTTGCCTCATTACGCTCTCCTCAGGAGTCTTTATTGACATATCTGCTATGAATTCCTTCAAAATGAATAATAGAATCTTACGTGAGAAAAATGATCCATAGAAATGACTTATATATAATAATTTTGATGAGCTTTTATATATTTTAATGACCTGATTAGACTCCTTTTTTTTTTTTGGCCCCCTTGATTTTTTTTTAATGGACCCTTGATTTGTTTTAGATTCCAACTTCCAAGTCATTTTTATAAAGTGAAAAGAGAAAATTGTCAAGGAAAATTTCTATCTTTTGAAGCATAGATAATAAGATGTTTGAAGGTTTTTTTTTTTTTTTTTTTTTGATAGAGAATTAAAATGTCATATGGACACAGTGGCATATCCACGTAACTCCGAGCCGTGACAAAGTCAGAAAAATGTTTTTAGGACGGCCACTATGGAAAGGAAAAAAAAAAAAAAAGAAGAGTGGAGATAATTTTTTTTATTAAATAGAGGCATGATTGAGGCGCAGAAATAATTTTTCTTCTAGTGGGGGCATAACTTAAAGAAAAATTTGAGTAGGGGACATGCCACCAATACGCGACACCAACTCAAAGACAAAAATACTTTCTATTTATAGTTTCTTTACATTACTCTGCTCATTATAATGAGAATCACTCGAATTCAAGATCTTATTAAGAAGCAGGATTGACATTACTATAATTTCAAAGGGCAGGTGGGCGATAATATTGTAACTATGAGAAGTTGAATGAAGAAGAGTTTAAACGTTAATGAAATAGCTGAAGTCATACCATGTTTTTTCCTGAAAAACAGTCCCCAATCTTGTGATCAATAGAACCCACTACTCTTAGGCAATTGCTAGCCGATCTGATTTTATCCAAAGAAAGACCTGTGAGGTTTGCAATTTCATTGTCATCCAGACGTTTCCTCTGGCTATTGTTCGCCTTTTGGGTTCTCTGAATCTGGTTTATTGCCTTGCTTAATGTCCCCTAAGACACACAAAGAATAACAACATGTTGATCAACCACCAACTGTCACACACACACACACACACACATATATAATGGCATTGTTTGAAAGAATATTTTCTTGGATTGGAGAGGAACATACAGGAACCAGGATCCCTCTAGCATGCCGTGCCACCAACCGCGACATCGACTTCCTTATCCAGTACTGGACGTAGGTTGAGAATCTGTAACCTCTTGTATGGTCAAACCTTTCTGCGCCTTGCAACACACCTAGCTTTCCCGCCTAAGAGATACAAGCACTCAAATGAGAATACCACAAGAAACACTTTATCATGTTTTTTCACATGAGATTTGCAAGATCAAATCAATTGCAATGCCTTGAAGATGAAAATTTTCTGGTTTTTTCATGGTGGCATGATGAGTAATCGCTATGCAAATCAGACCCCTTTTTTGGAACGGGGGAATTTGTAACAAATTCAAATTCCTTCATTTGACTTCTGAGAAAATCAAATCCATGATATTTCACAAAGTAAATGGAATTAGCTAAAAGTGAAGGACGAAATGTAGGGTTTTTGGCACTTTGCCCCCTTAACTTTGATTGAATTGACAAGTTGTCCTCTGTGACTTTTAATTGCGGGATGTTACTCCTGAATTTAATAAATTGCCGCAAAATGCCCTCCAAATCACTGAATGACGTTAATTATGAAGAGACATGCCCTCGTGCATGTGACATGACATAACATGCTATGATCTTCATCCAAAGTTTCAGTCCCTTCCTTTAAACAAGCTTACACAATGTGCAAGAGGGTATTTCCATCCAAATTTTGACGTCCATCATTGGTTTTTGAATTTAAGTTCTTAGGGTAATTTGTCAAAATTAGAAACTAAGGGTTATAAAAAGTTCAGGGGCAAATGTGCCACATACCCTAAAACGTGCAACTAAAGCAGCATTATACATCTAACAAACCTGAAGTAAATCTTCCAAAGCTATGCCAAGGCCCCTATAGTTTCTTGCAAGGAAAAGAACCAAGGGCTTACTACTCCTTATTAGCTCATCCCGACAATGCCAGCCGAAATTCAAATTCTGCTGCAGTTCCTTCTCGTCAACGCCGGCTGCTTCGGCCCAGCAACTTAAGCTGGCAACACTCCCAGTTTCCTTTTCCAGGGCTGTTCTGATTTGCTCCAACTTAGCAACCACCTGTAATAAGGAAAGCTAGAGCTGGTAAAAACCTTCTTAAACATGAATTCTTAATCTGTTTTATCAAAATGTAGGGACAGAACATAAGCACAACCTTCACTCCTGTTGACATTTCCGCCTCATTTTTTGCAATTGCGCGCCTTCTGCTCCTAGAATTCACTGCTCTTCTCACATAAGAGACACGAGGCTTTTTAAGGCCTTTCCGAATTGCATCTGCAGCTAATGACTGAGAAGAAAGTTTGTTTTGGTTTTCCAATCTTCTTTTCCTTGATTTTCTCTCCTCACTCTTCCCAGTCCGGACAACAGTCCGGCTTGTGTTGTTTTCCACTTTGCTTCTTATCTTTTTCTCCCCAACATGCTCTAAGGGTATGTTTGATAAGTTCAAAAAGTTCGAGGTCTCGAGGGTTCTTGATAAACAGGTTTTGAATAACTTAAGGGCTCCAAGCCTGCCTAATTGCAATAAAATCTCTCTTTCCAATCTTAACACATCCGAATCGGAAAAACTCTCCTCCAAAACGTTAAGATTTTGCATTAGTAAACTAAAATGTGTTGCTTTACTTGCATTTAAGTCTCCACTTGCAATGTAACTTTCTTCTCCATCAGGCATCTGTGAATCATTTCAATCATGTAAGAGACAAAAATCTAACATAACGAGCGTAATTGAGATAACAGGCGAGTTATGGGGCAATTGTATGAACAATGACAGACCTTTATCTCTTCCATTTCTGATAAACTATCCTTTAAGATTTGTGAAGATGCAGAAGAAAAAGTGCAAGCTTTAAAAGGATCTTTGCAAAAGCCCTCATTTTCCTCGGAGATAAAGGACAGAAATGGCAGCCTTGCCTGGTTGAAACACGCCTCCTTGCCACTAACTGTTGTCATTTTGACGTTGGTGAATCTCAATTTTCATAGACATGATAACCTTTTGCCTTGAAAATCATTACAATGAACAAAGAAACAGATAACCTTTTCCTTTTTCTACTTTTCAACCAAACCACACATTATCCAGTCAAGAGATTCAAAAAACTTAGAGCGGGGAAAAAAAAAAAAAAAAAACTTGAAAAAGAGAAAATGAAAAATCCAACTTCCTTATTCTTCCTCAAGCTTATAAAATCGTCAAAATTAATTTCTCCTCATTACAATAATCACTATACATTAAGCTCCCGTTTAGCGCCTCATCTTAATCCCACTTAAAATTTTTTTTTTTCCTACAATGTTTTACTTTACAAAAATTTGATTTCACCATTTGAATTGTGAGGTTAAACCTGTGAACCAAACGGCCTAAACACACTCAATGATTCAAAATGAACTTATAATCCCAACATAAATGATTATAATCTATATCATACATAACTCAACTTATTATAAATTGTGGGCATGTTACCGTGAATAAATCAACTTCAAAAAAAAAAAAAAAGAATTGAAGAATGTTGAAAATAACAATTACTATGCTAAATTAGCTAAAAGAGGCAATGTAATTACCAGGAGAAGGTGAAAAGAGCTTGGAAGGAGAGCTGGAGTGGAGATGAGAGTGAACAGGAAAGCCCCACTTGAGAGTAAGCCTAAAACCAAGACCCATTATTGTGTTGCTTGGAACAAAGGAGAAAGTGGTAGTGGCAGTGGCAGTGGGGTGGAGAAGATACTGAGTCCATTAAATTAAATCCTTTGTGTGGCTCCAAGTCCAACACCATAAAGAGAGAGAGAGAGAGATTAATAAAAGCTGGGTTCTAAACTGCCCACTTGGATTATGTAGGTATTGTCACCTCTCAACCACCGGTTCTTCATCTCTTTTAAAACCGGGTTTAACGACTTTTTGACCTTTGTCCCCTTTCTAATTTCCTCCCCCTTTTGAGGTATTTGGAATTGTATTACATTAACTGTAAAAAGAAAAAGTTTGAATAGTGGTTAAACGAGGGCTTAGGGCCGTTTGGGTATATTTTAGAGATATCTAAAATTATTTTTTTTAATTTCATCATTTTTTATTATTTATATTTTTAAAATATTATAATAAATTCTAAATTTTAAAAGTTTATAATTTTATATATACAAGTCCAAATGAGATAATTTTTTTTAAATTACATAGAATTTTGAGAAGAACAAAACAATGTCCATATTGATTTTTTTTTCTAAATTTTTTTTAAATTTTTTATTTTTTTACTTTAAACAGTTTTTTCTCCCAAACACATTTTTCAAAACAATTTTTTTCAACCCAAAAATAATGTCTCCAAACATCTCCCCAAAACACCCTCTTATAAAGTTTATCTTTACATTTTAAATTAACATTAATCTTTACATTTTTTGGTTATAGGGTAATTTTAACTATTAAAAGGCCTAACTATCCTTCATAACACACCTTAATTAGTAAAGTTCATTTTTCCAAAAAATTGATTTTTGTTGTGCAACTGTGATGATAGCAATCTTTGGATTTATTATTAACGAACACGTCAATCTATGGTAGCGTTTGGTATTGTTTTTGAAATCTGTTATGTTTTCAAATTCTTTGAATTTGAGATCGTTTTGAAAACAATTCTAAGAACGTTTCTGAAATTGTGTTTGGTTTTATTTTCTGAGTGTATGTTTTGATAAACAAAAAAGTGAAACTGTGTTTGGTTATATTTTTGAAAACCAGTCATGTTATAAATATTCTATAAAAACACATTTATATTTGATTTTAAAAAAAATTATTATGAATACCAAAAATTAAAAATTAATTAAATTTTTTAATTGAAAAATGAATTAAAAATTAATAACCATAATATTTAAGTAATTACTATATCAATTAAATCTTAATTAACCATAATAATTAAATCAAAGAAATTGGAGAAATGAGAAAAATAAAATCAGAGTTTAGTCGTTTTCAATTTTACTTTGGGGCAAAGGAGATTTTGGATTCGTTTTGAAATCTGTTTTCAAAAACAATACAAATCAAACACAATTTCACACTGATTTTGAAATCGATTCCCTAGGAAATCGTGAAATCTGTTTTGAAAACAAAACCAAACACGCACTATATCTCTATCTATACTATATTAAAAGAGTCAAAGGCTCATTTTAAAATGTTACTAAATGATAATTTCTTTGACCGTCACATGGTGAGCTTTTGGCTTTTTTTTTTTCTTCCCTTTTTTTTGGGTATTTTTCCACTTTTTTAAGTTAGTTCTTACTTTTATTTTTATTTTTTTTAGTTTTTTGGTTTTTTTCTTTTGCTGTTTACTCATGGTTTCACTTTTATTTTGCATGCTCTGCTTGTGAAATCCTTTATGTGGCAACTTCATTTTTTTTCCCACCCTACTACTGTTATGTGACATTTTTTTTATTTTTATTTTTATTTTTTTGTATTTTTTACACGTCGTTTTATTTTTGTCTTGAATGTGCGTAACACAAGTTATAATTGGTTTTATATAAAAAAGAGGAAAAATGGCTAATGATGATTTTTACTAGTTTTTCAACTAAGGATGGCAACAGGGGGGTTTAAGATAGGACGGGTTTCTTGTCAACTCACCCAGTGAGAAGAAATACTTCCTTATCTTCATCCTGTATACTCATTTACCTTAGTAGATTCAGGGTGGGATTGGGGTAAAATTTTGCGAAAAGGATTTAGGATTTCTTCGTTAATTTTTTTAGAAATACATAATATAAAAATATATAAAAAGTAATGTATTTGTATGTGCATGTTCTCTATATAAAGATTAATTTTTATTTTGTAGATTTAAATATATATACGTTACTCATTACAATATGTACATAAATATATTTGAAAAAACATTATACTTATACCTAAACAGGATGAGTAATAGGGTCAGAACCCCTCGACTCATCCCCACCCCGAACTCATCACAGGTTTTGAAAATCTGCTCAGTTTAAATCAGGTTATCCCTAATCCATTTGAATTAGGTCATTACAAGTAAATAATAGGTAAAATTACTATCCCTATTTTCAACCAATCATATATGCTAACTTGTTTTAAACGATGCATAATACTTTGAGTTTAAGAATTGATATATAAATTAGTAAGTAATTTAAAAGCCTCCATGATAATGTAAAACATGATATAATAGTCAAGAGTGATATGGTTGATAATCATGATAGAGACAATCGCAACAAATTTAATGTGAAACTGCTCCTGATTCATTGATAATAATTAACAATAAGGTGTGCCTTGGGTTCTTCCTTTTTTCATAGATGAGAAAGTCTAAAGTCCTCGACAATTATTTCTATAGAGTTTAGGATGAGAATGTTTAGCATGCATTTAGTTCATCAATCTAGTTTTATTTAAGTTGAAAGTTAAATTAGATCGGATATTTTGTTCCAATTTAATTTAACTTAACTTGCATTAGAGATTATGAAAATAGCGATAACTTATATTAGAAGTTATACTAAAATAGTAAAAGTAAATATAAAAAATAGTGAAAGTGATTTTTATCAAGTTAAAGGGTCGTTTGGTTCTGGTTTTCCAGACCAAAAGTTTTTGCTTTTTTCCAAACTTTTATCACTTTTTACTATTTACATCTTCAAAACGCTACAGTACACTCAAAACTTTAAAAGTCCATAACTTTGTGTATATAATACCAAATGAGATGATTTTTTTAAATTATATAGAATTTCGAGAGGAATAAAACAAACTCCATATTGATATTTTTTTTTCTAAAAAATTTTTTAAAATTTTTAATTTTTTCACCCCAAACAGTTTTTTTCCCCCAAACACATTCTCCAAAACCAACTTTTTTCCAAACTCCAAAACTACATCTCCAAAACCTCCCCCAAACTCCCCCTAAATTCAACTAAAACTAATTTGGATACTTTAATTTAATTTATAAGCTAGATTAAGTTAGGTCGACAAATCAAACAAACACTTAAAGTCCCTAACAATTATTTGGCTGACACATAAGATTCTAAAAAATTGAGTAAAAATGTTAATGTCCCGTTTGGTCAAACGGTTGGAAGTAAACATTTCCAACTCATTTTTGTTTTCTGTTTTTTTTTTAAGTAAACAAAAAAATTTAATTAGTTATTAAAAAATCAAATAACTTAAACCTAAAAAAATTTAATTTTAATCAGTAAACCAAATGCAAGTTTAAGTAGTTGGTGAAAAGTAATAATTATGCGGTTATTAAAAAAAATAGAGATAGTTATCTTATAATTTTGGAAAAACTGACGAAGATTAATAATTAATGATAGGAGATGATTACTGATATTTATTAAAATATTGGAAATGCGTGAACGTGTATAAATGGGTTTTAACATAATTGATAACAGGGTCAAATTATAGTTAAAAATAAATTATAATTTAATAAAAACGTTTATAAATCTAGTGATATAAATTTGAGAAAATTATGAAAATAGTTCTTAATAGACATAATTATCCTTTTTGTCATCTTTAAATATTTATTTAGATTTTTAATCCTTCATATTTATATAATTAAATGTCAGGAATAAAAAAAATTTTATAACTAGAGCAACAATCTAAAGATTATTGATAGAAAATCCACCAAATCACCCTAAAAATTTGGAACTCAAGAGTTATTATATTTCTTGCTCTATAAATTGGAAGAAGCCCATAAATTTTTTTGGAAGTTATAATATATAACGGTTTTAAGAAAATAATTGAAATAAATAATTGGTGTTTAAAATATTTATAATAAATAATATATTTATTATATAAATAGAAATTTTATTAAATAAATGATGTACAAGATATAAATAAATTATTTATATATCAGTTTTTTAGAAAATAATTAAAATAAATGGTAGGTTTTTAAAATATTTGTAGGAAGTAGTACATTTATGGTATAAATATAAATTTTATTAGGTAAATAATGTACTTACAAAATATAAATATATCATTTATTTAATAAAGTCATAAATAAATTATTTGCTTGATATAAATATAAGATTTATTTTATAATATAAATTATTTTAAATTTAACTTAAATTCATAATTTAAATGAATCTTTTAATTTTGAGATTTTAATTGTCCAATTTGTTATAGAAGAATCTATTAGTGCCTGTTTGGTTTTGTTTCCAAAATAGATTTTATGATTCCCTATGAAATCGATTTCAAAATCGATGTGAAATTGTATTTGGTTTGTATTGTTTTTGAAAACAGATTTCAAAACGAATCCAAAATCTCCTTTACTCCCAATGTAAAATTGAAAAGTCGTTTTCTCTGATTTTATTTCTCCCATTTCTCCCATTTATCTGATTTAATTATTTTGGTTAATTAAGATTTAATTGATATAGTAATTACTTAAATATTATGGTTATTAATTTTCAATTCATTTTTCAATTAAAAAATTTTATTAATTTTTAATTTTTGGTATTCATAATAAATTTTTTTAAAATCAAACATAAATATGTTTTTATAGAATACTTATAAAATGACTGATTTTCAAAAATATAACCAAACACGATTTCACTTTTTTATTTCTTAAAACATACACTCAGAAAATAAAACCAAACATAATTTCAAAAACGTTCTTAGAATTATTTTCAAAACGATCTCAAATTCAAAAAATTTAAAAATATAACAAATTTTAAAAATAATATCAAACGCCCTCTTAGTTTCTTAAGACTCAAGAGAATGGTCAGACTTCAAAACACACACACGCACACACAAAGAGACAGGTGTTTAGACCATTCTGTTAATTTATTTTCTTTACAAAAGAAAGTCTACACGCTAAATAAGAAATCTGACCATTCACGTTTAGCCTAAAAAAAGGAGGAAGAAATCTTGACCATTCACATACTTTTCAAGTTGTCAATAGCAGAAGCTTCTTTGATGACGTGATTCTTTTCTTCAATAACCACCATTTTATCGTACCCAATCGTGGCTCTTGCCAATGAAGAATCCAGAATCCTCCAAGAAAATGGACCAAAAAATAATTAAAAAAAAAGTAATCCTGGCACACCCAATTATTATCTCAAAAAAAAAAAAAAAAGGGTGATTTTATTGAAACTTTTAATTTGACTCAATGTGGGAAAAGGTAAAACAGCAATTATCTTACTATTATTCCTTAAATCAAATATATCACATAATTTAATCATATTTATATAATACAATCATTTAATGAATAATTTTTTTAGATAGATTCATTTGATAAATAATTAATATTTAAATAGTATATCAATATAATATATATTTCAATCACCTTTTTTTAATAAGTTTTATTTTAATTACTTGATTATAATTTTTATAAAATATTTTATTAATAAATCACTTAAACATTAATTATTTATTAATTATTTATCAAAAGGAATATATTATGCAAACACAAAAATCGACTTATGGAATAATAATTATTTTTATTGTGAGGCCATGTGGGGACGTGTTAGGATTGGAATTATAAGGAACAATAGTCTAATTGATTGCGTGTCCCAAGCTTCTTTCTAGAGCCAAAAGCATCACGAGGACGAGGACCTTTCCAACACACTACCAGAAGCAAAGTAGTAGTTTCATATTAAAAATATGTCAAGATTGCAAAACTTTGTTCAATTACAATATTTTATTTCAAAGCTCCATTTGTTCTTGTTCTAATTCGAAAGTTGACAATAAGTTTGATTAGCGAATAATTGGAGTTTTTTGTACTATTAAACACCCTAACACTAACAAATCTAGATAAACATTTGGATTATTTTGGGTTGATTTTTTTTTTATTCTTTTTTTGGTTGACATAATTTGATTGGATTTTGGGTAGGTCATTGTTCCAAACTGCTAAATAAATAAATAAACCTCTCTCTCTCTCTCACATATTTGTTTGACTAAAAAGCTGAGGATTACTGATGAACAATGAAATAAATTTTTTTAAGCAAAAAATACAATTTGATTTTTTTATTTAAGCTGAAAAATATAATTTACTAATTATGTGGTGGTACTCAAGGCAAATACTTTTTTTTTAAACTTAAAAATTTGTTTTTTTTTTTTGCTAATACACATGTTTATTTCTAATTAATTTCAACTCCCTGTTTTTAAGTATTTTTTTAAGATAACAGTTTATTTTCTATATATATATATTTTAATTTATAAATGAGAAATTTAAACTCATATATTTTATATTAGAATTATACACACAGATTTAGGATTTACTAATAGGGGAATCTAAAAATTTTTTTAATAAAAAAGTTTTAATCAAAATTTTTATAAATGTTTTTGAAATTTAATAAAATTCCTTGAAAAATATAAAGAATTATTACTTTAAAAGAGTCAAGGCTAATTTATATACATATTTATTATATTAAAATTTAAAAATAAAATAAGGACATTTAAACACAAACTATAATGAAGTATTATAGTTGGCTTAATTAATCGGAGGTAAATGTTCTTAAAATGCTATCGTAAAAACGTGGCTTGAACAAAATTGGTTAGTCAAAGGACTTTCAAGTCCTCTTATTATATAAAATATTGAAGAGACTATCCAGAAATTCAGAGAGAAAATATCCTTATAATTTTATCTTATAAATTATAATGCATTGTTGATGCTTTTTTTTCTTTCTCTTTTTTTTGCATTTCTCAGAATAACAAGTGACAATTGAAAGAGTTTGAAAAGAATCTAACAACTTAAAATTGTGAAATAAATTTACAGAAGTTGATAAATAAGCAATCTAATGATTTTAAATTGTATCTTATGGTAAATTATTTTGATGATACCCTATCATAAAATTTTTATTCTCTTGACAATAAAATCAAAAAATTATTTTTTGTCTATAAAACCAATGAGTTTTGGTTTTTGAAGTCAGAAAATTCTCTGGTGAAGTATTAAAAAAAAGGACAACTTATTGATAAAAAAAAAAAGTTTCATAGATTAGTCTGTGTGTGTGTTTGATTTTTTATTTTTTATTATTTTATAATATTGTTGATGATTAAACTCTGATTTTATAGTAAAAACTGTGACCCACTAGTTGAATTTCATTTCTTCAAGAACATTATAGTCTAATATGAAAAAAAAAAAAAACTTTATTGACAAGCTTAGTTTTAAATGGTATATTAGAATGTGTGCGTCTTATTATTATTATTTTTTCCTTCTTATTTGATGTAATTTTAAATATATTTAATATTCAAGAACATATGTAATATGTTTCATTTCATACTCAAACACAATTTTTTTATATAAACTTCTGCGGTAGAAATCGTCCTTTTTTTTTATAAATATTATGAATAGAAAGTAAATTTTCAATTTTCTCGTAAATCAATCTTTTAACCATATGATATATAAATATTAACTTTGAAATTTTATAACATATAATATAATACTACTCTTATTTCACACAATTTTTTTTTTCTGAACTTTGGATCTTATTTTGAAATGCTCATAAAATTTAATTTACAACATATATTGCTTTAGACTTTGAAAATATTTACAAATCTTCCCCTTCCTTAATTTAGTTGATGAAAATTAAGGGCAAATCTCACATTTACCCTCTAAATTTTGGGTCTTGTCACACGCATGGCAATTCAGTAAATAAAACTAACAAGAGGGAAAAATTTGCTAGTCTTTAAAAATTCAGGGAGAAAAGGTCCCAAGTTCAGATCCAAATGTGAAAATTATCCTCAATTTTGATAAAAACTAACATAAGGAAAAAATTTGCAAATGTTCAAAATTCAGAAGAATGAATGATACAAATTAACATTAAAAGGATATTTTATGATAAAATTTAAAATTCAGTAGCTAAAAATAAAATTCATCTTTCAAAAAAAAAAAAAAGGAGGCATGATGTAGGGAAAAAGAATAAAGTTTTGATCATTGTCACCAAATTAAAAAGCCTAAATAAGAATTTAGTTAACATATTTTCTTATTTATAATCCTTTCATGTCTATCTAATAAATATTATAACATATATATAATTAATATAATTTTTTAATTAATATGATATAATAATATAATTAAATATATATTTTTAATTAATTTATCATAATATTATTAACAAAAACACGAAAAGAATAAAAATAAACGAACTTAACATCGAATCTCATAAGTGGATATAAATAAAATGAATTAATAAAATAACCTTTTCACTTTCTTAAACTTATATAACGACTTTTCTAAAATTTTTATTAATAAAATAACTTCAAACAATTAAAAAACAATCAGTTATTCCTATGTGAAAATTAAAAAAAATTATTTTATTAATTTTAATTTTTAAGGACATCATTTTAACAAATATTCCATAATATTTTGTCACACTAAAATGTGGGCCAGCGTCACCGGTGTATGGTTACGGCTTCTTCTGGAAGTGTAGGGGCCGCCGCCGGGCACACCGCTGACCAAAACGCGGACCCCCAAACCCCCCCCTCCGAGTCCCAGACTATCCCCATTTTTTTTTTCTTTTTTGAATTTTGTTTAATTCTCCAAATTTAAAAACAACCCCCCACCACTGACCATACCATACACTTTCGTCGCTTGACTCCTTCCTTCCCATCCAAAATCCTCCTCCCATGTCTTTCTAACTTCTCATTTCACACAATATCGCACGCGGCCACTTCCCATGGCGTCGCCGGAGTTGCATGACGCTGGAAAGACCAAGATCATGGCGGATTCCGACAGGATCACCAACCGCAGCACTGTTTACGAGAACGGTGACAAGATGAGGACGACGACGAAGAAGAAGAAGAAGAAGAAGAGGAGGAGTAAATCAGGTTCCTTTCGCATGCCTAGGATCGCCTGTTTCGGTGGCATCAAATCGGAACCGGACGGTGAAGGGAATTTTGATCTGGAGGTTGACGACAGGTTTCGCCGACGGACTCCTTCTCACCTCGTCGTCATGGTTAACGGCCTTATTGGCAGGCTAGTCTCTCTCTCTCTCTCTCTCTCTCTCTTCTTTTCGTTTTATTTTCATTATTTGATTTTCTCTGTGTTCTCTGCTGCTGTTGTGCTAATGCAGGGAAAAAAAATAAAAAATCCTGTCTTTTCGGTTTTGATTCAGTTTTGCTCAAGCAAATTGTGCTAATGTTGGCGTGTGTGTGTTTATGTATGTAAGTGCTCAAAATTGGAAGTTTGCTGCTAAGCAGTTTCTGAAGAAGTATCCCGATGATGTTGTTGTTCACTGTGAGTTTTCGTTTCTAAGCTTTTTACTTTTTTTTTTTTGGTCTCAAAGAAAAAAAAAATGTACTCGTGGACTGTAGTTTTGCTTGTGTTTTGTTGTGTTTACTAGTTAGTGATCAATTATTGGATTTAAATGTGCTTAGAAAGGAGAAAGTGGGTGATCTGGGTCTAAAATCTCTTCATTTATGACTTGTTTTTGGGAGTTGAGTACTAGAATTTCCCAAGCCACTCTCAAGCTTGCAAACTTTGAATTTTTTTTGAACTGTTGTTAATTTTTGTAAAATGATGAAATGAACGGCGTGTGGTTAATATGCAATGCAGGCAGCGAGTGTAATTCCGCAACGTTGACATTTGATGGTGTTGATGTAATGGGAGAGAGATTGGCGGAAGAGGTGCTTTCATGTTTTTTTTTTTTTTTAATACAAAGATACATGTTATTATTTATGAGTTACGAGTATTGCTAACGGTGATAATCACTAGTTTTATAACTGATCACAAATTCATGTGTCAACTTTGGACCCACAGATTGTTTAAAAGGGCCACATGATTTTACATGGGAATTTGTAACTAGTTAAAACTGTGATGGGCAATTTCTTTTTGAAGTCTAGTACTCATTATATGAAGTGAGTGTTTGCTTTGTGTTGTTTTAGTGTTCAGATTCAGCCTCCTCGATGTTCATAACACTATTTTAGGCCGTTTCCTTATAGTTGAAGTTTTTCCATCCAGTGAGGAACTTATATAGAGTTATGTTATTTCAGGTTATATCTGTTGTAAAACGTCACTCAAGTGTCCAGAAGATTTCGTTTGTTGGTCATTCATTAGGTGGCCTGGTAGTACGGTATGCTATTGCTAGACTTTATGAACGAGATATAACGAGAGAAACAAAGTCATTGCCAGAAAATGGAGATTGCAGGACTGATGGTTCTGAAGATCCATGCCTGGAAGAGAAATTCAAAGGAAAAATTGCTGGATTGGAGCCCATTAACTTCATAACCTCTGCAACCCCACATCTTGGTTCGCGGGGCCATAAACAGGTGAGAGGTTTATGCATAACATGCTCATCGTCTGATGTTCTTTAGCTAGAGAATTTTCTTTCGGATATCAGTTGGCTAGAATTTAACATTAAAATTATGCTACTCTTCTGAATTGAATGAAGAAATCGAGCATATCTCTCTATTGCTCTGACCATATCATGGTACGACATATTGTTGTATACATTCTCGATCATTTCTGGGAGTTTATGATCTTTGAATTATTTGCCAATAGTAATTTTTTTCGTGGTGATAGGGAAAGTGGTCATTGATAACACATCTATTATCATTGCTGCTTGCTCTGTCTTCTACCATTTACATCTCTAAAATCATGCATGGGATTATTATCTATTTCAGGTCCCAGTTTTTTGTGGCCTTTATACTCTGGAAAAAGTAGCGTCTCGTACATCATGGTTTCTTGGTAGAACTGGTAGACATTTGTTTTTAACCGACAGTGATAATGGGAAGCCTCCCCTTCTTCTACGAATGGCCAGTGACTGTGAAAACCTGAAATTCATGTGAGTCCTTGTTGCTGAGATTCTTTATGGTTGTATTGTGTGAGCTACAAACAGTGAGCACAGCTGATTCCCGAAGTTATTCTTACAAATCTTCCTGTATCTGCAGTTCAGCACTGGGGTCTTTCAGGCGCCGTGTTGCCTATGCAAATGTGCAATTTGATCGTATCCTCTATATGACTGTATTTTTTTTTTTCATTAGTGTCTGATCCCATCTTTAAATTCTTTGGCAAGGGTATTAGACCCTATTATAGTAAGTTTTTTGTTAGTCTACTCAATCTTATATGGAGAACTTAACTACTTGCATAGACCTTGTGGGATGGAGTACATCATCTCTACGCCGCCGGGATGAACTACCAAAGGTAATCTTATATTTATACATTGAAGCTTTATTTGCCTATAGAATACACTCATAATCTCATATGGTTCTACATATCAGCTTAAAGGGAAGTCGGGAGATGACAAATATCCACATATAATTAATGTGGAGACGATAATAGCAGCCAGTCCTCCAGAAGTTGCAAGTGAAGACAAAGTCAATGGATACAAGAATATTGACATGGAAGGTTCGCTATTCCTTTCTCTAAACCGACAAGTATAACATTACTGGAAATGTTTTATGTTGGCCGTTAATATTGCAAATTTGCTTAACCCCGGAGGGTTGGCTCAGTGGTGAATTACTTGGACTTGGTGCCTCATGCAACATAAGTTCTAAGGTTTGATTTTCATTGACTGCTATCAATTTCTTGGGGCCATGCCGGTAGGCCAAATGCTCGAGATTTACCTAATCCATGTGAAAGGGGCGTTTTGCATGGGTCCTGTGGAACTTATGTTGCCTCATGCAACATAAGTTCTAAGGTTTGATTTTCATTGACTGCTATCAATTTCTTGGGGCCATGCCGGTAGGCCAAATGCTCGAGATTTACCTAATCCATGTGAAAGGGGCGTTGCATGGGTCCTGTGGATTAGTTGGGACAAATCTCGGATCCCACGGTTATTTTAAAAAAAAAAAAAAAAAGGAAGGAAGAATGCAAATCTGTTTCGGGCTTTTGTTTTAGTTATGGAAATGGTAATTTAAGGTTGAGTGAGGTAAGCGTGGCGGAGTGAATGAATCAGGAAAATATGTTGACTGTGTGTTTTGTAGATATATCTATCCTCATCTGGGAACTTATCTCTCTGCTTTCCTTTTCAGGATTGCCTACATACTTTTGAGCTTTGCTAGACAAACATTAGATAATTCGAACTTCTTCACGTTATTGATGATAAGTTTCTGTACTAAAAAATTTCAGAGGAAATGTTGAAGGGTTTGACGAAACTGAGCTGGGAAAGAATTGATGTAAGCTTCAAGGGGAGTAGACAAAGGCTTCTTGCGCACACTGCCATTCAGGCAAGTCAATAATATCTCCTGGTACTCTCGATATCTGCCATAAATCATGTCTTTTATCATCACAAAATTGAAACGTCTTTTGGCACTAGCATAGCATAGTATTTTCGTCTTGCAAATTGCATAAACCTTGTATCCATGTGGGGACACGGTCCAATATTCTCTCTTTTTTTGCAATTTAGGTTAAAGGTTCTTGGATCAATTCTGATGGGGCCGATGTTATCCAACACATGGTTGACAACTTTCTTTTATAAGCGGCCATCATCATCCATCGATCTAAATTCAGCAGGATTGCCTCTTAAACCACTTTCAGATTTTGAAATGCAAGTTTAAGGCAGCATTATGACATGTGGGTGATCCGAAGATCAAGAATGGAGTTGAGAAGCAGATACTCAAGAAGCACGGCTTTTTCGATCCATAATTCCATATTGTACAGTCTGCCAGTAAGTGAGAATTCGTTTGCCGGAAGTACTCAGAATTCTGTTTTCGTTGAGTACCGAACAGCATCCCTTTAACAAAGATAGAAGAAGGTCAAACGTGCCTAGTGGTGAATATGAAGTCAGGTATAAACGTGTACGTTGTTCTATGTATTCTATAGGATCATAGGGGGAGAGCAATATGTTAAAAAAGAAGAAAAATTTATTTCCCCTCCCAAAATAGCTACTGGCTACTTCTACAATGTAATTTTACTTTTATTTAGCTGCACATTTCTAAAATCGTTTGAAATAAATCAGTCTTAAATGTCTCCTCTTGTAAGATTTTTTTTTTCCTTTTCTTTTTGCATTAATTTTTCAGTGCTGTTTGGCGGTGAAACCTAAAATCTTGTTCTGAGCCCTTACTCCTCAGATTCTTTGTCTCCAGTGAAACCCTGGGATGGTGTATACTAAAGGACAGTTTTTAGGGAGACTGGAACAAGGATAATAAGTTTTTATGAGGGCAACTGGGAAAAACATTAAAGTTTTTAAAAGATTGAAAACAATAAAAGTACACTGAGGATCTCGGCCATGGGCAGCTCTGTCCCAAGTTTATACCAATTTCTTATTTTTATAATTACTTAGTACACGTTTGGTACTAGCATTTTTTTAGCATTGCATTTAAATGCAATGCAATTTTCCCCCAAATACAAAAACATTTCATTCAAATACCAATCACATCACATTTTAAATCTAACACAATCACTATTTATTATTTCACTTTTTCTATTATTTTTATTAATTACATCATATATTCCCTCTCTCTCCTTTTTTTCTTTCTACTTTTATTTATCACATCACATATTTATTATTAAAATACAATTCAAATACTTTTTCCCCAAACACACATTGCATTCAAATGCAATGCTAATGCTTTTCCTCCAAATATAAATTGCATTCAATGCATTGCATTCAAACGCAATGCAAATGTAATGCGTTTACCAAACGAACCCTTAAAAACTGCATAGGATGTACACTTGTACCTTTTTTTTTAGTGAATGCACACTTGTACTTGAGAGTTAGAGAGTTGCTGCTCGTATGTCATACCAATTTCATGAAGGGGAATTGCAGTAAATAAGTAAATAAGTTATTTTTCATGTACTTTGAAAGTAAATAGTAAAATTTTAAATTCTTAAAAATTTATATTATTATTTAATTTTAATGTAGTTAATATTCTTATTTTACCACTGTATTATTTTTTAGTTATATACACTCTCTATTATCTCTCATCTCCTCATATTCTCTCTCTCCCTCATATCTCCCTCTCTCTCTTCATCTCTCTCTCCACTATAGTCTCTAGTTTCTTGTTGCATATCTAATTGCAATCGTCACAAGAGAATTCAAAGCAAGCCACTATTATTTTTTTTTATAAGTTTTGCTGTTATTTTTCTAGGTAACAAGCTCGCAATCTCTTGCCGTTGAGGTCCTAATGGGATCAATGGGAAGTGGTTTGTGATCTTGGTGCTTAAGGATGACTTCTTCAATTACAATCTTAAGGTTGAATGGGAGCTTGAAAGTCACCATTGTGATGAGTTGGTTTACTCCAGATCTCAAGAACTTCTGATCATACACTGACAGTGACGATAATGCCTTCAAGAATGACAACGATGGAAACTCTTTTCCTTTCTTCTTTCTCCAATTCACGACCTTCTCGTTGAGCTTCGCCAGGTCCTTCTCCACCACCAGCACATTTGCATCTTGATTTCGGCAAGATCTAGCTAGATTTAGTGGATTGACGAAGTCGGAGGCTGTCTTTAATGTGATCTCCTACGACCGGGGTGACAGTGATTGTGGGGTCATGTTGACTCTGACTTTGTGGTTTGTGCATTTTGGAAAAAATAGGGATTAATGTTAGGGTTCGATTAGGATTGTGTTAAGGTTAAAGTTTTAATTTGGGGGAATTTTAGGGTAAATTTATGATTTATATTGTAAAATAATAATTAAAATCAATGAGTTACCATAAAATCAAGAATTTATACTAGTAAATCAATAATTTATATTTAATTACATCGATAAATCAACGATTTACTACAAAATCAAGAATTTATACGAATAAGTCAATAATTCACACTTAATTATATCGATAAATTAATGATTTATAAAATCAAGAGTTTTTTATTTATGTGGTAAATAATTTTTTTTACTGAGTAATAAATAATTTATTAAAATCAATAAATAAATAATTTATCAAGTAGAAAAAAATTTACTAGATAAATTTATCAAAATTTATTAAAATCGATAAATAAATGATTTACTCAGTTAAAAATGATTTACTAAATAAATTTATCAAAATTTATACATAACAGTATGTTTACAATTTTAAGTTATAATAAATCATGATTTATCAAAAATATATTACTTACTAATAATTCAAATCTTTTCTACTTTTATTTTTATTAAAGGTAAAATTTTCACCCCTTTACTTCCTCCTCCCTTTCATGGAAAATTGTATTTTGAACGAGGCCCAGGGCTTCCATAGATCTTCTTTCGGCCTTTGTACAAAATTATGGGCTCTCACCCCTCTTTTAGCCGCATTCGACTTGGCTCGAATACGTGGATGTTGTTTTTTATTTTTCATATCCTTCAATAATTGATTGTAATTTACGCATTCTTTTCTTCCTACGATTAGTTTCGCATCATTAATTTCCGTAAGCCACTGCCCTTTTACGCAATGCAAGGACCAGGAGAGAAGAAAAATCCTACTTTTTTGTCACCATGTGGAGTGTAACTTGCTCGTTTTGCACTGCTAGTTTCTACTCCCTTGAATCTGAAACTCTACAAATAGGTTTCCTTGTACGACTTCCCTTGCAAGTTGAGATAACTAGTCGTAGATCTTTAGTTCTTTGCTACATATAACTAATTTCATCGTCACCGTCCAAGCAAAATGGATGTTAAAATATGCTGCTAATATCCTTACACTCCTGCACATCCCAAGCGTTGATTTTTAGTTGAACCATGGTACGAGACGACTAGTCATTTTTCGTATCGTATTGTGCAACCAATTATACAGACATTAGATGATTTATTTATTTTTTTGGCTGGAAATACAGACATTAGATGATGGTTAAATGGGTTTGAATAACTGAAATTTGACTTTTTTTTTTTTTGAATTTAAGGGTGAGTGGATTCAAACTCTTCACCTTATAATAGAGTCAAGTATGAAATTATTATTAGATCGTAACTGCAATCACGATTTGCTTTGTTTTTAATCACATTATAAATAAATAAATAATGATCAATAGCATTTCGATTTTGTTTTTATTTAAGAATACGAGGAATACAAGAAAAGCATCCTTTGAAAATACTTCTCAAAAAAGAAATAGAGAGTATGGCTTGGCTTCACATCCATAGCGTTGTTGTCGTTGTTTTCTTCTTTTTTTATTTATTTATCATTTAACTTCAGTACAGTCAATTAGTTTTCCGATCTAAGCATGCAACCAATCAGCCAGACACTAGACGATGGTCAAATCAAACTGAATAGTTGAATTTGAGTAGCTTTTTATCCTGTTAAAAAAACAGTAAATAAACAAGGTTTCTACCGACTTTGATTTTGGTTTAATAAAAGAATTTAAGGAATAAAAGAAAATACTTACTTTGAAAATATTTCTCAAAAAGGGTAATTAGTGAAGAGCTTAGCGTGTCAAAATGGAATTCCAAGCTTCCACAAATTAAGAACAACGACCACGTGAGAGCGACAAAACGAGAGTTAAAACCAAAAACCAAAAAAAAAAAAAAGGAGATAATGATGGAAATGGGAAACCGAGTCTAGTGATATACTGATTATTTATCTATATCTATATATCTGTATATATTCCGACACTGCCCACATGTGATGTGAATCTCAGAATCTGAATTCAAAAATCATGTGGGGTTTTTCTGCTGTTGCTATTTTCGAACAGTGTCATATATACGTGTATTGTACATAATACAACTGTGCATTGTGCATGCAACGGACGTACGTGGGTCTCGGTTTTCTGAGGAGGCTCAATAATCGAGGCTGAGGACCTTTGACGTTCTTCATATGCATCTCCTTTTGGTCTTGTTCTCTGCAGAACATTTCTTTTTATTTTTTTTTTTCAAATTTTCTTCTCCTTTTTTGGTTCGTAAATAGGAAAAAAAAAAAAAACACCTTATATTGCATTCCACGTGCCAATTATTTGTTTTAAATGTAAATTGATTGCGTAAGAGGTAGTGAAAGGAGGAGATCATCAGATTGAATAATTTTGCATTATGGAGGGGGCATTCAATGCCTGAACCTCCCTCTTCCTCTTCCGACACTTTTCAGCACCTCGTTCTCTCTCTAGATCTCTCTCTCTCTCTCTCTCTCTCTTATTTGCTCTTTTTACCTCCCACTTTCCTTCTCTCAAGGTTCTGTTCTGATTTTGTTTTTAATTTGCGTTTTGACAGGGCGTTTCATAGAGCTAGCTTTCATACCACTCTCTCTCCCTATCTGAGAAAATGAGCAACACCCAGAAATGTGTTTGTTGGCATAGAAATAGACATGTGCTGGTTTCTTTCCTCTTTCTCTTCGTTTCAAGCTTGACCCAAAGCAGAATATCCATGGCTGAAGGTAAAGCCATATCAAGCCTTCCTAATTTAGCTATTTTACGATAATCAGAATGTACCCTTTTGTTCCCTGCCATTTTTAAGTAAACCCATATTGTTGTTTTGCACAGGGAGAGCAATTTCCAAGCTGATTGAGGCTGCCCAGGTTAGATATATATATACATATGTATGTATGTATGTATGTATATTAATACCAACTACTAATATTGGTAGGAATTTTTTTTTTTTTTTTAAGAATTAGAAGTTGAATTTGTCCCTAGTCCCTCAAACTGTTATGGTGTTTATAAATTGGTCAGCACTATTTCCCTTTGATAAGCTAGCTTTTAGGAATTCTCATGATATGATACATACGTTATGCGTGAGAAAGGATGTTAGAAATTAAATTTGTCCGGGCCCATATTAAAAAAAAAAAAAATTTAACAAAAAACTTACATTTCAGAAATTGTTATCACTAACATAATTTTACTCTCTTTATTTATATGCAGAGAGGGAGTGTGGAAGAGGAGAAAATGGTTAGAGTAATGGTAAGAGGTGGTCAAATAATTGGGTCGAGACCACCAAGGTGTGAGGGGAGGTGCAGGGCATGTGGGCATTGCGAGGCTGTGCAGGTCCCGGTGGCTTCTCAAAACCACAACACTAGAAGAAGCACAACTAATAATTTCAGCTTCTCTCTCAGTGGCTTCAAACAATTTTTATGCTCAACTAATAAAAAAACAAGAACAAAGAATTATGTAGTGGCTAATTCAAGAGGTGATGACTTCTCCAACTACAAGCCCATGAGCTGGAAGTGCAAGTGTGGGGACTTCCTCTTCAATCCTTAGATGAAAGCCTTATTATTATTATTATTATTATTATTATTATTATTATTATAGTAGCCCTTTTAAGTGTTTTTCCATATTTTTTTTTTGGGAAAAAGGACGTATAAAATGTCATAATATTTGAGACTCCACTCTATGAAGTGTATACATTTTCTTTAGTTCTTCCTTCTTCTTCTTCTTTTTTTTTTTTCATTTTTTTAATAAAAAAAACCCTTGCAGCACCTCTTGAGGCATATTTGGTATATATTTGGCTTGTAAAGGTGGAATTTTTCTACTTTTTTATTTCGTGGTTTTCAACATTTTTTTTTTGTGAGTCGGTCTAGGAATTAACTACTTAAAACATGCAATGCAAGTACCAAGATAAGTATTAATTTATATATAATCATCTTTGCTAAGACTTTTGAATTTATATATATTTATTTAATTTAAGAATCTTTTGATTTTTCTTTTAGGGTTTCTTAGTTGGATTACTTATCAGATTATATAATTTATATTTATACTTATGTGGAGGGGATTTTTTTTTTTAGCGTTTTTCCTAGTCCGAACATAAGCACGTCTATTTTAAATTTTGTGTTTTCTTCTTTCCTTTGTTTTCTTATTTAATTTTCTTTGTGCAAATATAGTCAAAGCAATTCCGCAGTTGGATATAACCTGTTATAACCCACCAACTATAAAATTTCTCATCGATATTTAGATTAGAGGATTTATAGGACATTTGAATAACGTATTACATTTGTATTATATTTGAATGTAATATATATATTTGGATCAAAAGTATTTATATTATATTCAAATGTAACATTTGTTTATAGAAAAAGTATTTTAATTGTATCATATATAATGTAATTGATAAAAGTAGAGAAAAAGAAAGTATATGATGTGATAACTTTAGAAAATTGAGTTATTTTACCACTTTTTCATGCACAAAAATTAGCTTATTTTTTAGAGTTTTATTTGTTTTTGATTTATTTTTATTTTGTTTACCTTAATTTAGATTTTTTTTTATAAATTTTGTGAGATTTTTATTTAATTTTGCTTTATTTTAGTAATAGTACATTAAATAAGCTTAAAATTAAATATTTCCAATGAGTTTGTCTATAGCATTATTTTGAAAATGTCTAATTTTAGTACTTTATTTGTCTGCAGTGTTAAATAGTAATAAAAAAAAATCATGTGTTGAAAGTGGATTCCACTAAACGCTACTATTCATATCGGCAGTCCAACCCCTTGATTGGTCTTGTTTTGATTCTCTCATCGATACGAATATTTTAAGAAAAGAATTACTCAAATCAGAGCTTGTATGAAGAAAATATAGTAAATTTTGACTTCGGATCAATAAGTAGACATTTAAGACCCATACACAGTTATCTTTTTAATTTTTAATTTAATTTGTATTTTTAAAATTTTTTTTCCTTTGTCATTTTCCCTTTCTTTTTTTTTTTTCCTATTGCCTTCTTTGCACCGAAATTCATCGGTACCTTGTGTAGTTCTGTGCCGAATACCCGTGATGCACAACTTTTGCTGTGTATGTGAGAAAACAATGCAAATTTTTGGCTTATAAAAGACAGCGAGAAGCAAGAAGAAAAGCAAGAAGCAGAAGCAATAGAGTAGGAAGCTTCGAGGCTTAGGCCTCTAGTGTAGAGCTCCACTTGGAGCATAGGTTACCTATAAATTTTTCTCTTTTTAGTTTAAGTTATAATTTTCATATCAATAAAAGGAGAAGTTTCTAGAAGTTTTATTAGCACAAACATCAATAACTTTCTATATTCTTTCCTTTTATTTTGTTAGGGCTGACAATTTAGGTCACGACATGATACCACGACACGAAACTCGCACGAAGTTAGAAGGTTTGGGTTTTCCTTAAATGGGTTTAGGTCAAAAAGGGTCGAAACTGTCAAACACGATTAAATAAAGGGTCGAACCCGCACGAACCCGTCAACTCACAATTGACACGAAATAACCCATTTAGCAAATTAATTATATATGGGTTAACATGAATATAACTCATAAATTACCCATTTATAATCTTTAATATATTTATATTATCATATATATTATAATGTTTTATTATTTTTAATTTTGAGTTTTTAAAATTCAAAATTCAGATATAATATATATCTTTTATTATATATATATATTTTTAAAATTTTTTAACATAAAATCTAGATTTTACTTTATTTTTTTTTAGTCTTTCATTACTTTTGTAATTTTGCTCACCTCATCCAATCGCCCTCCCCTTCCCTCATGATAACACGACCAGTCGTTTCTGACCTTGTCATCATTATTTTATTTATTTTTAGTTTAAACGGGATAATTTGGGTCAATATGATTAACACGATTAATAAATGAGTTGGGTTTAGGTTTGAGATTTTGACACGAATATTAAATGGATTGAGTTTGGGTTTGAGATTTAAACACAAATATTTAATAAACACGACACGATAACACAAATTGTCAGCCCTATATTTTGTCATTATGTTTAATTTGTCTTATTATATTATTTTATTTTTCTTTATGAATTAAATAAATTTTTGTTGAGAACTATGACGTAGTCTTATTATGATGGTTTAATTAAATTAAGCATGTTGTTATGATTGTCGTATTTGTTGACGTATTTATTCTAAAAGTTAATGCTTTCAAATTTCTGACCATCTTTTGAATGAATTGAGGAACAAAAGGAGATCGAGGGGAGATCTTTGTGATATGATTCTGGAATAAATATTATTAAATCTTGGATAGAATAGAAATATATCTATCTGTTTTTATGTGGTTATATTATTAACTATAACAGATTTCTCAAAAAACACTTTTTATAATTAAATTTGGATTCATATTTTATTGTTTATATATTTGACACTGTTCACATGTATGGTACTATTCACATATACCATACTATTCACACATACAATACTATTCATCGTAAATTTTAATTTACTAATTCTTTATGTAAATTTAATTATAAAAATGTAAAATTTATGTATAACTTGAGAAAGAGTATATAAAGCAAAAAAGATAGTTGACTATCAACGAATATGAACACAAAATCATGATAATATACTTAAATAAAATTAAATTTGATTAATTATAGTGAAATCATAATTCCTAGCATTTCTGTGTATGTTTGTGTATTATCAATTTATGTTCATTTATTTTTATAATTTTATTTTATTTATTTAATTTTTCAATTAAAACATTTTATGATCGCTCAAATAAAATTAAAATTAACTAAATTTGATACTTAATAACACTATTCTCATACGAACGATACTTTACTCATCACTTTATTACTTGTTCGATTCGTGCACTTGTGAAAATCTACAACATGATGTGATTGATAAAAATAATAAAAAAATAAAATGATAAATAGTAATTGGATTAGATTTAAAATGTAATGTGATTGGTATTTAAATGTAATAATTTTACGTTTAGATGAAAATTATATTACGTTCAATCACAATATGAATGCAATGTAAAAAAAACAAAAGAAGCATTATAAAATTAATTTAGATATTTATATATTTATAGAAATTCATGAATGAGCACATAAAGATTGTATTATTTCCTTCCTAGCTATATGATGATAATGCAATTGAAGTTTAACCAAAAAAAAAAAAAAAACACTTAAAGGGCATATCATAGCATTTGGGCGCCTGGCCCTGCCTCTCATTTTCAAAGATCAAAATAAGACAACGAAAGGCAAGCCAATAAATAGGGGAATGCCACTTTTGATGCTAAATTGTTTGTCATGTTTACCCTTTTTTTCTTTTTCCTTTCTAAAAAAAACAAAAAAATTGTTTGTGTTTTCTGATTTGTTGTTTTGTGCTTTCACTTTCCTACGTTATAATTTTCTGATCTTGGCAGTGACGTTAATCGGTGATGGAAACTGGATAGTGACGACATAGAGTGAGATAATAAATGGGATAAAAGATGAAGAAGTATTTGTCAGAAGGGGTTTCGGTTTTCGTATCTTGCAAGATATCTAATGTGAGATTGCCATTGCCAGCAGATTACTGAAAGCCTGCACTTTGTTTTTAGACACTGCCTACCTACCTCGAAGGGATAAAAACATTTATGATTCAACATCCTCTTTTTTAACCCTTTTCTTCATAATTCCGACCAAACGATGATGTATGCCAAACCAAAAAATAACACCAATAGTGCAATATTAAATATACCACCTCTATTTTTAATTTTTTAAATATTAATTTATTTATTATATTTTTATTATCGATAAATAAAATTAAATAATATAATAATATTTTAAATATTTATTAATAAAAAAATAATATATTTATTATATAAGTTATGTTAGATTTATTTTAACTATTAATCAGATTTAATTAAATTATAAAAAAGTAAATAATAAAAAGACATATATAATTTTTATGAGGTTTGGATCCATTTATTCTTTGAGACTATGTTTAGATATTAAAAAATTCATTAATTATCAAAAAATTACGATCTATTATGTCTTATAAAATTTAAAGACTCATTTTTCTTATTGTCTGGTTTTTGAGTTTCAACTGCATTTCAAAGAGAAATATCTTTTCAAGGTCGTCTTGTATCCAGTTAATAAATCTATTTAACAAGCACCACTCATCTTGAATGTTAAAATCCCTTCAACTATAGAATGTCTTCTATCAAAGATTTTAAACCCTTCTCTCGAATAATGATAGATTATTGAAATCTCTTCAACAATAGAACATCTTTTTCTAAAGATTCCAAATTCTTCTCTTGAAGAATGTTGAACAAAATAGCTTCTCTAGAAAAATTTACAAATAAAAGCTCAAAAGCTAGATATTTCTCTTTGAAATACACTTGAAACTCAAAAGCTAAACTCAGGAGTTGCTTTTTCTCTCACAAGCGCAAAATTCATTTTATGCCAAGTCCACTTTATATTCATCCATATGCTTCCTATATATAACGTCAGCAATCCTTCCCAACTTAGGAAATATAATCCCATAAGGTTTGCTATGTTTATCCTCAAAACCACACGTCTTGCACCTTTACAATCCTAATCCAATTAGGAAGCCAACAGTACGTTTACTTGGTAACATTGATTTGTTTGAATTTTGAATTTCAAACAAATTTTCTTACTCCAAAATCTTCAATGATTTGAACTTCAGTTACTCTTGAAATCTCTTCAATTAAATCTTTTTGCGTTTTTGAAACCTGTTTCAATTTTTTCCACACAATTTTCTAATTCTACCCTAATTCAAATTACATTACAAAATTAGACTCGGTGTTGTCATAAGATGCCAACAATAAAATATCTAACAATTTCCATTTTTAACATTCTTTTGACAAAACGCACTTATTAACTCAAACAATTAAAGTTAAGACTTCAAATAAATCTTGAATAAATACAAAATACCATCTTCATCATGTAGCACAAAGGTCTTCATTATGTAGTGCAAAGTAAAATCAAACGTTTACCTTCAGTAAACTAGAAATTAACCTGATATTCCAAAAGAGTGACATTATTTAGTTAAGTGTTAACCATCAATAGCTAGTTCATTAATATTAGCCTAGTAAAATAACCCTGTAGCTATCAAAAGTAGCAATAACCAGTAGCTAGCCAAACATTAATGGCTATCAAAGCAAATATCACATCTCCCAATTTTTGTTAAAATTAGTGTCAAAGAATATCGTCTTTATGAAGTAAAAAGTCATATACCTATATCCCATAACAAACAAATTTATTAATGAAATTTCTCCCTCTTTATATCTTAATTTCTCCGTTGATATCTCTCCTTTTTTACAAAGGATCCAAAGTGTATTAGAACACTAAGGAATAATGGGGAAGGGGTCTAATAAAGCAATTTCTTACTCCCTTGAATGTAAGTTTCAATTATTATAGGATGTATTCAATCAATTGACTTATTTAATAAAAGCGTTCATTCTAGCTCTAATATGAGTAGTTATTCTTATCAAGTAGTGGAGGGCATGAAATTGAACCTCTTTTTAGTAGAAAATCCATGCTGTAATAGATTATTTTTCAAAATTGCATCAAAACAAACATCATTGACCTACTCTGATACCGATTGATAGATTTGTTTTGGCCATATATTGGATTTAATCAAATTACTGAAAGCATAAATAAATAAAAGATAGGTAACTTTTACGAGATTTGGATTTACCTACTCCTTAGATTCAAGCCCAGATATTAAATAATTCACTGACTCTCAAAAAGTTACAAGTTACTAGGTTCTATATAACTTAAAAACTCTCTCTTCTTGTTGTCGTCGATTGTCTTGCATCTAATTAATGAATCTATTCAACAAACACTACTTGTTTTGAATGTTTAAATCCCTTCAACTGTAGAATTTACAGAAGACTTCAAATCTTTCTCTCAAAGAATATTGAACAAAATATCTTCTCTCAAAAAACTCATAAATAAAAGCTTGGAAGTCAGATACTTCTCTTTTAAAAACACATGAAGTTCAAAAAGCTAGATTTAATCGCTCAAAACTCAAGAGATGCTTTTCTTATCATAAGCACAAAATTAATCCTATACCAAACCCATTTCATGTTCATCCATATGCTTCCTATATATAGTGCAAGCAATCCTTCCTATTTTAGGAAATATAATCCCATAAGGTTTGTTATGTTTATCCTCAAAAAAACATGTCTTGCACCTTTGCAATCCTAATCCAATCAGGAAACCAACTTCATGCTTGCTCAATAACAATGATTTGTTTGAATTTTGAATTTCAAACAAAGTTTCTTACTCCAAAATCTTCAATGATTTGAACTTCAAGTACTCTTCAAATTTTTTCAGTTAAATCTTTTTGTTCTTCTGAAACCTATTTTAATTTTATTCACGTAATTTTCTAATTCTATCCTAATTCAAATTATATTCCAAAATTAGATTTGGGGTTTTCATAAATGTCAACAATAAAATACCTAACAGGTTGATATTTAAAAATTGAGATTAAAATTAATGTATCAATGTGTTTACCTGAAAACTTCTTTGTATTTTGTAGCAATAATATATGTTTTTAACTATTGAATATGATCAAAATTATATTATAATTAAAATATATGTAAAACGTATATTTGATGCAGATATGACGACTGAAAAACTGATACAAATATAACGGTTGAAAACTAGAGCGACATAGGTGGTGCATTTTTCGTGTCCTACAACAAAAATCTCCATTAAAAATAGCAATACAAACTCAGGTGAAAGAAATAGCGTAAAAAAGGTGGAAAAAAAAAATGAAAAAGAAAACACCCTGGAGAACACATTGACCTCAGAATAGTATGGCGTACAGGTAGAGAAAGTTACTACAGCAGTTTAGAAATACCACAGGCAAAACCAAAAGCAGTTTTAGACAGGGTATGTTTTCTTTTGTATTCCTTCTTTCTTTGTCGAGGATTTCTATAATAGAACCTTTCATTTTCTATTATTGACTAAAACTGGTAGTTTTAACTTTTCAATTAATTTTTAAGCTATTTAATTTTACGACTGGAACAAATTTGTATCCATGCATTGATTTAATTCAACACTTAAAAAAAATTGTTTCATGCCGGTACTACAAAATAACAAATCCTACCATAAAAGGATCTTTCTTTTTATTATCATGATAATGGATTATAAAGAATCTAAGAAAAGCTGGTATAGACATTAAGAACCAATTAAAGACTCCATCATCATGTGCTCTCATTCATTTCATTTTATCATTTTTGGGATAATTGACACATCATATTTGGAGCTTTTCCCTTACAAAAAAGAAAGAAAGAAAGAAAAAAAAGACACTTCACATTAGTATCACATTGCAGATTTACACTTGTTTTTACTCCAAATTCTCTTTCTTTTTGTTGCAGGATGGTCTCCCGATGCTATCAATATATTAAACACCGAATAATAATAATAATAATAATAATAACAATAATAAGTTTACGGTTGAAAAAAAAAAATTTCATTTTAATTTTATTTAAATACAATATAATTTTACATCAAACACAAATTTTATAACAGTATTACGAAAATAATTACTATTTAAAATATTTTTAAAACAATCACATCAATTTTTCAATTTTACTATTTATCTCTACTTTTACCAATCACATCAACTTTTTAACTCTAAATTACTTTTCATCCAAACACACATTTCATTCAAATACAAAACAAACACTTTTCAACCAAATACAACATTCAAAAAACAAATTTCATTCAAATACAATCAAAATACAATGCATTTAATAATACAATACGTTTACCAAACGCCTTAAATTCTTTTTGGTGACGAAAAAATAGTGGCAAAAATCCAACTTCCTCGATATCACAGATCTGTAGCTTTCGGTAGAGAACTCTATTACCAAATGCTGACAAGACCACTGGATTTGTTCTTATGTGTATTTATATATATATGTATATATATAACGATTTACACACCTGTAATTGTACGATTTTCTATGGAATCACAATACGAACTCAGAGGAGACCTTTTATTTTCAGCGAAAGCTAATTTTTGGGGGTTCATTAATTCAGATGAAAACATTACACAACAGAAATCAGTTTCTGAAATGTCAGATAGAAGGCTTACCAACCAAACTAATACACTAACACTTGACGAAATATTCCATTAAACCATGCCCACAAAATTCTAGTGTAAAACCATATTTAATGCGGTGCGGCATACATCTGGGCTGAGTCATATTGAGCGTAAACAGGCTGAGGTGACTGCGTTTTTCCATAAGCAACTGAAGTACTAGGTTGAACACCGTAAGCACCAGTCTGTTGTGCAGACTGATCGTAACTTTGCGGAGCTTGTGTAGGTTGAGCAGCATAACCGGCCTGTGCTGTTTGTGGTGCAACATAAGCTGATGCAGGCGCAGACCCATACGAAGGATCTTGGGGTGCTTGATACCCGTAACTTGCTGTGGTTGGAGCCGACTGCTCAGCATAACCTTGCTGTGATGACGGGTATTGCCCGTATGCAGCAGTAGGACCCGCTTGTGGGTACCCTGGAGCCTGCTGCAAGCCGGATTGGCCATAACTTGCAACTTGCTGGCCTCCTTGCTGAGGATAGCCTGAGCCCGTTGCTGGTGGTGGCTGGCTGTACCCCTCAGCAGCTGGAGCAGATCCATATGGAGCATATGCCTGCTGGGTCGGTCCACTAGATGCATATGGATATGGCTGCTGAGATGGCACACTCTGACCATATGATTGTGCAGGTGCAGAACCTTGATAAGTGACATCACCTGGTTGTTGGGTAGGTCTAGGAGGGCCATAAGATTGGGGAGGCGGCCCCTGAGATGGCATGCCATATGATGGCTTACCATACTGGCTCTGCTGCTGTTGTCCATATCCTGTAGGAGCGCCACTGTGCGGATATGGCTGAGAACTCCCATAGTTATGCTGTGTAGGAGGATGATCATCATATCCATGACCATAGCTTTGTTGAGGATGAGCAGATTGCGAATAAGGTGCTGGATGCCCATAATCTGGACCCTGATGCTGTCCATAACTGTAATTTGCTTGGGATTGGGGGGGCCCCATTGTAGGGTTGGGATTAGGGCCAGGAGCATGTGGAGGAACTGGGCCAGAATGATGGGCAGATCCGGGCGTATCTGATAAATGGCCTTTTTGCCCTCCGTAATAGTCATAACTACCACCGTGTTGAGGCACCCCATGCATGCTGGGGGGTGGTCTTTGCTCCCAACCAGAGCTAAAGCCGCTTCGTGGACCAATTTGTTGATGATAGCCTCCATATGGTGGATATTGTAGATTTTGAGAAGGGTATGGCCCACGCTGATGATAATCATAGGAGTTTGGGTGCGCCACATGACCACCTCGAGGACCCCATTGAGGTGGTCCTGAGGGTCCACGGGGCCGGTAGCCCTGCTGGTTATAACCACCGGAGAAGGATGATTGCCTCACGGTCTATACAAAAACAAAACACAAACACAAAATAGTTAAAAATGTGAATAAATTCTTTGAACATTATGTAAGAGAGTAAATAAAATAGCAGGAACGAATGTAGGAGTTAAACTTTGGCAATCACATCTTGAGTTCGAATAAGTGAAGGGTCTCCTTCACGTCACCTTTTACTGAACTAGATGAGAATGTAGATTAAAGAAATCATGTCAAATTACTATTTCAAGTTCCAAGAGATAAAGTAAGAACATAATATCCAAAACTACAAACAGCAAAGTAACTTGCATGGATAATATACATAAGCAAATCCACTAATTAGTTATTCATAAAGAGGCTGGCAACGAAATTCAGAACTTTCAACAATTAAACCCCAAAGAAACTGGCAAGGTTGTCACGATCTCCCTTCTCAAAAAAATACAATGGTAGGTAAAACAATAGAATCTTCTCAATATATTTGCCTGTGTCTATCTTTCAGATCCATGTCCTAGTACCAACTCTTGTCAATCAACTGCAATTGACTTTTATAACCCTACCATTCAAAAATAGTTACACAGTGATTACGCTCATCCCAGGTCCTCTGATAAAACAATATGAACGGTCAGAATTATCAAACAGATCTGCAAGTGGCTCAAGGATTTTAGAATCCTTTACCTTCATCTGAAGAGAAGTTGAGACACTACCATGCTATGTTCCACAAATGTAAAATAAGAAAAAAGACGAGATGTTGAATTGGAAAAACAAGCAAAAGCAATAAGTGACGATTAGAACTAGTCACCACAATTATCCCAAACTTATTCACGAAAATATGTGATATTTACCGATTATCCTGAGATAAAAGAGCTTTTTTTTTTTTTTTGAGTGATCAAATATATATTCATTCACTAACAGTAAATCATGGCCTCGGTTCTTTTATATATTTCTGTTGACATGTCATTAAGCATATGTGATAACAGAATTGCAGACATGTAATAACAGATGGGAACCAAAATTTCTTAATCAGCAAACAGCAAACCAGAGACTGAAGAAACACATGCCAAGGTAAAAGATAAGTGAATTTCCAAGAAAGGAAGCATATTCAGTTTTATGAACTTAAGACTTCAAGGTTTTGCGGTAAAGCAACATCTGTTACAGGTATACAAATACAAATTAACTTATCCATTCCTCTTCCATATGTGTGTATATATACATATATATATAAACTTATCCTATATGCTTCACCACAACTTCAACAAAATTTCCAAGTATTGACCCATGCAAATTTTCTATATCATTTCTTCACTTGGGACTCCAGACACATTCATGACACATCTTGGTAGTGCTATAAGCACTAAGGTTAATACAATAGTCTTACTGAATCACGATTTCTTAACTTTCAGATCTTGAAGCAGTCTTACCAACTATTAACATCCTGCAATCGGAAGATTTATTGCCTGATACCTTTCTTCAGTGGACGAGAGTGAATAGAGGTTGTCTATTGCTACACCAAGAAAGCAATGCCGACCCCATGGAAAAGGCAATAGCCCAATCTGCAGTTTTAAAGCCAACCAATTCGAAATTGGCACCTTCAACAAAAATAAATTATGGCAACCGACATCTTGGATTCAATATAACTTCCTAAGAGCATTCAAGAGACCTTGGCATGGATGATTCATCAATATTGCATACTCCCACTACGTTTAGAAAAAAAAAAAGCTCCAACTCCTTTAGTATATAGGGAAACAAATCTTCCTCAGATAGTAGAGACAGACAAATTATTTCGAAAGGCAATCATGTAAAGATCACAGATGTTGCGCTCCATATGTAAATGACATAGAAGTTATGCTATACCAGACCCATTCCAGAATTTCTTAACAAAAAGGGGGTACAAGGGGTATAAAAAACAAAAGGTAATGATTCAATTTTATATTAAACAATAATGTCAGACGAACATTTGATTTAAGAAACACAAGCATAAATTAGATTAGAATGACTTGTACTAAAAATTACGCTCAACTAAAATGTAGGATACCCAGCAACATACTATCAAATCTTAAACCAAAGGAACCTATATGAGCAACTTGTGTTGAGCATAACTAAAGTAACTTGACATCAACATACTGTTATATAGTATTCAATAATCATACAATTAGTGAAATTAGTGAGCACATAAAATCAAAGTCAATAAGACAATTAACATGAGGATCATTATTCTATACATCCAGAACATATAAAAAATGGAGAAGATGCGTAACACACAGGTGCAAAGCCGGACAGAAAATAAACACTATATTGCCAATATATATTTCATGACGTCAAAGAAAAATACTTTGATACATAGAAATGCAATAGAAGCGAATAAAAACTAGAGGAACACTGCAATTATCAAGAGGACTTTACTAACTGCTCCCAAGTACATCTTGAAAATTATGGACCCAAAGCTATTTGCATATATTTTAGACAATTAAAGAGCATATTTAATTCATAATTATAAAACATCATAGAAGAGCCATACAAATACAGTAACATCCAAGTGTACGAGAGCACAGTACAATAACTAGAATAAAGCAACCACAGCTAAGACACCAACTAACATTGTCTTAGAGAAAAGGCAGTAACCTCGATAACTAACCTGATTCATAACTTCCTTTATCATTTCTCTAGCAATTTCTATTTGCCTTTTATCACCAGTCACTCGCACAGTCCTTTCTTTAGATTCATCCCCTTCTGAACGATGTTGGGGTATCAACTGATAAGGGAATCGGGCAACACCTTTAGAGTTGATAAGAAAAATATGAAGATGATCTCTTCAAAACCAAGGCAAGGCATACGATATCAACTACCTGGATTCGTGCCCCTGATCTGGCCTGCATACCTTTAATAGTTTCCCCACCTCTGCCTATGATTAAGCCAACCTGGCCAAGTAACTTTTGAGTAAACCCAAACGTTGAAGAAACACAGGTGTAGACACAAATAACTATAGCTAATGTTACCTTCTCATTTGGGACTTGTATTTCAATTTGTTCCGTTGCCACTGCAGCCTGTGCAGTAGCAACGCCTCTTGCCACAAGGGAGGGAGAACCACCTGCATCAGCCTGCAGAAAAATATATGGACTGAACATATACCAAACAAAAATCTTATGCTAAAATAGGGAATTTCAGTAAAGCACATATGGAGTGGAAGGGAGGGAGTCCAAGCTGAGTTTAGGAAAGAACTTTAGCACCAAAATAAAAAATAAAAAAAGGAAAGGAAGGTTGAAAGAAAAAAAGAAGCATAAATAACCTCTGCAATGACGGCATTAATAAGCTTCTCTGCCTTGTTTATGCTGTCCAGAGTTCCAACTATCTCGACTGGTCTTGTGGCAGCATGTGGATCAGCATCAGCATCTCTTGTGATTTGGATTTTTGCTCCTGAATTGTATTGGAGGTACCTTATAGTGTCCCCAGCCTTCCCAATAAGAACCCCAACCTGCAAAAACAACTCATAATGCATCAGTGAAACACATTAAATCTTTTTTTTAATTAATGAGCCGAGATAAACATCAAAGAAAAATATGAGTACACAATACACATAATGGTGGAGCGTTGTGTTATTTCTTCAAAAGTTCTATACCCGATTATAACACTTATTTGTCAAATAAAACCACCACAGACAACCTAGTGTGCAAGTGATGAGCCAGAAAGTAAACCTTGTTATTCGGAACCTCCACTATGCGAGTAATAGTCTCATTCTCAGATGTTGGTTGATCTTTCTGCACAGAAGGAACATCTTCCTGTTGATGACCCTCTGAAGAATGTGGCTGAGTTTCCACATTAGATGGTTCCTGCACATCGTCCACTTTTTGGACAGATTGCTGCTTAGAGTCCACAGAAGGCGGTTCATCGGTCACTTTTTCTGTAGTGCCATCAGACTGAGGTTGAGCTTCCTCGGAGCCAGTACTCTCCAACCCTGGCTGATCCTCATTGTCCTTTAGGGGTTCGTCTAACTTCTCTTCTTGGTGCCCATTTTCACTAGCTGCCGCAAATAAATTTATCTCACCAATTTAATTCAATCCGCAAGGCATAAGCAGTAGAATTTCAAGAAAATTGTTTCGTTGACTAGAAGAAAAATTTAGGTGTACAGCCGAGTATATGTTTGCCTGGCTCACAATAAAATCATCTGAAAAAGTTGGTTTCTTTTTTAAATCAAGACCAAATTTTGTAAAAATACGTGAACTTTACACATCGTAGAAAAGAGTTCAAAACTTCCAAAAAAAATGCCATTTCAAGTTCGAAAAGAAAATATCCCAAAACGGAGACAAATTTATCAAGAACCTAAGCATTTCACGCAAGCATGCAGCTCAGCAAAGCATTGCGATTAGAAACAGTCCCAAAATATCACATTTCTTGTTCGTATTGAAACTATCCCATATCGGAGATAAATTCATTAAAAAAAAACCCTATGTTGAAAACCAAACCAAGAATGAACTCGCTATACCTGAACCATCAGGCTTCTCATCAAGACGTGGCCGCTTCGCGCCGGCTTCCTCCGCCGCCGCCGCCGCCGCCGCCGCCTTCTCATCGTTCTCGCTGTTCGATTTCTCCTGCTCGTCTGGGTCGGCCTCGTGCGGGGCTTCGTGTTCCAAGTCCTCGAGCTTGCGCTTGTGATCCAACGGCGCAGGGCTCGCCTCTGCGGCCGCAACTTCCTCCTCCGCCATGGATGAACCCTAGGTGCAAGGTCGAGCGCTGCGCAAATCTAGGGTTCCGATGAGTAGAGAAAGTATCTGTTTGAGGGTCTAGAGAGAGAGAGAGAGAGAAGAAAGAGGGACTTTTAAGCGGGTGAAGGAAATGGAAAGAGAGACGTGGATGCAAGGGAAGAGGAGGGGTTTATAGGCTCAGATATTTTTTGGAAGGGTAGGGTTTGGTAGGAGTTGGGCTGGGCTTTTTACTAGTTGGGCCCAACATTTGGCCCACAAGTGTTTGTGGGCTTTCAGGAGACAAACCCAGCGATGAAGGTGGTGTGGGGGCGTTACGCATAACATTAACCCAAAAGGTTATCCCGACAATAATTCTTGTTATCGTGTTGTGTTCATGTCGTGTTTTACTTCTTAATTGACATTATTAATTAAATTTAAATTCAATCTATTTAATATTCGTATCAAAATCTCAAATCTAAACTCAAACCCAACTATTTATTAATCGTGTTGACCCAAATTAACCTGTTTAAATTAAATATAAATAAAATAATGATGACAGGGTTAGGGACGACTAGCCGTGTTATCGCGAAGGTCGATAGAGTGAGGAAAGGGGAGGGCGATTGGATGAGGTAAGCAGAGCTGTAAAAGCAATGAAAAACTAAAAAAAAATAAAGTAAAATAACAGGCATACATTTATATATGGTTTTTTTTTGTATTGATATATCTTAAACTTATTATAAAGTTACAATTAATATCTTTAATCTTTAATTTTGGTAATTTATACTCTGAGCCTACAAATTATAGCAACTTGCACCTCATTGATAAACAACGTTATTTTTTAATGAAAATTGACACTTTACTTGTATATAGGTTGTTAATTAAGAGTATAAAGTTTTTTAATCCATATTAATCTAAATTTATATTTATAATAAAGTTAATTCAAAATTTTCAATTTTGAGAAAACTTAATTAAAGATTTTAATCTCAATAAATTTAGCTAATATAAACAAAAATGATTATTCATATCATAAACTAACAATTCATCTATAAATTACATGTCCAATTCTTTTAAAAGATTAATATTATTATTAATAGGGTGAAAATTATGATATATTTGCAAATTTAGTGTGTAAATTGTTAAAATTAAAAGTTTAAGATATAAATTGTAACTGTATGATAAATTTGTATAATGACAATAGAAGTAACTATGTAAAAGTAACCTTTGATTTTTTTTTTAACCCAAAAGCAGATTATAAAAGTAACCTTTGATTCTTTTTTTTAATAACCGTCGTAAAAGGTGTTGTTAAAAAAAAAAAAAAAAGAATGGGATTACAACCCCAAAAACATAACCATTAGTTTGCAATTGCCTTTTGCTGAGGTTTTCCTACCAGTGAAATAACTTTCATTAACATGTCCTATTCATTTTATTTTATCAATTCATGTAGAGACTAATTGATATTCAACTTAAGAAACTTTAAATTTTAATGAGATCTATTACATAAAAGTGATTTTCAAAGATACAGTTTTGAGCGTAATCTTTTGATATCAGATGATGCTATTTATGTGGTTTATTTTGTATGAGCGGGTTGTTTTGTCGAGATTGTATTATCTTGACTTTTCCTGAAAAACATTTGCAGGTTTGCCTTTTATTTTAGTAAATTGAGTTAGAGACTTTACAAGATGGATTAAGGTTCCAAGTGCTAATATTACTTCGATGTTAGTTGACTATTGTTTTTTTAAAGTAGTTGTCTGTTTTCTTTATTAAAAGAAAAATGTAAAAACACTTTAGATGAAGCATTACGTAGCCTTCGTCCTTCATGAATGCCAAGAGATCATTTAGCGGTGGATTCATGAAGCAATTTGGTTAATCGCGGCCATACCTCTGGCATATGGAGTCTTCTGAGGATGCAACAACATTCACGAGAGATTGGAAAGGATCACTTCATATGTTTTTTTTTTTCACAATTGCTAGAATACTTTTCACTTTTTAGTCACATGAAATGATACAATATTAGGTTTATAAATATACATAAAGAGCAATAGAAGAAAAACAATCACACCAAATTGACAATCTTATAATCCTGTTTACATCTAAATTAGAAAAAGGATATATAACTAACAAGTTTTTTAACGAATAACTCAAGTTTTTGAAAATTAGTTAAAAGACCGTTTTTTTTTAAATAGTTAATCAATTTTCTTAAATGATCAATTAGTAATTGACTAAATTATGGTCTATTCAGTGACTTTAAAGTAAATTATCGATTTTCTTAATTAATTACTAATCGACTAAATCTTAAAAAAAAAAGCAAATAATCATTTTGTTAAATAAAAAAAAGTTTAAAAATCTATTAAATTAGGTGACCAAAATAGATCACCCAAATTAATTTTCCATTAAAAAATAATCATAAAAGATATTAACATTTCAATAGTCAAGAGGGTTGCAAATGGAGTGCTTATCACTCTTACATAGTTGATGATCATAGCTACAACAGGACTCACATATCAATGTGGGATCTAAATTTAGGAAAGGAAATACTAAATCCCTGAACATAATTACAAAGAATCGACATTATAAATACTGTTTTTATAATTATAACTCACCAAAAAAAAAAAATTCCTTGAGTGAGTCTCTGCTTCTGCAATATTAATTAGGCCATATCTGAGCTAAGAGATACAACATTTTTGCAGCCTCTTTTGAGTTGGAATATTCATCACTTCCAATTTCCAAATCACTTCCTATCATAGAGTTGAGACTCACTGCTACTTCCTCCATGTATGGTCGTTTCTCTCCTTTAACTCTTACACATTTTTTGGTGAGTTTAGCCACTTCTTTGAGCTGCTCGAAGTCTCCTTCACCAGCCACACAAACAGCAAGAACACTCAACAGCTCGTCCCTTCTCAATGCAGCAAGGAAGTAGTTTACAAGATACCTGTCTTCCTCGGGCCCGTTGAACGAAATCACCTTCTTCCCGGTTAAAACCTCTATTAACAGAAGACCGAAGCTATAAACATCGCTCTTCTCAGTTAATTGGCCTGTTTGCAAGTACTCCGGATCCAAGTGTCCCACTGTCCCCTGCACCAATGCTGTCAATGGACCTTGGTCGGGGAAAACCAACCTTGAGATCCCAAAATTCGACACCTTTGCCGTGTACTTATCATCCAAAAAGTATGTTTGACGACTTGATGTCTCTATGGATGATGGAAATAGATGCTGCAGGGTGCAAGTATGAAAGCACCCTTACAATATCGGCAGCTATTTTCAGTCTCACATGCCACATCAGTTGATCATGACCATTATGACTGTGAATATGATCATAAAGGGTTCCGTTGGTGATAAACTCGTAAACTACTATTTGATAATTTCCCTCTATAAATCATTCCACACCTTCCTCGGCCGATAATCTGGTTCTCATCAAAGTTGTTTGTGGCGGCCATGAGCTCTTTGGCCTTAAAGATTTTTTTACCATCAGGCGACGATTACCCTTGTCGTCCCGAAAGTTGCTTCTGTAACAAAACCCCACCGTTTTCACGAAAGTATTGCATCTGCAAGTTGATTAGCTTTGTTTTCCTCCGTCTAATATAGAACAAAATACTAGCCAGTATGACTGCAATAAAGCTTGCGCTAATACCTGTACAGGGAAAATTATGAAGTTGGTTTTGATTGATTTAATTTAAAAAGTACTATTGCTTCGATGTCTAATTGATACAGGTGTTGTCTGTTTCGTAAATTTGAACTACAATTTAAACTTTTTTCTATAGTATTATCCATATATATATATTAAGGGACATTTAAGCTTGAGAGCCGCGATCTTGATCACAACAAGTGGATCAATATCGCAACTTTTGGATGATCCGTTTGTTTTTCTGCCATTTCCTTTGTAGCCCCATGGACAAGAACAAGTGTAATTCCCGGGTGTATTTGTGCATTTATCCAAACAGAGGTTAAGCTTTGGATCTTCACGTTCGTTGATATCTTGTACACGAGGCCAACACAAAAAGGAGCATCTAAGTAGTAGTTAGTTCAACACACATCATCAAAAAACCAATATAATTTGAAGCAATAAAAATAGGCAACACCAATTCGTTCAAATATTTAATGTTTATATTTAATGTTTTGGATTGCTGGTTAGATTTAAAGTTTTTAGGTTTCAGTTGGTTAACTTTTCAAAAAACTAACTATAGTTTTTTTTAACTTAAAAAAAAAAGCAAAAACAAAAATAAAAAAATACAGTTTAGTTGAAGATGAAATGACAAAGTAAATAAAACCTTAATATCCTCTTCTCGTGGGTTAAACTGAATTGAGAAAAAACTTCAAAATAAATTACTCATTTGATTCTCAAACAATACATATCTCTGATCTTTTTTTTTTCTTGGTTACAAGCTTCATGAACTCTTAAAAATTGATGCAATTTATCCTTATTATTAATGTGCACTTGACATCTACTTTTCAATAACTAATTATTTTGTGAATAAGTTAACAAAAACAAATCGCACAGTTTTTAAGAATGCAAGAAACTTTTAATTAAGAAAAATATATTAGAAACTAAAAATACAATTTTGTTTATTATTCAGGGACCAAAAGAATAATTTATCCAAAAGTTTTTAATAACAATAATAAGTTATGTTGATATCGGTTTGTAAAAGATACGCCACATACATTGAAAACCAAAAAAGTTTAAAAAGAAATTTTTTATTGAGACCAGATTAAATTTGAATTCATGAAAAACCAAGAACCGAACAAAAGGGGAAATTTGAATAGAATTTTATGGAAAATTACTTACAATTATTTTTGGGTTGAAAAAAGTTGTTTTGGAAAATGTGTTTGGAAGAAAAAATTGTTTGAAGTGAAAAAATAAAAAATTTTAAAAATTAAAAAAAATATCAATATGGATATTGTTTCGTTCCTCTCGAAATTCTATGTAATTTAAAAAAAAAATATCTCATTTGGACTTGTATACACAAAGTTATGAACTTTTAAAATTTGGAGTTTACTAACCCCATGTCTGTTTGGCGTGTTTGTTTTTCAATTTTGAAAAACAAAACGTCAAATGACGTTTGGCAACACAACGGACACAATGTTCTCTGTTTTGTGCAGAGAACGTGGTTGCACAGTAATTTGCTCAGAGAGCAATTATTCCACCACGTTAACTTCCCTCACTGTTTCCCCCGCGTAAACGACATCACTCAATATTGAGTGTAATAAACGACATCGACAAATGCAAGTTAAACGCCAACTTCTTTAATTTCGTCTGCGCCTGTTTACGTCGTATACGGCTTATTCCCAAATCATCTTCTTTCTTCGGCGATACAGGGGCGACTCTCACGGTAGCACGAAAAATCTGTCGCTGCAATACATTACAAGTTCTTTGATGAGAACTGGAGAAACTGGTCGGCCATCGTTGAATCATAAGCTCAAGGTTCGGCTTTTCATCCGCCGGTATTATCGGTGGAAACTTAGCCGACCGCGACACCCATTTCCACAGTCGAGTCCTCCCAAGCTTCCGCGAACTTCGTGTCGGGCTGTACTCCCTATTGCTTCTCCTTGCGAATCAGTTGGATCTTCCTCTCCGGTAAGTAGTTTTATTTGTTTTTTCCCTTCCCCCCAGATCCGACGACAAAACGTCGGATTGTGTTGTTGTGTATGGAAGAAGACAACTGAATCTGGATGAGGTAACTTTTGAATCTTAGTTTATTGAAGAAGGATATATTTTGGGATTGTACAACTCAACGAAACATTTAACATTTCCGGTGGATATGATTCTGTAATGTTTGGGAAAATTTGAAAAATACTCAAGCATTTGTACATTGCTGTTCTTGCACCGAAAATGAAAATAACGCCATATCTATTTCTCGTTTATTTTCTGGGTTTAGAAAAAGTTAAATTGTGTTGGTTATGAAATAACATTTTCGTTTCTGTAGATTAGGGATTGAAGGATTATAATTTTCGGACAGTTTCACAGTTCTCTGTAAAACTTGATCTTTGGCCTCCGAAATAAACGGCCGAATTGGTAATCCAGCCAACGGACATCAATTTTGGAGTTAATGGATATTGATTACCACGTTTAACTTGATCCAACGTTTATTTATGCGTTTTGCCGGCCTTCTCTGATTTGGAGTATATACTGTCTTTGTAAAACAGGACAGTGTTTGGCCGTGAACCCACGAACGCATAGAAACGGATTGAAATTATTTGGTACTTGTTTGGCCATGAACCAACGTTTTATTTAACATGAAATTATTTGGTACTTGAAATTTTATTGTCATTGTGGGTGGACATTTTAACTTCGGTTGATGCTACGTTTTGAAGTTTTGTGTCATGGCATGGATTGTGTTGTGTGGTCCTCGTGTTTAGTTTGTCTCTATTTTGTATTCAAAAATTTGGTGTGTTAAATACAAAAGGGAGTATGCTATCTACTCCATTTTAAATACTGGCCCTCATTACAATTCATTATAAACTTCATCACAATTACATACTATTCATTCATTACAATTCACTTGCTTAATTGTTCTCAACGTTCTTAATCTATTTGATATTGTTGGCTAAGATGTCTGACGAGAAATTGTGGGACGATGAGGCAACTCTCACGTTAATTCGACTACTGTATAACTATGCATTAGAGCATGGACGTCGGAGGCCCGACGCAACTGATTGGGACACATGGTCAGTGCATTTAAAAGAAGTAACGGGTAAGGAATTCACGCCTACACAATTAAGTGGCAAAATGGACCGCTTGCGGTGCCTTTACAATGCGTTTCAAAAATTAAAGAGCAATACCGGGTTAGGTTGGAATGCGACACTCAAAACAGTAACTTGCTCGAATGAGTTTTGGAGGGAATACGTTAAGGTAGTACTAATCAACACGCTCTTCATGTTTATGTTAGTATCATTTTGTTTTCTGGTTGTTAAAATGTGCCTTTATGTGAAAACTTTTTACAATTGCATTTGTAGAAAAACCCCAGGGCATGTTCATTATGACACGGTGGCATTTTAGGAGAGGAGATGTTGGATGTGGTGTTCGGGAAGGGAATTGCTACTGGTATTGGGCAATATGGTTCAGGTCATGCAGTTGAACCATCACTTGATGTATCGGATGCTGAAGACGATGCGGACGTGGGCCTTGTTGGTGGTAGTAGTGACCACATAGCACGTGTAAGACCCACATTTGGAGACAAATCAAGAGTTATCGGTAAGCAAAAGAAAAAAGCATCAATTAGCAACCAAGCAAGGTGTCTGAACGCTATGGAGTTGATAGCCGCTAGCATCTCAGCTACTCAATCTGGAGAGTCAGGAGGCCAGTCAACTAATTCTCTTACGCTTAGGCAACGTTGTCAGGATATCGTTGAGCAAATGGGCGTAGATGACGACACATACTTTAAGGCACTCGATGGATTTAGTGCAAACCCTCATTGGTGTGAGTTTTTTGTGAACATGGCTGAGTCGAGACGGTACAGATGGCTAATAGGCAAACTCTCTCAGCCCCAAGCACCTCCAAGCTATCCATCGTATCCGGATCCTAGTGGTCGTAGCTCACCTTCACTATAGTTTGTTTGTTGACTAACTATTTATTTACTTGTACTCTGAGACTATTATATTTGTTTGTTGACTAACTATTTATTTACTTGTAATCTGAGACTATTATATTTGTGCTTCGCTAACTTGTTAGAGTTGATGACTTGATACATTTCTTTCATATGCTTTATGAACTCGACCTCAAAACGTCCTATGAATATCCCCGGTCAAAATTTTTATATAATTTTCATTTGTGTTTATGTTACATAAATGTGATGGCTATTTGTATTAAAATGTATATGTGAACCTAAGCCAACGGCCTCTGCGTAAACGCATTTAAACCATTACGTTCGCGCATGTATATGTCAATTAGCTTATATTATTCGATCCTTGTACTTTATCCATACAATTGCAGATAATTGTTCACTGAAGAAATACGATCGTTGTTCAACCTATATGCTCTCAGTTGCTAGAAACAGGTATCGTAATACAATTCGTGACCATATTGGTAATTTTGGGCAAAATTGTTATGTTTTTGTAACCTATTTAACTACTTCTGATAAGTTGCAATGTTGTCAGCAATGTATCGCGGTGGTTCATCTAGAGCTTGCAATGATGATGATTCTGTTGCTGATTGTCAGAGAAGAAGACAGGAGCACCGCATGAAGGAGAAGGCTGCAGTAGGGACTGCCTTGTACTACATGTACACCAAATTCCGATCGAACCCAGCACCAGTCCATAATAGTAAGTTAAGCGGGATTGAAAAAGTTCGTGAGCTATTACATGGCCGTGACAAGGTTATTAGTAACAAGATTCGTATGAATAAAGCGGCATTCTGGAAGTTGTCGCAATATCTTAGAGACATTAATGCGTTGGCGGACACATGTAAAATGTGTGTGGAGGAGCAACTCATTATATTTTTAGAAATTGTTTGTCAAGGGAGTACAAACCGAGAAATGCAAGATCGATGGCAACATTCTGGAGAGACAATTGGTCGTTGGTTTGATCATGTACTTCGAGTAATATGCAGCCTTAAAGACGTGTTTATTACACCGCCAGATTACAATACAGTACAAGATTTTATCGTTGACAACGGACACAAAAACAGACCATGGTTTGATGTATGTGTGCATTTTAATGTTAACTATGTTTAGTGTGAACTTGGATTAACATTTTTATCTTAATATGTATAAAAATTACAGGTAGTTATTTATTATATGCATGGTGTTATTGTAACATATTTCTCGTTCCTATTATGCAGAACTGTGTTGGTGCTTTAGATGGGACTCACATTCCATGCTGTCCACCCAGTGAAGAACAAGAACGATATCGCAATAAAAAAGGATTCTTGTCAATGAACGTACTAGCGATCTGCTCTTTTGATTTGAGATTCAGTTACATGCTAGCCGGATGGGAGGGATCTGCGCACGATTCTAGAGTGCTTGAAACAGCAATATCAGATCCTATTAACACTTTCCCACGGCCCCCACATGGTAAGCTTATTATGTTGGTGTTCAAATTGACTATATCAATATAAGTTGGAATTTACGTGTTAACTTTTTATACATAAATTTGTTTTGAAATGTTGTAGGGAAGTTCTTCTTAGTGGATTCAGGGTATGCAAATAGGGATTGCTTTCTTGCACCTTATCGCAGTAGCACATACCACATTCAAGAATATGGGAAGCGTCGGCGTGGATTAAATGGTCCGAAAGAGGTTTTCAACTACACGCACTCTTTACTTAGAAATTGTATAGAGCGTACATTTGGAGTATGGAAGAAGAGATTCAGAATATTACAATGTATGCATCATTTCGATATGGATAAGCAGGTTATGATCCCCGTAGCGTGTGCGGTAATTCATAATTTTATCATAATGGCTAACCAGCAAGATGATGACCTATTACATACTTATTCTATGGATGAGTCGTTAGTATTGGATGATTATGCATGTGGCAACGACGACAATGAAAACGACAATACGGTACCTACTGGCCCCGAGGTTGAACATGGTACTACAGTTATAATGGGCGAGTTCAGAGATGGGTTGGCACAATACATGTATAGAGCATTCCAGCAAAACCCTTGGTATAGGTGATACAATCAGTTTGATTTGCAAACATGCTATTATATTTTTAACATTTTGTTAGTAAACGATGCTTAAATTTGTATTACGTGACCCTGTGTGAATCAGTACATTAAAGAAAGTATGATATATCTGTTTGTTAATGATCCTTATATCATATTATCTGTATATTTCGCTCATATTTATTTGCATATCATTTAAACAGTTAGTACAAAAATATATATACATATGTATAACAACGTTGCGTGTAAATTCTAATTAAATTTTAGAAGAATTTTGTTTATTATAAATTTTAATATGTGTAACAAGTACTAACGCATTTAAATTTCGTTGAATCAGTACATTTTTGAGTTTTTTTCTCATTTTACCAAACAACTTTTTCTTTCTTAAATTTAAAAGTTAAACTTACCAAACAACATTTCTTTTTCAGAACTAAATATTTTCTCTTCATTCCAAACTACTTTTCACATCCTAAATGAAAATTTTTTCATTTCAATTCCCAACATTTTTCATTTTTCAAAAACAGACACCCCATCCAAACGGAGCATAAAGTGTTTTGAAGATGTAAATAATGAAAAATAGTAAAGTTTTAGAAAAAAGTTAGTTTTGAATGTCTGGAAAACGTCATCCAAACACCCCTTAGTTGTTAGTTAGCTTGCGTTTATAGTACTGCTTGTAAACTTTTTTTTTTTTCCTAAGTAAAAACGAGAGCGGTGATATTTTCACGCCAGCTTTAATCGTTTCTTTAAAAATAACTAAGGAGGCTTTTGGTTTGCCAGTTCCAATTTAAAATAATTTCTAATCCAATTTTTAACTTTTTTTTTTAAGGTAACAAAAATTATAACTAGTTTTTAAAAAATCAACCATTTTCAATTTAAAAATTTCAATTTAAATTGTTATGTCAAATGCAAACTAATAAGGTATTTGGTAAACGTAATATGTTCGCATTGCATTTGAATGTAATACATTGAATGCATTTGTATTTGGATAAAAAAGTATTTGCTTTGCATTTGAATGCAACGTATATTTGAATAAAAAATATTTAAATTGTATTTTAGAGTTAAAAAATTGACGTGATTGGTAAAAGTAGATAAGGAAAATTGAGATAGAAAGAGAATATGATATGAATGTAAAAAAAAAAAATTATTTTCAAAATATTCTGAAATAGTAAATATATTTAAAGTACTGTTGAAAAATATTATATTTGAACATATAATTGTATTATATTGTATTTAAATATAATATGAATGTAAAATTGTAAACAAACACCACTTGATACTTAATCATTCTCCCTTATAAGTTTAGCCTAGAGTTATTCAGTCCATAAGAATGCAATTTTTAAAGCTGGACCTGAATATATAAGGACATGGGGATTCAAGCTAGAATGATTGCATCATGAAATACTTACCTTGGCAACCATGGGCAAGGTATGGATTTCCTCTATATCCCGGGTTGCATCGGCAGCGATACCCCAAAGACGCAATTTCACGATCAACTTCATAACACTCACTATTATCTGTTTGACATGCATAATTCGTCGTGTTCAACTTCGCCACCGTGCAGTTCGAATCATGAACAAACCACCACCGTGTGAACCACTAACCTTCCTCCGCCTCCGAAGCCATTGTCGCCGGAAAGGCGATACGAGCTGGAATGTTGCCCTTCAGAGAGGTTATCTTCCATGAAGAAAGAACAGCTACAGTTGCTGGTGACTAAGTTCACGTTCGAATCTAAATCGCTGCTAATTCTGACGTTCTCCGAGCGCATCCGATAAACTAACACGGCCTCTGGACAATCGCGGTGCAACAACCGTTGACGCCGGAGCAAGGCTTGTTGGTGGCGACTGCGGTGGCGTTGGCCATTTCGGCGTCGCAATTGGAAAAACAACCGGCGACGAAGTAGGTCATCGCTTTGACGGCGAGGCTGGCAAACCGCATGAAAGCGCCGCAGCTGACACCGAATAGCTTGTTGAGGGTGGGTGAGAATGGGAACGACAACAAGTTGGTGACAACAAGTTGGTGAACGCTTCATTGATCTCAGGCGGTTCCTCGTCATCTCAAGCGCTTCATTGGTGAACGCCGAAGAAGTTGAACAGTTGTTGACGACCTTGGTGTGGACTCGCATTAGGCCGGTATTGACCGAGATGCTGAGTACCTCAATTGGAGACTCTAAAGACCTGTTGGTTGTGGTTTGGAAGGGTTTGTGAGGTAAGGAAGTTGTGCTCCAGTTTATGAGGAAAGTATTGTTGTCGTTTTTCAGGTAACAGCCCTCGTTTGTGCCAATTGGGTAGGGGATGGTGACGTTACCACACTTGGTTTGGCAGTTGGGATGAATGGTTTGGGGCAATATTGTTGTGATGTAATTTGCTGTTACTGCGACGATTGAGATGATCATGATGAATAATAGTGTTATGGTTTTTGATGTTGTAAAAGGGTTTGCAAACAAAACCATTTTCTTTTTGTTTTACCTTTCACTTGATAATCTGTTTGAGTTAACTGAGATCTATTTATAGGCTTATTGTAAGAGTGCATTTGGTTGGAAAGAAAAGTGAAAGGAAAGAGAGGGGTGGATTGGTGAAAGAATTTTGACATTTATGTTTATTTTGTAGAGAGAAGAGCGAAAGCAAGTGATTAAGCAAGTGACTCTAAATCTTTTGAGATAAAACTAATGATTTCTCTCTCCTTATCAGTTTCTCTTATCCAGTTGATCTACCATTATCTTTTTTCTTATTTTTTTTCTTTCTTACTAAACATATCCTAAACAACCAATTCTTTCTTACTAAATATATCCTAAACAACCAATGTGTGATTATTGGCATAATAAAGCAACAATTTTACACTTGATATCTTTATGAAATGTAGAGTTTGAATATTTGATTTTCAATTTCAAGAATAAAAAAAAGGTTCAACTAAAAAAACGGTTCAATAGTAGATTGCCGCAAGCATGTCAAGACACAAGACAAATCTCAAGTATTAAATTAGGTGGACCTCTAAATAAATAAATAAATATATATATTTGAAAAATATGTTTTCACGAACATTTCCATGAACTCCAAATAGTTAGTTATTAAAACATAGTAAAATGACAATCTCACGTAAATCATAGTGGCATCTGAAAGTTATCAAGTTTGAGCACGGTAGTTAGTTGTTTAATTATTTGTACTCTTCATCTCTCTTTCTATAAATGTTGTGTACCTATTGCATGAGGCAAGAAGAAAATATCTCTCTTTGGCACCCTAAAAGGGTCCTTTGACATCTTGCAAATGTCTGTGTCATAGACTTCTAGTTCGATGGAGAGCCACTCTCAATTTGAGTATAATTAATTTAAATATTAGCTAATTGGAAAGAAATCAAAATTAATTTAACCATTCAACCGATTAAAAAGAAAAAAAAAGCTTTGAGAAAAAGAAAAGGACCCAAAAAAAAAATGAGTTTTGTGAAAACCAAAAAAGAACATGTTTGTGGATGTGCTTCCTATAACGATATGTTTAGTTATCAATTTAATCAGATTGTTCTTTATTAACTCATATAAATTCGCTCAATCTAATTTTATCAGATCACCTTTTATTTACTAATTTTAAACATGCCCTATGAACAATTCCGATAGTCTATTGGTAAATTAATCAGATGGAATGGGCAAAACACTTTAATGTAATTGAGAGGGTGCTGTGATCACATTTAAAGATCAGGAGGCATGTAGACATACGATAATTTGAGGGGCAAGTTGAGATAAGATCAATTATTTGAGTTGAATTTTGGAATTGTCTTTAATGGCATGGGCAGCAAATATATATGTTGAGTGTATTGACTGAAGTGGACAAATTGGACAGTGTTTTAAACTGTTTTGTATAGATGCGACGTCAACATTTTACATAGATGTCTAACGGATGAGAAAGGGATGAGGTGAGGATGATGCTGAGCTTGTGTTCTCCGTAAACGTCATATGTGGATAAAACACTTGGCAAAGCTAGGATCACGAGGAACATTCAAGAATGGTGCGTGGATATTTAGGTGGGATGAGATAATGTAGGTGCTAGCGGCAGGATGATGTGGAGTGATGTTAATGATATAGTAAGATAAGTGACAACGATTTCACCTTTTTTTTTTTTTAAGTACTTTTATAAGGATAGACTTGAGATAGACTGCAGGGTACTTTTCGCGGCTAGAACTTTGGCGCTGGGGCAGCAACTGAAGGAGAGGTATGGAACATTTGTTAGAGAAACAACGGTTCATGTAGCCGGTCTAGACTTGCCGCATTTCTCTCGACTGGTCTTACTATTCTCAAATTTTTTGCCGCCATTAAGACAATTTGGTATGGTCATTACACAAAAGTGTCGAGAATAGCTGATATATCTTAGATTTTTGTGGATGAAATGTTCCATTACAGTGTCAACAATAGTTGATTCATAAGTCTATGTTCAAATTGAAAACTTTGATTAATGTGGTAATCACATTTAATAAATTGATGCAAATGTATGGCATTACCTTGATTCATATTTGGATGCATTACAATGTATAATCATATTCATGAATGAAATGTTTCATCACTGCTGGGCATCATATCTTTAGCACTGATACCCTCTAAATTTGTTATCCTTTGGTGACTTATCCTCTAAATTTTTAATTTTAACAATTTACCCCTTGAACTAGTTAAATTGTTGCAATATACTCCATTTTAGTTAATTTTACATTGAATTAAAGGATTTCTATTAGTGTTTTTATTTTGGAAATTTTTTTATTAGAAATGGGATATTCTATCTTCACATGAAGCCTACATGGGCTTTTTATAATAGAAAATTAATTCATAAGGGGTACATTACAACAGTTTAATAAGTTCTTGAGGTAAATTAGGGGTACACATCGGATGGATTAGGTAAAATTTTAAAAATTTTTAATTCAACTAATCAAGTTTGGATAGGTTAATTTCAAATTCAATCCACCCAATTAACTCAAAGTTTAAAATCAATACACTCAATCAAAATTTGAGTGAGTTGGATGAGTTGATTAAGTTGAACATAATAAAAAAATAAAAAATATAAAAAATAAATATTACTAATCTTTAACCCAAAATAAGAAATACATTAAAAAAAGCTAACTCTCAGTATAATATTAATATTATAAAGCTCTAAAATTGTCTCATAAGTTATAAACTGACATAAAAATAAAATATATATAAAACAAATTTAAATATAAAAGTTATAAACTAACAAAAAAATAATAATAAAAACTTACACAATGTGAAATATAATAAGTTGTTAAGTAATTAATGTAAAATATAAGACAAATATTATATATTATAAGGTATGAAAAATATTTATTTTTATATATAAATAGATTAAGTGAGTTCGGATTAAATTGAGTTTAAAAAATTTCAACCCAAACTCACCTAATTAATAGTCGGGTTGAGTAGGTTGGGTTGATCTCTTAATCAAGTTGGTTGGATTCGAGATATAATAGGTTGGGTTGAGTGAGTTTATTGGGTTCATCAAGTTATTGGGTTTTTTTGTTCATCTCCAAGGTAAATTATCAAAACAAGAAGTTTAAGGAACAAATCATTAAAACGTGACAAGTTTAAGGGGCATTAGTGCTATATACTTGTCTAGTCAATATGGGACTTTTGCTTAAAAAATTCTCAATAATTCGCACGTGAACGAAACCCACAAAAAAATTATATGAATTTGCCTATATTTTTTTTTTCAAAACAATATTTATGTTTCAGAAAATACAATATTACGTTGTTTAGTGTACTAACTTTTTTATGTTTTATGAACATTAAATCAAACAAAATGTATAAGTATATAAAAACCAGGGATATATTTCATAATGGCTTTCTAATTTGGTCATATCAAGTGCATTATATGCGTAGTAGGCCCAAAAGATATTTTTAATAATAACTATCTTACAAATTTATACAGTAAATTGTTGATTTCCTACTTTGGTCCCAAATCGGACCACAAAAACATATTATTTAAATTATTAATTCATCAACGTAATATATAAATGAATCTTGACAAAATGCCAGAGATAATTAGCACCAAGTAGGAATCTCATAGATTATAAATTATCAGTATCATAGATCCTAATTGACCCTATCAAATACAATTGAATCATGACCAAACTCCAAGATATGAGATTAACAACATAATCACAAATGTTGAAAATCACACATCAATTGTGTCACATACTTTTATTTCATATCAGATCATATAAAAAAAATCTGAAGTGGAAAAGTGAAGATGCTAAAAAGGTGTTGACATAATCAGTTGATGTACATGCTGATTTTTGTCTTCATAACTTATTTAAAAATAAAAAGATTTTATCAAAAATTGCAAGAATCCAAAGATAAAAATAATGATATTCTTGGCAAAAAAACTATTTTTACGAACACGGATATCAAACTAGGGGACTGCTTTATACCACATAATAGAAAATTTTATGCGAGTAAACAATAAAAGCAGAAGTAACAAGTATTACCTCTAATCATAACAATAGGAAACCAAAAGCTTGTCTACGACCTTTTAGAAGTAGTTTGCCTAGTCTACACAGGACCTAAAATCTATGTGTCTATGTAATAATAGAGAATCCATGTATGTATGTAACATAGAATTCTCACTTCTCTCTTGTCTAGACTAAAGATATGTCCAGACCCCTCAATTTTTTTTTTTTTAATTCTGAAAATAAATTAAGAGAAACATAGGCCTTAAATAGAATGTAGTTTACATGAAAATAACCCAAAAAAATTAAAACGTATTAAGATTCGATAATAGATCCTAATAGCTTTTAGTAACTCCTAATATAATTAAGCCAAAAGTCTAATATATCTTAATCTCTCTTTATTTATTACATGTTTTAAACTTTCAAGTGTTTTTGGTGTTGTCACTAAAGAGATATGGGACATATTTTGAATCAATCTATATTGATTGATTAAGAATTGTCTTTGGGACATACCTAAATTAAGCATTGTTTTTGATCCAATCTATAGAAACAATAGAAAAGGCAAATCTCTTGTAATACATGAGATCCAGCGTTGTAATTGATAGAATGAATGGATTTGTCATTTTCTTAGGTCTCTCTTCTGATTTGAAATCATGATGTAACATATATCTATTTCCCTGTTCTAGTCGAGGAATAGATGAAGTAAATTTTGAAAAATGGATTTAGATATGCGTGTGTGTGTGTCTGTAATGAGTTTATTAGTGGTGTGATCAAGTGTAAAGAAGTATTTTTACCTTTTAGTCTTCTTAGAAGGCGTCAGTATATCATTAAGCTCTCTTAGTTTAGAAAAATTAAAATTCAAGTTGCATGACTGATGTCTCAACATAATTTCCACATGATGTAATAATGAAGTACCATATATAGAAATCAAAATTTGCCGAATAATTAATTATTATTATGTTCTTAGACAAAATCTTATAGCCGACCTTTAAATTGCGCCAATTACCTATCCATTTTGGACAACATTTTTGTTACCTGCGGGAATCAGGTACTCTTCCTCATTTTTATATATTTTTAGCCATATAATGCTAAGAAAACTTCAACCACATAACAAAATAAGTATCTATAGCTATTAGACAACGAGGGACACATAATAAGCAAAACTTTTATTCTCTCTCTCTCTCTCTCTCTCTCTGTGGCAATGATGACTCGTAAACAATACTAATGTTTTAGCTAAGGGTCGACAGGAAAAGCATTGATTTTGCTTGACATGGCTGAAGATGGCCTCTTTTGGTTGATAATACACATAATGAACAGGAAATTGGTCACGTTCATGAGTTATTTTGTTGTTTCAAAAGATGCATATATACATGAAGTAATGAAACACGAAAAAGTAGTATTGTCTACCTACCTAAGGATCAAGTGGGTTCACCCGCATGTGCATTCTTAAATTATGATGCCACGACTATATGCAGCCCATCACATGGATTTTCTTCTATAGTTGTGAGACATTGCCTAAACCAAATGACATAATTAGGGTCAATAACAATACACAAACACACGTTGTGTGTTGCATTGCACCGTATATATATATGTATATCCAACATTTGGCCATCCTTGTATATACTACAAAAGAACAAAACAAATATTTGTTGGTTTTTTTGAAATTTCAAGTGAAAATTCGAACTCTGTACGTTATACTATGTTAAAGTCAACTATAACCTTTTTATTGTACCTATAATGAAATATGAACGATATATATACGACTGATGAATAAAAATCCATAACTCTTACGTGATAGTAATTCCAAAGTATCATCAATGATATTGGATATATATAAACAAAAGCGCACAAATTTGTACGTTGTCTTTTATCTTAAGTTTTAGCCAAGGGAGCCGTGAACTATATATTATATTAGATATATCTATATCATGAATGAGTCATATTTATATATGATAAAAACAAACCAACATATGACTATATTGTCTGTATGAATTTTGTATCTAGCTAGTTTGTGGACTATAATTGCTTCGTAGAAGAAAAAAAAAACATGAGTCGTCGCTTCTTGTCCTCAACTTGGGCCCCGTGTAATGGCACACCCTCGTGCAGGTTGATTGTCCGTACATGTGCAAAGAAACGAAATAGGGACAATGCCCTTCTGTCAGTATCTTAATTATTTTCTTTCTATAGTATCATAGAATTGTCATTGTTTTTTTTACAAAGAATTGTCATTGTACTCCTACGCCTTATGTTATAATCCCTAGAAATTAATATGTACGCTAGGAAAAATGAAACCGAAAATTTAAAAATCCAGCTCGGTATTTTTGAAACAATAATTATGCGTGCTTCACATGCAGAGGAAACAAACATATAACGTCTGGCTTAAATTATTGCAGTGGAGGATGGACAAAGAATAGAATAGCTAGCCACTTTATATGCCTAGCTGATCAGTATTCTAATTTGGATTGATAAGTGCATTAGGTAGGAAAGAAAAAAAGGGGAAGAAACGAGATGGTCAGCTAAAAACTTTATAATAGGATTTTGATATTTATAGTTTTTTGGTAGCTACAAAGAAAAGAGCAGGAAATAAATTAGGGAACGGATTCGTAATTCTTTATAACCCACCCTCGAAATTTAGTATATTTTAAGTTAAAGAGATTAGTGGAGGGGTTTTATATTTTAGATAAAAGAGTCATGTAACAACTAAAACCTTTTCTTTGGTTTCTTTTGCATCTTTATATCAGATAATAAAGATGATTTTTCATTTTCTAATTTCTTTCTTTTCTTTTTTTTTTTTGACCAAATAATTTTTTTTTCATGTCAAACATTGTGAGAGAAATTATCTCTCCCTTCTTTATTTCCCTCACTTAAGTTATCTAACAAACACACCTAATGTATCGTCAAAAAGTAAGGTGCTTATTCCCTCATCTGCTTTTAGCAATTGAAGTTTGAGGGAAATTGATAAGAATAGAATAGTCATTTTATTTTTCTAATAGGTTTACCAAATAGTACAATAATGAAATGTAATGAAAAAAGTGTAATGAAAATAAATATATGAGGATGAAGTAGCAGAATTCAATAATATTTTAAGCAAGGATGTGACTATTAATCCTGACAAGAAACATGTCTATGCTCTTTCGTATTCGAGAGGAAAGAGGTGTCAAGGTGCATAATTAAAACTAAATTGGATCTTGCATATCAATAGTTTCTAGGAATATTGGCCTGTTTTTTTCTCAACTTCTTCGTTGTCTAGATTCTACAAAATTATCATCCTTCGTTTTTTTTTTTAAGGAAAATATCATTTTTTTGTTCATAAAAATATTTAATTATAAGATGGAACTTTTATGAATTTTTCCTTTCGTGACATAAACGTACTTGATTTTTTTTTCCTTTGACATTCTATTAATATTTTTCTAATACACTTGTCATTTTAATGTAAAATCTAATTTTCTTTACTAGTAATAAAATTTAATGAGATAGGACAATAATGAATATACTAAAAGAATATCGATCTAATCTAATCAAAATATCTTGGTATACCTGCTACTTTTTATCACCATCATTATTGAAAAAAATGAGATAATGTTAGGGAGTGGAATGTCCGTATATATCTATGTATTATGATATGTATCCTTGGGTCATTATATACCTCCTCAATTATGCATTGTTTACTACTTAGTTATAACATTACCATGTTTACTGTGTTGTGTCAATCTGAAGTGATGTAAGTCGCCTTTTAGTAATAGATCGGGCCAAACAAAGGACTATAAAGATATAGAAAAAAAAAATTTTTTGTTTCTATCCTTTTCACGTTTAACTTTTCATTTTGGCGAAAAGATAAAACAACATTGTAGTACCTCGGTAAATTTCGCAACAAGTCATGTCATAAAATACATCAACACATGAAAGAACCAAACGTACATGAGTTGCAACTATCTTATAACCAAGGTACACAAAAGAGAATTCTGCATAACACCCTAAAGACCAACAAGAGCACGTACACATAATGAGTGATGGTACGTAACTACACCTACACACATTTAAAACATATATATATGGATATATAAATATATATATATGCATACAATTATATGTACGTCACCTTCCTAGCCTTGCATTTCTTTGTAAAGAGGCTAGGAGTACTACAGCGACATGAATATAAATGTAAATATATATATATGGGTAAGGATATTGATTAACTAGCATGCTGGGGTTTGGAAGATTGCTTCCAGAGGACGAACTTTTGAAGGGTAGAAGGGTCAGCTCTGTAGTATTTGCTGGTAAAAAGAAGCAATTCGGACCATGTGAAGTCAGGGTACTTTCTTGTTTGCTCGTCCAACACAAGTTCGTGCGGAGGCCTCACCACTTTGTCTTCTTTCGGGCACAGAAAAAACACCATCGATTTCCTATTCTCCTCACTGTTCACCACTACCCTGTGCAGACAACTCTTGTATATCCCATTCGACAGTGCCTACAAACAATATTATTACCCATGCAACTTGTCATGTATGTTTTACACTATATATAGATTGAGACCATTGTACATATGAAAAATGTCTGGGGCATTATTGGTGACAGTGGGTCCCATCTATGAGTTTTATGTTATGTGACATATCTTTTAATAATGAGTAGTATTCAAGATCATTGATGCTCTTTTTGATTATACTATATAGATATATAATGTGATATGCAAATGAATTAATTACCTAACTTTATTAGGGGGTGTTTTGGGGACATCTGGAGATTGTTTTGGAGGTTATGTTAGAAATGTGTTTGGAGAAATAACTTTTGAAAATGAACTGTGATATAAAAAATAATATAAAAATTTATAATTTATTCTAGAAAAAGTATAGAATTGATCTTGTTTTCTTCGTCTTTTTATTGTGAGTCTTTTGATATAAAAACCATCTCATGTTTATTGAAATAGGAAAATTATGGAATTTTGAAGTTTAAATTTTTTAAAAATGGAAAAAAGATAATGTGAAATGTAATAATGTAAGTATTGCAAATGAAATGGTGAAGTACCTTACGGAAAGGTCCTCCAAACAAACTCTTAATTAGCCACTAATTAGTAGTATAGAAGAGTCATTTTCAATTACATAGTAAGGTGAAATAAAAACAATTAATACAGTTAACAAAATAAGTACTAAATGTGTTGAAGAAGTGTAATTAGTTAGTTAGTTACCACAAAGGTGTCACCAATGTTGATGACAAAGGCATCTTGAACAGGCCGAACGGAGTTCCACTTGTTGTTCTGGAAGACTTCAAGACCTCCGACCTGGTCTTGATGAAGAATGGTTATGGAGGTTGGATCGCAGTGCGCCCCGACGCCGAGGGTGCGGTCGGGCTGCATGCATAACGGGTAGTAGTTGATCCTGACGATGGACCGAGCATCTTCAAAGAATTTCTTGTAATGCATTCGATCAACCCCCAAGCTTATTGCCAGTAGTTCCGTTAACTTCAGACACAGCCCCATCATTGCTTCAGAGTACCTTTGATACACCATCCTGTATACAAGGAAAAAAAAAATTATATTACTTGTCAGAGAGGGTTCAACATCAACTTTTAAATATCAAGTGGTGGTAAACTTTTATTTTTAGCTTTTAATGTTAATGGATGTGACTAAAGATGCTAAGATAAAGACAAGAACTTGACAAGAACTTGAGAAATGACTTTTATCAATTTTTTCATTTAGAAAAAGAGTTATAATACATGCACTTTAAAAGACGATCACAAAAGGAAAGAATAATTATCCTTCAAGAATCTCCTAATATACAGAGAGTACTAACAATAGGATATTTGCAAATTTGAAAATTTTTAAAGACGTATAGATAAAACAAAAATGATAACCCTTACATCATATAAATTGGTTTTTAAAAATTAAAATTAAAGATAATATTAATATTATTTTATCAAAAGATAATATTGTTTAATTATAGAGTTAGGATGTAGAAATTAATTATAGCATGATACCTAATATATTGATATATTGGCGTATACTCACAAATGTAGACGGTACCTCTATAATAATAATGTGGACCTACATTATATAAGCAAGGCTATAGTTAAACTCGTTTTTAATGATTTGCATACGACTCGAATCTCATTTATTAATGACTCGAATCTCATTTATTAAGAAAGGCTCGAAAGTAATAAATAGTGCATTCTCAAGAAAGTAAATACATAAAAATAAAGAGCGATTCATTGTATTATGGGATTCACGCATCAAACCTTCATACTTTTTATTAATTATAGCATTCATTATTACTTTAGTGTTTTTTTTAATATTATATTTGTAATGAACTTTTATGGATATTTTATGGTATTATTACCATAATGACCTTACCCCTTATCCTCAAAATCCTTCCCCAAAGTGGAGGTGAAATAGTCCTTGACAACGGGAACGTCCGAGGCACGGCCTGCTTCATGGAAGAACGTCAGCGTTTCTTTCCACGGCAGCTTTTCCGCGAAGCGCTCGGAGTGCGCCGCGGAGTAGCCGGTGAGACCACCGGGAGTCTTCGGAGCCCTAATCTTCTCGGTAGCCGGAAGCTTGAAGAAAGACTCGAGGTGTTCATGAGCGAGGATGATGAGACTTGAATCAACTCCATGGTTGATCACTTGGAAGAAGCCATGGTTCGTGCAGGCTTCTCGGATGAGCTCGGCGGCTCGCTTCGTCGCAGCCTCGTCGCCGTTGAGGAAGCCCCCTAGGTCCACCAGCGGCTCGTTGAGCACTCCTTTGGTGCCATTGGACGGCAAGTCTTCATCTGGCCAAAGGAAGCCTGTGGGGACATGCGTTTGTTTCTGGAGAAAAGAGGAGTCAAAAATCTGGGGAAAATCTTTGCCTTGGGAAGAATCCATTGGAATTAGTACTGGGATATATAAAATATATATCTATTTGTATATATATGTTAGTAGTAGAACGCTAGAAAATTTTGTTGTGGCTTGAATGATGATCATAGGGGGGTTTATATAGAGAATTCTGTTTGACTGCTTGGAACATAAAATTGTCTAAAAAGTTTTTGGTGTTGATTGTCCACGTGTATCTCCATTTAATCATTTATTTATTTTTTTTTCTTTTTGGATAATTTTGTTCGAGTTTATCTTTATTTCTCTTCCTAATTAATTTATATCCAAGTTTTAATATGGACAACGAATTTTTATTACCAAATTTGTCTACGTATAAATATACAGTGAATAACTCTTACAGATTTTTCTTACCAAATTTTGATCTCTAACATTTATTACCCCTTCAAATTCTAGAATTCACTCAACTCCAGATTCTTTTTTTTTTATATATATATATACAGATTCTTATTTTTTATATAAAAAGTTCTAGGTATATTTTCAATTAGGATGGAATCTCATGTAATCTCTTATATATCCGATACGTGTACTAATTATTTCTTCAATATTTTTTTTTTTCTAATAAATCTTTTTATTTCCATATTAGTTTCTTGAGTCGTGTGACAATGATCCATTCAATTAAGCGATTAACCATATTTTTATGTTCGACGTCATTTTAAAATATAAAGTTTTAATCTTTTAGTTTAGAAAAAAGAAATAAGAAAGAAGAATATCCATTCAATTCACAGATTGGCGCCATAATTTTCGAGATCTAGTAATATTCTTCTCTCTCCTAGTGGTGGTAGTTTTTTCTTTTTTTCTTTTTTTTTTTTCCCAGAAAATATTTTTCCCCTATTAGTATTAGACCATCTCCAATGTTTGTATACGTGTCAAAAAAAGTGTACTAGATTTGAGATTTATGCTCTGATATATGATTCTATATATGTATATATATATATTTTGTTATTAAGTTTTGAAATTCATTAAAAAATAAAGTTTTAGTTTTTAAAGTTTTAAACACTCAAATTGAAATATATCATTATTACATTAATTTAGCACTCCACTGAAAATGTCGTTATCTTTCTTTCTCTACCAGATTGATTTTATATATCCAAATTCTTATACGGGCAATAAATTTCTTTCCAAACTTGTCTATACGAATACACTTCACATGATATCTAACATTTCTTTCCAAATTAGATATTCATTCCAATCTCCTATATTATCCAGCACGTCTATTAATCTCTTCTATTTTTTTTAATAAACTTTTATTTCCATATTAATTTTTTGAGTCAAAAATAAAAATGAATACCAGTTTGATTCAATTATATGCAAACATATTCAAACTGTAATATTACATCTAATTTTGTTTATGATGTAAAATTCAAATCCTCATCCTAAATTAAAATATATGTATATATGTATCCATTCAATTCATGAATTGGGCCGATGAAATATCTCTCTCGTAGAAGATTTTTTTTAAAATTTTTTTTGGCTAATTAAGTTTTTTTTTTTCCTATGATACTGCTAAAACGTTAAAGGTCATTTTAAAGATCATTCAATTTAATAAAGTTTGTTGTGGTCTCTCGGATCATTTTAAAGATAGTTGATCAGCACATTATTGGACCCGACAAAATGCCGAGAGGTCACCGTGGAACAAGTATCCGTTGGCATTTGGCATAGTGTGTGTGTATATATATATATATACAGACACACATATATATGTATCACATACTGTTTTCGTACACACAAACAATTTTTTAATTTTCCACTAAAGATAATATTATTAAGGCGTGTGTAAACGGAGGAATATTCATGTAGCTGTCGGACTGAAAACAGTTTTGTGTTACAAATCTATAAATATAGAAAAACCATAAACTTCGAAATTATAGGTAGGTCACATCAGAGAGAAGAAGCAGCTCTTTGAACGTGCTCAATAGTATTGAAAACATACAATATTTTTTACCTCGTTGTCGTAGGACGTCTTAGCAGGGAATGACCAATTAAAGCAACGCAAATTCAATGAAAAAAATAAAAAATAGAAGTATTAAAATATAATGGTAATTCGTACGAATAGTCTCTAAATTATTTTGGCTCCGTTTGTTTCAATCAGTTGATAATATTTGTTTGATTTCATTTGAATTGGCCATTCCAATGAGTGCTTGGCAACAGAACATTACCGTTTAAATGATGGCAAATGGTTTGGCTGTCTAAGAAGAAAAATGAAATGTCCTCCTATAAATTTGACTCCATTAGGGTATATATTCAACGCCAGGAGCGGAGGGAGGTGGGGACGAGGGGCATATGCAACTCCAGATTTATAACAAATTCCATTTAAGTACTCAAGTTTAGTATCTGAAATGAATAAAAAACAATCATATTAATATATGTATAAATTTATAATTTTTTAAACTCTAAACTTAAAACCAAATTAAATTATATTACAAGCTTAATTCATTAAAAAAAACCCCACGATATAAATCGATAAATGGTGACAAAGACTTTACCGTTGTAGTTTCGGTTAAAATTTTTGTTTAATTTACACTATCCCTCAAAAAAATTTTTGGCTCTGCCATTGTTCAACATTAATATTTTAGTTCTCTTTAATCTGACATTTTGATATTCATTTCCTAAATTTTGACCAAACAAACCCCAAATTTTCTAAATGTTGACAATTTAAACATTTCTGTCCAGATGTGTTAAATTCCTCATAGAAACTTGTATTTGACCCATCAGGTAAAGGACTAAAATGCCCCCATATAAAACAAAAAGAAACTCAAGCTTAAAAAAAAAAAAAACCCGTACAAATCAATACGATATTTACTAAGAGGATCTCAATTGACAATCATACACTTCTTCAATTTTCACTAGTTTTTGAATCTGATCTAATCTAAGTCTATTTTCATAGAGTTTGAGTTCGATATCGTTTTTCACTAGTTTTTGAATTTTATGTACTTAATCGGATTGAAGAAGTGGATTTCTATTTACAACTTCTGTTTTGTATAGAGAGCTTAGATTTTCTTCATTTTTGTTTTCTATAATCAATGCACTTTCTCTTTTTTTGGTTGAAGAATCACATTGATGATCCGATTTGATCCAATTTGATCTGATTTCACTATATTTTATTTCATGGATTTTGAATTTGATCTTGCCTTAGTCTTTGATGCGAGCCACCACCAATCTCCTCGGTGAGTCTGTCACTTTTCCACATGAGGCCAAATCTTCTTTGCGATGGCTTGGCTGTTACGGCTAGCGCCATCTAAGGGTTAGGGTTTTCCTCTATTGGCAATAAGCCTCCGGCTGCAAGAACTCCATTAGGCTTCTTTATATACATTTGATTCTATATCTATATGTCTTTTTTTTTTTTTAATTAATTGTATATAAAAGACAAATCACATGATTTTACTGAAATACCCCTTTTCATCAAGTCACCTTGAACATGACCTATTCCAATGAAAAATTAATGAAAATGGATTGAAAGGGTTTAATTGTCAACATCTTAAGAGTTCGAGAGTCATTTGGACATAATTAAAAGAACGGGAACCAAACTTTCGCTTACTAAAGAATTTGGAGACCAACGTGACCAATAACCGAAAACATTATTTGGAATAGTAATTATCATGATAATTTGTTTTTACAAGTTAAAAATGTGTTACAATTGAGTTCACATTCCTCACCCTAGATATAAGATCATATGAGTTCCATATTTCTGATAATATGTGAGCTTACAGTCATGTGAGTTTGTTTGTTTGCTTGCTTTTTTTTTTTTTTCTTGTATTAGATACCTTCATGATGATAAACAATGTTAATACTTTAAAAACTTTGGATAAGTACTAGCTAAGACGATTTTTTAAATATTATTAAAAACTTTTAATTACTACATAATGTAATTAAATTTCATTGTTCTGAATTGAAATTAAAAGTGCAATATGAAGATATTAAAATGTTCATGTCCATATCAAATATTATGACTTGTTTGGACTTCAATTTTAATCTAAACTAACCGTATTTTTTTGTCTTCTTTTTTTTTTAGAAGTTAATAAAATTATAATTAGTTTTTAAAAAGTTTATCAATTTTTTTAAAATAAACTAAATTAAACTAAATTATTATTTCAAATGAGATAATAGTCTGCGTAACTTCTATATTTTTTATACTGCTCTTTTTTCTTTTTTATAGCTGTAGATAGTTGAAATATATTTCCGTATAATTTGTTGTAGAGCTTGGGACGAAGACACTTTTTTCTTTTTTTTTTTTTTTAGTATGTGCCTTTTTTTCGGTAAAAGCTCTTTATATGTGTGTCTTTAAGCAACATCTATAATTACATGTGCAAAGTTACGCACTTTTCAGATTTCAGAGAATCAGAATATTCACATTATGAACTGTGGGAACGTAAGAAAAGATCTTTTCCTTGGAGCTATTGAAGATTTGACGCATTTGGACGAGAGGACATTTGTTCAAGTTGTAAAGCATTCAAGTTTCCTCATGGCTTTACAAAGATTTTAAATATCTAAAAAGTGTTAGTATATTGTTTCCCAATGTCGACTCTCTGTCTTTGTTAAAGTTACTTTGAGAGTCGTCCTAAGTCTAAGAAATGAATTATTATACACAAAATACTGATTAAGAGTCGGCCAAATTTATTGTTTAAAAATTCTAGAGGCGTAGGTGTCGCCTAAAGAGGGTACATTATAGTTTGCACCCAATATTTAGTAAATAAAATATATGAAATGTAGTATGAGTATATAAGAAATGTATTAAATTGTGTAATATTTTATTTAGAATTTTGTAATTATTAGTTGATTTATGTGTAATTTTTTATTTAAAATTTTATCATATTTTATTATATAAAACTATTAATATAAATGATAAGTATTCTTAAAAAAAAATTATTGAAATGAACTAGCTATTATAATAATATACAATAACAATTACAAATACCGTTTTTACAAAGATGCGGATATGAAAATGTTGAAAAATATATCTATTAATGCGTATTTTACGTGGGCATAATATAAGTGGAAGCTGACCAACGTAAATTGTCTTAGACAAATGTCTTTGACTTTTCTTCGCTCAAAAAGTTAATAAACTTTTCTTCAAAAAGATTAAAAAATAAAAAAGACCATGTCAAAAGTTTCCAAAACTATTAATAGTTTTATTTGTTCCCTTTCTCCTCCTAATAGTGTTGTTTGTTTCCATTTTAAAATACAATTTTGAAATTAAAATAGAAAGAAAGCATGATATGCATGCTCACATTTTTTTTATCTCTTTTTTTTTTTATGTTTTATTTGTCAATCAAACTTGACCTATATAATGTGATTGTAATTATAACTTTATAATAATTTTATACTCAATTTCACAAAAATAAATGAAGAATTTGAATCCCTTTACCCTCAATATAAAAAATAGAAAAAGAAAAACCTCTACGTACATAGAAACCTCTACAACAAATTTTCATAGACAAAAAATATATACCTCAGGACACCAATGGCACTATAATTAATATATACTTCACCAGTTATAAGATCCAAACTTTAATATTATTGATTATCATCGATGACTTTTAAAATTGTTTGTTTCGAAATGAAAACTTCTTGAAAATTTCACCAAAAAATAAAAATAAAAATTCAAGGAGTTACGGTGTAATTGACTAATATTTGCAAAAGAAGATCAACACTAAGCGTTCAATCTACATATCTTTTATATATATATATACACATATACATATATATATGTATATAATGTCTAATATGCAAATAGTGTAATTGACTATCTTATTTTGATCAAGATAAGATCAGTAACATTCAACATGTGTATTGTCATAATAATTTAGGGAAAAAAAAAATCCAATATGCAAACAATATCCGCAAATGTTTTTTCTTAAAAAAAATAACCAAAGAAAAAAAAAACTCTTTACAGATGAATCAGCAATGATTTAGGTCCCATGTTCTGTGTCGTATTTCAAAAGTTTAAGACAGAATGGAGAATGTGTTCATGAGGCCAGAGATCGATTTGTGGCAGACTAGATTATATTCTCCCCTTTTGTATGCAGTGGAAATGATGAAAAATGTAAAGTTGAAAACCACACCACCAAATCCAAAATGGTATTGCAACGCATCATAGAATTTTACTAACTTAAATTAGTGGTTTCTTTTTAATTTGGTTAATTACACTAAAAAGAATAATGTGGGACAGAGCTAGATCCTTTTTAGGAGATTATGTCATTGGATTGCTGTAAGATTATAGTCCAATTGTAGAGGTAAATTTAGTATGCCTCTACAATCATATTTTGTCAGACTACATCATGAAAATCGCACCAAACATTTGGGAACAAATCATGTAGGAGGGACCACTTTCACACATATTTACACTGTAAGGAAGATTTATTTCGGGTCTTAATTAAAGTAAGAAAATCACTATAGTATAAGATCATCTTTAATATAAATATCAATATATCAATATTATATTTACAAAAAAAATACATGAGAACAACATATTTATAATATGTCATTTTATTTTTCTATTCTGACGATAAGATTATTTTAAATATTATATCTATATTTTATTAGTTACTCGTAACTTGTTGAAGTTAACTTTTAATAATCTTATAATAATTATATTGTATCGTGAATATTTTAATAATTAAACGGCAAAGGTCAATATATCAACCAGTATCTTATTGAATTAGTTTTCCTACATAATATTAATATGCTGTTGGTATTCTTTGGTTTGAGAGTGACTCCACTTATCAAGATAAGCGGATTAATGCCCATAATTATTTGAGCAAGATCAATTATACAACATCACACATTTTTCGTGAGATGAATATGGTGGCGGATAAACTTGCTTCTCAAGGTGTTTATCTGAATAACAAAGCATGGTGGTTTCAAAGCCCATATTTCTGCATTAATTAATTTAACTGCAAACTTGTTTGGCTCCCAAACTACCACTTTCAACTAAACGTAAATTTGCACTCTTTTTTAGCTTAGTATTTTTGCTGTTGAGTTTTAATTGAAAGGTTTTTAACGAGCCATAATTTGAGATGCTAGCGAGATATTAGTTTTGGCTTCTATTTCTAGGATTGTTGTCTATTTCTAGTCTGGGTCTGGCGAGACCTTAATTCAGATGCTGTTTTCGCTGTGTGTACACAATTTTTGTTTGGCATTTAACTTTAATTGTTATTATTTTTTTATCTTTGCATGTGTGCATTGCTAACTTTTTTTTTTGGCGCAAGCATACACATTTCTCGCATTTCTTTTCTTTCTTGTAAGGCATCTTTTTCTTATTATTAAATGACAATATTAGAGTTAGAAACTATACATTTTACATTAAAGGATGTTAACTTAATAAGAATATCTTATTGCACCTTAATGATGGTTATTCCTTCTCGCTGTTCATTTGAAAATTCTAAACTTGGTACATATATTAGTTATTTCTTCTCGCTGTTCATTTAAAAATTCTAAACTTGGTACAAATATTTTATGTAATGGATGAGTACATTTTGTAGATAAGTTGCTCACGCAGTACGTGGCAAGCATTTCATTTTGTCAGTGTTGATCTTAATTTCAACGTGTGTGGTCTACCAAAATTAGAGAGGGAGAAGAAAAAGTTAGCATTATATATACACACATACACACATATATATATATAGATGACCGACATGGATATTTGATTTTAATTTTTTAAGTTATTTTCATCACGTCAATTTCACATGGGATATGTGATTCTAGGTTTTCCATCTCACTTTGTACGAGAATATATATTACACAAACGTATCGTCCATTTGCAATCCTACTAACAAAAATCTCATATGATATGCGTGGCCCTACTTGTTCTCGTTTGGCTACATTCTATTTTTCTTTTCTTTTCTTTTCTTTTGTATTTTTTTGGTGAATTAAGAATATGGGCTTTAAACAAGAATATCTTGGCTACTATTCGTAGGGAAACCAAAAGGTATTAAATTCTATTCCAGTGTTTAAAAACATTCATTAGATTGTCTTATTCTAAATAATTTCACTAAATATATATATCTTTGCACTAATAAATTTTTGGCTTATGACAATCATCAGCCTTTTTTTCTTTTTTCTTTTTACTTGTGAGTAAGAGATTCAATTCTTTAACATTTTTTATGAAATCAAATATAAAATTATCACTTGTTTATATCTACAATCATAAAATCATCAGCTTTTTTGTTCGAATTACATAGTGGAAGTAGAAGGCTCTATGGACACGTAGATATTCTTGTACGTGTGCTATATATATATATATATGTGTGTGTGTGTGTATGTGTTTGTGTTGATATATCCTAACATCCTTCAATTCCCACCCTAATAAGAACCGACAATTTTGGTGGCTCTGAAGAGTATATCAAAAAGTATACGATCGAAAAGGACAACACCAAAAAAAAAAAAAGTGGAGGATAAATGAAAGATGCGATCGACGAAGAGATAAAGCTAGTGGTTTAGGTCATTGATAATCCATGAAGAAAATTATTCCAGGGAGTTTTAAATTGCAACCAGAATTATAGCAACTTGCTACCCTATGATTATACATACAAATAAGTCAACCTCTCAAAGCGAAATAGTTGGTAAAGGAAAGAGCAATGGACCAGATCATCTAAAAACCTTTCATAAACAGTCATCCATTGTTAGAGAAAGAAAGTACTATAGTCGCTTGATAATCCATCAATTATGGCATCAATATGATCTTTAGCTGAAAGATTGACACCAACTAAAGCAAGAAGATCAACGATTCACCTAATCTTTAGCAAGAACTCATTCATATTCAGTGAATCTTTCTTGGTGTTTTGAAGCATGATCTTGAACTGAGAAATCTTAGCTCGAGTTTGAGATGCAAAATTTATATACCTCTAAATTTCTCTAAATTTGAGTAGCAGAATCTCAGCTGACACAATGAGAAAGCACATTGTCGGTGATAAAAGACATGATCCGCGAAACAAGAAGTTGATCTTATTGTTCCTATTCCAAAAACTCTTGATTAACATTTCCAATGCTCCATTTTCAGAAGTTTTCAACTTCAGTGGAGGTCCTCAACTTCCAATGATGAAATCTAGAAGTTGTAACCACGAATCACAAAGTAGATCTATTTTGTCTTGTAGATTTTACAACGCAAATATATGTATCATAAACAAGTAATAAAATGATAAATAAAAAATTGTTCCTACAAAGACTTTTGTTTATCAAGTACTGAAATGGTATTAACTCTGACTTTATTTAAATAAACTTAAAAGAAAGTAACAAAAATGAAAATGAAAATAAATTATAGCAAAATAACAATTGATAGAATAAATAAAATAAAGCCTAAGTTTTCAAATTTCCCTTAATACTTTTCTTGAATATCTTTGCCCTTCTCTTGATAATTTAATCAAATCGAATAATTAACTGAGAGTTCTAAATTATCTAAAGCTTTTTCTAATGATCAAATAAAAATACCTCACTTAACTAACTCACTATATTTCTATAAAAATTAGATTAAGAAAGATTCATTAAGTAAATGCTCTCTTAATGATTACACATGTTACCTAGGTATCCTATATGAACTTAAGGTTTTAACACATTGATCATATATCATTCTATCTAAAGCTAAATACAAAGATTCCTTTTCTAAGTTTATTAGAGTTTACCAAATCAATCTAATTAGTAGCCAATTTATTAAAAGCATTAAACACAAAATAAAATGAATAATTCAATATCGATTAATAAAAATCAAGAGAGAAAATAAATAAATTCAAGTTACATATTGAATTCCAATTGCAATCTCATAAAAGAAAATTAATTCACAAATAAAAATAAAAATATACAAAATAAATGTTCAAATATTCTTGAATTATAAAAAATTAAAAGGCAAGAAAATAGGAAGAAAAATTGCTTTGCAGAGGTGTGTCACAAGTCTCTAAGATTCTTCCTCTAAATTTCTTCTCCTTTTCTTCTTGATGCTTCAAGATGTGATCTTATAATTTCATAGAAAACAAAACCTAAAACAAAAACTCAAAATAAAAACCCTAATCTTATGGCTCGAGAATGACAACCAAAGACACATTCTAATTTACCCTAATTTCTCCTATTTATAGGCCTGCTTTAAAAATGGTAACTTTGAATCATAATATTTTCCTAAGCTAAAAATTCATGAATTGGGGCTATAGCCTTGGGGTTTTGGCGTTGTAGCCCTAACAATTTGCCTTCTCTAAGGTTATAGGCCTGGGATTTTGGTGTCGTAGCCTCACTAATTGCATTGATTGGGGTTGCAACTCTCCCTGGCCAGAGTTGTAGCTCTAGAAAAAAAAATTTTTTTTATGCCTCATTCACTTAATTAGCCTACAAAATTGAGGAAAATAGTAAATTACAGGGGAGAATTAATTAAAATCCCAAGAACATAGCAAATTTGAATGTATAACTTAGTAAAAAAACTCTATTTAGTAGAGTTATCACAAATCAAGAAGTTTTCATTGTCCGATTTCACCAAACCGGAGTGATTGAATGAGATAGGAATGAATTTTGTAGAAGTAGTTGAAGAAGCTAGGGTTTGAGAAAAAGAATCCTCTATTAATAGAGTTGATTGCTCTGATACCATGTTAAGAATCTGATAACGATTTTAAAAGAGAGAAAGAAGTAAAAGAAGAGAGAGAGAATAAATCTATTTCTTGTATTATATGTATTGAATAAAGCGGTTTATAAGAGAGTATTTATACACAGATTAACAGTAACTAAAAATCATAATCAATAACAAAATAGACTTTAAATTCTAACCAACTTAGTTGACTCAAATCTTAAATCAATAGCTAATTACAATCATCAACTAACTAACTAATCCACTTGCTTTAAGTCTTAACCCCTTTATCTAACATCCATAAATCAAATAATTCTAATTTTGATAAGATATTCTTATATTTTTTTAGCAAGGAGAAAATTTTAGGAAAACTCGATGAATAAAATGACTCTACCACATGGTGTAAAGTTTGAATTCCTTATCCCCAAGTTAAACCCATTTCGGTACTAAGAGTCGGTTGATAACCCACAGCAGAAGGCATTCTTAAAAAAAGGCATTAGAGGTGCCCTTGTTTTGGTAAGCACTATGGAGGGGGGAAAAAAGAAAGAAAATTAGTAACTACATTTTCTTCACGTTTAGCTTCGATGTTGTAATTAATATGTTTTTATTAGTCACAATTTCTGACTAAAGATATTTTTAACGACACCAAAAAATTTTCGTGACTAAAAACCATGTGGTTAAGTTTTAATAAAAATTTGTGACAAAATGGATTGTCAATCACAAAGGTTGTGAGTTAAAATGATATTAATTAATCATGTAAAGAATGTTTGTTAAAAAAAGTTTGTTTGTTTGTGGTTTTTCTTTTTTAACTAAGAATTCGTCTCTCTGCAATGTCCGTCTCATGTACTCGACATAGTCATATTAGTACTAGATTGCTGTAAATGTGACCAATCAGATCAACTATAGTTGTTCATGAGACCAAAGTCTGTATACGTTTTCTGAAAAAAAAAAATGAAAGAAAGAAAAAGTCTATATACGTTCTTAGTCGACTCAAAGAGAGAATGTACTTGTGACAACGACGAGGATGATCTTATCTTTGAGCTAACAACACATTTAAAAAATATTTTAAAAAAAATCATCTGCAAAATCTTTTCTCACAGAAAAACTTTTAATTCAATCCCAAGGTGGCTCATCGTTCAAAGTCAATTCAATCTTAGTAATTAATGCAGCCCCAGATTGCTAAGATAATGAGTACCACGGAGCAAAAGACCTATAATTTTACCAAAATTTTACATTTCACACAATGTAATTTTAATTATATTCATCGTTCAAAAGGAGGATTAATATTTACATTTTAATTATATTTAAATATAATATAATTTTATATTAAATATAAAATTTTAAATTTAAATATAATTTTTTCAACAGTGTTATAAAAATAATTACTATTTAAAAGTTTTTTAAAATAATTATATTAATTTTTTAATTCCATTATTTATCGCTATTTTCATTAATCACATCAACTTTTCAACTCTAAAATACTTTTCATCCAAACATACATTTCATTAAAATACAAAACAAATATTTTTCAATCAAATACAATATTTAAAAAATAAATTATATTCAAATACAATCAAAATATAATGTGTTTATCACATCCCCTAAATAAATAAATATATATGTATATATCATATAGCTATTATAAACCTTATATCTGTTTTTTCATAAATACTTTGCTTTGACGCTCCATAAATATCGTACATCTAGCTTTTATATTGATCGACGTATTGATATATTTATTTACTCATTACAACATTTGTTTATATATATAATAAATTTAAAAAAATCATAAACTCCAAAACTTAACGACTATATGACAAAAGAAAAAATTGATATAATAGTGGAAAGATAGTATCATGCATTGAAGTAGAAGATAAAATAAAATATATCAAATATGTTATTTTAACATTACATTTACATTGAAGATAGTCTAAATAAATAGCTTTTTATTATAAAATAATCATGGTTAGTTGTGTTGTGACAAAAATCAGTTATAAAAATTGTTAAGAGTTCTAGGGATATTCAAGTGAAAATTAAAAGCTTAATTCGAGAAGCCTATGGATTACTTGGCATACTATGCTTTCAAATAATAAATTATGGAATAATTTGAAAAAACGAATAAGGTTTCACCAAATAGCAATTGAGCAAAAGATGAGCTAGCTAGTGCTCAACTGGTTTTATTCAGATCGATGTAAGAGTAATGTCGTTTGTCGTTTTAGAACTTTATTTTACTTTGTTTGTCATCTCTATGTGCTATATGCTACTTGTCATTTTGCACATGTTGTATTAGTAAGTAACTCCTTTAGTTAGTGTCGTTTTATACGGCTTAATAATGATGTGGTTGTTTTTATCAAATAATAATAATTATTATTATTATAATAATAACAACAACAACGTAGTGGTTGTATTAGAGAAGATCATACTTAAATACATATATATTCTCAAATATTAAGAAATCAAAGGTGCGCCTCTTTCTCTTTTTTGACCAGATTGGTTTCCTAAGTTTCTCATTGTGTCAAGTGGGATTTGGTGGATTCAACGGTCATTAGGGTAGCGTTTGGTATTGGTTTTGAAATCTGTTGAGATTTCAAAAATGGTGAATTTGAGATCGTTTTGAAAACTGATCTGAAATCGTTTCTGAAACTGTGTTTGGTTATATTTTTTGAGTGTATGTTTTTAAAAAACAATTCTGAAACTGTGTTTGGTTATATTTTTGAAAACCAGTCATTACATAGTAAGTCAATGAAAATAAATTTATATTTAATTTAAAAAAATTATTATAAATACCAAAAATTAATAATTAATAAAAATTTTTAATTAAAAATTAATATCAATAATATTAAATAATTCATAATATCAATTAAAACATAATTAATCATTATATTTAGTTACAAGTATATTACAAATTAATTTTTAGCTGTAGAAGTAACATTTATCTAAAAAATTACCAATTCTATATACCATAACAATTATGATACATATTGTTCCCACATTGCTTGTGCTATTTGATCTCTGAATTGGCTCATACGTTCTCGGTCTCTATTAGTGGAACCAACATCAGAAGACGGTGCAGATTCACTGTTATTTGTACGTTGTCGATTTCCTCTTCGTCTCTCAATATCTTCTACAGGCTCGTCAACGCTATAGTCTCTAAATAAATTATCATTTGCATCATACATCTTAATACAATTATGAATAACGCAACATGCAATTACTATCTGGGCTTGCTTATGTAAAGAAAAGTTGGACATATTCTTCAAAATACCAAATCGTGCTTTGAGAACACCAAAACACCTCTCGATGCAATTGCGTAATGACGAATGCCTGTAATTAAATAGTTCAATTGGTCCAGTTGGTTGTCCATTGTTTCTAAATTCAGATAAATGGTACCTTTCACCCCGGTACGGTGCAAGAAATCCCGGCATGTTGCTGTATCCAGAATCAACAACATAATATTTAGGCCATGGTGGCCTAATAAATTGGTTAGCTGGATCTTGTAATGCATGCAGTAATACTCTAGAGTCTGCAGCTGAACCTTCCCATCCACTATAAACATATGTAATTATCATATCAAAACTGCATGCTACCATTATATTCTGAGTACAAGTGTGTCGCCTTCCTCGATAAACTCTCTGTGCGGTCGCAGGGACAATAGCCATCACATGTGTGCCGTCAATAGCTCCGATACAGTCCTAACACAAGTAATAAACCACAAAAAATTTTAAATCATATTATAAAAGTACTAACCACCTATTTCAAACTTAAAAAATAATACAAATTTTACCTTAAACCACGGCCAATACTTATCACTATTTTGAATCTCCAAAGACACAGTGTTTGGGTTTGGTTGGCGGATAAAATCTGGGGCCAACGCACAAATTGCTCTAAGAACATTATCAAAATGTCGACTAACTGTTTCTCCAGAATGACAAAATCTATCTTGTATGACTCTGTTACGGTCAGAATGACCAATGATCTTCAAGAACATCATCAATCGTTCTTCCACTGATAGTCGACTTCTAGGTAATAATTGACGTTGTTCAAGTAGCCGAGCTAATGCCAGAAAAGGTTCTTTATACATACGAAACAATTCATAGAATACGCCAGCATGGCCTTCCAGCATATTTAAAACATATTGTCGTCCTGTTAGTTCATTATTATGCCGAGGTTGCCTAGTAATAGTTGGTACAAGATCTAGTAATAATTGTAAGATCTCGTCCTCGTCGTCAGATGACTCAAGTGAGTCGAAAAAAACCAACTCCTCATCAGTATCCGAACCACTTGATCCCATAATAACCTACACAAAAAAATCAACTGAATTTATACCTATTTGCCACCAATAATAATAACACAATAGAATAAATCTCTTATAATAAATATAACTCAACAAAATAGTCATTAAATAATAATTCAATAAACTGAAATTGTGAAAGTCAAAAACATAAACTAATCAAACTCAACAAAGTAGACACTACATAAAAGTTCAACATACTTTAATCCCGAAAGTGAACAACATATAAAGAAGTCTAACTTAATAAATCAGTCACTAAATAATAGTTCAACAAACTGAAAGAGTTTGACAGACTGGAATGAGTCTAATAAGCTAAAACCAATCATTAACGAATAACTACTTCGCTAAGCTGAGGATGAAACCACGACGACGCTCGGGTTTAAGCTTCACAAATGTCCCCCTGAAGTCCTTGTCCTTTGTCAACGTCTTAATTGCTGTCCCATATGTTATGTCATCCAAGTCTTCTATTGCATCCAACAACTCAATACAAATGTCAATACTATGGGGATCTTCAGTTGAGGTCTCAGCTGGACTTGTGTCCCCAAGACGTGCTCGCTTTGCAGCTAGATATTGCTGCAAGTCATTAGTGCGTTGCACTGACGCCTCACTTCGCAAACTCACAGACTTTGCCAACAGCTCCACTGCTGACTCCAGTGCAGTTTTTTTCTTGTTCCTGGAACGGCTACTGCTGCCCTCAGCATTTCCCAAATGGTTGTTGTCTCTCTGGAGTTCGTGTGACTCATCCGTACCTTCGTGTACCGCTTCGACATTCACTGAAGGTGGTGGTGCTGTACATGGCACATTAGCTGCTGTTTGCGGACCTATGGCATTACGGCCTGTTGCAATAGTCCCAGCAAAGATCTCCTTTAGGAGGGAAAAGTGTAGTAAACCCTTCTTCTGGTACTTTTTAGCCTTTGGATTTTGCTGCATAATGAACAAATATTTAGATAAGCCAATGAATTAGCTTGTGCAAAAAAATTCTGAATTCCATTTAGAAAAAGGTACATTACTTGTAAATAGGAATCCCAAACTTCATCTGAGGCTGTGACTGTATTTGCATCAGGATCCCATCCAAATCCAGTAGTTTCAATCAAGCTTTCGAACTCTCTTGTGCTACGTCTAAGCCTATTCCACTTAGTTTTAAGTTGTGTCACTGTAAGTCGCTTATTAAACTTACTATGTATGTCATTGGAAATTTTCATCCACGTTTTTTTGTCTAAAGTAGAGGTTTGAAGTCCTTTTTTTGCCTCCTCATATAGCGACTCGATAAAGAAAGATTCCAAATTTTCTCCCCATGTGGCATGATCCTCAGTAGTAGTATCGTCATTGACGTCCATTATCTTAATATTACTGTTGCACACATTTTAAGATGACAGATTTACATATCACGGATCAATCATCACTAGTAATGTCACAAAAATTAATAATAGCAATCTTCATGTAACATTCAGAAACAATTTACGCTATGTATTAAATAATTACGACATATTAATCATGTTTGACCATCATATATGTAGTTAAATTCATATCGGCTTTATTCCTAACGCCTTTTATAAGAAAAAAACAAAAAAGGTTAAACAACTAATCACTTATGTCTTTAGCATAAACCATGTGAATCTGCCAAGCTAGAAAAACCTCTCTCTCTCTCTCTCTCTCTCTTCATATCATTCTCTTTCCAAACGTGAGCCACCACACACTATAAATTTTACTCCAACGACATCATTGTACCACTGCTAAATCTCCTCTCTTTTTCTTTTCATTTTTTTTTCCGAACATGGGTTTGAGGCTCGGAGCTCTGTTCCCTCTGTTTCTCCAAGCTTTGTTCTTTTTTGTACAAGAAACAAGAGCAGAGCATGTGCTCTACAACGTGAGCGGGTTGAGAGGGAAGAGGCAAGTGAGTGGGTGTAATTTGTTCCAAGGAAAATGGGTTTTCGACCCTTCTTATCCTTTCTATGATTCCTCAAGCTGTCCATTTATAGATCCCGAGTTTGATTGTCAAAAACATGGCAGACCCAATACTCAGTACCTCAAGTACGCTTGGAAACCCGATTCTTGTAACTTCCCGAGATATCCAAATATATATATATACAAGCCCAAATAGTAAATGGATAATTTGACATTCATTCATTCAATGTCTTATTTGTTGCATAATCAGAAATAAAATCCTAATAGACAAATGGATGAAAAATATACAAAAGAAAGCAAAGGACCAAACAGGTTTGTACAAAAAAAACCGGACTTATGTTTTGACCAAACAGGCAGCAAGAGCCACAAATTCTCTCAAGCATATATTTCACAATCTATGCATATTGAACCGAGACAAGCAAATTAAACACAAACCAAATTGAAATCACAAACCACAGCTCGGTTATTATGCCACAAAAACACAAATCACAGCTTCCAAATTGAAAGCACAGGTCGGTAATTAAACCAAAAAAAACAAACCACAGGTCGGTAATTAAACCAAAAAAACACAAACCACAGCTAGGTTTTTATGCCACAAAAACACAAATCACAGCTTCCAAATTGAAATTACAGGCCGGTTATTATGCCAACGACACTACCAAATTGAAATCAACAAACACAAATGGCAACGGTTGAAGAAATTCACAAACCATGCCGTGCACAGGGACCGAGCAATGTCAACCAAATCACACACGGCAATGGCTACCACAGCTGTTTGAAAACGTCAATGTCAACCAAAATTGACCCAGAGCAGCTCCAATTCTAATTAGCTCATCGACTCAACAATTGAAACACAGCCGATTACCTCATCGACTCTGAAATTGAAAAAATTCCCAAATTCTAGGGCAAACGATTATCAACCCCCAAATCTTCAACCCGGCCGCCAGTCCAAATAACAAAAACCAAGGGAGAGAGTCCGAGATGAGAAGCTTACCTCCGGTGAAGCAGACAGCCGGTCGCAGGAAGCTTTGAAGCCGATTGTGAGAGCCGGCAGAATACCAAATCAGATGGCGATGAACGACATCAACCAGGGTCGAATGAGCCGACAGACCTTGGGCGACAGCGATGAACTACCCCAGGGGAGGAGAGACAAACCAGACGGCGATGAACTAGTTTCGGCCGTCGGCGATGAACGACAGAGAAAGAGAGTGGTGAGGCGAGAGGAGGGTCGGCGAGGTGAGCTCACGGCTGAGGCAAAATGAGGTCGAAAACAAGAACGAGCTTCGGGGTGAGCTCACGACGGCGATGAACTTGCTTCGGCCGCCGGCGATGAATGACAGAGAAAGAGAGTGCTGGAGGCGAGAGGAGGCGAGCTCACGGGGAAGGCTTCGAAAACGACCGAAAACGAATGAAAACGATTAAAATTCGTTTTCATTCGTTTATGTAAAAACCGAGAATATTAAAAACAGATTTCGAAATCTGTTTTCAAAATCAAGCTTAACCAAACGTGATTCCGGTGCGATTTTGAAAACGTTTCCCTAGGGAATCGTGAAACACGTTCCGGAACGAATACCAAACACGCTCTAGATTTTTTGCTTACCTCTACTTTTTATAAAATTAAATCAATTTTATTTTTAATTTTAAACATAAAACATGAATTCAAAAACTTTTTTGGTTTTGACCTTAATAACATCAAAAGAGTTTGATAAATATAAGATATTTACTATAAAGATAATGCCTTAAATAAAAAAAAATAAACATATCATAACAATTATTTATGATAAAGATTGATAAAAAAAATTAAAACGGAAACAAATTATACTAATGCAAAATATTCAACATTTTTGATAAAAAAATGAATTCTATTTGAAAAAATTATCATTTATACTAACCATAAAAAATCACACATTAACATAGTTTGTTTACTAATAATATCAACTCATACTTTTTATAGAAAATCATTAAATTATTTATTAAAAAAACTTTATTATTTATACCAATCATTAAAAAATAAAAAAATTTAGATTTATATACCTCAATGAAAAAATATAAAAATTAACACAATTAAGCATTTTTAATTCTTTATAAAAATACCACATTTTTTTTAAATTATTACAAATCAAACAGATGACATTTTTATGAGAAAAATTATTTTTTTTATGAAATCATATCATACATTCTTTATAATAAATCAAATAAATAAATTTAAAATTATCTTATAAATAAAATCTGACTATCAAAAACAATCAATATAATTTTTTAATTTGATAATTATCAATTATTTATAATATCAATTTTTTTATAGAATATAATATTATTATTATAAATACTATTTTACATATTAACGTAAATAAAAAAAAAGATATATTTCAACTAAAAAAAGAAAAAGACCTATGGGCTATGGGCCACCACGCTATGTCTCACGGGGCCTAATAGCGTTGTATTTGTACCAGAGAAAATCATACTTGATTATTTTTATTTATTTATTTATTTATTTCAGATATTGAGAAACAAGGATAATGTTTGGTATTATTTTTGAAATATTTTTTATTTTTACAAAAAATAAAAATGAGAATATTTTAAAAACTGTGTTGAGATTATTTTTGAAATTATATTTAATTATGTTTTCAGCGTGCATATTCTAAGAAATATAAAATGAAACTCTGTTTGATTATATTTTTGAAAACTTATTTTAAAAGTAAGTATTTTATAAAAACATATTTATTATAGTTTTTAAAAATAACAAAAATAAATTATTAGTTATATTAAAAAAAAACTTTGGTAGTGAGTTTTGAAATGAGTAGTAAGGATAGAAGATATTAGTGGTCTTAGCCTTAATTAGCGGCGATGACGATGACTAGGAGCGGTTTCAGCATCATCGTCATTCTAGAGCAAATGTGATTGCGGCGACAACTGCAAAGACCTGAAATCCTAACACCAACGGTAACCCCCAAACTCACAACTTGATGGTTTTTGTCGCCGCCGAAGATACAGGTCGTTGTAGTGGGTTTTTTAGGCATCGTCTTTGTGGGATCTAGGTTGTAAGTCCATGGTTGTTGTCATGAGGAGACTGTGGTCATCGTCACTTGTACATAGTCATTGTCGTTTTATTGGAAATGGAGGCCGTTACGATAGTTGTCTTTGTGATTGAGTTGCGAGTCAATGATCATCGTTGCGAGTAAGTGGTCATCGTCACAAGGGAGTCATCGCCATTATTACCAGTTCGTGGTCATCATCTTTCGCCCAAGATAGAGGTCATCGTCAGACATGGTTGTTATTACTGATGCTGTATAGGCATAGAAAGAGAGGAGGGGGAGGGAGAAAAATGAAAATAAAAAAGTAAAAATAGATTTTATTTTGTTTTCAAAAAACTCAAAAAAACAATATAGTTGAAAATAGTGTTTTCAAAATATTTTTAAAAACATTGAATAAACAAACACTATTTTGAGACCTTTTTTATTTTCTGTGTTTTCGAAAATGGAAAATCATTCTCAAAAATAAAACGAAACACCCCCTAGAGGTACGCCTTTCTCTTACAGTAATGGATTTTGCTTCCCAAGCTACTAGCTGAGCCACGCAAACTGAAAAGCATGTGCATTACAAAAGCGTTGTTAAAAAAAACTTCATTTGCAAACCGAAATCTAACTCAAGAGGTTGATATAGTGGCAAGGAAACAACAACAATTCTCTAGACTGGACTTGGAATTTGGTACTCCTACGATTCTTGAATCACCAAAGTAAAACAATTACAGCAACGAGAATAAAGTTGCTACTAGATTTGGAATTGCTTATGAAAATTCATAGTTCTAGAGACCTAAGAAGCTCAAGAGGCATGTCCCTATTCTCCTGTTATAGCCTATTGAATTTGTTACTGAGAACATTGAAAGTAAGATTTTAAAGGAGGAATGCAACCCCAAGAGATCGGCTATTCCACAAGCTCTAGATGCATTAATCGCAAGCAGAAGATTTACACTCCTTAATAGAACCAAGTTAAACTAAACTGAACCAAGAGTAGATTGGCCCAAATCAGATTCACAAGTTCAACAACCTTCCTCATACCAAAATCAATTTACATCATAAGCCCAAGCTCACTTTACCCGAAGATCGGCCTACAACCCTTACCAACATGATGCACTTTGTAGCCGAATGGTCCAAATTTAAAAAAAATGAAAATGCTTCTTGTTAAACATCGAGAAAGTTCAAGAGGTGTTTGTTGATTATCTTGATGTGGTTCAAGCTAAGGAAATGGATGATAAAATTGGGTCTTGAAGTAGTCATCAAAGCTTATAACGAACCAACAAATCAAGTTGCTGAAGAAGTTGGAATAAATGAAGTACAAGTTGAAAAGTCAACAATTGAGAGCGTGACCTTTGAAGATTTGGCAATGAAGCCACCAATTCTCATTCGTCAACTTGTTGGTATGCTAGGATTTCAAGATCAAAGGGGCAACTTGAAACTTCTCAATCGGGGCTTACCACTCTGACAAGATGAATAGGATTCTTCTCTTTGTTGAACTTTTTTCAAAGTTTCCTTCATTCAACATTGCCCATAGTTATGTTGTTTGCTACAGGACGTTCATTTTCCACATTTTTCAACCGAACTCTAGGTCAAGTACTTTTCATAGACAGGGTGAACTAATGTAAGAGCATGTTTGTCATTTTAGAGTTTTATTTTACTTTGTTTGTCATCTCTATATGCTATACATGTTGCCCTAGTTAGCAACTCTTTTAGTCGGTGTCGATTTATGGGTTTAATAGCACTAAAAAAGATTACACTTAATTACTGTGTTTTTTAAGATATTGAGAAACCAGCGGTGCATTTCTCTCTCTTTTTCTGACATGGATTGTCTTCTTAAACTTGTCACTGTGTCACGGACTATTCATGAAACAAAAAAAAAAAAAATACTACAGTTCATGGTTGGGGATGAAGGAAAGGAATTGGGCAAGGAGGGGAATTATTTTTCCCCCGATTTTTCTTTTTTGATGTAATCTTATGCAAAGATTCTATTATGATTTTAGTTTAACTTTCTAATCTAGACAGTCAGAAAAGATCCAATAATAGAAAATTTTTGCCTCATTGTGGGGTAAAGCAAACTTATCCTATTATAGAATTGTCCTTTATTTTGACATTCAAAATGACAAAGGATAACAAAAAAACTAGTGAACTTAAGCATGTTTCGCCACTTTTACCTTCTTTATTTTTTGCACTTTAATAACTTGCCCATAAATTTCGAATCCATCCATTTGATAAAACTGTTGCAATGTGGTCATTTAACTAATTTTGCTCCTTCTTTTTTCTTTTTCTTTTTTTTTTTTTGGATTTGAGGGATTAAGAGTTGGAGAATTAAGATATTTACATTAGATTATAAATTGGGAATTTAGAAGTTTTGGTTAGACATGCTTTTTTGTCATTAATTTAACACAACCAACAACAAAATAGATCATAGATCATACAATAATAGTTAAACATATTAAGGGGATAGCTCGGCCAATGTCAGATTGTGTATGAGGTAAGGCCCGAAAACAACTTCAATAAGCCTTTGTTTGTTTGAGGTGTCCGAAGAAGGACCGTCACTTTCAGGTCAAAATTCCTTCTTGTTAAGATCAGATCTTTCTAAATTTTTATGTCTGAGTGTAAAAAAATTTTCACTTTTAGACATTAAAAAGGGATATTCTTTTTAAAAATGGAAAAATTTTATCCACCCAAATGCCTTTTTACTTTTAGACCAAAAAAAAAAATCTAGTCTTAAACAATACTTTTTATCTTTTTAGGAAATGGGCTTTGCAACCAAACAAAAGCCCATCAAAATTAAAAGTTAAAGAGACAAGCTAATAAAGAACATAAAGTTCAAAGAATAAACGTATTACATAGGGGATTTTGGAGGAATGCCCCAAAAGGGGCACACCCTGGGATTTTGCACCCCTTATAATGGCTTTAGGATTTTTGTTCATTTTTTAAGATAAGTCAAAATTTAACCTATTTGTCTTTTCAATATTAGCCTAAACCAACCGAAAAGGTATTACATTAAAATAGTAATTAGTAATCCACTGGAATAGCTTTTGATCATCTGTCTGAATAACTTTTGGTAATATGTTAGAATACTATTTGGTAATCTGTTCGAATATCATTTTGCCGTAATTTGCTTGAATGCCATTTTGGTATTTGGTGAGGATATCGTTTGGTAATCTTTGGGGATGAAAGAAAGAGGGAGAAGAGAGAAAGTGAAGAAGACCGAAAAAATGCAGAGGGGAGAGAGATAAAAAGATTTGGGCTTTTTGTCAATCTAATAAAACATCAAAAAAAGTTAAATGAAAAAAAGTTATAAAAAGGGTAAATATCCAAACCAACATTTTAGTAGGTAAAAATCCGAAATAGGTGGAATAAAGGGGCTATTTTTGTGGTCTCCTAGAATACCCCTCCAAGCGCATAAATCTCCCTTTTTTGTTTGAGGGCCACGCAAGGCCCGACTTTAGGCTTTAACGGGCGTACCCTTAAATGGGCCATGGGTTGAACCTGCTAGGCCTTTAGACTATGTTGGTAAATCCAAGTCTCAAGGCCCAAATGTATTGGCGCATAACCACGGGGGAGAGGGAAATAGGTTAAAAAAAAATCCATAGTAATAAAAATAGCATAAAACTTTTTGAATGATGATAAACATCATATGTATAGTAATTAGTGTATTTATAAAGCATATTCACAATAAAATTATCTTATGAATAAAATATTTATATTAAATATCATGTGTATGATAAATAATTTGTTTACTAATTATATTTATGCTAATTATCTTAAAAAATTTTCACAAATAAATAATTTACTATATATATTCTATTTACCTCAAACATTTTTAAAATATATTATTTACTTTAAACATTTTTTTAAATGATCTATTTGATGTAATTTTCCTAATTACAGTCCTAGCTAGTAAACAACTTCTTACTAGCAAATATGCTATTTATTATAACAGTTTTAAAGCCTTTCCCTTATCTGTAGTCAACTATAAATATTTTTAAAATATATTATTTACTTTAAACATTTTCTTAAATGATCTATCTGATGTAATTTTCTAACCACGGTCCTAGCTAGTAAGCAACTTTTTACTAGCAAACATGCTATTTATAGTAACAGTTTTAAAGACTTTCCCTTATCTGCAGTCGTTGGGACGCCTTTTGACAATAGTGAGGCGGTAACATTTTTAAAAAATTTGGCTACATCCTTGTCTAAGTTTGGCACAATTTTAAGATCATTATTGTAAGAATTTGAGTGCAACACTGCCTAATAAGATAATGCTTTCACACGTAGCTTTACAATGAAAGAGTATAAGATAACAAGAAAAGTAAATGAGAATTGGAAAAAATAATAATAATAAAAGAAAAAAAGAAAAAAAAAACCAGCAAATCAAAATATTATACATATACAGGAAAAAAAAAAAGAAAAAAAGAGGGGATATCCAGATGACATGACCATCGCCAAACCAATTAATGAATGAAAAAGAAAATAAAACAAACTAAAATTAAAAAAAAAAAATCCCAGAAACTTATCATATTAGCATGCCAATATGAACTGATCAAACCACACAAAAATTCTCTACAGAAAAATAAAACAGTCCAAGGAGATTAGAGGGTTGTCCATGTCCTCCATCAAAACAGAGTCGATTTCATGCTGATCAGCCAGAGCTTCCGCAACCGAAATCTCGTCGATTTTCGAACCATTCCGATGAGTACTTTTGCATTGTTCTCTAATGCTACTAGTACTCCTCAAACAAGGCCTAATTAGCCGAGTAGTACCATTAGAATAGTTGTTGTAACGTTTTGAGTATCTCTGAGACTCTTTCTGTAGGTTCATAAGATCTCCGTCAACGAATCGACGACTCGGAGAAGGCGATGATGATCTCAATGCTCTGCATTTGTCTCGAATCGGTTTCTGATCCGGCTGATCTCTCCGAAAGCTCTTTTGTCTGGTTAGAGTATTAATTGGCGAGCTCGACCGAACTCTCTTCTGCGGTAAAGAAGGGCTAATTACCTGCTTTGAAGTTGAAACAACAGGCTTGATATGTGCATTAGTAGGGGTAGAAGTACAATTTTGATTAGTACGATAAGTACTACTACTTTCTTTGATCGAACTTATGCGAACAATGTGCGGGTTTTCCTTGTAACACGACCACAAGAACTCGTTGGAGAAGGATGTCGGTCCGTAATATTCTTTCGAAGAAGCACTCGAGGACAAGGAGGAGCTAATCGTGCTCGTCGCGGTGTTGGCGGACGAGCCAGTGAAGGAAGAGGCCGAGGAGGTCGAACCGGCGGAAGGCGACGGAGGGGACAGGGACGGGGAGATTTTGTTTGGATTGAGAGGGATTTTTATGGCTGGTGGTGATTTTGAGAGTATCACAAGCTTGTCTTGGACATGGTTGATTTGATCATATTCTTCTTCTTCTTCTTTGGAATGTTGTGATGAACTTTTGGGCCTGCATTTGCTAATGCAAGAACCCATTTGATGGATTTTTGGTTTAGACTGGAGATATAGGCAAATGGAAAGTACGACAAATATTGTGCAACATATATGAGTGACCCGTTATATATATATATGTGTGTGTGTGTGTGTGTGTGTGTGTAACAGTAGAATAGAATTGATTTGGGAAAAGAGCGGATAAGGAAAAAAAAAAGGTATGTGCGTGGAGTTGTGGGTGGTGGCTTTTGCTTTTTTGTGCGCCTTTTTTACTTTGTGCTACATTTGAATTTTGGTTGGCGGGTATAAATCCGTTGCATAACGGTTATGTAAAGTGGAGGGTAATCTAGTGGCTGCCATACTTTCATCATGCCTCTCTTCGGCTTTTAAATCGTGGGAATAAAAGAATTGATGTATGTTTTTTTTTTTTTTTTTTTTTTTTGGTGGGGTAAATAGAGGGAGAAGTGAAGAAGAAAAACCCAAATTTTTGTTTGAATCATAAATTCAAATCTATAATTCAAGTTTTTTTTTTTCAATGTTTTCTGTATAAAAATTTAAACTTATTGTCTTTGATCATGAATGTCATTCCAACAAGAATGATATCTTAATCCCAATATATTGAAAGTTGATGCTTCCATAGGATTGTAAATTTGGCTACACTAAGCACCAATTGATAAGAAAGAGTTGCACCGGCTTGAAGGTTAGTTCGGTTATTTTACATTAGTAGGCCCGAAAAGATGAATGACGGAATCATAATATGTAATATGAGGTCGACAATTGTACTTATGTGAGATAACCTATTCAACCTAATCAAGTTGAATAGAGCTACTCGATTGATAAGTACCTTTATTAGTAATAATTTAGATTAAGTTAGATTATACCAAAGCTCAAAATCTTATCATTGATATTTATAAAATAAACATGTATAGTATTAGCATGAAATAATTGTTGGAAAATCTGGATATGAAAACTTGAAACACATAATAGATGAGTGTTATTTATCCATTCTCTAAAAAGATTGCTTTGAATTAATTAACAAACTACTTTCAGGATATGACAAGCCTTCAAAATCAGATTTTACACCAAGTCAAAGTGAAAATTTGTAGAGAAAAAAGAACACAATATGTAGAGAAGAGATAAATCAAATTTTTTGAGTGAATAAATATAGAATTCTCTATACCCATTTATATATTTTTAACAACCTTTTGTGACCCCAATTGAGAAAAAACTACTATTTAGAAAACGTATTTTTTTTCTAAAAAGATACAACCCTTTTAAAAGATTACATCCTTTAAGAAATTAAATTTAAATTTAAATTCAAAAATACATAAATTTGTTTAATAACTGTATAATCTTAACATGCCACATATCACACACACAAGTGTCAAATATGCCTAATAAGCGCCAAAAACACCTTTGTAACCTCACTACTCACAACACATACACATGTGTGTGCAAGGCGAGTCATATATGCACTTTCTTGCATAACATTCATTATCCACTTAAAGTTGTGAAAACTAAAGAACTCATTTGGAGGGATAGAGTAGAATTCATATAATACGGATTGAGATGGCTTAAAATAATAAAAATTAAAAGTAAAATTTGAAAAAAAAAAAAGAAAAATACTGTAGCAAACCCTTAAAAAATGAATTGAAATTCACCCCCAAGCAAACTCTATAAAATATTAAGTTACTTTCTTATGTGAGACTTTTTAGACTTAATTGTCACCATACAATAACATAAGTTTATATATGAACAAAACCCAACAATAACATAGATGAAAGTAGAGTTCCCATTCCTGTAAAACTTTGTCTGATTGTCCGCAGCCACGTATTAAGGCCAAAGCTGACGTGGAAAACCTCTTGTTTTTGTGCTTAAAAAAAGTGTTTGCAAGGAACACGTGTTGCTTGCGGGCAAGAGCAGCAAACTAGCAATGGTCGGTGTTTTTTTTTTTCTTTTGGGTAAATGAAAAAAACTGTAAATGTTATTTACAGGACGACGATGAGACTCCACTACTACGTATGTGTATTACCATCTAATTTGCAATTGTACGTTGCACTGATTAAAAGAAAAGTTGAGTGATGTTACACAGAATAATGGAAAAATATACGTTTTTTTGGTGAATAAAAAAAAAAATACAAGTTACCATAATAGTATAATATACTTAAAAAAGAAAAAAAAAAATTCTAGCATCAATTTCCCGCTTGTCTATTGGGTTACTTTTCATGGAGCTTCCAAAGTTAATTTTGTTGTTTACCTTTTTCCTTTTTGACTTTTCGTGTATTTCTTTTTTAGTTTTCTTTATCAATAAATCAAAAAGTGAGGTTGTTGATTTGGAATTAAAGTAATTACGAGTGCCAACCTAATTAAAATGTATAGTTAATGCAGTGTTAGTTGTGCGTCCTCCGTTACAAAAGCTATTGAAAAGAAATTCCACCTTGTAAGCATGCTACTAGTTTCACCTTTTAATGATTTATAACCCTGTTGGATGGGTTAACCTTTATCTTCATGGTAATATTTTGAGTTTTTAAAAATACAATAGTAATCGTATATGATCGGAGGGGTAGTAACCATGTATGACGTGATAACGTAATAACATGTTTGGCATTATCCCTCAAGTGCAAGTGGTTTTAAAGTTCTAACGTGTTTTTTTTATATAACTCCGACCAAGTGTTTCTTTTCTTTCTGTTTTTGGAATTGAATCATTCGATAAGAAATAGTTTGAGGCGTCTTGATCACTCTATGCAACTTATAGTTGAAGTATAAAGTCATTCTGACGAGAATTTCAATTCCGTTGGGCACAAGATCAAAGCAGTAATTCAATCAATAATATTAAAAAAAAAAAGTGCTTCTCTTTATTTGTTGTATATAAAAAATTCAAAAAAAGTAGAAGATATTTAAGGTAATTTTGGCATCAATATTTCCGTTAAGTGTTAAATAGGCTTGATGTCAACTTTGTTGGAAAAATGACATATAAAAAAACCATTTTTAATGCTCATTTTGAGGTTTAAATTTCAGCAGGACCTACTTAATCTTAGTGTTGATTAAAGGTATTTTCGTGTTCTCCTTTACAGGAAAATCAAAATCGTATATTTATATGTTCAAAATGATAAATGGATAAATGAGATATTTACTCTCAAAGCTATACTCATGAAATTAGAAAATTAAGAAAAGGAAATGAAAAGAAAAAAAAAAAAAACTATGTCCCACGTGGGAAAGAGATGAAAGCACAAATAGGTTTATAATGATTTACACATTTATTTATTGGTAACCAATTAAGCATAGAGACTATCTCATGTGAGTAGACTCAGGGAGGTTGTAAGCTCTGTGCGGGCTCGGTTAAGCTTAAAAAACATGGGAACTAAAGGTGCTTAATTCCAAATTCTAACGTTGTTCGGACAAGAAAAAATCCTGGTAACCAACAATTTCAAATCTTGTTTTACTTGGTTTATATTTTTTGTAATATAGATATCTTCTGCTTGTTTTTCTTCATTTAGAAAAAGAGAGGGAAAACAAAAGACAAAACAGAGAGAGAGAGAGAGAGAGAGAGAGAGAGAGAGAGAGACCTTTTGGGGATAATTTTTCAGCTTCAGACCTGAGAAAGACAATCAATCTCGAGTCTTGACTTTAGGGATGGGAAATGCACAAGAAGTTGTGCTTTATTTGCAATCACATTAGTACCTGCAAAACATTTATCACTTCTAGTTTCCCATTTTCCCTTCACCACTTATCTTCAACTGAGATTTAGAAAAAAAAAAAAAAAGTTGTTAATCGGCAATAATCATCTATTTTAGTTTTTTTTTTCTTTTTTGTCAGTTAGAAATTGACTTATAAAATTGCTTGAAACTTTGTGTCATAATAAGTGGATTTAGACTATTCCTAAGCTCGAAGAGACATGATCCAGTGAAGAGAGTAGGTTGTTCAACAATAATTCTAAGAACCTGAATGTAATTTTCAACGCTGTAAATGCTAATCAATTCGAGTTTATTTCTACTTGCAAAACTACCAAAGAAGCTTAAACCATACTTGAAACTGCATATGAAGGCAAAAAAGCTTTGAAGATGTCAAAACTCTAAATTCTGGCAATACGGATTGAAAATATCAAAATGCTTGAAAGTGAGACTATAACTGATTTTAGTGTAAAATTGTATGATATTACTAACGAAGCCTTTGTTTTAAGTAAAAAATATAATGAGACCAAATTGGTGAGGAAAGCATTGAGATCATTGCCATAAAGATTTTCCTATATGGTCATGACCATTGAGGAAGCTCGGGATATTAGCATTATGAGATTAGATGAATTAATGGGTTTCTTATAAACTTTTGAGATAAACTTGAAGCAAAACAAGAAGAACAAAAGCATTACACTACAAGTTGAGACTTAAAATTCCACCGATGAAGATGAAGTTGTTGATAAGGTAGACTTTATTGAATCTTTTATCTTAATTTTTAGTGAAATTCTAAAAAGATGAATAAAAAGAATGATGTATTAAATTCCAAAAAATCTAATGATATTCAAAAGGAAAAGCAATTGCAAATATCTTTGATTCTAAGAAAAATGTAAAAGGATCAAGTGTTGAGAGTATAGAGGTTTTGACATATTCACTCTTAATACGATAATTCTCTTAAGAAAAAGAAGAAAAAAAATCCATGACTACCACTTGGAATGATGAGAAATCTGAAGGAAGTCAAGAGAATAATGAAGATTACATGAGCAACAACATGGCTCTTAATATTTTGAGTGGTCGGGATACTATTGTGGATTCTGTCGTCACTATATTAACAAATGTTGCAACACCCATTGGAACACCAATTGTAAAACTAACTGCAATTACTAAATTTGATAATTCCGGATCTGACTGCAATAGTGATGATGATGAACTCAGTGATGAGGACTTTGAGAGGGCCTATAAGGAGATGTATACCAGTTGGACTCAATTGTGTAAATAGAACAAAAATTAGAAGACCATGTGACTAAATTAGTTAAAAAGGGGGATTCTCAAAAGAAGTCCATAAACAACTATAAAGTTTAAGTCACTGAGAAGGATAAGAAGCTTCAAAAGACTCACACTAACTTGGAAAAAAAACACAAAAGTCTTTGAAGATGCTTAACTCTAGATCGGCCAAATTGGATCACGTCCTATCCATTAGAAAATTGTGTGATGATTATCATGTATTAGGCTATATAGGTAAAGTCTCCTCATTCTAGAAGGTGTTTGTGAAGGAATCATCTCCTCCAGATCCTAGTTTATAAATATAAAAAAAAAGGTTTGGACGTAGGGAAAAAAAGAGAAAAAAAGGAAAAAAAAAAAAAAAGGGACTGGTAAGTAAAAGTTGAATTCAAAGATTAAGAAGAAAGTGCGATTTATATAAGTCCAAGAGTAACATGTGTATCTATAGGTGAAATAAAACCACATTGACCTCATATATTGTGCCTTCAACATAGTCATACATCATAAGCCAAAAAAGTCCTAATAATTCTAGATGCTATTTAGCTGACATTAGCGAAGAACGGTGGTAAAAGTAAGCTTATAAAGTTCTCATATTACATTATATAGAGATTGGTTTATACTTAAAAGTTTGTATAAGCTTATCCATGTGGTGAGTGATTGAAAGTGAAAGTTTTGTTACACACACATGCAAGGAATTGAGGTGATGTTGAATTAATATTTGAGTTAAAATTCTACAATAACATGATTATTTGATGTCATGTGCTATAGTCTATAAGCAATCTTTCAGCATTTGTTTGCTTGTTTTTAAGTTCTTACTCTTAAATGATTTGTGTGTATTGCACGTTTATTTTATATATTAAAAAAAATGTGTTTTGTTTCATGAGCTTCGGATTTTACTTGTAATATTCCATGAGATGTTGCGATTTATTTTGAAACAGTATAATTCTTTGTGATTCGGCTGATTTTTTTTTTTTTTAGAGGTAAAGTTAGATGACGTTTAAAATTCTATTTTGAAGGGAGATATGCTGGTTTTATAGATCTTTTTCAAGTTTGATAATTTTTTATCTCATATTTTGTGATTTTTGGCTATCCCTTTTCTATCCATCTTTCATCTCTCCAGCTAACCCCACAAAATAAGAAATTCTTCAAATTTGTGATTTGTTTTTTTGTGCTTTCTTTTGTAGGTTTAAGTTGATAATGATGCAAATTTTGCTCCAACGGTTTTTGCAAATTTGATATGAAAAACATATGTGTAAGAAGATGATATTAAGGGGGAGTATGTATTAGTTTTGAAAGTGCAAGTTTTAGTAGTGTGACTTTGGCATTTGTTGAATTAAAAATGAGAGTGACATATTCGGGGAGAGTAGTAGTTTTTTTTTTTTTTTGGTTTATATTTTAAGATTACATTGTAAAATTTGTTTTGAGTCAAAATTGTCAAAAGGGAGATTGTTAGGTTTTTTGTTAGTTGGAATTTATGGCAACATTAATTAAGAAAAATTAAAATTTGATTATTAGTTAGATTTTAAGTATTTTCATATATATGTAACAAATTAGGCAGGTACTTAAAAGTTGAAGAAAAACGCATGTCGACATGGAATCTGACTAATTGATATGGACTCTTGGAGTTCATGGACTCTTGGAGTTCTTAGATCGATGGTGTGGTTTTTTGAAGATCTTGGAAGATTTGGCTTAAAATTTGAAAATCAGAATTGGTGGAGTTTTGAATAGATAATTGTGTGAATTAGTAAAGTAAAATATAGGATTTGAAATTAAAAAATGGAAATTCTAATTTAGGAAAGATTCTTATTCTAGTTAAATTAAAATTTCAAATTATAAACCTCATAAGATATCACACAAAGTTATATAAGAAAAGCTTTATTTTGCTGGTGATTTTTGACATAATATATGTAGATAGTATCCAACATTTATTGTGAAAACATTGCAGTCAGTTTTGGATTTAGAAGAATATCAAGTGTCTTAAGAAGTATTGCAATGTATTGCGAGATAGTTTGAAATTTGAATTAAATTAAATTTGAGATTTGCTTAGGTTTTCAACTATAGATTAGATAAAGTCTTAGAAATGTCTTTGGAGAGTCATGAGCTAAAAGATATACAAGTCTACTCAAAGACCTTAGGTCAAATTGTTGCTTTTCTACGTCTTTCTATATAAAGATTTGAAGTTTTTGAAAGGAGACGGAAGCTGTTGAAGGGAGTTCAATGAAGCTTACAAGAAGATCTTGTAGAATGTGTTAATTGATTGGATACAACACTATCGGTGGTAACAACAAAAAGAGAGTCTTTATATTGCATAAAACCAATCGTTCATCAGATAGTGAAGTGTTAACCATTTAGACGTAGTCTCAAAGAAAAGGGATATCAAATCTTATAATTAATTGATAAATAAGTTAAAATAAGATTTTACAAATTTATATTAGTGTAAAAGTTGAGATTAATACTAGTTTTATAGGATATGGAAGGAGAGGAATGAATCGAGAAAGTAATAGGGATACTGATCTTGTTGCTGTAAGTTAGAAAAATTAGAGAATGTAATGCATATAAATTACTATGTATATACATATATATATTTTAGCTCGAAGCTCAAGAAGTTGGATTGGAGGTTTGCTCTTTTAGGTGGATGGTTTGAATCTTAGGCGTATTTCCTTGGAATCATGGAAATTATAGGAGGTTTGCTCTTTTAGGTGGATGGATTGAATCGTAGGCGTATTTCCTTGGAATCATACTACGACTTAGTCTTATCCGTGCGGGAGCTCTGACCTTAGGTTTCGATGTTTAACTTAAAACAAAAAAACACAAAATATACTTCTCATAATAATTATATATATGCTTCCTTCTTTGATCTTAATTGCTGGAACATTTAATATTAGACTTATTTGGATAATTGATTCAAATCTAAATTTTTAAATTCTTTTTTTTTTTCCTGAAAAATTAATAAAAATTATAATTATATTAACTAACTTAAACTTAAAATTTTATTTTATTTTAGACTCAATCTGTAAACTAAACGAGTCTTCAAAGTACAAAATATACGTAGTCTAATGTTCCTACAAGTACGTAGTAATCTGTCCCCACTACTTGGATTTATCTTTTTTAAGTGGTTCGACGATAGAGCTTATCCAGTTTCAACCTTAGTAGGTGATTTTGACCTCTAATATCGATGATCACTCAGCGAGTTAGAGAGAGAATCAGTTTAGGATGAGAGAGAGAAGGAGTTAATCAATCATTTATCTACTAATTATAGAAGTAAACGAGTGGTTTACTTACTGAGAGTTATTAAAATCAGGGATAGAGAACTTTAATATGACTTATAATGCATAAAGTAATACTCATCAAAAAAATAGTAAAAATGTTAAAATCAATAATCACTCTCAAAAATGGTATACTACCTAATTATTTCTATTTCAGATATACATTTTAAAATAATAAGATGATGCTTTTGATTTTTATGTTTTATGATGTGCAAGCTGCGAAGAACCTTTATGACGGACCAACATAATAATTCTCTTGTTTTTTTGTTGTTTGATTTTTTTTGTTTTTGTTTTTCGTTTTTTTATTGTTTTTTTGGTTTTTCACTTTGTTGTCATTCCATGTTTTGTGTCGTTGATATGTTTATCATCGTTTTTTCGTTGTCACGATTTCATATTTGTCATTGTTATTTTGGTCTCGGTTGTTGTTTTTTTTAGGATTCATTTTATTCATAAATTAGGTATGGAATTGAATAAAATTTTTATATTTAAGTTAGTTAATTTAGTTATAATTTTTATTAATTAAAAAAAAACAAAATCAAATACGAAAATTTGGATTCGACTCCTTAACTAAAAGGAAGCCTTTTTTTTTTTTTAATGACCTTTTCTTTCTAATTTACTCTTTATTGTTTATATTTTATTTTCTTCTCATATTCTTTTTTTGTCGTTTCCGTTTTTTCATTTGGTCTTACTCGTCGTTTTCCGCTTTGTTAGCTCCTTTTTTTGCCCTTTTTTTTTAAACACTTTCAGCATCGTTTGTTTATTTCATTGTCCTTTAATTTTTGTTGTCATTCAGTTTGACCGTCGTTTGCTCTTTTGTGCTTTTTCACTTTGTTGTCGTTCCATTTGTCATCATCTACTGTGGGATTTTGTCGTTTCCACATTGCGGGAATTTCAAATTTACCATCGTCATTCATCCTTTTGTTAATATTCCTGTGACTGTCGTTGCTCTTTTATGTTGTTTTCATTTGAAAATTTTCAATTTTCCTCCTCAACGTTGCGCCCCTATTAATTAGAAATTTATCTCTTTCGTATAATTAGCCCAAAATTTTAATGCAATTAGGTTGCTTAAAAAAATAAACTAGGGTGCTTACCTCAGTCACAACCTTTTAACTTCAAAATTTGATGCTCACCCCACAATATACATAAAATATAAAAAATAATCTTAATTTTGTCTGAATTTTTGGAAATTGGGTTAATGTTGAAGTTTTCTCCAATATTCACGTTACTTATTACTTGCATATTTAATTTTTGAGATATTTTTTTCTGTCAAAATCTTCATAAGTTTTTTTTCACCTGTAGAAGCCAACTGAAAATTTTGGTTGCAACATTTTCTCCCTTATTTTGCTACTTGAAAATTTCAAATTTGCTCTCAAAACTCGAGACACGTCCATTTTTGTTAAGATTTGGGTCGAGAAGGATAGTGTTTTTTTCAAAACTTTTGCTAAATTAAAGATTGAGAGTGCCATGTTTATTTGAAATATAGCATGGTGAGACAAGTTCTTTTAAGAGGAAAGTTTAAAAATGTTTCATCCCAAGATTGATGGTATGTTAAGAGGGTTAATCGTAATTAACATTTCTAAAAGGATACTACGGCATTATGTTTTCAAATTCTCTGAATTTGAGATCGTTTTGAAAATAATTCTGAGAACGTTTCTGAAATTGTGTTTGGTTTTATTTTCTGAGTGTATGTTTTGAGAAACAAAAAAATGAAACTGTATTTGGTTATATTTTTGAAAACCAGTCATTTTATAAGTATTCTATAAAAACATATTTATGTTTGATTTAAAAAAAATTTATTATGAATACCAAAAATTAAAAATTAATAAAATTTTTTAATTGAAAAATGAATTAAAAATTAAATAATCATAATATTTAAGTAATTACTATATCAATTAAATCTTAATTAACCATAATAATTAAATCAGAGAAATGGGAGAAATGGAAAAAATGAAATCAGAGAAAACAACTTTTAATCGTTTTCAATTTTACATTGGGAGTAAAGGCGATTTTAGATTCGTTTTGAAATCTGTTTTCAAAAACAATACAAACCAAACACAATTTCACACCGATTTTGAAATCGATTTCCTAGGGAATCGCAAAATCAATTTTGGAAACAAAACCAAACACCCTCAATGAGCGTGTTTGGTAACGTTTCCGGAACTGATTTCACGATTCCCTAGGGAATCGATTTCAAAATCGCTTAAAAATCACGTTTGGTTAAGCTTGATTTTGAAAACAGATTTTGAAATCTATTTTTATTATTCTCGGTTTTTACATATAAGTTAGAAAACGAATTTTAATCGTTTTCATTCGTTTTCAGTCGTTTTTGAAGCCTTCCCCGTGAGCTCACCTCCTCTCGCCTCCAGCACTCTCTTTCTCTGTCATTCATCGCCGGCGGCCGAATGTAACTACTTACATTTTCCATTGAAGGTAACTACTTACATTGCCCAGGATTTGCTGGGTCTGAAGATGTCCGGGTTCACCCAGATTGGCTCGCCATGTTATCTGAAGTTTACCAAGAACATTACTTCCCTCAACTTTCATTTATGCAGAACCTTGTGATGACAATTTTAACCGATAAAGATAGTTATATATTCCTCCACCAGATTTGATGAGAACTGATGGCTTAATTGCATCTCTGATAGATATATATATATACATATATATATTTTAAAAGACATAAAAAAAGAAACCAAAAATTAATCAAAAAATAGAGGTGAACAGAAAGAAGAAGACAAATTATGTGTTGAGTCGCGAATGCTTGATTTCAAAAGATAAACATGCCACTCACCTTGCCTGAGAATTAGTTTCAGTGTGGTGTTCATCTGCTTTTAATACTGTTGCGCTCCAATGAGGAGCTGGTTCAAACTCAACTTGATCCATAAAAAGGTTTGATTTCGTATGATTTTCAATACAAGCTTCCAAGAATGTAGTTTCCTGCAGAAGAAATTAGATTATCGATGGATAGTCAGAGGCCAAACGAGTTCAAGCATTCAAGGATTTAGTATTATACAAACTTTCACTTATGAATTGACATTCAGATAATAGTGGACAAGACTAGAGCTCGTTTCTTGATTGTAAGGAAACCATAATTTCCCACACTAACAAAAACAGCTCAAAGAGAAAAAAATGTCAGCTTTCCTCTTACAACTAAACAGCTTTCATGGATATGAAAATCAAGTATTACATCCTTTGTATCAGTCTACAGTCTCATTAGTCAAGCATATATATATATCAAAGATAATGAAGCCAACGTCCGTAAACTTGCATTGACAAAATAGTTCAACATTTACATACCTTAACAACCCGAACCTGCAAAACAAAAGACAATATTTTTTTAATTGATATTATGAATTGTTTAATATTATTGATATTAATTTTTAATTAAAAATTTTTATTAATTTTTAATTTTTGGTATTTATAATATTTTTTTTAATTAAATATAAATATATTTTCATTGACTTACTATGCAATGACTAGTTTTCAAAAATATAACCAAACACAATTTCATTTTTGTATTTTTCAAAACATACGCTCAGAAAATAAAACCAAACACAGTTTCAGAAACGATCTCAGATCAGTTTTCAAAACGATCTCAAATTCACCATTTTTGAAATCTCAACAGATTTCAAAAATAATACCAAACGCTACCAATAGATTTCAAAAACAATACCAAACGCTACCTTTAAATCTCTCTCTCTCTCTCTCTCTCTCTCTCCCCTGTTTCTAACTTTATCGTCGTTGGACGTTTATATTCGCGGTTTAGTTATAATTGCCGTTTTTCATATTTATTGCCGTGTCCCTTTCTATTGCTATTTCACAATTCCTTGCTCAACTGTCGTTTCAGATTTTTCATGTCGTTTTTTTATTGTCGTCCCCTTTTAGTCCTCGTCTTCTATTTTGTAGCCGTTTCCTGAATTATGGATGCTTAAGGATATAATTATTTTTCCTCGTTTCATACTTTTTGTCGTTTATAGTTTGATTGACGACAATCAGTTTTCACTCAATTTTTATTCTTTTTCTTATTTTTATTTTTATTTTTATTTTCATCCAATAGAAAATCCATCTTAGACAATTTTTTTTTGCTCAATTTTATTAAAAATGTAAAAGAAAATAAAAAAAGGAAAGAGAAGTAGCCAAACAATGCAAATGCTAAGAAAAAAACCAACTCCAAGGAACAAATAGAACAAAGCACAAAGCAACTGAAAAAACAAGAAATATTAAGAATCTACCCCATCTTGATAAGACCAAGGGGTGCATCATCTCAATTTCCAATATAAATGGTCATGAAAAGTATGATAAGCTCTCACTTTTATACCAACTCGATTGACTTTTTTATTTTTTTTATTTTTTCAGTACAAAGCAGTCAAGTTAGGCCAAACTCATATCATAATAAATTAATAAGGTATATAATTACCAATTTTCACTTTCGGCTTCTTTTGATGATATTGGGAGCATTGTATGAATTTTAGTTATTAAAAAAATACGAGTTAGTTGGCTTTTCAAATATTAGTTAAAATTTTTGTTTTCTCAAAAAAATTGGAATTATTAGGTTGGAGCCTCCAAACCAAACGCATGATAAATGAAAGCTCCTTGTCATCAGCTACCTTCCTGAGTAAGATCAAATTAGGACTGTCAAAGGGTTTTAAATATATATACATCAATGCACAGCCTTTCAAATTGTGATATTAGCTATTGTGCACATTTCTTTTTCCTTTTAGGGAATAATTCTTTGTTTTCTAAGCTAGCTAAAGATGGTGAAAATTTTACTGCCTAACCCTTCAATCGTTGGTGGCCAAATATCTATAATAGGGTCAACCACGTATGCAGTTGTTCTAGAATATAAATGACCTTATTGTTCACTTTAATGCCTCATAAATCATGTGCATTGCCAACAAATTCTTCTTCAAACTGGATAATGACCAAATTCCTGACAAACAAATTCACTTGTCATTCCCCCAAAATTGACCAGTACACATTACCTAATATTTTACACACAATTGACTCATGGCAATCAAGTAATTATTCAATGAGAATGGAATAATCAAGCGAATTAGGTAACGTTTAATTGTGAAGGAGAAACGTAGAAAATAATTACCAACCAAAAAATAAAACTGGTCAGCTTCTGTAAACTATGTGACCTCAGATCAGTAATGTCCTGATCATGCATTCACTAAATTTAATGTTATTTTGAGAATCTATTGAGGCCACGCGCGGAAAGGGAATCGTATCTCGTAAAATCAGTGATGTTTTTTATGCTTTCATTTAACGTAATTTTGAGAATCTAATAAAACTAGATGTTAAACAAAATATAAAACTAATATACAAACTCGTCAACTATCTCTGGAGATCTATGCACATCAATCACACAATCTCATTAAGTGTGGACATAAAAAATCTAGCTTCTAACGGAACAATAGTAGAGTCATAAAACAATTATCTCTTATGATTACCTCCCCACCCTCGCTAGTCAAATGACCCCAATCTGAATCCCTATATGAACGTTCGTGCTCTATATAGCCTCACACAGCTTATAAGCGTTACTAAATGAATTGTCCATTTTGAAACACATTTGCACAAATGGGTCTGAGATTTGGCACAAAAGGGTGTGTTCTCCTTCTCACAGCTTCTCTTCTGGCTGGTTGTGAGGCAAGAACCATCGTCGTTGGAGGCTCTGAAGGTTGGCATTACGGGTTCAACTACACTAATTGGGCTATCCAAAGCAGCCCCTTTTACTTCAAGGACAAACTGGGTAACTATGGTTTATTATAAAAAAAATTTTATTGTAATAACTCAAAAAATCCCACAAAACTTAGTCGTCTAAAATCATAGTAAACTTATTATATTTATATGTAATTCAACATTGGTATAATATATCTTGGTTTTGCTATAACTATATTGCTATAACTTTTATATTATATATTCAGTGTTCAAGTACAATCCGCCAAGAAGTGCTTCCACAGTATAGTGTGTACCTGCTGCCTAACCTGTATAGGTACATAACATGCGACTTCAGCAATGCCAAGCAGTTGGCGGATCCTAAACAAGGCGGCGGACGCGGGTTCGTGGTGGAGCTGAACCAGTGGAGGCCTTATTACTTTGCTAGCAATGGGGGCAACGGCCGCCACTGCGACGACGGGCTCATGAAGTTCTTTGCCGTGCCATGGCCTCACGTTTGAGCTTTTGAAACAAATTAAAGAGATTAAGAGGAGCTAGGGATGAAGAATTAGGCTCATGATATGTATCACCTATAATTAATTCTATTTGTAAGAGCTACTATACTTGCAAAATATACAAAACTAAATTGGTGCCCCTTTAGGATATCTACGGTTTCTGTGTGGTGTTAGTTAGCTTATAATAAAAATTATGTCATGTAGTCGGATTATTGTATTTGATAAGTAATTTGGAGAGTTTTTTTTTTTTTTAACTACTATCAATAAATGAAAATTCCAGAATTCTACCCCGGATTACACACCCACGCATTCACGAACGAAGGAATAATAATGAAAAGGTTTGGAATATATTTATTTATGGAAGACTCAGTACTTGTGCCTTTTTTATATTTTTTGGTAGAAAAGGATTCAAGCACTGCTGTCGTTTTGAAGTTAAAGTAGTACCACTCAAGGAATCATCAAAATAAAGAAATAAATAAATCAAAGTTTTGGGGTTTTCTTTAATTTGGTCATGTTCTTATATAGAGATTTTGTTATGTCTAGGCACACGCATATGCGCCGTGATAATTTTTTATGTTTCGAAATCTCCAAACATTTTAGCCGTGTAAAATATGGATTAATTATCAGATGCTCAAGGGGACAAAGGGTGTAAAATGGCGTGCACATACGCTTTCCTTTTTTCTTTCAAAAGTTATAAAAATGAAAAATAATAATAATTTGTATCAAAGCACAAGCGAAAGAAATAGTCAATAATTGTTTATTCATGTATATTTGATCTAAAGGTACCAATTCATGTTAATTATTCTTGTTTGTGTTTATTGATTATATTAAAAAATATCAAGCCAAACATAATACATTTATTAAGCGTGTCAGAAAGTTTTAACTCAAACGAAACATATTTGTTAATTGTGTTAATCTAAGCTCAAATCTATTTATAAAAGAGAAATTAGACTAGATGGCTTTTTTCCCACCCAACATTAAATACATGTCCTGATTTTAAGATTTTAATAGAATTAATTGACTTTTTTGCCCTTTTGGTTAGATATGGTTATTTCTTTTTTTTGGTGACAGCGAAAGGCAAGTGGCGATGGTAAAAGCGACAGTGACCTCAATGGAGAGGACGAGAGGCTAGGATGACAGCTAGCGATGATAATGAAAGCAACGGCGACAATGGCCACAACAACGAGGGCAAGAAATGAGGATGACTGCAGGCGCCTATGGTGCGACGACAGTGAAGGCAAAGATGAAGGGGAAGGTGACAAACAGGATGGTGAGGGCACGTTTTTGGTAAGGTTTTTTTGTCGTACTATTTTGATAGACTATATTAAGTTTAGGGCTTGGGATTTTAGGATTAGTTTAGTTGAAGAATAATTATGTCATTACCATTATAATAAAATGAAAACAAAGTCATTTACTTAATTATAAAAAGATTGGGTCGTCTATTAAATTGGGCATACAAATGGGCCATTTTCCCTCAAATCTCTTTATAAAAAAGGTTATTTACATAGATATTTAAATTAGAGGTATTGAATTGAAATATGTCTATTTTTTCTTTTATTTAAATTAATGTCTAAAATAGTGCATACAATGACTACATTACCCTTCATAAAGAATAAAAAATTATAATATTAAGAAATTATAATAAATGAAACTCAAAAAATAGGAATAAAAAACACTAGAGTGATATTGTGTAATTGGTTTGATTGTATATTGGTATTTTGGTTTTGTATAAAAGGAAATTTTTAGTTTTATGAATAAATAATGATATAATAATTGGTATGAAATTTTATATAAAAGGTAAATCTAATTTTATTTAGTTGATGATTTATTATAAAGAAGGTATAATAAGGTTTTTTTAAAGAATTAGTCTTTCTCATTAACAAATCATCAATTTTATTTATAGTAATTTATATAAAAATATGACTATTTTGTAAAGAATTCAAAAAGTTTTGTTATGGTAATCTTTATTTCTTTTTCTTTGAGGTATATAGATCCAACATTTAATGTAGGGAAAATACACTAAATAGCATATTTTACAAGTTAGAGAACAAAATGGCACATTTCATTTATTTTTCCCCTAATTTACAAAAATACCCATGTCTCTCCCATATTCTCTCTTTCTCTTTCCCTTTCATCTCTTTCTCTCTTTCTTTCTCCCTCCTCTACCTCCTCTCTCTCCTTCTCTCTCTCTCGCACACTCACTAGTTGGAGAAAACGACGAGCTCGACGGATATTCAATGCAGCCGCTAACAAAGACGGAGGTTTTCCATCTTAGAGATCACAATCCAGATCTCGAGTTTGCCGATGGTGATGGTGGTGTTTAAGATCCAGCATGCTCACAATAGTAATTCGAACAACGATTTGGATATCCATCTAATGGACAGTGGTGATTACGACCTCGCCAGAGCTTCATGACTGACAACCAACAATTCCTACCACAAGATCGCCGGATGTGCTTGTTGTGAACTTTGTTTTCTTCTCCAATGATGGAATTTTCTGCAATAGTGGTGGGAGAAAGACAACAACGAGAGAGAGGGGAAAGAGAAAGGAGAGAGAAAGAGAAAGGGGGGACAAGATCTATAGTAAGGGGAGGTGAGTTCTACAACGATATGAGTCACGACTATAGTTATTTATTGGTATTTGTGGTTATCTGTTGGTTTTTTTTTATTATTCCCTTCTAATTCTAGTTTTTTTTTTTACTATGAATAGAAAACAAGAAATATTGTGAATGAATATACTGGAAATATAAAAAATATAGATATTTTCTCATATTTTTATGAAAATCTAATATTTTCATAATGATTTAATCTCCTCACCGCCTGTTGTCACTGTTGATGCAATCTAGTTTTGTCATCACCATCATGATATCTTTCGATGCACTACCATTGGGAATAGAACGGAAGGAAGGAGGTAGATAGAGAAAGAGATAGAGGAGAACAAAAAATGAGAGGTAGAGGGGAGAGAGGGAAGATAGAGAAAAAATGAAGGATAAATTTGATATTTTAATATGTAATTAATTTAAATTATGCTATTTGGTTATATTATTTTTAATCTAACTATTATTTTAAGACATCATAGTTAAATATGTTATTTAGTTAATTCTTCCATATATTTTTTTTGGATTTTTTTGTGATCGACATAAATAATAAGATTTTTTTCATAAAGAATTTATTGGTTTTCAATAAAAAAAAAATTGAGTCCATATGAATAATAATTGAATTTTGTTAACATGTGATTTTCAGTGATCAATATAAATAATAAGTTTTTTTCAGAAAGGATTCATACTTTTTATCAAAAAACTTGAATACTTTATGTTAGTGTAATTTTTTTATTTATCTTTATCAAAAATAATTGTTATAATGTGGTTAGTTTTTGCTCTGAGGCATTATCTCTACAGTAAATTTATTATATTTTTCATAATTCTATTAATGTTATTAAGATTAAAACCAAAAACGCTTTTAAGTTCATATTTATGTTTAAGATTAAAATCAAAACTGAGTTTAATTTTATTATAACTAATGATGAGTTGTCAAAAAAATTATTATAGTAAAAAAAAGAATATGTATAAAAAAAAGTCAATTAAGGTAAAAAATGAAATAAGTACTATAAATATTTATTTCTTTAAAAATAGATATTTACATAATAATGTTAAAAAAATGACATATTTTAAAATAGGATATTGAAAATGGATTTTTTATATAATTATTTTGTATAAAAAGCTAAAACCCTCTGGTTTTGTTTCATGTTAATATTATATCATCATGTAATAACCCAAAATTTACCAGCTCTGTATTTTGAACAATTAAAATTGGAGAGGTGCCATCCATTTTACGGTGAAACGGAATCAGCGGATCAACTGAATATGGTTGTAAAAATTTGTTTTTATAACTATAAGAGATAATATTTCTTTAAAAAAAGAGAGAAAAAAAGTACTATCTATATAAGATATATATATATATATATATGGAGGAAGGTTAAAGCTGCAAATAGTAGCTAGCCTGGTACCTTAACCCCTATATGTAATGTTTATGTTCTCAGAAAAATAGATGCGACCAATTTATTTCCAAGAACAATGACACGCATCTATAAATTATACAGAGAACATGATAATGCACATGTGTCAAAATTTTTTAAGTTATGAAGAATCAAATCGTTTGTTTTATAGTCCAAGCTTTTTTTTTTTTTTTAAGTTGTATTTAGTTTCATCATGCATGAAACTTTTTTTTTTTTTGTTTTTCCATGATATCATTTTCCTGTTCCTAAACCTAGCTAAACTGAGATTTGATATTGAAATAATTGACTAGTAAGAAAACTAACAAACACCTCCAAGAAATCGGTCTTTCAACAACGACATGTCATCACTAAAAATTAGCATTCAGTAGTATTGATGACCAAATCTTTATAATCGCTGTTGAATGTGTCATCTTACAAAAAAGTGGCTAGACTATACGTAATAAAAACATTTAGCGACGTACATGCACATTTTTACCGATGACAACACGAATGACTATGCTTAAACACTAACATATCGCTAAATGTGTAGCAAAAATAATAGCCAAAAAAAACACTAACATACGTAATGAAAATGTGCTTGTGTAGTGACGTACATGCACATTTTCAACAACGAAATGTCATCACTAAAAATTAGCATTCAATAGTATTGATGACCAAATCTTTATAATCACTGTTGAATGTGTCGTCTTACAAAAGAGTGGCTAGACTATACGTAATAAAAACATTTAGTGACGTACATGCGCATTTTTACCAATGACAACACGAACGACCATGCTTAAACACTAACATATCGCTAAATGTGTAGCAAAAATAATTGCCACCAAAAATTTTTCCTGGTACTGTCTAGTGAGAACTCACGTTGTCGTCGAAGCAAAGAATGCAAAATAAAATTATGTCGCAGACTCGCACCTATCCTCAATCCTTAATGTGAATAATTGTTTGGTACGCATACATATTACATGTACATAACAATGCCATGTTGCATATTTTTTGTTAGGTTTCGAAAGAATTGACTTGTGTCGCCGTTTGACTTATATGATGTGCGCCTACTAGTGTGAAGAAATGTATGCACTTGGCCGCGTACCCGTTGTGAGATTTTTTTATATTTTCCAACTAAACCATCTTCAGTTTTTTATTTTTTATTTTTTATTTTTTTTATTTTTTATTTGGCTAAAGAACCCATCTTCAGTTGTCATGGATGACCTTAAAACACCTTGTAATCATAACCATAGCGAGAAAAATTCTTCATCCTAAATGGAAAATAACCAAATAAAACCGACCAAAGTGCTCGTCACTAGAAGCTTGTGTCCCATAATAGAGCATTTTTAGTATTTTAACTGCCTAATAAAATAATGATCAAGCACAAAAAATAAATAAATAAAGTGTTGGAAACAGGAAACGGCATTGTGGTAGTCTCGATCAAAAGTGTGAAATATTTGAACAGAATTTAGAGAGAGAGCCTTAAAACAATATTGTTTACCAACTCAAGCTCAACCTAATCAAATATTCTCCTATATAAACTCCACCAGCTAGTTGATTCTTCACACCACAAATTTCATATTTCTTTTGTATTCTTTCTCTTTTAATCTCGAAATAAAATTTCCATAACCCCATTATTAAGTCATTAATTTGTCGAGATCATGGGTTTGAGGTACGGCGAAAAAGGGTTTATAGTGCTTATTGTGACTGCCTCTCTGTTGGCAATCAGCCAGGGCAGAACCATTGTTGTCGGAGGCTCCGAAGGTTGGCGTTTCGGCTTTAACTACACTGACTGGTCTATACAAAACAGCCCCTTCTACATCAACGACACACTGGGTCAGTCCTGTTCCTTATTAGTACCTGATACAGCTCTACACTTATATATGTGCCAATCATAACTAAAGTTATATATCTGCTATATGTTATGGTCACACGTAATGTTTTTTTTTCTTTGCTGTAATCATGATGTTCATTTTCTTATTAAATATTTAGAAATTGCATAGGACAACTTTAATGCAAAATTTCTAACCCGGATCTCAATTCCTTGGTGCAAGGCATTCTAATTTATGAAGTGTAACATCAAATTCATTAAAAATTATTAATTAATATATTGTGGTTGCATGAAAATATTGTTGCAGTGTTCAAGTATGATCCTCCAAGCGACCCACAGCTTGCTTACAGCATTTACCTGCTGCAAAATATGGCCAGCTACCTATCGTGCAACTTCACCGGGGCACAGCTTTTGGCGAACGCAACGGAAGGAGCGGGTGACGGGTTTGAGGTTGAGCTGAGCGAGTGGAGTCCTTATTACTTTGCAAGCTACGGCGACGACGGATCCCACTGCAACGATGGGCTCATGAAGGTCATGGCGGTGCCATGGCCTCATGTTTGATATGCAATATGGAATGATATTTGATGTCGCTGGTTCTGGGGAAAAATGATTATCATCACTTGAAAAGTAATAAAGGTTATTGAGACTAGTACTTTCTAATAACCACCAACACTTTAGTTTCCTACGTATTGATTGTTAGAGGAACAATTATTCTTAAGTTTAGAGATTGAGATTTGAGGGTGTCTCGTGTTTGTTTATTGTTAATTAACTTCGAACATTTTTACTTTTGTATAACGTATTTCACTTAACATATTACCAAAAATAAATAAATAAATAAGCATTTTATAATTTGCCTTTGAATAATCCGGAGTATCCTTGATATTATGAAGGTTCTATCTTTCAAAGAGAAGGGGGAAGTGAAGAAGAAGAAGAAGAGAGAAAGCGAGAGAAAATTAAGAAATACATCATTCATTCTTAACTTTCTTTTTTAGTTTTGTGCTCTCCTTTCAGATTTGTATTTTCTTAACTTGACTGATTAAGGGCGAAGAAAGGGATATAATTCTATGAGTCTTTAAAAAAGTTCATAAATCTTTTTACTCTTTCCCTGGAGGGTATTTCTATAATAGACGTTTAAAAATGAGAAAACTAGAAAAAGTGCTCTCTTAATTCGCCTATTACATTTGAGTAATACTAAGATATCAACTCTAATCCTAATTTTTTGAATATAACTCAGGTGTTATATTTTCATTAATAGATTAATTAATATAACAATATTTTAAATATTTATCAATAAAAGAACAACAAATCATATACTACAAAAATTGGTATGCAAAAAATGGGAATAGAATTGATATACCTAATATTTTTCCTTTCATTTTGTATCCTTCTTCTTAAGTAATATACGAACAGAGAAAATAAAAAAAATCTTTATAATATTTAAGAAATGTTATAATTAAACCTGTATGGTTAGTCAATAGAGGGGCACTCCTCCTAATTTTTCAAAAAAAAAAAAGGTAAAAAAAGTGATAATTATGAAAGTAGTTACTTAAATAGACATGTTTATATTTTTTATCCTCTTGTTTAGATTTTTTGTTTTAGCCTTCACACTTGTCTAATTAGAGATTTAAAAAAAAAAAAAACAACAACAACAATAATAACAATAACAACAAAAATATTATAAATGGGACTCTAATTTGAAGATGTACTTTTGAACGGGTAATTTGGGAAATTATAGTAAATAAGCCATTTTGATTGTGGTTTGAAAGTAAATAACATTATTTGAAAATACTAAAAATTTATAACATAATCGAATTTAGTATAAATAATATTCTTATTTTAGCCCTCTCACATAATCCTCTAATTCTCACTCACTCATTCTCTCTCTCTCTCTCTTTCTCTCTCTCCTTTATCCCTATACTCCGAAACCTATTCCCTCTCTCTCTCTCTCTCTCTCTTTTCTGTGTTGGAACAGCCATCATAACCAGCCAACCAAGCAAAGCCTCATGAAGAGATCAGATCTTGACATTGACAAGATTGAGACATCGTTGGTGATGGCAATGGGATCGTGGGTCTTGACATCGAAGAAATCGTGACTCACTCTTTCTCTAAATCTCTAGGTTTATTTTATTTTATTTTATTTTTTAAGTCTTCATTGATGTACCGTCACCATTGCGACTTTTTCTTGTCAAAGCATGCATGATGTCTTTGACTTTGGCTCATCAAAAGTCCATCGACATCGCCACTGGAGTTCACAAGCATCTCCATGACTATCGGATTAAGAGTCAAAGCCGTTGCAATTGAGATCACTCATTCAGGACTGGTCCTTGGCAAATTATTACAATCTTTGGCAAATTAGTCCTCGAGCGAACCTTCACCAGAAAATCATGAGATCGCGATTGTCCTCGACTTCACAACAAAGAGGTCATGTTCACACTAGTGGAGTTCAGATCTAGCGGTCACAGTGATTCTCCTCAGCATCGTGACAGAGAGGTTGATCTGGCAGTGGCTATGAATCTCCTCAAATTTGCGACAGAGAGATGGTAATTGGACCTATGGATGATGCTCCGATTTGGTTTACTGGGGCTATGGGCGAAGCTTGTTGGCTATTCTTCATTCTAGTTAGTGGTAACTGTGGGTGGAGCTTCTAGATTTGGTTTGCGATTCTTCGATTCTTCTACTATCCTTCGTCGACTGCTACTGCTTTTCTTTTGAAGTCTATTAATGATTTACTAGAGTAAAGAATTTACATAAATCAATAAATATAAATCAACGATTTACTAAAGTAAATTAAGATTTTACAACTAATTACACTAGTAAATTATGGATTTACAAATGATTTATTAAATAAATAATTTATCTAAATTAATAAATAAATGATTTACTTAGTAAAAATATGATTTACAAAATAAATTTATCAAAATCATTGAATAATTGATTTATCAAGTAAAAAAGTGATTTACTAAATAATTTTATTAAAATTTAAATATAAGAGTTATTTTTTAAAATTTTAAATTGTAATAAATCAGGTTTTATCGAAAATATGTAATATACAAAATTCAAAACTTCTTTAGTATTTCTTTTTACTGAAGTTTAGTTTGGGCCTATTTCCTTCCTTCCCCCGGGGTAATTCTTTGGTGTTGAGTGGGCTTGTGTGTGCCCCACCCCCCCAACAAAACACTTAACACAAATGGGCCATTGATAGCCCAAAAAGCATGCCTTGAACAGGGGGTTTGTAATCTGTTTACTTGTGCGCATGTTTAAATCGTGCATGCATGAACCGCAAAAAGAAAGAAAACCCAAAAAAAATAAAATAAAATAAAATAAGAAGGTGCCGCTGTAAAGTGGAACACTAACTATGAGTTGAGTATATCTGCTTCCAACCTCGCAAAACCAAGATGCCTCTCTTACGTCGCATGTTTGCTTTTCCCCCCACTCAAAGTTACTAACGCACCTTTTCTCATCATGACAGGTCCACCGTAGATACGCTCTGAAATTTGGTGATCATAAATCATGAGTCTAAATATATATATACACCATGAATCTCATGTCTGACAAATATTCGCATTCAATAGATGTAACTTAAAAAAAAATTTGATTTCATACTACGTAACGTTATGTAATTTTTATGTATCACACGTTATATTACAAAACTTTTATTAAAAGTGATGTGTATCTACAAAAAATATTATACATTAACGATTTACTTTTATAAAGTGTTAATTTTAATGTTATGTGTGCCGGACCTTACGACCGCTAGACACATGAGACTTTACTCATATATATATATATGTACATATGGTTCTGATTTGTAGTGATTTAATGGTACTAGATTATTATTTTTCGAATAAGTTTAAGTATTGGGTATGGTTGTATTAAAAATTTGAAGTTGTAAAGACTTGTGCTTACCGACGTAGTACTCAGTTTAGCATGTTTAGGTTCACGCCCTCGCGTATCCTAAATATCAGCATATTCACTGGAGCTAGGTTAGCTAACACGCTTTTTGTAGAGGGGTAGGACTTGCTAGTAGGGCATCATTAAATGAATATTCTTGTCACTATATGTAACAACCCTTTTTGATAACACTTCAAAAATATGTTAACATAGGCCGCCCTCCTGGACTTTTTCATATGTATGTATGCAAGCATATATATATATATATATTTAGTTCTGTAACTTTGTTCTTTCCTTAATCAGATTGTGAAACAAAATGATGTGTGTTGGTGAGGTTTCACTTTTCCATTGCACTTATTTATTCCAAGTAGCTTTTTCTTTTCAATGAGATTGATGATTAGTACTTGAACATCTTTTTCTCTTCCTTTTGATTTTGTAAGTTTTAAAATATACAAATGGGGCGAGAAAAAAGGCTTTAATCCGAATGGAGCTTGAAAGCAATCAAGCATGGCCACTTTGGTAATGTGTAAGCTGCATTCTAACTTACATATCGGCTGTCCAGCTGTATAAAAAATTGCTCTAATCATATACATTGTTTCAAGTGCACTTATTTATCACATGGTGAAAAGAAGCTTTTTTTTTTTTTCTCTCTCTCTCTCTCTCCCCTGAAGGAAAAAACAAACTCGTTTACGAGCAGCTTTGTTAGGTATTGCTTTTTCTTTTCTTTTTCTTTTTGTTTTTAGATGATATGAATTCTTTTAATCAACGCCTCTTGACATAATATCCACCATTTCTCGCACTTTTTGTGCATAAAAGAAAAAGGAAAATGTCAACAAAAAAAGGCTGAAAATTTTTAAAAGAAAACGCTACAAAAGGGGAAAAAATAAAAGTATTTCTATATCATTATGTATGTTCTGGTTTTCCAAATTTTAACATCATCCGGTCCACTAATCGAGTTACACATTTTCAACATGAATATTTTGTTAACCTTTACCTATCAAGAATAGATTGAATCATAGTTTCAAGCTTAGCTTGATATATAGTATTTATTATTTTAATTTCAATATTGTAGATGTAGATTATTATTCAAATTCATCTATCTTTGAGATGTGAAATCACCGTTATGTCCTTAGTTACAAACATTACTTATTCTTAGTGCCGGATGAGTGTATTATTCTTCGCTATTGAAAGGTATCTTTAACTTCAAAAAAATGGTTACGCATAAAAGTACTGAAGAAGATTGAAAAAGTAGAGGAGCTCATGGCTTAAGGAGACAGAAGTAATGATAATGCACCATATAATATGGAGTATATTTGAAAATCATATCAATGGGAGAAAAATGTGCTCAAAGTTAAGAGCAAAATAAACTAAAAGAGAAATATTTGGGAGTACTTGTAGGATATATAAACTCTATACATGTAGGTTTTTTTTTTTTTTTTGTATTTTTATTTTTTTAAAGAGGATATATTATATACAAGTAATTTAAGGATCCGTGAAAAAAAACCATTGTCACCATCTTGGATATTCCATTTCAAATTTGCATTCCAAATGGTGAAAATGGTAAAACTGAACATTTTATGTCAAATTTAAAAAAGAACTCCCCTTAAATTTGGATCATTTGAATGTTTTTGCACAGTAAAATATTAGATTTAATGTTTCAAAAAATATATTTTAGAGTCGAATTACCCATTTCTTCCATACTAGAAGTTGTGTTTGAAGACGAGTAGGATGTGATTTTCCCCCCTCCCCCCACAGAAGAGTGGTGTAAGTTGATAAGAAACATATATTACTAATAGATACATGCTAACACAAAACTCCCATTTTTTAAACTCTAAAATACTCCTCTAAAATTGTAGTTTTAAAATTTATATCACTTTTGCTTGTATAAACTGCAGTATTCATTGCATGTAAGGATTTATAATTCAGACCCCTAAAATTGTCTTACAATATTTATTCTTCCAGATTTTATGCCAAGGTACCAAATTGACATATGTAATTTAATAATATATATATATGTTTATGTGTTAGTAGATCTTGCTCTTTCAGTCATGGAGCGGCAATTAATTAGTACATTATTGAAGCAAAGCAAGCTGCACGGCTTGTACAGCATGCTATATTTCTACATTCTATTATACGCCAAAAAAAAAACAGAAAAGAAAAGATCTAAACAAAGACAAAAACATTTCTTAAAAAACAAAATTCCCTTTTTTTTTTTTTTAAATCTTTTGTCTTATTTATTTATTTTTAATATGCTCGTGTATTGGCAACAGCCTGTAATGCCATTTCAAGTAAAATCCGTGGACTCGAAAATTTAAAAATGTCTTGCCCCGCTGAGTTAGCTCAATGGATGGCAGGGTTTGAACATGAGCTTTCGAGTTTAAAATTTGCATTTTGAGATGAGTTTCGATTTCTGTTCTTTACGATGGACTTAAATATAAAATTTTTGACAAATTATGTCCCCCATAGCATATGTACGTGTTTTCTTGAACAATATTTTTTAGTTTTTTTTTTCCATTTTTGTTTTTGAGAATTAGAGCCAAATATTAACACAAATCCTTCCAATATTATCATGTAATTAGTGAGAGAGAGATTTATCACACATAATAACAACTCCAAATCGGAGTTTAAGGAAGAAAAAAAAGAGAAAAAAATGGATTAATATTTAATAATCATAATCTATTGGAATCAAAGCCAGAAATATTCTCAGAAAACGCTGAACTCACATAGTCTCTCACTTCTCTTGCAATCACACCCCTCATCGCATCCCAAAACCCCTCCGGCACACTCTCCGTCCGCCGCTCCGCCGCCACCATCATCCCCCCGTCGCCGACTCCCGGCGGCGCTAGGGTCAACGCGGTCAACGGGTCCTCATGATCCTCGTACGCCCGTCCCATCGGCGGCGGGGTCGTCGCCGACGTCGTCGTCGTCGTCATGACGGACGCACCACCGGCGGCGCCGATCCCGCAAGCGTGGTCCAGCTGGCTCTGGGGGGACTGGTCCCTCCCGGCGGCCCTCCTCTTCAACGTGGAGTTCCAGTGGTTCTTGACGGCGTTGTCGGTCCTCCCCGGGAGCAGCCTGGCAATGGTGGCCCAGCGGTTGCCGTAGCGGGCGTGCGCCGCCATGATGGTGTCGTCCTCTTCGGCGGAGAAGGGGCGGTGCTCGACGTTCGGGCTGAGCTGGTTGCACCACCGGAGGCGGCACGACTTGCCCGACCGGCCCTTGATGTAGCGGCTAATGAGGGACCAGTTCCGCGGACCGTAGCGCTCGACGAGGCGGGTGAGGATCCGGTCCTCCTCGGTGCTCCACGGTCCCTTGATCCGCTCCGGTTTCTGCCCATTATTATTGTTATTGTCTCTCGAAGGCGTCGACTCGGACGAGGAAGAGTCGGAGGTTGAAGAAGTTGAAGATGAGCAAGGCCTCATATTGTAGTAGTTGTTGTTGTTCATATTGTTCGTTATTGCTTGCTCGGTTTTGTTGTTCCAATATTGGTGTCTTGTTTTTTGTGTGTGTGTGTATGTGTGTCTAGAGATAGAGAGATTTTGGGAATGAGAGAAAGGGATTGTTATGGGGTTGTATGGGGTTGTATATAGTGCTATATATATATATTCTATATATGACTGTGTGTGTTAGAGAGAGAAAGAGAGAAGGAGAGAGGAAGGTGGGGAAGGGTGGTTCATGAACTTGAGAAAGAGATATGAGAGCTTTATTGGATTGGGGTTTCCAAGGGGAGTTTCAAGAAAGAAAATTGGCATTATATATTTGTTATCACCAAAAAAAAAAAATTTGTTGAAAAAAAAAATTTTGGGGTTGAACGGTACTTCCACGAAACTGGCTTTTGTAAAGTTGGTGGGGGTACTTATAACTACAATCTACGCACATTTTATTATTATTTTTAATTATTTGATCTCTTTTTTTTTTTTTTTTTGTATTATGTTTTTCATTTCTTTGGTCGTGAGATGGGATTCTGTCTTGTCTGGTTTTGCTGCTATTTGACTATTCAAGACTATCAACGGCGATGTGTGTAGACTTTAGGGCATGGAATAATAATATAATTCTCTTTTAGATTTATTAGAGGTGAGATGTGCAGTTAGAAATTAGCTACTTAGACAGCGACAACTTGCCGAAACAAATTTCTCTGTCGACTTTTTCTAGCCTTTAGTTTTACGTAATTCAAACAATAGAACATTTCTACATTAGATATGAAAAAATAAATATATATATGTATGTACTAGTAAGATTCTATTTTAAAATCGTTAATTCTACGTAAGAAACTACCAGCTTTACATTTTTTTTTTTTTTTAATAAATGTTTGAATTCTTCCCCAAAATAAAATTTAAAAAAAAAACACAAAGGATATATAATACTATAATAATAATTAAAAATCACCAGTGTTTTTGAGCATTATGCGTCGTTGTCCCAATAATAAATGTGGCTCAATCACTAAATTAAGTAAATCTCATCTTAACTCTTCTGTGAGTGTAATAATTTTTGTATTTGATTAATCTGTCTTAATTGGCGGATATTGAATTATAAATTTTGTCATTTGTTTTAATGATGATAAATGTAAGTTGCTACTATTTAAAAATTAATTAAAATATAGTTAATTTCCAAAGAATTTTAGAAGCTATGATTTTTCTTTAGTTACATTATTGAAATGATATTCCCCTAATTGCTTTCTAGTATTTTTTTTTTCTCGTAACTAAACTTTCAATTAAAAAAATTTTTCTCTTTTCATTTTACGATAGCTTTGTTAAAAAATATGAAAAACAATCAACTTTGTATCTATTTTAATTTTAATTTTAATATAATTACTTTCATGTCAAGGTAGAAACGAGAGTTTGATGCGACAAGTGCAAGTGGGGAGAAGTAGTAATAAATTTGGACAAGGGCAGGTTGGGGAAGGGACACAAACGACAGACAAACGAAACAAAAAGAATTCTGTTCTGTGTTTGTAAAAAGATATAAACAAGAATAAGAAGAAAAAGTAAAGAGAGAAAAAATATATATATATATATTAAAAATCATTCTCGTACCGGCGTGGACAACAGGAGAGGAAGTTATGTACCAAAATATAGATATATATATATATATAAAACAATAATTCATAAAAACCACAAAATGCAATAAATAGGGTGAGCGTTTAAAACATGACAGGAAGGGCCGAGCTGTTCAACACAAATGTGAAGAAAACGTTTTAAAATGGCAAGTGGGCCCTACGCTCTTTTTTGACTTCACTTTTCTCCTTTAGCCCCGAGTCCAGGCTTACAGCTGTATGACTCCAAATCAGCTGGCCAATACTTCTCTCGCTTTCAATCACGCTCCGCAGATCAACGGCCGTGATGGGGTTCCTCAAAAGAGCGGATACCTGATTAAAAAAAAAGTGTGGCCCACTTTCTTTTTCTTTTTTTCTTTCTTTTTTTTATTTTTAAGGTTGGTTTAAAAAATGATGATAATAGTCTGGTTGAGGATGACTTCAACGGCTTCCACGTAGGAAGGGCCCACTCACAGCCTGTAAGAATCTCACGTGATATGTGTTGAATTCCTTTGACTTTTCAGTGCAATCCAAGAAAGCGACTACTTCTTAATCGCCCTCTCTCTGCGTCCTCCTCCTTTCCACATTATTATTATTGGCCAATATTACTCTTTTTTTTTTTTAAGGAAAATAGAGGAGGGTAAGTGATATTCTTATTTTCAGGTTGTTTAATAAAAACATTGAATTTTGATTATATTTGAATAAAATTTATTTTTTAAATATTATGTTGATTGAAAAGTATTTATTTTATATTTTAATAAAATATGTGTTTGGATGAAAAATATTTTAAAATTAAAAAGTTGATGTGATTGATAAAAATAAAAATAAATAATAAAATTAAAAAGTTAATATGATTATTTTTAAAATGTTTTAAATAGTAATTGTTTTTATAGTACTATTATAAAATTTATGTTTTGTATAAAATTATATTGTATTTGAATAAAATTAAAATGTAATTTTTTTATCGAACGACACTTGATTCTTATTTCAGTAATTATTAGGTTAGCTTATTTATTGAGGTGATGGAATGATAAAGATCGAAATTTTTAGATCTCTTACAGTTAATATATATCAGGCTTTAACAGTAAATAATACATAAATCTTATTATAATAAAGATACAAATGTAATATAATTATTTTCTTATCACGTCGTTACTAATGATATATATATATAATATTACTAGTTAATCTTGTGTTATATTTTTTTTATTTTAAAATATATCATTTTATTTTATCTATTCCTTGTTAGTGAATCGGATTTAAAAAAAAAAAAAGGGGAGATTCTGTAACTTTTTTTTGTCTTTTTTTTTTTTCCTTCCTATAGGAAAAAAATTAGCTCACATTTTGCATATGAGGAATAGTAAGGATGATTATCCATTTGTCCAGTATTATTTTTATCCGAAATAAAAACATGCACAAGTATATCCCTGGACAAGTTGCCAGGATTTTGAGTTTTGGCAACCTTTTAAAGTTTCAGTTAAGGGGATATACATATATATATGTATATATATCAACTGTCAAATAAACCCACCGAACAAAATTTCTTATTTCAATTAGAAAGACAGATCAAGACAATTTCCTTTTGTTTGCCTAAGACCTTCTAGTCTAATGGCATGGAAAAGGGAATTGGGAAGGACTTTGGGCGAGAGGTTATAAGCTCTATCATATTTATATTCTTCATTATCCATAAGATGATAGATACCATATAACATGTGTTTTTTTTTTTTTTTTCAAAGAAGGTGGAGCAGAAATTTCAAAGGAAGACATACCTTTACTATTTTTTAAAATTGAAAATTTAAGGAGAAATTAAAAGAGTTGGAAAATGCAAAAAACAATTTATAAAACAAGTTGATAAAAATAAAACCTAAAAGAAAAATTAAAAAAATGTATGTATTTATTTTTAAAAATTTTTTTCTTAAAGTGTGGAACTTAATTCATGATATAAAATTATAGGACAACACTAAACTTTATATATATTGTGATGGAGGAGAACAGTCTTGAAAACAATTTTGAATCATCTTAAAATCATCCTAAGAAATTATCAAAAATAAATAAAATATTCAATCTAAAAATAAACTTGTAAATTCTTAAGAGAATAATTATAAACTCTTTTGAAATAAGAAAATTCCAATAACCCACTCTGCTACTATACACGCCTCCGCGCCAAGCCTCCTCCACTCTTAAGACTTAGCTTTGCCTTTATTTACAATATGCGAAGAAGCTATAATAAGTGGATGCTTCGTAAGTAAATCTATGTTTTCATAAAATACTTAGTTTATAAAGTTGGTGTCAAAACAAATTTTAACATCTTAAACATGACACAATACATGAATGTAAGAATGGTGATCATACATATCTGAAACACATAGATAATCTATTTTATCTCTTATTATTCTTTTCTATGATATTGGGTTCTATGCGATATACCAAGGTACACAACCATGATGGAAGTGAGCTAGTTAGATTTAGCATCCACCAAGACAACTCTTAAACTCTGACTCTAACTTTAGCTGGCATTAACCTAACACCTCCTGTAAGTGCATGATGAAAGTGAGCTAGCTAGACTCAACATCCACTAAGGCAACTTTTAAACTCTAACTCTAATTTTAACAGGCATTAACCTAACACCTCTTATGAGCACATGTAGCTCAAGTATTAAACTCTAACACTGACTTGGGATGAATTTCGGTATGCACCTCTTAATTACCTTTTTATCTCTGATAACACCTAAATTAATCTTTCAAGATTAATAATCATAATTCTTTATAAAAACTATGACTCTTTGCACTATAATTAAAAAATTATAACTTTTATAAAAACTTAAATTTTTAAAAGAAAATATGACTCTTTATAAGAAAGCGTAACTCTTCATAAATAAAATGTAACTTATTATAAAAATATTCTTATCAAGAAAAGTAACATATACTATCAAAGAAAATAACATCATCAATAATATAAATATTATAGCATAAACAATAACTCTCTTAATAAAACTAAACAAAAACTTTAGTAAAAGAAAATAATATATGCTATCAAAATATTACACCACTTATAAATCATTTTAATTTTGAACAAACATATTATAGGCAAGCGATGTACTTACCTCGATTGAAAAACATACTCAAAATTGCTAACTAGGCAAAATAGCACCTCGGGACTTCAATACACTCGCCCTTCGGTGAATTTATATCTTAAAATCATATAATTAATATTTTCTAATTGAGAAAATCATTAAAATCCCGAATGCCCCAAATTTCTATTTTCTAGAAAAAAAAAATCTTAAAAACAAAATCTATGAATCATCTCCACAAAGAAATTCCTTAATAAAACCTTTCGATCTATCACTTTATATCATTAATCCATCACCTATTTTGACAATTTTCCCAAATTCCCAAATTCTATAAATCCTAGATTTCAAATCCCAAATTTGAAGCATAAAAGAAAAATACCTTAAATCTCTGATAAAATCAAGGCTAGAGACTTAAAATAAGAATATATTACGAAGGTTTAGTAGTGAGAAATCACAAAATCTCTGTCTCTTAAAGGGATGAAAGAATAAGAAAGTTTGAGAGAAAAAGAATGATAGTTCTCTGAAAAATACGTATAATGAAGTTTAATTAAGAGATTTACGTTTTTAATAACTAATCCCAAATATCAAAAGGCTAGGGTTAAAAGTTGAATGGTGATTTAAGGGTTTGAAATAGTTCTAGAGAATCCACTAAGCCAGCCCACATTTGAATCCTTTCTTTTTTTATTTTCTGGTATAGGCTGCATCATGCCTCAGGGGCACTGCAAATTGCTACCCCTATGCCCCCTACCCCTACAAGGCACGTTGCAACAAACGAATCTCCCACTATAGACCTTACCTTTTTTTTTTGGCCTAACCTTTTGTAGTATTTTAACTATAATTTTTTACTCCAATTTTAGAATTGGACGATTTAAGAAGCGTCAAAAAGCTAACAAAATGATCTAGAAGTTTGATGAGAACTTTTTTGTCTAATTGTAACATTTTTCTAATCAAAATCTAATTTAAATATAGTGTTATACTCTTTCCTATAAAATTTTCAATATTTAACCTCTTTTAATTATACCTTAACCTATTTTACACGAAATCAAACATTCTTGGACAATCTAATATGTTAAAACCATTGTGTAAAATTAATATAAAACTCTATAATCTTACTTTATTTGTCTTTCACATAAAATATGAATTTTTAAGTGTATCAAAATTCTTAACGTCATCACCTATAAAATCACTTAATCAAATGCTAACATTAGAAATACCACTTTATACTACACTCTAAGATCACTTAGACATCTATGCTTGTCAACGTATTAAATAAAAACTTGGGTGTCACAGAGACATATATAACCCTCTCATGAGATCGGTTCCACCAGTCAATATTGATGATGCTCCAGGGAAAATATGTATGTTTGAGGTCAATATTTCGACACATTAAGATCGAGCATAGATAAGGCTATTTTCAATTAAATCCCTACAATCAGTGGAAGTTTTTGATCAATCAAGGGCCAAAACCACGTAGCAATAAGGTCACCATCTACTCTGCATACAATCAAATATAGTGAAAACCAAATAAATACCCCCAGACATAGATATGACAGACAATAAGTAATCCTACAAAGGTGGAAAAACTACCTCCATCACCAAATGCAAATCCTATTTGATAAAGAAATCACCCTTGTTAATCATAAGAATTTGTCACACAATAATTTATAGACAATAACTTTATAGCACAAGCTTATCATGACAAAAGCACCTACATGCTCAGGATTGCTAAAAGGTATTTAGTTGGTCTCTCTGCTACCAGCGTCATCTAATAAAAGGGTAGTCAAGCTCACTTAATTGCAGATCTATCAACTAGCTCTCCATTTGTCTTCCCAGATCTCAACTACTCCATATGTGAATTCACAAGAATTTTCACTATAGAGCCCCCCCTTTCATCTTTATGGTCGGAAATTCTGAGACTAGCTTGAGGCTACCGTTTTATGCCTGTCCGGAAATGAAGGTGCATACGATAAACCCTTGATCTAATGACAGAGAGAAATAAGTTTCACTAATATTTCACAAAAACGTATGTATTTTTCCTTTCAAAGGCTTAAGAAAACGAATATAAAATGCTCATACAAAGATTTTCACTCGTGAAAGCACCAAAAATGAAATAAAATAAAATAAATCTAATCTGAATAGAAAAGCTTATATTGGTATAATGGCATTGCATAAAGCCAAAGTGTGGGTATTTAGGGAATTCTCTCAAACGAACCAGCTCATCGCAAACTTGTCCATATCCAAAACCAGATTAAAAGAATCATAAATCATGATAATAAAAAAATAACATAATGTTGGCTCAAAATCCTGGACATGATAACGAGATAGATTATGTCCCTGAATTGTCCTTGAAAACCTTAACATTAAAAAAAAAAAAAAAAGGGTACAAAGCCCAAGCCAATAATATAAGCTGGAGTATAACTAATTGCCAGCCCTTATAAGTAGTACAAGTACGTACCGGTGCGGTTGCGAAGTACTTCCTTCCAGGAGACTTCCAATTTAGCCATGCACTTAAATTAATTGCTTTAGAAGATAAAAGCTTTCCTGTAATCTGAACGGGAAGAGGGTCACCATGGCGAAATCGTGGCCGCCCACGTGGCATCCTGACGAGCTGATGGAGTGGGACCCGGTGATGCAAAACTTTAGAGAGAAGCAGTTGGGCAGTTGATACTACTTCGCCAGCCGTACCAGCCTGGCAAAGTCCACCGACTTTTACAAGTCGCAGTTTTTCAAAAATCAAAACCAACCCGACAGCTTCTCTCTGGTGTATATGACTCATGGACTCGAGGGTCAGGACGGTCTATGCCTCTTTTTCAGGCAGTTGTGTGGCGGGGCCCTAAGTTGGACTGTCTTTGCCTAATTTTGTTTTATTTATTAACGTTTTTGTTTTTTCAAAGTTATGGAGAAAAAGGATAACGTGTGTATAGATAATTATATACTGAAAGTAGCCCTCATATAATATATGAATTTCTTTCAAAGTGCATTATCTATTTACTTAATCACTTCGACGGTTAATATTTGAATCCATAACCTCTAGTTGATAGATAAAGCACCTTACCATTTTACCTGATTATTTGGTAGTTGTTTTGTTCATAATTGATCGTGCATGAACTGTGTAACTAAAATAGACAAAATTTTTAGTAAGACTCAGAAATTATTATTATTATTATTATTATTATTATTAATTGTAAGTATAATTAAACAGTAATTTTATATACTAGCTTGCTCCTAAATTACAAAAAAAAAAATTTCCTATGATAGAATATGACGCGTGTAACAATATATATTTTTAATTATACAATAGAAAATTGATATCAATAATCCCAGGAATAAAATAAAATAAAAACTTCTTCTATGGTGGAGAATACTGCTCTAACTAAATTAGCTTATTATCTATAATAAAAGCACAGGAAGCCGAAAAAATGAGTTGCTTTTTAGCCTCTCGTTATAGGTGACTTGTATCTTAACTTTAAGAAAAATAACATAAATAACACACGTCCAACAAGAAGAAGTAAATGTACTAATTCTATATGATCAAAAACAACGAAATCACAAAATAAAACAAACAAACACGAACATGCAAAATTTACAAAGATTCACCTTAGTATGTTATATTACAACCACTTTCAGCTAATGTAATAATTTATCATGATAAAGGAAATGCTTATAAGAGAAAATAGAACACCTCTTAATCGTGCCTTTTTTTTTTCTAATAGCCTTAAAACCTATATTTCATTAAGGAATGTTTCATTAAGGTTAGTTTATCATACTTGTACTTTTAGTTATCTTTAGTTTAGGTGACGTTTGGGAATAAAATTTCATTTTAATTTTACTCAAATACAGTACAATTTTACACCAAACACAAATTTTGTACCAGTATTACGAAAACAATTACTATTCAAAATATTTTTAAAACAATCACATTAATTTTTTAACTCCACTATTTATCTTTACTTTTACCAATCACATCAACTTTTAACTCTAAAATACTTTTCATTCAAACACACATTTCATTCAAATACAAAACAAATACTTTTCAACCAAATACAACATTCAAAAAATAAATTTCATTCAAATACAATCAAAATGTAATACGTTTACCAAATGCCCCCTCAATCTTTTTAACTCTAAAATACTATTTATCTCTACTTTTACCAATCACATCAACTTTTTAACTCTAAAATAGTTTTCATCCAAACACACATTTCATTCAAATACAAAACAAATACTTTTCAACCAAATACAACATTCAAAAAATAAATTTCATCCAAATACAATCAAAATGCAATGCGTTTACCAAACGCCCCCTCAATCTTTTTATATGTAGGCGGACACCATCATCCTCTTTTTTTTTTTGAGAATCTGATTAATTAGGGGTTATATGCTATTTGGTTCAATTGTTTGTACTAAAAGTTTTGGTTGAAATTCTAAGTTATATAATTTTTACTAGAGAAAACATTGTAGCAAATACGTTTTGGAACCAAAATCTGTATTCGGATTCAAACCCTCAAAACAAATAAATGCAAAGTTAATCAATGAATGAAAGTATCTCTCGCAGATATTGCATATTTCATTGCGTTAAAAATTTAGTGATATTTGGTTAATATTATTTTTATAATATTAAATCAACATATAAGACTTATAAGGGAGAATCATACCTTGATTTTTTTTAATGCATTGAACATAAAACTATACGTTATAAATAAATTGTCTTCTCTTTAAAGTCTTTGATTGTCACACTCTCGATTGAAATTAGGCAGATTCAAGTACTCTTGAGTATTACAATCGGGTGGATTCGAGTCGCGTAACTTTCTAAAATATCCTATAACTATTCACTTATTTTTATTCAAGTTTTTTTTTTTTTTTTTGGGTTCATAATTGGACCATTTATTTTGTATCATGAACCATTTGGTTTTTTTTCTTTTTCTTTTTGTTTTTTATATTTTATACAATGAACTATTACTTTGACTATTAGATTAAGTTTTTTATGATTTGATATATATAATTAGAACAATTTTGTATTGTGTTATAAATTTTGTATACGTTTATTCATTGATCACACGGTTGAAAAAATCAATCTGATAATTAAAAGCCATTCATACGTATAATATAAAATATAGGAGGTTGGAGGTCCTGTCATAGAAGCTCTTTTTTATTAAATAAATTGATTTTAAGCTCTTATTTGGTCCAAGGTATTTGACTAAAAATTAGTGTTTGGATTGTGCTTTAACTTGAGTTGTGGTGTTTGAATTGTTGAAGTTAAAAAGTATTAAACTTTAAAATTATTTAAAAAAAATATCAATATAGATCTTATTCCGTTTGTTCTAAATTTCTATATAATTTAAAAAAAATATATTTCTTTTTGATTTACATATACAAACCTATAAACTTTTAAAGTTGGAATCTTAAAATTATAATTTTAACAAATAAATAATAAAACTTGTCGATTTAAAAAAAAAAAATTATAAAAACTAGTACTACATCTTAGATTAAAATCGTAGATCTAAACAAGTGCTAGCCATGGGACACAAAATTGACGCCCATTAAGTGGGACCCGCAGTGTCCCCCGCCAACCAGTTTGCCGGTCGGGTTTGGTCCTACTACATTCTAGCCCATTGCCGCGTGCGAATGGGTTGCTTGTCCTTCTCCTTCGGTCAAACAATTGGCTAAAATTGGTCGTTTCTGCTTCCATTTTTTCTCTCTTTTTAATTGGATATTTCTTTTCTCATATGATTCCCTCTTGTTTGTTTGGTACTTGTATTGTCTTCAACAATATGATTTAAAATTAGGGAAAAAAAAAAAAGTTAGGTCCGTAAAATAGACAGTATGTTTCTGTTTGTAATCGCTATCACAGTATCGGTTAACTTATATAATTTGTTCGTTTTTTGATGAAACAAATTATATTTTAATGGATTTTGCAATATCAAATTTCCAACCAACAAGAAGTTTTCGCAGGCTGTTTGATATCTGCAGGAACTTGTGGAACGTATATGGATAAAGATTCGGACGAATTAACGACTTTTACATTATTGTAATGAATAATACTCCAGCATAGAATAGTATACCTACTTTTTATATACAGTATGTTCTTAGCCTGTAAGTCATAAAAGTTAGAAGAGTGTGTAATTTTGACTAGATTGAAACCTCTTGTGAAAAATTACTTAGGTAGCTCTTGTGAAACCTCTTGTGAAGATAGCTTTTGAACTCATGAAATGAACTCATTAGGTGTTGTTTGGAGAAAGTTTTTCATTTTAATTTTACTCAAATACAATACAATTTTATACCAAACACAAATTTTACAACAGTGCTACGAAAACAATTACTATTCAAAACATTTTTAAAACAATCACATCAACTTTTCAACTCTACTATTTATCTCTACTTTTATCAATCACATCAACTTTTCAACTCTAAAATACTTTTCATCCAAACACACATTTCATTCAAATACAAAACAAATACTTTTCAACCAAATACAATATTCAAAAAACAAATTTCATTCAAATACAATCAAAATGCAATGTGTTTACCAAATGTCCCCTAAAAGTAGCTCTTTGTAAGCAATGCCAAATCGACTTACCTGCATTGTTTCTCACATTTGACCATGAGATTATTGAGTTTTCATGTATCTAAAAGCTTTTGTTGTATGGATTATGTGAATCTTGTATCATAAAAAGGTATTCCTTGTTCTCACAAAATGTATTATGTGTACATATTTGCTTTGCAGATATGTGTATTTAGTATAATGTTAACTCACTATTTCACCACATATATTTAAGTTACTAGGGTGTTAATACAAGTTTTCAACCTTCTTTGATAAACCAAAATCAGTATTCTGTTCCTAGATTGGTGGGTTTTTCATGAACATTGACAATAGACCGTCCATGCTCTAGGACGAGGATGTAGATGGGAACAGGGATGGAGATGGGGAAGGTGGTGGTGGTGGTGGGTGGCTGCCTTATATTCTACTCTGTTTACATTGCTTGTAGAGATATAAATATCCTAAAAACTGGTTAATAGTCGTTAATATTGGATTACCATTTAGAGGTGTATATAAACTGATAGACATTTTGACGTCGTAAAAAGATACATTTAAGAGTTTAGTTTGAGGTTAAATTAGTTTTCAACAATGCAAGGGGTACAAAATTATATTTGCATCGCTTACTTGGTTTGATAGTCCCCAAAAGCCAAAATCATGAAGTAGTTTATTCATCATTATCATTACTTGTTTTAAATCTGAGTACAATATTTCGAATGGTGAAGACCTATCAATATTTCGGGTCTTTAATTGAGGTCAAAAGCATAACGCAGATTCCACATGCAAATTGATTTTGGGTTGTATGGATTTCCTAATTTTGTAAGATTTCCAAGCCCAACTTGCTAGCCGTACATGGGGACATTATATAGTACTCTATTTAGGTCCATGAACATTACCTAGTAAGTTGGGATTTCTGTTCAAGTAGGCCTTTGTTTCATGTCATCCTCAAGTAAAGCCTTTCTTTAAGGACAAGGAAGTGAATAGCATTTGTTTTATGGAAAATTTTTTACAAATTCTCTTTAACCATGTAATTAGTGTAAACATATCCTATGAACTTTGTTTTGCCTCCTGAACAAACATATCTCTAGATTTACCTCTCAAACTTTAACATATGTTATTTTTTTGGATAAAATTGTCAATTTATCGCTTGGTTTAAAGTAATATATGATAATTGATCCCAACTCAGAAATAAATTAATTAGCTATCAAGTACTCTCTCATTGGAGCAGCTTCTTAAAAGGGAAAAAAAAAAAAGGATAGCAAAAAAGTAGGGAACGAGCCTTAATTAAATTTGATTATTTCCGTTTACCTTGAAAGTGAAATAATAGAAATCGATATCCAACATGAGAAAAAGGTGATTACTGGAAAGCATAATAGGAGCTGAACAAAACAAGCAAGCAGCTGTCAGCCCTCCAAAGAGGCAGGGTTTAAGGATTTAAAGAAATTGATGATAGTAGTGACATAATTCAAGGTTATTAGTAAAAATTTCTTCCTTTTTATAATAAATAATTGAAATAAGATACATATTTTAAAAATATTTGAACTAAAATGCAACAAAACGGATTTACTAAATAAAATAGTGAGTCACCTCTAGTTAATAGATTATTTATATAGTAAGCCTGTTATTTACATGTTATTTACTTCAAACATTTTTAAGTCTTACTTACTTTTTTTAATTTTTTAAAAATAATATTTAAAGCAATTTCCATTTTAATTACTGTTTCCTTATTTTTATTTGTGTGTAAAGAACTTTACTATTGATAAGAATTCTTTATAACTATTGATGGGAATTCTTTTGCTAATGCCCTCTAAAACAATTAGGAACCTTAAATTCAAATAGAATAACACAGTCCAAAAATCCCTCGGGTAAGAATCCTTGGATCGTCATGTATTCAATAAACAGACATTATGACTGAAAAATTATAATAACCTTTGGTTTATGATCAAAATAAACATAACAGAAATCTGAAAGATTAAAAATCTTTCTCTTATTACTTTTAAAGCTAACTTTCGGAAAAAAAAAAAAAAAAAAAGGGTCTGCCCACGAATTTAGAATATTAAGTAGGGAGTTTTTATAGCAGGAGTTGTCCCTTTTTACTGTCAACAAGAGTTCTGCTTTTATTAATTTTTTAACAATTTGATTTGTAATTCTCTATGCTAAATATAAATAGTTTACTTTTATTAACATTTTAACATTTGATTTGAAATTCTCTACCGCTAAACATTTTATAATATGTGACATAAAATTATTCTCATTTGTAAATCTAACTGTTAAAAAGGTTGATTCAACAGTTAAAATTGCAACTTTCATCCTTTATCAAATCCATGTTAGATGAAGAGGGGTGGGCACGATTTATAGATAGAGCAACATGACTAGCTTTTGAGGTGAGCCCAATGAGCTAGCTAGGCCTAAACATACACATGCAAGAGTGATCCTCGAAAGTTCATATCTTTTTGGTGGGTCATTCATTGCCAGGCTTGGAGGAATTCGTTGTATTGTCGTTCTCTATTCATAATCAGCAAGAATAGGACATACAGAAGAGTCCCTGTAGAGTGTGGTCCAACAGTTTCTCCGGCCATTTTCCATGCTTTTGGCACTTAAGAGAGGCCTTATGATTCAATGTCTCCATCAATGCCATGGTTTCTAACTTTCAAGAGATTTACATGAATGAATTACATAATCGTAGCTAAATGGCTTGTGTACGTATGAAAGCCCACAGCTTCTAGAATTACTAATTACCAATTTAGTCAGTAACAAAACAATGGGAGGAGTAAATTATAATGGGATTTTACGGTATGGGTATGAAAATAAGGTATCCTCTCAGCAACTGTCAAGATTTGCAAAAAAAACAAAAATAAAAAAAAATAAAGGAAGTTTTGCATACTTTTTAACTGAATTAATGTGATTTGAATGAGATTAATTTAAATGTTCAAAAGGAAACACTGCTGATATCCCAATTGTAAAAAGCGTCACATTCTAAAAGCAATTGCCTAAGGGTTAATATTAATTTTGACTCCCGAATCATAGGGTTGTTTTGTTTTGTCCCTACAACTCAAAATGGCATAAATCTCTCTCCTAAATTTATCAAAAGTTACTTTGATACTTCCGACATTGGGTCATCGATTTTTTTAAAGGTTTTAATCATGTATACTTCTTAAACAACTCATATATATGCAATAAAATCCATTCAAATATTGCACTTTACTAACTAACCATGTGATTTGATTGTTATTAAAACAATTAAACAAAGCTAAAATAAGTATTAGAATAGTAAGCTGTGATAAGTTTTTTTTGGGAGGGAAATTTATCTCATCTTATTTTATAGGGGATATAATGAAGACAACACCTATATTTTAGTGGTTAATTAATTTGAAATTAACCCACTACCTAAAAATAGACCAGCCTCAAATCCCTAATTCCTCCGACAACATCAACCGGACCTTCCTTCAAATCCTCTCAAAGCTTCCCCAGTTGCAGCGCGGTGCCAACTCCCTCATCCACAAGCGTTGGCTCTCCCTGCAAGACTGCCTTGTTAGTTCCGGCCGCCTCGCCTTAGGTGCTCCGTCAATGGAGCTAAACGAGACCCAATTATATTTCTATACAAAGAACACAAATAATTGTCTATTCCAAAAAAAAAATGACTATTTTTAGAAAGATAATTTTCTTCGTAATCAATGATTTTTAGATTTAAATGCTTTCTTTTAATTTATTACAGTCAATAATTTAACTAACTTAATGTCAATTATTATATTAATAACTAGCACTAATTTATTTATTTATTTTTTTTTGAAACTCCAATCTGATGAATTATCAAACACAAAATAACATAATTCTATCTAATCCAATCCAGAATACCAAATTAGGCCTAAGATCGAAGAAAATTGCTTGATGACTCTTATCATATTTATTTGGTGCTCACAGTGGCGAAGAGGAATTAGGTGATGGCCACAGAAAGTGATAAAAACGGTGACGGTACTGTCAGAGGTAAGAGTTACAGTGGCGATCATGGGCTAGCGTTAATGTCAATAATGTCATAAGGACATAATCTTGGGGGGAAGATGATGGACATGTTTCACAGTACTTTTATTTTTGTTTTTAGCCAATAAAAACCAAATAAAATTAAAAGAGGAGAAATACAAAGTTTTGGAAGTGTGTTTAAAATTATATTTTTGAAAGTGTTTAAAAGATTAAAATAATTTTAAAATTTTTTAATGTTTGGGTTCTCCAGACAGTGTTTTGTTGTTTGTTTTCTAAATGTGTGTTTGGAGGCTTTTGAGTTTACAAAACTCTTTTTTTTTTTTTAAATGTACTATTTTACAATTTTTTTATATAAAATCAACAAAACTTGCATATTAAAACATCTAATTTTCAATTATTTTTTCATTAAATACAAAACTCCAAAATAACATTTTTCTATAAGTTTTTACTCCAATCCTATATCTCCAAAAGTTAAACTGATTTTCAAAAGTCCCAACGGACAAACATCGTTTCCAGACGTCTTCAAACGAGCCTGGTAATCGAGTACGAAATATTAAGATTAAGTTTATAACGTGTTATCTATGATACAAAGCTTTTCTTCAAACATATCATTTAAGCATTTATAGAAGTAAATTTTAGACTCAAAAAGACAAAATCAACTTCAAGAAAAATCTGTTAATCATAACTCAAATGCATAAACAAAAGGAATATGCTGGATTTAACATCGTCGTCACATAAAGTCATTAAAGTGTTCGATTTCATTAGCAGATTAATTATTCAGATTTTTAATAAAGTTTTATTTAAGGGTAAAATCTAATTATTTTCAAATTCCACTCCTCTTTGTCGGGAAAGAAATTGATAGCAAATTTCTACGTTAATACGTACATGCGCATGAAAATCTTTTTATCATAATGCAAAGTTCCATGATGAATACAAAATTATCGTACATAAACAAGTAACAAAGTTAAGTAGGTGTAGCTTCGAGTCAAATTCTTCTCTCTTAAAAATTGGGAATTTGATTGGGTAGGCATACAGGAGCATTTGGTAAAAGTTTTACATTTTAATCATATTTAAACGCAATGTAATTTTACACCAAATATAAAATTTTACATTCAAATACAATCTTTTTCAACACTATTACGACAATAATTACTATTCAAATTTTTTTAAAAATAATTACATTAACTTTTCAAATTTGTTATTTACCTCTACTTTTACTAATCACATCAACTTTTTAATTTTAAAATATTTTTTATTTAAACACATCTTTCATTTAATTATAAAACAAATACTTTTCAATCAAATACAATACTTAAAAAATAAATTACATTCAAATACAATTAAAATATAATGCGTTTACTAAATGTCTCGTAAGTTTTTCGTTTGGGTAACTGATGAACTATTTTAAACTAAACACGTCCCCTCCGTCTGTTTGACACGTTCAAATTTAAAAAATGAAAAATTTTTCATTTCAAGAAAAATGAACATTCCTAAATTTCAGTATCTGAACATCCAACATTTTTCATTTTTGAAAAACGAAAAAAGAACTTTGTAGAAACAAAAAGTTTTCACCCACCCAAATAACTTTTCATTTTTAAAAAAAATTCCAAACAACTTTTTATTTTTCATATCTAAAAATTTTTCATTTTCCAAAAACAAACACCCCATCCAAACGGACCCGTAGGGCAGTGTTACGAGGACTTTAGATGTTTCATTGGTAAAAAGAAAGAAAGAAAGAAAAAACACACATGCACACACACAAGATGTCGACTCCTTTGCTTTGTAGAAGTAGTCAAGTAAGCTGACTTGTCGTGACTCCAAAATACACCATATATACCAGGAGTTCGATCTTTCATCTACCACTAATTTAGTTTATAGCAGTAAGAATAATCTTTTTCCTTTTTCTTTTTGTTTTTTTATTGTGTCAAATTCCCATACTCGATAATCTTAATTAAAAATTATGCTCAGTTTAAATTCACAATACTAATAATATAAATGAAATTGGATTAATCTTTAAGTAATTATGGATCCAGTCCTTTTTATTTCATCAATAAATTTTGATTTTTTTTTTTAAAAAGAGGTAGAATGGTACGAATGGCCTTTTTACCTTGCAAAAAATAAAAATGAAAAATTGTCCCTTTGGACACTGGAGCACAAATAAACTCACACTGTTTGAAATTATTTAAAATTCACAAAAATGATCAATTATCACTTGGCCAGCACCACCCGATCGATCGTACAATCAATCTCCACACTTTATGATCCAACCAAAAAGCAAAATCAAACACAAACTCTATCATGATCAGTTTATAATAAACCTGTGATTAATTAATCAACCAATCCATCATAGTTCATCTGAAGATCAAAGTCTCCATTTGATCAGTTTTTTTTTCTCCTACAACGATCAAAATCAATACCCCAAAATCTATATCACGTATCAATATTATCCAATATATATTCTAAAAAAAAATAAAAAATAAAAATAAATCTAATACTCGATCACTGAGACCTTACAAAGAAAATACTCAACTCCGGCCCGGCGGCGCCGTCGGGGTTTATCATGTACAGGGCCTCGGAGTCCTTCGATCCGACGACCCGCTCGAAGCGGGCCCTCATGTAGGTCAGCTCGCCCTCGGACGACGCCGTTTGATAGCCGCCACCGCCACTGGCGGGGCTCGGGAGAACCCCGGCCCCCATAGAAACCCCCCTCAACGTCTGCATCACGTGCAGCTCGTCCTCGGTCATGTGCATCCGGCGGATGGTGTAGCCGACCTTCCTGCCGTTGCAGTAGACCGCCCACACGAACTCTTCTAGAAGCTTCTTCTTGTGCGTCTTGGTCTCGCTCTCGAGGGCGATCCGGATGACGTCATCCGCCTGCATTTCCTTGTTGAGGGCGCTGGTCTGCATGGGGAGCTCGATCACGAATATGGGCATGCAGTGCGGGTCCTCCTGAATGGCCAGGCTCACCCGCCCTTTTCGGTACCCGAAGATCGTGCCCGTCGTCGCCCGGTCCTTGAGTAGCGGTCGCCTAGGTCGGCCGAGGAGGGCCACCATCTTGCAGCCGGACGTCAGCATGGGGAAGAGCTTGAACATCTTTAGAAGCCCACCACCGCCACCGCCTCCGCCGCTGCCCCCTCCTGCCGATTTCGATGTAGGCCGCTTGATTTTCTCGGTCGTCCCCTGGCCCCCGGCGTGCCGGAGGAGGGACACTATCGCCGGGTTCTCCATTTGGAAGAAGGGGCTCGAATGCACTGGTGGCATTGTTGATGTATGTTATGAAAGATTTTTTTTTTTTTTTGGGGATCAAGGGCTGTTTGAAGGAGGTGAAATAGTATTGGAATTGTAGGAGAGTTTAGTAGAAAAAGAGGGAGATGATATAGAGAGAGAGAGAGAGAGAGATTGAGAGGTAGAAAAAGGGAAGAGGAGAGAGGGGGTGGTGGTGGGGATGAAGAGGGGTATGGCCCTATAGAGGGAGAAAAAAAGGGATTTTGGGAGAAGGGAAATTGGTTGGTTGGTTGGTCACTTAGTTAGGTTGTCTTTGGAATCTTATTTGAAGTGGGAAAAAGGAAGATTATTAAAGGGGAATGGAGACACTTCAAGTTGATTTTGATAGCATACAAATAAATATATATAAATTGGAATTTTTTTGAGAATATAATAGGAAATGTATTTTTGGAGTGTGAAATTTATTTTCATATATATATATATATACTATAGTTTTTGTCGACCCATCATGTTTAAAAATGATAGTTAATAATAGGCACTTTGCTCATGAGAAGGGGTCCGATATAGAAAGGGTTGAAGGAGAAAAATGAAAGGTGATTTAAAGGGGAGAAAGGAAAAAAATGGGGACTTCCATAAAGTTTGATGTGACCAAGTTTAAGTGATGAAATTAAAAAGGGGAATGGTACTGAATGCGATAGGATAAGGAGGGGTCGGACCACATAACTTGTGGAGATGGCCATGGAAAAAAAAAATTTACAAAGTGAAAAAAAAAAAAAAAGAAAAGAAAAGAAAAGAAAGAAAAAGATGATAAAAAGACTCTGGTAATGTTTGGTTTGGCATGTGCCCCCTTCTGATCATTACATAGATAGAGAGCATCAACGTCATTCGCTGTATAATGTGTTGCTGTTTAAACCCAAAACAAATACAAATAAATTAAAAATATAAATGTAAATGAAAAAAAAAAAGGGGAAAATCACATTAATTCTAAATGCTCAATAATTGTTTAGAGATGCAGCTCATCTTTCCTCCTCTCTCTCTCTCTCTCTCTCTCTCTCTCTCTCTCCAGGGCAGTGTTTTGTGCTGGTACTTATCCATGGAAATTTGCTTTTGATTGTTAGTGACTTTCTCTTTCCTTAGGCTAATTTTTCAGTGTCTTTCAATTCGCCCTTTTTTTCTTTTCTTTTTTTTTTTTTCCCTGTGTCAGCCCGCAATCTTACTCCACGTAGCTGAACCAAGGGGTATTTCGGAGTGTTTTGTAGAGAAATTTTAGATTTTTTTTATTTTATAATTATTTTTTATTATTTATATTTCCAAAACCCTATATTAAATTTAAATTTTAAAAGTTTATATAATTATATATATGTAAATTCAAATAAGATAAATTTTTTTAAATTATATTAAATTAAAAAAAAGTGAAACAACATCCATATTAATAATTTTTTTCTAAATAAATTTTTTAAATTTTATATTTTTTTACTCTAAATAATTTTTTTCTCCAAATACATTTTAATTTACTTTTCTCTAACTTCCCAAACACATATTAAGAACCTCCTCTGAATGGATTCCAAATGTTAGGCAATGGACTATAAAACTCATGTATTATGGGCATGATTGGGGAATGATTAGAATTTTAATTTTAGAAATTGGAAAAAATTGAATTTTGAAATACGTATTTAATAAAAATAAATTATTTTGAGGGAATAAATATAATAGTATGAAATGCGTTTAAAAAATAATAATATGAATCTTATTTTATTTTATTTTTAATTCTATATAATTTAAAAAAAATTATCTCATTTTCATTTAAAATGATAAATATCATAAATTTCTAAAATTTAAATTTAAAAAAAATAGTAAATTTTGGAGAAAAAAAGGAAAAAAAAAAAGAAATTTGAGGTTGGAACCAACCCCAAATAATTCCTATATATAAATATAGAGAGAGAGAGATAGAAACATGTAGGTGTGTGCACTGTTTTTCATTTGTATAAAGAACTAGTGAAATGACCCAATTAAGTCGTATATCCTCGCTGTTGGTTGGTGATTATCTTGGTAACTCCACCTATCATTTCTAGGATCCATGAAATGATATAGATAATTATACGCAAATCATTTCATAAATCTATATTGTGCAAGAAGTCACCGCTGATATATATATATATATATATATTTGACCTGACAAATACAATATATATAACATTTATTGTCTGGTTGTAGTTACGTTGTGTCTTTCAGAGGACGGCCACTTTTATTTCTTTATTTATTATTCTTCAGTATGTGAATAGCCCACACTATCCAAGTTACCAGTTTTGGTCCTTAATTTTTTTTTTTTACGAAATTATAATTTAGTCCTTTTATACATATTTTTATTTTACTAAAACTAATACTCCATTTATTTGGTAAGTCCAAATTTGAAAAATGAAAAATTTTTCATTCTAAGAAAAAAAGACTTTCCTAAATTTTCGTATCTGAATATCCAAAATTTTTCATTTTGAAAAATGAAAAAAAAAACTCTTTAGAAAAAAAAAAGTTTCCACCTACCCAAACAATTTTTCACTTTTAAAAAAAAAATTCCAAACAACTTTTTATTTTTCATATCTAAAAATTTTTCATTTTTCAAAAATAAACCTCTCATCCAAACAAACATTAAGGGGGCGTTTGACATAACAATTGCATTTTAATTATATTTAAACGCAATGCAATTTTACACTAACCGTAAAGTTTTACATTCAAATATAATTCTTTTCAATAGTGCTATGAAAACAATTACTATTCAAAAGTTTTTTAAAACAATCACATCAACTTTTTAATTTTACTATTTATCTCTATTTTTACCAATCACATCAACTTTTTAACTCTAAAATACTTTTTATCCAAACGCACATTTCATTCAGATATAAAACAAATACTTTTCAATCAAATACAACATTCAAATACAATCAAAATACAATGCATTTACCAAACACACCCTAAGTTTTTTGGAACTCTTTTAAGGATACAAAATAGTTTTTTCATCAGTAACGATAATAATTTAATATACTATATGAATTACATATCATTTATCATCTAAGAGTAATTATGAAAAAATTTAAATGATTCAACTTACATACGTTATATAAACACATGATCTGTTCTATCTAATTTTTAACTTTTATTAATTAAATAGATAGTTTTACACTATTTTAAAGAGATTAGCTAGTGCTTATCAAATTCCAACTTCTAAATACGTTAAGGGCCATACCAATAGTTTATCCATTTTTTTATGATTGCCCTTTTGTATATATACATATACATATACATATAGGTATACATATATATATATATTGTGAACCATTTTAGACCACAATAAGACTTCGGAAGAAAATTTTAATAGACAAGAAAATCCTCTAGAGCACCCCACATGAAACTGGTATTCTCTGAAGATGTTTAACAAGACGGTCCTTTCTAACAGAAACAAGATGGTCCTAACACAACGAGGTCATTGCCGTGACTGATGAAGAGGAAATGTATTAAAAAAAAAAAAAAGGAGGCAGTTTTTTGGAATCCGAATAGGGTATCTGACCATCATTTGACAATTTTTATCAGAATCTGCATTTTGTTAGGCACCTTTTTGTTGTTTGGACCATTTACGTACAGCACTTGGCTTTCTAAACTTTAAAAAAGACATCTATTGGATTTAAAACTCGAAGGATTCTGCCTTGCCTTAGGATATAAAATAAATTATACCCAATTTATAGAACCTAAGTTCTTTGAGGAATAGGTTTTCGGTTCTCCAATCTCATTAAACAAAATATACAAATAAGAGGAAAAAGAAATTAAACTCAAGCTGTCCCATAAACTAAAGGGTGTGTGTATATGTATATGTATATATTTATATATAATAAACTCGATTAATACTCATAGACTATTGTGGAGAATAATGAGTACTGAATTATTGGTGCAGTTCCTAGGTAGAAATGCAGAGCGCATATATACATATATATAATGTCAAACAATATAGAGCATTTAGTTATATTTATATATATATAAATATATAGAAAATTAACATAAATTTACCCTATCTCGCTCATTAAAGTTTTGGTGGGTTGGATCATCTTGTCCATTCCTATTTGGGGACAGTGACCCACTGAGTTAACCATGCCGAAGAGCTTGCACATGTAGTGATTTGACAATAAAAGGGAAGATTTTATTCACAAAGCACGCTTTTGGGCATAATAGTAGACTTTGCTCCAAAATGTGGGGTTCCACATAATATACACACACACACGCATATATAGATATTGAGTTTGCATAAAAACAATATGGTTGGAGGCATTAATTCAATATAAAGCCACGATGCCACATTGTTCGATTAAGTTGAGTCGTGGATAAAACTAATTTATTTCTATTTATTGATTGGGTTTAATGAGTTGACACCAGAATGTATATGCTGAGTTCCATTTTTTTGTCCCATCTAAGTAATTGGAAAAATTATAATTATCAAAATAATGTTTAATTAACCTTATTCAAATCAAATATTCACTTTATTTGCTTAGTAACATTGAAATACTCATTAGAAGAGTATATATTGCATTGCAATGCACAATCAAATTCAGTAAAATGATACACATGAAAATCTTAAAAAATATTATCCTACGCAACCAAACGTGGTAATGAAGATTTCTTGGAAATCATATTACCATCAATCACTTTCTTGGTAGCATGCATGATTCTTATTGATTCACGCATGCCAAACATCCCCTAAGCATGCATTGCATGGGCACAAATATATTAAATGGAAGAGAACTAAAGAAGAAAGATATATGGTGATAAAATCAGATTATGTGTTTGTTTGGAAGAGTGGATGATTAATTAGAGGGAATGGAAATGGAAAATTGTAAAGGGAGCCAATTTTATGGTCGGTGGAAATTCACCTTCCCTAAATTGGGTAAATCAAAAGTGACTAATTAATTTCTCTTTTTTTTTTCCCCTTCTTATCATAATTAATTTAGGTCAAGTTCAATTACTCATTACCATGCTAATTAAGCATGTGGTGATGCAACTATTTTCATCTCTAAAATAAAACCCACCAAATTGGCTTAAATTAATGTGTAGTCAAGTAATTTTGCCCCAATTACAATTTCAAAACTTTAAATTGAAGAACATTAAGAGAGAGTGGTAACTTCACTGATCTTCTAGCATGTATGAATTTGAGATAAATAGTGTCTTCAGCTAGACATGCAAACATGATATATGATGACGCATGATATGTCAAGACTATTCGTTCACTTTAATAAGATTTGAATTTGAATTATGTTTACTTACATATCATGTAAGATTGATCCAAATCTCAATATTATCGAGGTATGTCACTACCTACCCATTTAACTTTATATTTCGTATTTTTTGAAGAAAAGGAAAACGTGACGTGTAATGATTCTCAAATCTATTTATACACCTTTGCATTTTTGTCCGTAGCCTTCAAATTATTGTGTCAATGAAGAGATGGAAGATGGTTCAACTAGTTCACTTTTTTTTTGGGCGACTTAAAATATCATATAATTTTGACACTATCTATTTGGTTTATTGGTATGTAGCACAGTTTTAGAATGAAATAATTATAGATATATATGTTTTATATACGTATATATGTTTTGCCTTTTCTTTTAAATGTTGGGACTGTTGCGAGAGTAGGACAGGCCAAAGCACAAACGATCCAGGCAAGTAGAAGCTATATTCTTATCCAATAATTTGCATTAAGTACTTTCCATACAGGGAAGTGTTGCAACTCCTTTAATTTTTCTTTCACGACAAAAACAAGCACTCTAGCAATGCTATATCCTCTCAATGTGGTAATTAATTGATTATGATTTATCACGTTTTTTTTTTTTTTCTGATTTTTAGATGAAACAGTAACTTTTTTTGGTTTTTTGGTTTTGTTTTGATTTTTTTTAATTTTTTTTGTTTTTATTTTTTTGTAATGATGATAAAACACTATCTTACTAAGGACTATAATATTTTTTTTAAGAAAAAAAAAGACAAGCAAATACACAGAGTTTATGTTAGTTAACTCTTAATATTCAAGACAATAATTAGATTTCATATACTTCACCAGATCATTAATTAGCTATAAAATGAGAAATCCAATTTTTTAGGGGGTATTTGGAACCAATACTTGGAGACTTTTTTTTAGATTAGAAAAAAGTTGTTTTGGAAAATATATTTGAGAGAAAAAAACTATTTAGAGTGGAAAAAAAATATAAAAATTTAAAAATAAAAAAAATACGGATATTATTTCGTTTTTCTTAAAATTTTATACAATTTAAAAAAAATTTTCATTTGGACTTATATGCGTAAAGTTATGAACTTTTAAATTTTAAAGTTTACTATAATATTTTGGAGAAATAAATAGTAAAAAGTGATGATATGTTAGAAAAAAATTGTTTTGGAGGTATTGGTTTTACCTCCCAAACGCCCCTTAATATCATAATACATAAATACATTTTCTTACTGTCGGTCTTGCTTTGCATGAATTCTATGGGGTTTTTTTTTTTAATTGACTTTAAGATTTTCATTTCATTTACTTATTTATTTTTGAAAAGGACTATAACTTTTTTTTTTTTTAACTCTAAAAGAGAAAGAGGGAAAAAAAAAAAAAAAAAAAGCACGACAACCCATGGAGCCCTGGCCGCCCGGACATCCCGCTGGGGATGAACGCGAAATTGTCAGTTTTATTAGTTTTAGGTTACAAGAGGGGCTGCTATAACATTCTTTGTTATTTATTTTTCTTTTCTTTTCGTTTGCTTTTTGTTTTCCTCTTTAATGCATAACATAAACAAGGAATGGACAAATGCACATAGAATTGTTCCCGGCTAAAGAAACATGTAATAAATAATTGAGCTGAGATTCTTAGTGGAGGGTCCTTTTCTGGACACGGCAAGTGGTCCGGCTTCTGCTGCTACTCCTATTGCTTGTGAACCAAATTCCTGACTTTGGGCTCTTTTCTAGTAGAAATAATCTCAATGTCAATTTATCTAAACATTTGGGGTCACAAATTGAACAAAGCCATGCTACCGTAAAATAGAAATTACAGCATATAAGCAATAATGCACGAGATTACTTTTAAAAAAAAAAAAGTTTTAAAAGCACCCATATTGGTAATCAATAATAAATCTTGCAAATTGTAATGTATCTGTTTAATTTCATAGGAGACTTAGGCTTAAGTTTAAGGATTTGTTATGTAGGTGAAATTAAGGTCATTTTATATATGTTTGATTTGTAGTAAGTGGTATTAGAAATGGTTAATTTATGCATAATGAAAAGGCAATTAGAAATTGTAACAGTATCAACAATTGACATGAAATGTAAGTGCAACAAGCGTATAGAATTTTAAAACTCATATAAAGGGATGAATTGAAATTCATGTAATATAGATTGAGATGGATTGAAATAATAAAAATTGAAAGAAAAATTGAAGGAAAAAAAAAAGCACACTGTACTAATCTAAAAAAAATGGATTAAAACCCATATTCTAAACGAGTCTGTAATGAGATGTCATGATTTAAATGGAAAGATATTAAAAGGACAATAGAATGAAAACAATAGACTTGGGCTATTTTTATGCTTATAATGGCAGAAGTACTGCAAATTTGCCAACGTCGATCTCAACTGGATCTATCACACACATTCTGTCCTGACTCGAGATACGCCAGATTTAGGCTGCTCTACCAAATCTGATCCTCTCCAAGGTCTTGCTAGGCGAAAAAGTGTGTGTGTTTTTCTTTGATTCTTCAGGCAACTAGTAATTATGAATGAGTGACTCTAACGATCATTACGAGGCTCTAAAAGATCATCCGCCTAATCAGTCATCTATTGAGATGGGCATTGGCGGGTGACAAAGCAGTCATCTATTGAGTAAATCGGTGGAAACTATGCCAACAAAATCAGTAGCAGAACAAGCTTACTATTCGGTAAATACTAAAAGATAAAATATTTAGAAAGATTTAATGTAGGGATAATCAAATTTTAATGGAAAAAAATGAAAAAATAAATTTAAGTTTTCAAAAATAAAATAGAAAAAAAAAAGTTCATTAGGGGGTGGAAGTCTACACGTAGGTATGGATGGTTTCGCCACTGCAACAGAGTAACGACAATATTGGCTGATGACCAATGGTAAACTACCAAGTGACTAGGACTCCAGCAGCAGACGATGCTAATCAATGAAGATTCTAGAAATTGGGGAATGGATTAGCCATTTAAATCATAAAATACTATAGTCACCACAGAAAATAAAAAAAATAAAAATAAAAGGGGGATAATTTTATTTATTTATTTATAATAAGAGACACAAAACTTTATGAATATCAAGACTAGACCATTCATGATTTTCCTTAATTTTGGGGTATGTCGTTTATTATTGAAAGATTGGTCTAACTATGGACAAGTTAAACCTGTGAGCTTATTTATTTGTTTGTTGGTACGTTTTTCTGTTCTAAAGTTCATCGAACTCATTAGTTTGAAATTATGAATCAGGTCTAGACAAAAATATGAACTACGAACCTTATATAATTTATAAATAAGAATTTGTGTTAAAAAGATGAAAAATCAATACATTTAGGTGTGCCCTTCATGGTACAATCAAAGGGCTATTAAGCCCCGCAAAGAAAACGACATTAAAACAAAAGAGTTGCTGCACAAAACGACAAGCAGTATGAAAACAACAAATTGAAACTCTAAAACGACAAGTAGCATAAATCCCTAGAACGACTCAACAATAGATCTAATTTTTCTAATAATCCAGAAGACCAACTCAAAGTTCTGAAGTCGTTAATAGCTAGTTAATTCCTCGGATCTTCCTGGATTTTTGGCATTATTGCAGGCAGATTAAACGGAAAAATAGGAATTATCTTCAAATTGAATACAATTAAACTTAAGCACTTATTTAGAACACCATTCCAAAACGAATCATTTTCAACTTATTTTTGCCTTTTTTTTTTAAATTAACAAAAATTTTAACTAATTTTTAGAAAATCAATGAACTAAAAAATTTAGTTTCAATCAGTGAACTAAATGTAAGCTAATATTTTTCTTACCATTTAATATTGTTTGACTACAAATTCAAATCTAAGACTTTCGTTTGTGGGACCAAGGGTTATGGCTTATGGCCCCTAAATCAGCTGTTTGTCCGTTTAATTATCTAATGACATTTAGTTAAGTTAATCATCTAGAACATTATAGTTGGGTTTTTTTTTTTTAATAAATAATTTCTGGTCAATCTATTTTGTCTTGTCTATTTCTGTTTTTCAGCTAATGACTGTTGTTCAATATTTAGTATATTTATCTATTTAATATTATTAAATCATCACAGATTATCATAATATTAGTTCAAGTCAAATTTATGTCGTGAACGTGTTATAGGTCAATAATTAGTAAAGTTGGTTTTGAGCTGTGTAATCATGTCATAAGTTGAATTTCATATTCAGTGCACGTGTGAACAGGATCTAATCCTTTGCTTAACAAAGATGAGTTCCTGGATCTTGATCAGCCAAAAAAAAAAAAATTCCTTCTTTTACTTTATAATTTTTTTCGGGTTTACATTTTATTTTATTCGGTATGTTTGGTTTGCTGATAGAATTTAATCTAACTTATAAGTTAAACTAATTTGTCTAAATCAGTTCTAATTTAATTTAACTTAATAAGACTTATTTTCATTATATCAATTCAATTTATAATATAAATTATCTCTATTTTTATAATTTCCAATACAAGTCAAATTAAATAAAATTAGAATAAAAAATCTAATTTAGCATAACTTTCAAGTTAGATTAAATTAAATCAATAACAAATCAAACATACTCTAATTATTTGTTATAAATACTATGCAAATGCAACTCTAATTGAGATTTATTGTCTTAAATTTTATGTCTGGTTGTCCTCCTTATAGTGTTATATCATATCATCCAAATTAATAATTTGACCACATAAAAGATACTAAATATAACGTATGCTTAAATAAATTGATGAGTTATCAAAATAATATTAAGAGAAGAACTACTAAAACCATAAAATGGGATAACAAATTTGAATTCATGCAATCTATGCCTAGGTACAATACAGATGTATCTTCAACGCTTATATGCCCCGTATAAAAGTAGGTGATTGGATTTCAAGGCCATTGGAAAGAAGTCAACTTTGAAATTCATGTTTAACTTAAACTAAACTATATTTTTTTTCTATTTGTATTTTTTTACAAATTAATTCAAATTATAACTAATTATTGAAAAATCAATCAATATTTTTAATCTAAATTAAACTAAATATTATTCTGAATGAGATAACAGTTAATGTATGGACTGCAGTTATTTTTTATCATTTTTTCAAATCTATAGCCGGCCAAGCTTAAAATAATTATAAAAAAAAAAAAAAAAGAAAGAAAGGAAAGAAAAACCCAAAAACAGAAATAAACACTCCATACAATGTAAGAAACAAAAGATACAGAATTTTCTATACACACACACATACACGAGAGTGCAATCGAATATTTAGTGGCCGCTGTCATGTACTTACACGTTAGTAGTCATGTTTCTGAAGTACATATTCGCAACTTTTTTTTCTTGGCTACTTTCACCAAGTTGTTCTTCTCTTAATTGTTTTGGCCAGTTTCTTTCCTCTCTTTTCTCAGCCTCTTTTCTCCAACCTTACTCGTTTCGACCTTAGCTCGAAGCAATTTCTACTTGAAGGCGATGCGATGAGACGATTACTTCCGAAACAATTCAACTCATCCCTAGTAACAACATTAATTTTGATGTCGGGCGAAAACCTTGGTAGCTTCAGGACTCTAGAGGGGCCGTCACAGATTTGGCTCTTCGTTTCTCTTTCGCCATTGACACATTTGGTCTCGATACCATAGGCGACGGCCTCGCTTTTTATCCCTCCAAACTCCGCTTGCGAATGTCCTGGACTTTTGAACACCACAACTCATGACTCATGTCCTTGATGCCTCTTGAAACCTAATCGTGACGGTTGAATTCGATCATTTCCCGAATGAGGGCGATGTTATGGATCCACCGTTTCATCATGTAGGAATCAATGTTTTACTCCATGAACTCTGTGTGGAACGCTAGCGCACATGATTGAGGGCCGTTTGCTTTAGCATATATCCTACAATGATAAGTACTTAACTGATTTTTCCCATGAGCAGTAACATAGGAGGAGATCATCAAAGGAAGTACTGATCAAGAATAAGAACTTGTTTTGCTGTCGGTCATGTTTGTTCATATCGTTACTTGGGTATATGGATTTATTGCCTGGTAAAAAAAGAGGAGTAAAACCAAAAATGGCAGCTGAATAGTTTTGGTTGAAGAAAATGGTTTAAAAATGTCGGTCAATACAAATTTAGAGAGAGCAACAGGGCCAAGAAAATTCTCTTGGAAAGAATTAGTTGCAGCCACCAAACTGTTTGGCAGACGACAGAAGGCTCGGGCAAGGCGGCTCTAGACTGGTTTACAAAGGGACCCTACGAAGGATATTTGGAGAGTCGGAACAATTTGAGAGGATCTTCATCAACGAAGCGAAGATAATCAGTCGTTTGATACATCAGAACCTAGTGGGGATCATCGGACGGTGTCATGAGCAAAGGGATGAATTCCTACTTGTCTACGAGTTCATGCCTAATGGTAGCCTCGATGCGCACATTTTTGCAACAGAAGGACTTTGCCCTGGGACGTGCGGAACAAGATAGCTTTAGAATTGGCCTTTGCATTTCACTTTCTTCATGAAGACGCCGAGCAGCGCGTCCTCCACAGAGACATCGAGTCCGCAAATGTGTTGTTGGACACGATTTCAGCACCAAGCTCGGAGACTTTGGTGTCGCATGGTTGGTGGACGCTCGGATAAGGACTCAGATGACGGTGTTGGTGGGGATATTTGGCTACTTGGTGCCGGAATATGAAGGCGAATTAGGGAAAGCAACCAAGGGAGTCGGTCATGTACAGCTTCGGAGTTGTGGCATTAGAAATCGCTTGCGGGAGGAAGATTTAAAAGGGTGGGGCCGGAGTACCACCTGCCGCTTACTAGGGGGGTGTTCGAGCTCTATCGCGCAGGGAAGATCGTGGACGAGGCCGATGGGAGATTAGATGGGGATTTTGATCCGAACGAACTGCATCGGATGTTGATGATGGGACTATGGTGTGCTCACCTAACTACAAGGAGAGACCAAAACAGGGCAAGTGATTAAAGTGTTGAATTAACTTGATGTTAGATATATTTTTTATTTTTAGTAGCCCACGTACTTTATAATTCAGAATTATATAATTATCCTTTATTTAATTAAGAAATAAAATATGGTTTAATAATTAATATATGCTTTATTCCTACTGTCAATAAAGATATTTTCTAATAACTACTTATTTTAATAGAACATGTAAATAAAATACTTAATTATAAATCGATTATTTCTTTATCTAGCATATTAAGGGGTATTTGGTAAACACATTATATTTTGATTGTATTTGAATTGAATTTATTTTTTAAATGTTGTATTTAGTTGAAAAGCATTTGTTTTGTATTTGAATGAAATGTATGTTTGGATGAAAAGTATTTTAGAGTTAAAAAGTTGATGTGATTGGTAAAAGTAGAGATAAATAGTAGAGTTGAAAAGTTGATGTGATTGTTTTAAAAATGTTTTGAATAGTAATTGTTTTCGTAGCACTGTTGTAAAATTTGTATTTGGTGTAAAATTGTATTGCATTTGAGTAAAATTAAAATGTAATTTTTTTACCAAATGACACCTAATAGTTTCTCTTTATCTGAACCATCGTCTGTTAAACCTAAAAGAGTTAACAAAAAGAAACCTAATTTCTGAAAGTTTTCTCATATTTAATCAATTATTTTAAAAGAAATCATTATAAATTAAGGTATATTTTCTCTTAATTATTATATTGTAAAAATCATTTTATTCAAGATCTTGTATTTTAAGGTTTTTATAAAATTAAGGTTTAATTTGTATAATAAAAAAAATATGTGGTATTAGAACCACTTGGTTTAAGAACATCTTATTTTCCATTAAAGTTTATTTTATTTATTTATTTATTTATTTTGCGTTTATCTTCCGATGCCGTGTGTGCGCTCTTGCACGATTATGTAGTGGTTTTGTTTTCCAAATAATTTCAAAGTTTTTACCGCTTGACGTATTTTTTTCCACAAAAATTTCACCTTTATTGTCGTATGTGTGATGAACTTTAATGGTGCGTAATCATCCTTTGCATGTGTATTTGGATATGTAATGACGTTTGATATATAGAGTGTTGAATCATCGATTATTGTTTGTATCCATATGATGTGAGTGCGTTGTCTTGCCAGGTGTTGCATGTCTTTTTGTGTGTGCTCCAAAGTAAATAAATCAACTCATATAATAAAGTGATATAAATATCAAATATCATCTTATGACAATTGAATTTAAGAAAACAACTAAATAATGTAATTATAATTATTCAATTTTATTTAAACAATTAAAAATTAAACATAAATGTAAATTATACAACTAAAATAAGCTAAAAACTTAGGGTTCGTTTGGTGAACGCATTGTATTTGCATTGCGTTTGAATGTAATGTATTGAATGTAATTTGTATTTGGAGGAAAAGCATTAGCATTGCATTTGAATGCAATGTGTGTTTGAGGGAAAAGTATTTGAATTGTATTTTAATAATAAATATGTGATGTGATGGGTAAAAGTAGAGAGGAAAAAAAGAGGGAGAGAGAATATATGATGTAATTAATAAAAGTAATAGAAAAAGTGAAATAATAAATAGTGATTGTGTTAGATTTAAAATATGATGTGATTGGTATTTGAATGAAATATTTTCATATTTGGGAGAAAATTGTATTGCATTTAAATGCAATGCCAAAAAAATTTGTGTACCAAACGCCTACTTAAGTAATTATGCCAACGGAGAAAACAGATTGAAAGGCACTCCATGGATTAAAATGCTAGGGAATATAACTCTGTTTAACTAGGTTATGTTTATCTAATTTAATAATTTTTGGTTGCTTCCACTCAATTTGTTAATCTTAGGCTTTCTATTATAATTTCACTCATTCTCTCAAGTGTTGAGTAAAACAATACGTAAAATTGATCAATTTGATATCCATATCCAAATAGTTTAATTAAACACTCATTAAGCAAACCTAAAAAGTAATTACCCAAACATGTTGGCCTTCAGAACTCATAATCCTGTTGATTATGTTTCTTAAATCCCAACGTATGAAAATCACTCTCCCAAGTCAATTTTCACATGTCTAACTTATCAATTAAATGGGTAATTAAACTGAAACCATACACAAAAAGAAACACAAATGAATTAATGTGAAAAATCAACCAACATGTATTTAAAACATCAAAGCATAACCAAATGTCAAACTACATCATGTCCTATAGCTTAGATATTTAGCTAAACATAGAAATTCTCAAGTCCATAACCACAAATGCACCAATAAGTAATCCATTATTCAACACAAGTTTAACACAAAATTACAAGAAAAAGAGATAGAAGAAAGATAAAGGGAAGAAGAAGTGAAAACTAGTAGTAGAATCAAGTTTCCAAGTCTTTAATTGTAAGGAAATGCCCTAAGTGTGAAAGACATTTTGATGTATTTTATTGCATTTTGAACTGGATAATAAAATTACATTTAGAGGTTATTCATTACATTACTGTATGTCCTCATTCTATTTACATGTTAACGTAAACATAAGCAAATATGGCTCACTGACTGCTTGTGTTAAACTGTTAGAATGTTGTATATGATGGACTTTTGTATGCGAGAAGACAATGTTCTAAAGTAAGAAGTCTAAATTATGGTCCGTAGTCTATAGGGTTAAGACTATTATGTTGTCTAAAGCCATAGTAAGGACGGTTTGTCTTGACTGTTCGGAGCATAGACTCTCGAGTAGAGACATAGATATGTTGTTTGGTGATGACATATTGGACCGGGACTAAAACTTGATTGATCTGCATAGTCCGCTATGAGTGGATCAATCTGCTTTTGACGTTCATTATGCAATAACCTTAATCCTGAGTAGATGAACTACTTCATGTATATGACTTATGTATTTTGATGTTCCAATGGCTAAAGCGTCTTAGAGGTAAAAAGCTTATAGACCGGTTCGTTGGGTGCATGACTTGTATACGATAGAGGGTTTATTTACAAATATTGAAATCATAACTCTAATAAGGAGTTAAGGGTATCCTCTTAAAGGCATTATACTGGATGTGAAAATAGACAAGACTATGGGTCGTCTACTAGGCGGATGACTTCTTATTCACATATGGTGAATAATCATTTTCTTATTCAGTAGTATAATGGAACTTTAAAATAGCTCGATCAGTAGGTTGAATGGGCTTTGATCTAAGGCTGATCATGGATATCATATGCAGGTTTTTCATACATGACAAGGTCATTGGACAATAGCTTATCACAGGCTTTTGTAATACGATATATAATTGGAAGTTCAGTTTCAGATTTATAATGGTGTGACTTTGAAATTAGTGATCATATGTTTGAGTTGTTCGGTACAGAATAATGATCACATGGATTCAAGGGAGTTTGATTATATATGTCCAAGTGATCACTCTATTAGCTCCACATAATTCCTTAACGGATTGCAAATTAATCAGGGTATATTTATTAGCTTGTTGTCTTGCATAGATATAGGTGGTGTCTACATAGGATAAGGGTGGAAGACAAGATTTTATCCTCTTGAATTCGAATTTTGTTTTGGATAAGAGATTACATAATTATTCGAATTCCAAATAAAGTTGTCATGATTTTCTTTGAATTTAAATTGGAGTTGTGGAAAATTATCCATAAGGGCAAATTTTGAAATACAAGTTTTTTGTGGAGTTTGAAATTTGAAATTTGAAATTTAATTTGAAATTTTAATTTGAATTTGAAATTTGTATTTGAAGTTAGAATTTTTGAAATTTAAACTTTGAAATTTGAATTTAAATTTTGAATCACAAATCAAGTGATAATCGAATTTTGTTGTGGATAATTCCATATGGCAAATTCAGTTTTCTTATGGATAAGGGAGAGGAAGATTTTGCCTGAATCTTATTTAAATTTTAAATCCTAATCCCTCTAGATGTGGTCGAATTTGTTGAAGGGATCACACCCTAGGAGGATTCAATTTTTATGGATAAGGATGAAAGAGAATTCAAATCACAATCCTATTTGAATTTTAAATCTCTCCCTCACATGGTGCAGCCGAATTTCTCTATGGATAATGCTAAGGGAGAATCGGTTTTTTTGTGGATAAGGATAAGATGAATATAAGATAAAAATCCTATTTGAATTTTGATTCTCCTCATACTTGAATAGCTGAATGTAGACATGCTTCTTGGCTTAGGAGAAATCGGATTTAATGGATAAAAAGGAGATAAAATTTAAGATAAAAATTTTATTTGAATTTTGAATATAAAATCTTTCTTGGTGGGGTCGAAATTGATCATGATCTTGGCCTAAGGAAGAGTTCAGATTTTGTGTGGAAAAAGGGAGAGAAATCTTTTCTTGATTAAACTCAAATTCAAGGGATCACCTCATGCAAAATTATAAATAGGGGTCCTACCATTTCAGTTCTCTCAGACCACAGACTCTCACGTGAGCAGGCTTATTGTTGCACTAATCACCGTAACAATAAGTTCTTAAGAGATCTAGGTGGTCGGAAGAAACTAGCAGTGCTAGTATACTGATCGAGAATCTGAGTGTCCACACACTTTACCGTTTGGGAATTAGAGAATAGTAGAAATGGCTAGTTGGTTGAAGTCTTCTAGTCATTCTCCTCCTGCATCTTTGGTGTCATTTGAAGGTATAAATTTATTATTATTAGTTTATTGTATATAACATCACGAGATATTTAATGATTTTTAAAAATTTTTGTAATTTCACTGTGTTATTTTTGTCGATTTTTTCTACATCAATTTCTTTCAATTCAAGAGCTTGCAATTTATGGTTATCTCATTACAGGTCATGTTAAGTATATAATTGACATTGTGATACATGGAAGGAATTATGTCGAATTAATAACGTATAACCACCATGATCCTTATTAGTTTTTGCTTAACGTTGGTTTATGATTTGGCAAATTTAAAAAAGGATTTAGCTTATACTTTGCACGTTATATTTTATTATTAAACCTTGAAGTTGAATAATGTCATATGGGCTAAGTAGGAAAATGTTGGATATATTTTTTATATTTAGTGGTCCACGTGCCTTATAAATGAAAATTATATAATTATCTTTTATTTAATTAAAAGATAAATATGGTTTAATAAGTATCATGTTATTGGTTGATAAAGAGATATTTTCTAATAATTACACACTTTGATGGAACGTGTGAATAAAAGTCCTAATTAGAAACTAGTCTTCTCTCTACCCAATGTATCGATAGTTTCTCTCCATCTAAATTATATGTCAAACCTAAAAGGGTTAAGAGAAGAAATCTAGTTTCTGATTATTTCATATCTGATCAATTTTTTTAAAAGAGTTCATCATAAACTAAGGTATGTTTTCTCCTAATTATTGTATTATTAAAATCATTTTATTCAAGATTTTGGGTGTTAAGGTTTATGCAAAATTAGGGTTTGATTTGTATAATTAAGAAAAACCTAACACTTGATACGCCATTGCAGGAGCTGCATTATTCCCAAGAGGCTCATTATCATACATTCGATTCCATTCAAACAACATTAGTCACTTCTACTGTTCAAAAAAAAAACATTGATCACTTCTAGCACCACAAATAAAGGTCGTTAAAGGCTATATATGTGTTGTGAGCTTTGAAACAAAACTAATTAAACAATAAACATAAAATATCAAGTGAACAATGTTGATCTATTAAGTATTTAATTTAAGATATTATATGTCCATGTATAGTTGTTGTATAAATTTTCTTTGTTTTCACTCATAAGGGGCATTTACTTGCATCAAAGGAAAAGGAGTGGTTCAATTTTCCTTCTAGTTATGTGTTTACTTATTAAAAGGTTTCTGGTATTTGGTATATATGCTAGTGTTAAAAGGTATCTGGTATGCTTGTTCTGCTTCATACCTTCTAATTAAAACTCTACATTTATTTCCTTCATATTTTGAGCGTATTTTTTTTTGCTTTTTTATTTTTTGGAAAGAGAGAAAATGTGTTGATTAAAATCCACCTATGAGTATATTATATGATCGTGAGAAGGAAATAAAAATTACAGTTAAAAAGCTGTCACTAGCTTAGGTAATGACAAGCTTACACTTGAATAACTTTTGCAAAATGTTACACCTACTTTTGTTCCCCTTTTGCTAGTAATTTGAATCCATATCACCTATAGCTAAAATTTTCCCTTAGATGTCTCCTGGTTTTTGCATGGCGCTTTAGCACAATTCAAATCCACTTGTGGTTTTGATTAGAAGCTCTTTGCAAGATAGAAAACACTTTTGACAGATCACTTTCTAAAGGAATTTTTAAGATCAAGAAGTCAAAAACACCTCGACCAGATAGGCTCCTGTGGAAGTTAATTGGGAGTTGGGATGATTTGTCAAACAAAATCAAATCACCACCAGACAAGTATGTAATGTTAGCGATAATAACATATTAGCTATCAAAGATTTGAAAGCCGTGTCATTTTTTTTTAACATATTAAATATGAAGGGTTTGTAATTAATTATAAATTTAGTACTTTATTTTATGTCTTTTTTTTTTTTTACATCTTAAATCTTAAATACGAAGGGTTTGTAATTAATTAAAAATTTAGGGAGCATTTAGTAAACACATTGCATTTTGATTATATTTGAATGAAATTTATTTTTTGAATGAGTATTTTTTTTGTATTTGAATAAAATATGTATTTGGATGAAAAGTATTTTAGAGTTGAGAAATTGATGTGATTGGTTAAATTAAAGATAAATAGTGGAGTTGAAAAATTGATATAATTGTTTTAAAAATATTTTGAATAGTAATTATTTTCATAATACTGTTACAAAATTTATGTTTAATATAAAATTATATTCTATTTGAATAAAATTAAAATGTAAAACATATTCTTAATGGCACCTTAACATTTGATTTAGAGTGTATGACACTACACTAATCAATTATTTAAAAAAATTAATTAATTATTCTAAAAAATCTTTTAACTAATTTTTAAAAATTTAAATTATTTATTAAAAAAAAAACTATTTAACTATAATTTTTTTTTATTCTCTTTATAGACAATATTATCTTCTCTCGCTTATATTATATATATTAATCATTATTTTCCCAGTGGAATGGCTATTTCCTCCATTGCTGGGAGCATCAGTCGCTTGACTGCTACTTACCAACCCTCATATTCCTCTACTCTTCTCTGCCTCAGCCGTATCAGTCCACGCCTCATCTGGGTCGTCCCCACTCACAATCATCACCGTCAACATCACCATCACTCCGAGCGAAGAATGGCGACTTCATCAGCGTCTCCGGAAGTGGCGGCCAAGCAAGAGAGGACCACGGCGCCGTACGGATCCTGGAGATCGCCGATCACCGCCGACGTCGTCGTCGGCGCCTCCAAGCGCCTCGGAGGCACCGCCGTCGATCCCCACGGCCGCCTCGTCTGGCTCGAATCCCGCCCCAACGAAGCAGGGTAAATAAAAAAAAAAAACTTGGGTTTTTTTGTTTGGATATGTTTTGATTTTGATTGGTTTGGTGATGGAACTTTGCTCAGACGAGCGGTTCTTGTGAGAGAAGCGGATAAGCCGGGAGAGGAGGCAGTAGATATTACGCCCAAGGACTTCGCCGTACGGACGGTGGCGCAGGAGTACGGTGGCGGCGCTTTCACGTTGTCCGGTGATACGGTCGTTTTCGCTAATTACAAGGATCAGAGACTCTACAAGCAGTTCATAGATTCCAATGGTCAGTTCTTCTTAAGTTCTTGAAAATTAGGTTGGATTTTTATCACTATATTTTAATTATTTAATTTAATGGATGATTAAATTTTTTTATGTAGTAAAACGATCATTTATATTTTTAGGTTTTATTAATCAATTAAGAAAATTAATTAGTTATTTAAAAAAACTATTTTTTAATAATTTTTAAAAATTTAGATAATTTATTAAAAATTATATTAAAAATAAGGCTATTTAGATATAAATTCTTAAGAGCCGTTTGGGGCTGTTTTTCAGTTCTAAAAATTAATTTTTTTTCTAAAATTTCATCATTTTTCACTATTTATATCTCCAAAACGCTGCAGTAAATTCCAAATTTTAAAAATTTATGACTTTATATATACAAATTCAAATAAGATAATTTTTTTTTAAATTGTATAGAATTTCGAGAGAAACGAAATAATATCTATATTGATATTTTTTTTCTAAAAAAATTTTTAAAATTTTTTATTTTTTAACCTCAAACAGTTTTTTTTCTTCCAAATACATTTTCCAAAACAACATTTTTTCAATCCAAAAATAATGTCTCCAGCTCCTCCTCTAAACTCCCCCTTAATATCACTCTCTCCATATATATTTGTATATATATTATATTAGTGTCCCAATAAAAGTTACAAATCTTAATTTAGAATGAATGTGGATATAAGATCATGGATATATATTTAATATGCCGTTTAAGTTGTTACCATTTTGTCTCTAATTCGGTCCAATTCCATCCGTTATAACTTTCTATTTATAATTATGTAACTGTTTGATTTATATAACTTTATAAAAAATTATTTGTAAATTATTTAGTATTATTGGTGTGAAAAGCATGTATCATTGGAAAATATAATGTTAGAATTAATTGTTAAGTGTTGTTTTATAAAGGTATCAATGTAGGATATGAGATTAGATGTATATATAATATGATTTAGTGTACTAGGGGACTTAATTTGCTGCATATACTTATACCGACGAAGTTGGGCAGTTTACAGTTTTTTACTGTTTAGTTCTGTTATCACTTTATTATTAACTCTGTTTTTTAAAAAAATAGGCATTGTATGGTGCTAGTTGAAGTTTGATTATGCTATTTCTTTTGCAACTAATTTCTTTTCTTCTTCTTCTTCTTCTTCTTTTATTAATTTCTAGTGTCTGGTTTTATGTATAAGGGAACTTAATTATATAATGATGATGATGGGCAAGTCTACTTCTTCTGGTGTTGTATTCTGGAAAGTGGAATCGTATGTTCTCATGAATGTCATGTAATGGATGGCAAACAGGTTCTTCTCCGAAACCACTCACCTCAGATTATGGTGGACCAGTAGTCAGTTATGCTGATGGAGTGTTTGATTCGCGCTTTAACCGATTTGTTACTGTCCGGGAAGGTATATTCTTGAGGACTGTTTTTTTCCTTAATTTTTTTTCCTGGATTTCTGGTACACTCAATAAATGCATAAATGCATAACGGCATAAATGCGATTACGTTTATCTTTTCCTCTTTGTGTAGATCGTCGTCAAAGTAGCATAAATGCAACCACAGAAATTGTAGCAGTAACTCTGGGAGATGATGATATTCAGGGTGAGAAGTGACAGCAAGAAGTATTTTGCTCTTTATTATTTAATTTTGGCATTTTGACTAAGATTAATGTCCCTTTTGCTTATCATATGACAAATAGAACCGAAAGTACTAGTAGGCGGGAATGATTTCTATGCCTTCCCTCGTATTGATGCCAAAGGTAAACGGATGGCATGGATTGAATGGAGTCATCCGAACATGCCATGGGATAAATCAGAACTCTGGGTTGGCTATATATCTGACAAGGGGTAAGGACATTTCGATTCATAATCACGTAGACCTTTCTATGTGGTGTCCTTTCCAATATTTGTAGAGCCAATGAATCCTTGGAAGTTACTGATTTTTGGATTAACATGTTTTCTTATTGTATTGTATCCGAAAAGATTTGTTTTTTTCTTTTGAGTTTATGTGTAGATGATGATGCTGTTGCAAAATTTCTCCAAACACTAAATGAGAATAGTTGACTTTGGTGTTTCCTCTAGTTTAATCATAACACTGGAGGCTTTATTTCATTTCCTTTTTAATTAGACTATAGACCTAATCTTCTTGACTTTGGTGCAGGGAGATCTACAAGCGCATCTGTATTGCTGGCTTCGATCCTGCAGTTGTGGAGTCACCAACTGAACCCAAGTGGTCTTCTAGTGGTAATTTTTAAGTTTCTTGATTTAGAAAACGATACCTGGATATATTTTTATGTGGACGGAAAAGTGAAAAATTAGATTTGTATTGGAAAGCAGCGGTTTTCCTGCAAAACATTGTCCAAATTCCATTCCTTTACTATTTGCAACCTACTTCTGTCTGATCTGCTCTCATTGATTCATTGAACTTGTTTTAGGTTTCCTGACGATTTCATTCAACAGTATTTATGCATTTAATGTGCTAATTTGTTGCTTTTAACATGTATTCGAGAATTCAACTTCTTTATCTGCCTAGAGTTAGGCCATTCCGTTGTTATTCAGGCTTTAATTCATTGCGCTTGAATTTTTGCAGGGGAGCTATTTTTTATTACAGATAGAAAACGTGGGTTTTGGAATCTTCATAAATGGGTAAACGTCATACTTTTATGTTTCTTATGTTCATTTGATTGTGCATAGGTATAAGAATTGTTGGTGTATGACATTGGTAGAACATATTGTCTTGTCCGTCATCGAATGACTGGTGTCAATTGAGGTACAATATATAGAGTTTTATTTTTACCTTCTTTTTTCCTCCAACAGGTTGAGTCTGACAACCAGGTGGTATCAGTTTACTCCTTGGATGCAGAATTTTCAAAACCATTGTGGGTTTTTGGTATAAATTCTTATGAGCTTATTCAAAGTTACCAAGGAAAAAACTTGATTGCTTGCAGCTACAGGTGACATGAGAATTCAAGTCATGCATTCTTTACTTAAAAGGATTTTAATTGGTTTCATCTGGAATCGGCTTGTGCAATTTTATGCTTTCAATGGTCTTCACTTTTGGATATTGCATGCAGACAGAAAGGAAGGTCATATCTTGGAATCTTGGATGATGTTCAGAGCACCATTTCTTTACTTGATATTCCTTTCACCGACATAGATAATATCGTAATTCTTGATAACCTCTTCCTGATGAAGTTACCGGTGGAAGAAATTTATTAAGTTGGTGATCTTTGGAAAGATTTGAGTTAAATTTTATGTCTGCCTTTTCAGACTTCAGCAGAGCATTGTCTGTATGTGGAAGGAGCATCTGCAATTCACCCATCATCTGTTGCCAAGGTACTGAACCACCTCATTATTCAGCTGTTTCCGCTGTTGATTTTTTTTTTTTAAATTGCTTAGTTTTTTCCTTATGCCTTCTGGACTTATTTTGTTAGGTGACATTAGATGAGGCAAAGTCAAAGGCAGTTGATTTCAAGATTATTTGGTCCTCTTCCCCTGACTGTTTAAAATACAAGTCGTATTTCAGCCAACCTGAGTTAATTGAATTTCCAACAGAAGTTCCTGGCCAAACTGCCTATGCATACTTTTACCCACCGACTAATTCTGATTACCAGGCTGGTCAAGACGAAAGGCCTCCATTGTTATTGAAAAGCCATGGTATGTTACAGTTTGACACCTAACACATATCTAATACTTCACCAAAAACATGCCTTCAGTGCATCCATGATTTGATTTTGCTGCACATATTAACTCTGCATTGAGGAAGTTATCCTCTTTTGGCCAATGGAGCTAAGGATTGGTTATTCTTTCTTTCAAAACTAAACACCTATGAAGGCTTCAGTGGAAAGAATACTAGGCCCAGGAAACGGGAAGTTATATGTAGCACATTTCAATACTAAGATTTGTCAATGCTGATGCTGACCATGTCACTTTTCTTTTTTGGGGTGAAACATGAGTACTCACATTATCAAAGCAGAGTTAAGCTCGTAGGTCCTTGTAGCCTTTTAAGAGCAATGGAACTTCAGGGTGTCCATCTGCATAATGAACTAGCCACGACTTACCCACTGTAAGCAACTATGCCAATGTTGAAGAGTATGGAGCTCATTTTATGGTTGTTGCTTCAATGCTTCTTGACTGTATATAAAGGATCATACAGGTCTCCAAATAGAAAGTTACTTGGTGAAGTTTGAAAAAGCTCTTTTACTTGGTATTCTTCTCTAGGTTATTGACAATTGTTTGTGGAACTGGAGCCCAGTGGCTTCTCCTGTTTACGGTGTGAAAGTTGGTAGAAATTGGCCATAGCAAAGTATTGGCGATATTAATTCTAGCTGAGATGGCAGAATGTGTGTCCTCGTTTTCTTTTGACTGTTTTGGCCATTTTCTGGGAAACATGGAATCTAGCTGTGCCATTCATTTTATGCATGCTCTTGAATGAATGAATGAGTCAATTACTATGTATTAGATAATAATGACATTATTCTTAAATTGTTGCAGGAGGCCCTACAGCCGAAACACGTGCAATGTTGAATTTAAATATCCAATATTGGACTAGTCGTGGTTGGGCATTTGTTGATGTGAATTATGGTGGAAGCACTGGTTCGTTCTTAGCCTTTGTTGTAATTACTTAGTTTGATTATTTTTACTTTAAAAGGATCGCATTATTGATTATTGCCTAGTTATACCCTTTCTTTGCATTCCAATGGCTAGTGCATGTCACTATCGGCAATCCCTTTATTTTTAATTTTGAATCACTTGACAAATATGAATGCCCTCAGTTGCCGCAAGGTTGGCCAACTAAAGAGGTCTAATTGAATTTCCAGTCACCATATCTCATCCTATGAAATCCAGGTTATGGCAGAGAATATAGGGAACGACTTTTGGGGAAATGGGGGATTGTGGATGTGGATGACTGTTGTAGTTGTGCCAAATTTTTGGTAAACGACTTTACTCGTAGTTGTTGCCAATGGGTTTTGTGGAATTCTGCTCACGTCGTGGAGGTATAAATGTTTTATGCAGGTGGATTCTGGAAAGGCTGATGGAGAAAGGCTATGTATTACTGGTGGTTCAGCCGGTGGATATACAACTTTAGCTGCACTTGCATTCAGAAACACATTTAGCGCAGGAGCTTCCTTGTATGGTGTGAGTGCCTGATCTCTGACTCAGTTTTTATCTCTAGCTTCTCTCTCTTCGAAATCAGAAAGAATGGTCTGTTGAATGCCCAAATGAACCTTGCCTTTCATATCTGATCAGTGATATGAATTTCCAGGGAAATTGGTTGTTGAATTTATTTATTTATTTGTTTTACACGTAAAACTTAGTAACTCATTAAATTTCTCTTTGGAAAGATTCCTAGATAAGATTTTTCAGACACATATATGCTCTAAAGGCGTATCTTTTCGGACCAAAACAAAAACAAAACAAAATAAGTCTGTATTAGAACAAAATTAAACCTTTAAGAAGACCGGTGAGATAAATACTTTATTGTTGATTTCTTCCCAACTTGTGTAAGTTTTTTCTCACAACTGCTGACATTGAGGCATGGTGAGTTATGGTTATGTTATCTTCGGAATAATTTGGTTCTCTTCATTTATGTTGGTTTTGATAATGGAAATCCTTGCCTGGTTCGACAACGTTCTTCTCTCTTTAATTGGTAGTTAATTCTTTCATGATAAACTTCTATAATAAGAACTTAGAGCATTACTCTTAAAAAAAAAAAAAATGTTCTTGATCAAGCAAAAAATTGATTTGCGCTTTGTCTTGTTGCACCATAAACAGGTTGCTGATCTAAACTCACTGAGAGCGGAAACTCACAAATTTGAATCTCACTACATTGATAAACTTGTTGGTAAGTCAAGCGATGAATAAGATGCGGTAATCTGTTCTAAATTTTAGTACATCCCTTAACAGACGGAAACTGTTGGTTGCAGGAAGCGAGAAGGACTATTTTGAGAGGTCCCCAATAAATTTTGTCAATAAATTTTCTTGCCCCATAATCTTATTCCAAGGATTAGAGGATAAGGTGGGAATCTGAGATAGTATTATCCTTCAGAACGAGTATCTTTCTTATTTTTTATCTTCGGTTAATTTTACAAAATCATTGTTTTTCAGGTTGTACCCCCCGACCAAGCTAAAAAAATATATCAGGCATTGAAAGAAAAAGGTTTGCCTGTTGCTCTTGTGGAATATGAAGGGGAGCAACATGGTTTCCGGAAGGTATGAGCTGCTGTATGTCTTTTATTTTAAGTTTCGTGTTCGTAACATAACATCATGGTTGCGAAATGCGGTACGAATGCTAATATGATAAACATTATGCAGGCCGAAAATATCAAGTTCACATTGGAACAACAAATGGTTTTCTTTGCAAGACTAATTGGAAACTTCAAGGTTGCAGATGAGATTACACCAATCAGCATTGATAACTTTAACTAAGCACTTGGCGATGAAGCCATTAGTTTGCTTGTTTAAGCATCGGCAATGCCATTTGATACGAGCAAAAATCTCTCTGGTTTTTAGAAGTTTATTGTCGCTGGCACGTCGGAACTTTAAAATGAGATAGAAATTTTGGGCGTCCATCAGTTGGATGCGGTAGCTTTCAGATTATAACTTAAACTTTTGTGTAATGTAGGAATTTGCAGTAAAATGGATGGTTGTTTTTTTATGAATTTTAGGTGGAACTTGAATTTTATAATTTGCTCTCTTTAGTCATGCTTATTTCATACGGCCTAACACCATTACTGCACTGGGCACCAAGAGTGTTGGTGGGATGGGATCTTCTTAGGCTGTGTGGGGCCTCCAGAGATAGGCGACAAAAGTAGTACGTGTGATAAATTTAGGGATACTAGTAAAAAAAAAAAAAAAAAATGACACAGAATTCAAACTCCATTGTATAACAAAGTTTAATATGAATTTACCGTTAGGTTATCCTTATAATCACATCTAGATCTAGGGCATGTTTTAGGTGAGTAAAAAAGTCGATTTTCCATGATTTGCGCCTCCTGCTCTTTTTTCCGCTTATTGTAAAGGGGTGTTTGCTTTATATGGACCAAATCATAAAGGGAAACCGATGATAAGGTACGGAATAATGTACTGTCAGTATACGTTTTTATGTTTTTATATACGCATTTGTTTTTATCAGTTTTGCAGTGATTTTGATCGTATTTGAAGTTTAAAACGTATAATAGCGTTCCCGTTCAAATTATCCTTAATTGTGATGGTAATTATCTCTTATCCATTGCTTTTTGTCATGGACTAATTGTCTAATTCTTGTCTCTTTCCACTCTGGTTTTTTATGATTAATCGGGAAAATTAATACGTGGAAACTTTTCTAAATATCCACGTGGAATCCCTAGTGTTTCGGCCTATAAATTGGAGAATGTTTGCCTCTTCCTTTTCACTGAAAGAAGTTAGAATTTGTGAATTTTGATTATGAAATTAGAATCACATATTAATTTGGGATCCATCATTCCATATTAGAAAAGTCAAATTATACTTAATTTTATAAATATGTTGTTAAGAAATCATTCTGTGAAATTAGATGAAGATTAAAAAGTCAACTTTTCCAATAGCTGGAACTAGCTATTTTCTCCTCCAATGGTAAAAAAAAAAAAAAAAAAAAAAAAAAAACAAAACAAATTCCCCATAAGAATTCGTCGAGGGGCACCATGGTATCCAAACCATAGTTTCATGTGTGTGGCCTTCCTTAGCTACTCCCTACGTCTAGAAAAAAGTCGACTCATTATATTTTAATCTTTATATATGGCTCATATATATATATATGTGCGTATGTATTTGCAAACAAAATTAAATACACAGACGGTTCATCTATATCTAGAAGAGTAGTAGTTTCAGATACGTTTACACATTACATTCCTTTAAAATTACACGAACAATCAATAAATATTCTATAAAGGACAAATAACAAAAGCAATGAATAGTTTCTCATTCATAAAAATTACCCCTCCCATGATGCAGTTGGCTTTCTAGATGCACACCAGGATAAGCGAGAAACAAAGTCAGCAATGCACAGCAGAATATGGATCTTTGTGATCTTTTTTTTTTTTTTTTAATTATTGTATATATATATATATGTACTTAATATATATGTATATTTTTGACGGTGTATTTGCCTTTCAACGTTATTTATTATTTTTGTTGTGTAGTAGAACTAGTGTCATCTCGTGCCTGTCGGTACCATAATAATATTATGGTTAAGCCCTTGTGTAATAACTCTAAGCGGCAGTTTGATGATTATCAGCACAAAAATTAAAATGGAAGGGATGACGAGGAGGAGCTGGAGAACGGTGCTCTCGCTTAGCCTTAGCCTTAGCCGCAGCCGTGAGTATGTCAAGACGGGGTTTGGAGAAAATGGAGATTGTAGGTAGCGTTTGGTATTGTTTTTGAAATCTGTTGAGATTTCAAAAATGCTGAATTTGAGATCGTTTTGAAAACTGGTCTAAGATCGTTTCTGAAACTGCGTTTGGTTTTATTTTCTGACCGTATGTTTTGAAAAATATAAAAATAACACTGTGTTTGGTTATATTTTTGAAAACCAATTATTTCATAAGTATTTTATGAAAACTTTGAAAATCAATTATTTCTCATAAGTATTTTATAAATATATATTTTTGTTTAATTTTTAAAAAATTATTGTAAATATCAAAAATTAAATTTTACTAATTAGCATGTCATTAATTTAATATTTTAAAACAACATTTTATTTTTATACATACCTGAATATTTCATTTTTATTTTATAAAATTTTTGACATGACCTACCCTAAAATATGGACTGTCCAAAAACTTCAAAAGCTTAACCTGCAAAAAAATAAATTCCAATTCCCAGAACAATTTCAAATACAATTTCAAAATCTAATATATTTAAAAATATTTATCAAAATCTATTATTATTATCATTTTCCTCATTCATGCCCTATCTTTTTCATTCTTATTTACATTGCTTTTCCGTTCTGTATATTCACAGACACACACACATATATATTGTTTCTCGAATTCAATTTGGCCGGCGGAGGCTCACGGCGACACACATATATATTGCTTCTCGAATTCAATTTGGCCGGCGGAGGCTCACGGTGGCGGCGTGAGATAGCAGTCGTCTCGGGGACAGTGTCGTGAGTTGGATGGGACGGAGGGTGGTTCGACGTTCACGAGGCGACGACTCAGGTTGGGCTCGTGAGGCTCGGTTGCGGCTGAGAAGGGGCGATTGGGTCACGGCGCTGTGGCTCGAGCTCGATCGGCGAGCTTTGGACCGGTTGGATGGCGATGGGTGAGGGAGGCCGCGAGCTTGGATGGCTCGGGCTTGGCACTCACTACGCGGTGGGCCGGCGACAGGGGTTCGCGAGGCTGGCGTGGCTTGGGCCTGTCGGATGATCTCCCGAGCTCCGTGAACAGCAGCCGTCGTGAGCCCAACGCCACCGCCCCTCATTCGCCACTCACACAGCCGAATAAAACCACGGCCTCCATCTCCACCGTGAGCCAAAGCAACCACGGCCTCCATCCCTCGACCACCATCGCTGCCCTCCTCTCCTGCTCCACCTTCGCCATGACGAACGCTCCACCTCCTGCTGCTCCACCGGCCGCGAGAACGAGAAAGAGAGAGAGAGAGTCGTCGGGAGAAAGAAGAAAATGAACCGGGAGGGGGGGGTGGGTGTTTGAGAATGAAAGAAGAAAACGGTGGGGGGGGGGGGGGGGGTGGTGAAAGAAGAAAACAAACCGGTGTTGGGGGGAGGGGGTTTGAGAATGAAAAAAGAAAACGGAGAAAACGATGGGGAATCGTTTTCAAGTTTTATTGAAAAATTTTGAATTGATTTCGAATACAATTTTCAAAACCAAGCTAACCAAACACGTTTTCAATTTGGTTTAGAAAACGATTTCCTAGGGAATCGTAAAATTGATTTTGAAATCAAAAACAAACACAGCCGTAATTTTTTTTTTTTCCTTCGAAAAGGAGCGAGGCGGGGAAAGGGGACCCGCGGGTTAAAGTCGATAAGTTTTTTTTTTTTTTAATAAAAGAAGAATATTCAGAAACAATACAATAGATGTTTTGAAAACTTTTTTTAATATTATAAAAATTAATTTTATATTAAATATAAAATTTTATATTTAAATATAATTTTTTAATAATATTATAAAAATAATTATTATTTAAAATTTTTTAAAAATAATTACATTAATATTTTAATTTTAATTTTTTATTTTTATCAATTACATTAATTTTTTAATTTTAAAATACTTATAAAAGAATTTTTAATATCAAGAAGTCAAAAACACCTGCACTAGATAGGCTCCTGTGAAAGTTGATGGGGAGTTGGGATGATTTGTCATACAAAATCAAATCACCACCAGACAAGTATGTTATGTTAGCGATAATAACATATTAGCGATCAAAGATTTCAATGCCGCGTCATTTTTTTTAACATATTAAATATGACGGGTTTGTAATTAATTATAAATTTAGTACTTTATTTTATGTCTTTTTTTTTTTTTTTTACATCTTAAATCTTAAATATGAGGGGTTTTTAATTAATTATAAATTTAGCATTTGATTTAGAGTGCATGACACTACCCTAATCAATCATTTAAAAAAATTAATTAATTATACCAAAAAATCTTTTAACTAATTTTTAAAAACTTAAATTATTTATTAAAAAATTTATTAAAAAAAACTATTTAGCTATAATTTTTTTTATTCTCTTTATAGACAATATTATCTTCTCTCGCTTATATTATATATATTAATCATTATTTTCCCAGTGGAGTGGCTCTTTCCTCCATTGCTGGGAGCTTCAGTCGCTTGACTGCTACTTACCATCCCTCATATTCCTCTACTCTTCTCTGCCTCAGCCGTATTAGTCCACGCCTCATCTGGGTCGTCCCCACTCACAATCATCACTGTCAACATCACCATCACTCCAAGCGAGGAATGGCGACTTCATCATCGTCTCCGGAAGTGGCGGCCAAGCAAGAGAGGACCACGGCGCCGTACGGATCCTGGAGATCGCCGATCACCACCGACGTCGTTGCCGGCGCCTCCAAGCGCCTTGGAGGCACCGCCGTCGATCCCCACGGCCGCCTCGTCTGGCTCGAATCCCGCCCCAACGAAGCAGGGTAAATAAAAAAAAAAAAACTTAGGTTTTTTTGTTTGGACATGTTTTGATTTTGATTGGTTTGGTGATGGAACTTTGCTCAGACGAGCGGTTCTTGTGAGAGAAGCGGATAAGCCGGGAGAGGAGGCAGTAGATATTACGCCCAAGGACTTCGCCGTACGGACGGTGGCGCAGGAGTACGGTGGCGGCGCTTTCACGTTGTCCGGTGATACGGTCGTTTTCGCTAATTACAAGGATCAGAGACTCTACAAGCAGTTCATAGATTCCAATGGTCAGTTCTTATTAAGTTCTTGAAAATTAGGTTGGATTTTTATCACTATATTTTAATTATTTAATTTAATGGATGATTAAATTTTTTTATGTAGTAAAACGATCATTAATATTTTTAGGTTTTATTAATCAATTAAGAAAATTAATTAATTAGTTAAAAAAACTATTTTTTAAATAATTTTTAAAAATTTAGATAATTTATTAAAAATTATATTGAAAAAAAGCTATTTAGATATAAATTCTTAAAGACCCGTTTGGGGCTGTTTTTCAGCTCTAAAAATCAACTTTTTTTTTCCAAAATTTTATTATTTTTCATTATTTATATCTCCAAAATGTTATAGTAAATTCTAAATTTTAAAAATTCATGACTTTATATATACAAGTTCAAATGAGATAATTTTTTTAAAATTGCATATAATTTCGAGAGGAACGAAATAATATCTATATTGATATTTTTTTTCTAAAAAAATTTTTAAAATTTTTTATTTTTTAACCTCAAACAGTTTTTTTTTTTGTTCCAAACACATTTTCCAAAACAATATTTTTTCAACCCAAAAATAATATCTCCAGCTACTCCTCCAAACTCCCCCTTAATATCACTCTCTCCATATATATTTGTATATATATTATGTTAGTGTCCCGATAAAAGTTGCAAATCTTAATTTAGAATGAATGTGGATATAAGATCATGGATATATATTTAATATGCCGTTTAAGTTGTTACCATTTTGTCTCTAATTCGGTCCAATTCCATCCGTTATAACTTTCTATTTATAATTATGTAACTGTTTGATTTATATAACTTTATAAAAAATTATTTGTAAATTATTTAGTATTATTGGTGTGAAAAGCATGTATCATTGGAAAATATAATGTTAGAATAAATTGTTAAGTGTTGTTTTATAAAGGTATCAATGTAGGATATGAGATTAGATGTATATATAATATGATTTAGTGTACTAGGGGACTTAATTTGCTGCATATACTTGTACCGACGAAGTTGGGCAGTTTACATTTTTTTACTGTTTAGTTCTGTTATCACTTTATTATTAACTCTGTTTTTTAAAAAAAATAGGCATTGTATAGTGCTAGTTGAAGTTTGATTATGCTATTTCTTTTGCAAGTAATTTCTTTTCTTCTTCTTCTTCTTCTTCTTCTTCTTCTTCTTTTATTAATTTCTAGTGTCTGGTTTTATGTGTAAGGGAACTTAATTATATAATGATGATGATGGGCAAGTTTACTTCTTCTGGTTTTGTATTCTGGAAGTGGAATCGTGTGTTCTCATGAATGTCATGTAATGGATGACAAAAAGGTTCTTCTCCGAAACCACTCACCCCAGATTATGGTGGACCAGTAGTCAGTTATGCTGATGGAGTGTTTGATTCGCGCTTTAATCGATTTGTTACTGTCCGGGAAGGTATATTCTTGAGTGACTGTTTTTTTCCTTAATTTTTTTTCCTGGATTTCTGGTACACTCAATAAATGCATAAATGCATAACTGCATAAATGCGATTACGTTTATCTTTTCTGCTCTGTGTAGATCGTCGTCAAAGTAGCATAAATGCAACCACAGAAATTGTAACAGTTACTCTGGGAGACGATGATATTCAGGGTGAGAAGCGACAGCAAGAAGTATTTCGCTCTTTATTATTTAATTTTGGCATTTTGACTAAGATTAATGTCCCTTTTGCTTATCATATGACAAACAGAACCGAAAATACTAGTAGGCGGGAATGATTTCTATGCCTTCCCTCGTATTGATGCCAAAGGTGAACGGATGGCATGGATTGAATGGAGTCATCCGAACATGCCATGGGATAAATCAGAACTCTGGGTTGGCTATATATCTGACAAGGGGTAAGGACATTTCACTTCATAATCACGTAGACCTTTCTATGTGGTGTCCTTTCCAATATTTGTACAGCCATGAATCCTTAGAAGTTACTGATTTTTGGATTAACATGTTTTCTTATTGTATTGCATCCGAAAAGATTTGTTTTTTTCTTTTGAGTTTATGTGTAGATGATGATGCTGTTGCAAAATTTCTCCAAACACTAAATGAGAATAGTTGACTTTGGTGTTTCCTCTAGTTTAATCATAACACTGGAGGCTTTATTTCATTTCCTTTTTAATTAGACTATAGAACTAATCTTCTTGACTTTTGTGCAGGGAGATCTACAAGCGCATCTGTATTGCTGGCTTCGATCCTGTAGTTGTGGAGTCGCCAACTGAACCCAAGTGGTCTTCTAGTGGTAATTTTTAAGTTTCTTGATTTAGAAAACGATACCTGGATATATTTTTATGTGGACGGAAAAGTGAAAAATTAGATTTGTATTGGAAAGCAGCGGTTTTCCAGCAAAACATTGTCCAAATTCCGTTCCTTTACTATTTGCAGCCTACTTCTGTCTGATCTGCTCTCATTGATTCATTGAACTTGTTTTAGGTTTCCTGACGATTTCATTCAACAGTATTTATGCATTTAATGTGCTACTTTGTTGCTTTTAACATGTATCCGAGAATTCAACTACTTTATCTGTCTAGAGTTAGGCCATTCCGTTGTTATTCAGGCTTTAATTCATTGCGCTTGAATTTTTGCAGGGGAGCTATTTTTTATTACAGATAGAAAAAGTGGGTTTTGGAATCTTCATAAATGGGTAAACGTCATACTTTTATGTTTCTTATGTTCATTTGATTGTGCATAGGTACAAGAATTGATGGTGTATGGCATTGGTAGAACATATTGTCTTGTCCGTCATCGAATGACTGGTGTCAATTGAGGTACAATATATAGAGTTTTATTTTTACCTTCTTTTTTCCTCCAGCAGGTTGAGTCTGACAACCAGGTGGTATCAGTTTACTCCTTGGATGCAGAATTTTCAAAACCATTGTGGGTTTTTGGTATAAATTCTTATGAGCTTATTCAAAGTTACCAAGGAAAAAACTTGATTGCTTGCAGCTACAGGTGACATGAGAATTCAAGTCATGCATTCTTTACTTAAAAGGATTTTCATTGGTTTCATCTGGAATCTGCGTGTGCATTTTTATGCTTTTAATGTTCTTCACTTTTGGATATTGCATGCAGACAAAAAGGAAGGTCATATCTTGGAATCTTGGATGATGTTCAGGGCTCCATTTCTTTACTTGATATTCCTTTCACCGACATAGATAATATCGTAATTCTTGATAACCTTTTCCTGATGAAGTTACTGGTGGAAGAAATCTATTAAGTTGGTGATCTTTGGAAAGATTTGAGTTAAATTTTATGTCTGCCTTTTCAGACTTCAGCAGAGCATTGTCTGTATGTGGAAGGAGCATCTGCAATTCACCCATCATCTGTTGCCAAGGTACTGAACCACCTCATTTTTCAGCTGTTTCCGCTGTTGATTTTTTTTTTTTTTAATTGCTTAGTTTTTTCTTATGCTTTCTGGACTTATTTTGTTAGGTGACATTAGATGAGGCAAAGTCAAAGGCAGTTGATTTCAAGATTATTTGGTCCTCTTCCCCTGACTGTTTAAAATACAAGTGGTATTTCAGCCAACCTGAGTTAATTGAATTTCCAACAGAAGTTCCTGGCCAAACTGCCTATGCATACTTTTACCCACCGACTAATCCTGATTATCAAGCTGGTCAAGACGAAAGGCCTCCATTGTTATTGGAAAGCCATGGTATGTTACAGTTTGACACCTCTTAACACATATCTAATACCTCACCAAAAACATGCCTTCAGCGCATCCATGATTTGATTTTGCTGCACATATTAACTCTGCATTGAGGAAGTTATCCTCTTTTGGCCAATGGAGCTAAGGATTGGTTATTCTTTGTTTCAAAACTAAAAAGCTATGAAGGTTTAGGTGGAAAGAATACTAGGCCCAGGAAACGGGAAGTTATATGTAGCACATTTCAATACTAAGATTTGTCAATGCTGATGCTGACCATGTCACTTTTCTTTTTTGGTGTGAAACATGAGTACTCACATTATCACAGCATAGTTAAGCTCGTAGGTCCTTGTAGCCTTTTAAGAGCAGTGGAACTTCCAGGTTTTCATATGCATAATGAACTAGCCACGACTTACCCACTGTAAGCAACTATGCCAATGTTGAAGAGTATGGAGCTCATTTTATGATTGTTGCTTCAATGCTTCTTGACCGTATATAAAGGATCATACAGGTCTCCAAATAGAAATTTATTTGGTGAAGTTTGAAAAAGCTCTTTTACTTGGTATTCTTCTCTAGGTTATTGACAATTGTTTGTAGAACTGGAGCCCAGTGGTTTCTCCTGTTTACGGTGTGAAAGTTGGTAGAAATTGGCCACAGCAAAGTATTGGCGATATTAATTCTAGCTGACATGGCAGAATGTGTGTCCTCGTTTTCTTTTGACTGTTTTGGCCATTTTCTGGGAAACATGGAATCTAGCTGTGCCATTCATTTTATGCATGCTCTTGAATGAATGAATGAGTCAATTACTATGTATTAGATAATAATGGCATTATTCTTAAATTGTTGCAGGAGGCCCTACAGCCGAAACACGTGCGATGTTGAATTTGGATATCCAATATTGGACTAGTCGTGGTTGGGCATTTGTTGATGTGAATTATGGTGGAAGCACTGGTTCGTTCTTAGCCTTTGTTGTAATTACTTAGTTTGATTATTTTTACTTTAAAAGGATCGCATTATTGATTATTGCCTAGTTATACCCTTTCTTTGCATTCCAATGGCTAGTGCATGTCACTATCGGCAATCCCTTTATTTTTAATTTTGAATCACTTGACAAATATGAAAGCCCTCAGTTGCCGCAAGGTTGGCCAACTAAAGAGGTCTAATTGAATTTCCAGTCACCATATCTCATCCTATGAAATCCAGGTTATGGCAGAGAATATAGGGAACGACTTTTGGGGAAATGGGGGATTGTGGATGTGGATGACTGTTGTAGTTGTGCCAAATTTTTGGTAAACGACTTTACTCGTAGTTGTTGCCAATGGGTTTTTGTGGAATTCTGCTCACGTCATGGAGGTATAAATGTTTTATGCAGGTGGATTCTGAAAAGGCTGATGGAGAAAGGCTATGTATTACTGGTGGTTCCGCCGGTGGATATACAACTTTAGCTGCACTTGCATTCAGAAACACATTTAGTGCAGGAGCTTCCTTGTGTGGCGTGAGTGCCTGATCTCTGACTCAGCTTTTATCTCTAACGTCTCTTTCTTTGAAATCAGGAAGAATGGTCTGTCGAATGCCCAAATGAACCTTGCCTTTCATATCTGATCAGTGATATGAATTTCCAGGGAAATTGGTGGTTGAATTTATTTATTTATTTATTTTACACGTAAAACTTAGTAACTCATTAAATTTCTCCTTGGAAAGATTCCTAGATAAAATTTTTCAGACACATACATGCTCGAAAGGCATTTCTTTTCGGACCAAAACAAAAACAAAACAAAATAAGTCTGTATTAGAACAAAATTAAACCTTCAAGAAGACTGGTGAGATAAAAACTTTATTGTTGATTTCTTCTCAACTTGTATAAGTTTTTTCTCACAACTGCTGACATTGAGGCACGGTGAGTTATGGTTATGTTATCTTCGGAATAATTTGGTTCTCTTCGTTTATGTTGGTTTTGATAATGGAAATCCTTGCCTAGTTCGACAACGTTCTTCTCTCTTTAATTGGTAGTTAATTCTTTCACGATAAACTTCTATAATAAGAGCTTAGAGCATTACTCTAAAAAAAAAAAAAATTGTTCTTGATCAAGCAGAAAATTGATTTGCGCTTTGTCTTGTTGCCCCATAAACAGGTTGCTGATCTAAACTCACTGAGAGCGGAAACTCACAAATTCGAATCTCACTACATTGATGAACTTGTTGGTAAGTCAAGCGATGAATAAGCTGCGGTAATCTGTTCTAAATTTTAGTACATCCCTTAATAGACGGAAACTGTTGGTTGCAGGAAGCGAGAAGGACTATTTTGAGAGGTCACCAATAAATTTTGTCAATAAATTTTCTTGCCCCATAATCTTATTCCAAGGATTAGAGGATAAGGTGGGAATCTGAGATAGTATCATCCTTCAGAACGAGTATCTTTGTTGTTTTTTATCTTCGGTTAATTTCACAAAATCATTATTTTTCAGGTTGTACCCCCCGACCAAGCTAAAAAAATATATCAGGCATTGAAAGAAAAAGGTTTGCCTGTTGCTCTTGTGGAATATGAAGGGGAGCAACATGGTTTCCGGAAGGTATGCGCTGCTGTATGTCTTTTATTTTAAGTTTCGGGTTCGTAACATAACATCATGGTCGCGAAATGCGGTACGAATACTAATATGATAACATTATGCAGGCCGAAAACATCAAATTCACATTGGAACAACAAATGGTTTTCTTTGCAAGACTTGTCGGAAACTTCAAGGTTGCGGATGAGATTACACCAATCAGCATTGATAACTTTGACTAAGCACTTGGCGATGAAGCCATTAGTTTGCTTGTTTAAGCATCGGCGATGCCATTTGATACGAGCAAATATCTCTTTGGTTTTTAGAAGTTTGTTGTCGCTGGGACGTCGGAACTTTAAAATGAGATAGAAAATTTTGGGCGTCTATCAGTTAGATGCAGTAGCTTTCAGATCATAACTTAAACTTTCATGTAATGTAGGAATTTGCAATAAAATGGATGGCTACTTTTTTATGAATTTAAGGTGGAACTTGATTTTTATAATTTGCTCTCTTTAGTTTGTGACGCGCTCTATTTGCTCTCTTTAGTCATGCTTATTTCATACGGCCCAACACCATTACTGCACTGGGCACCAAGAGTGTTGGTGGGATGGGATCTTCTTAGGCTGTGTGGGGCCTCCAGAGATAGGCCGACAAAATTAGTACGTGTGATAAATAGTAATAAAAAAAAAAAAAAGAGAATTCAAACTTTATCGTATAGCAGAGTTTAATATGAATTTACCGTTAAGTTATCATTATAATCACATTTAAGACATGTTTTAGGTAAGTAAAAAAGTCGATTTTCCATGATTTGCGCCTCCTGCTCCTTTTTCCCCTTATTGTAAAAGGGTGTTTGCTTTATATGGACCAAATCATAAAGGAAATCGCTGATAAGGTACGGAATAATACCCTATCGGTGTATGTTTTAATATTTTTATATACGTATTTGTTTTTATCAGTTTTGCAGTGATTTTGATCGTATTTGAAGTTTAAAAACTTATAACACCGTTCTTGTTAAAATTATCCTTAATTGTGATTATTGTTATCTCTTATCCATTATTTTTTGTCATAGACCAATTGTCTAATTCTTGTCTCTTTTCACTCTGATTTTTTATGATTAATCGGGAAAATTAATACGGTGGAAACTTTTTTAAATATCTACGTTGAATCTTTAGTATTTCGGCTTATAAATCGGAGAATGTTTACCTCTTTCTTTTTACTGAAAGAAGTTAGAATTTGTGAATTTTGATTATGAAATTAAAATCACATATTAATTTGGGATCTATCATTCCAGTTTAGAAAAGTCAACTTACACTCAATTTTATAAATATGTTGTTAAGAAATCCTTCTGTGGAATTAGATGATGATTAAAAAGTCAACTTTCCCAAAAGCTGGAACTAGCTATTTTCTCCTCCAATGGTAAAAAAAACAAAACAAAACAAAACAAATTCCCCATAAGAATTCGTCGAGGGGCACCACGGTATCCAAACCATAGTTTCATGTGTGTGGCCTTCCTTAGCTACTCCCTACGTCTAGAAAAAAGTTGACTCATTATATTTTAATCTTTATATATGGCTCATATATATATATATGTGTGTATGTATTTGCAAACAAAATTATATACACTGACGGTTCATCTATATCTAGAAGAGTAGTAGTTTCAGATACGTTTACACATTACATTCCTTTAAAATTACACGAACAATCAATAAATATTCTATAAAGGACAAATTACAAAAGCAATGAATACTTTCTCATTCATAAAAATTACCCATGACGCAGTTGGCTTTCTAGATGCACATCAGGATAAGCGAGAATGAAAGTCAACAATGCACCGCAGAATATGGATCTTCGTGATCTTTTCTTTAATTATTGTATATATATATATATGTACTTAATATATATGTATATTGTTGACGGTGTATTTGCCTTTCAACGCTATCTATTCTTTTTGTTGTGTAGTAGAACTAGTGTCATTTCGTGCCTGTCGGTACCATAATAATGTTACGGTTAAGCCCTTGTGTAATAACTCTAAGCGGCAGTTTGATGATTATCAACACAAAAATAAATAAATAAAAAAATCAGTGGCTGTTATTTAAAATACGACATATGCGCACAAACTGATGCCAACTAATCTTTAGAAATTTAGGACCTGTATTTAAATTATTTTTTTTAATTTTTAGAAATACTCTGTATTTAATTTCGAGGTTAAATATCTATGAGCATATCATCAAAGTCGCCTTTTGCTTTATTTTTTTTTTGTATATTTTTTCAAATTTCTTTATTTTAGTACCATTTATTTTATAATCATCTTTTTTCGGTCCCTACAATTATTCACTTCTGGTACGGACACATATTTTCGTTTTAATTTCTTTTTGATACATTATTCTGAAAAAGTGCTTCTATTAATATTCTGAAACAATATTAAAACTTCGTAAATACAGACACTGAATTACAATTTATCCCAAAAAAAAAAAAACAAATAAAGAATTTATATTTTCATAAAAGAAACTTACATGCTTGATCTAAATGTGGATTTTTATACACACCAACATCAAGCAAACTCCTCAGACTGTAAAATACAAAATGATAACCCAAATTTACATTTTTTTTAAATAAAAAAAAAAAAAAAGTTTATGATCTTCTTCTCCATTAACACTAACGGAGATCAAAAGATTGAGAAATTTATCAAAATATGTCGTCGTCGTCATCATCATGATCATCATGAACGTGTGAAAGAGCCAAAGCCATTGGAGAGAGCATGAACAGCGGGGTTGAAGGCCAATCTCCCCAGAATCCCTTGCTTGTACGGCAAGAAAGTCTTCTTCTTCATTCCCTCCGACGCCGCCTTGTTCGCCGTGTAATGCCGCTCGTGCGCCGACACAGCCGGCGACTGCGCCACTTTCCTCCTTGTCCCGGAACCCGACCCAGACCCAGACCCCGACCCGAAGCTGCCGGCCGATCGGATCTTGGCCGCTTCCTGATCATGTTTCTTGCTGTGCAAGGCAGAGTAGCTGAACTTCCTCAACGGATCTTTGTCCGTCGCCCGCCCCTCCGACGCGCTCCGGAACAGCAGGAAATCCCTCAATCTCCATTTCTTCGACGACGAAGAAGACGATCCTTTCGACGGATTCGATGAATTCGAATGCTTCGAAACATGTTCATGAGCTAGTAATTGCTGCTTGTTATTCTTGTCAACAACCTTTTGTTGTGGATGTTGTTCTAATTGACTATCTTCTTCCCATGGATACTGCGAAACTCTCAGCGGAGAGAGCGATCTTGCCGATCTCCGACCCGAGCTCGAACCCGACAAACCCACCGCTGCCGCCGAATTAGGACTAATCCTCTCTCTCCCCCTTTCCCTCACCGTTTTCTTCTGCGACTTACTCGGTGATGCTAAATTACGATCCGTAGTCCTAACAACTTTCTCCGACCGAGCCGGAGGCGGCTCGATAGGCTTGATTTTGCCGCCGTCGAAGAGCTCGTCGGCGGAGAGAGAAGTTCTCTCCAGGTCCTGGCTGAACTCGAATGCGAAATCGCCGTCGTCGTCTATGATCGAAGGAGTGTCGGCGGGGTTGTACTGCCACTCGTAGGGAACCGCCGGAGGCGATCTAGACATGTAGACTTCGCCGGAGAATTCGTCGTCGAAGGCGTGGTAGAAGTCGGACATGCGCGCGGGGCTCGTCGGAGCGCTGTAGAAGTAATCGCCGAAGCGCCGTGGAGTCGGAGGCCCCGTCGAGTAGGGCGAAGACAGTGCACTCGTTGTGGTGAAGTTGAAATCTTGTTTTGGTATTACCACCTCCATGATTATTTACCAACTAATTTCCCTTCAATAAACTTGTAATCTTATCCACGTCTTCTTCTTCTTCTTCTTTTTGGTTTGAGGAGTTTTGATATTTTTGGTGGGGAGAGGAGATCTTGGATGGACAGGAGTGAGGTTTGAGGGAGAGAGTGAAATATAAAGGAGAAGATGAGAGAGGAAGGTGAAGAGAAGGAGCAAAAATATAGAGAGAGAACGAGATTGAAAGAGAGAGAGAGAGAGAGAGAAGAGGTAGAGAATTGTTGACCACAGCTGATGAGTCGTAGAATAGGAGCCGCCTTGTAATACTTTTTATAGCTCTCTCCAAGTTTTATTGCAACTTCAAGCTATATGGCTCACATGGAGATTGTTTAGTCGTGTTCTTTTGTTTATTCAATTTTTGTTGGTTTGTTTATTACATACATACATACGTACATACATATATATATATTTATGTATGTATTTCCTTGGTATGCAAGGTGGTAAGCATTGACGTGGGTGTACTAAAAAATAGACGGTAAAATAAAATATCAAACATGCTTCTTTTTTTAAATCATAATAAATAGGGCTTCTAGATTCAGTTTTAAAACAATGTTTTTTTTTTTCTAATAAACAAATAAGTAAATAAACAAGGCTTCTAGAATTTCAGTTTTTTATTAAAGTTTGTCGGATTTATATTTTAATTTGTTTGATTACACGGATAATATAATATTTTTAAAAATGTGATTGTGCTGATTAGGAAACGTAAATATAATTATAGATATAAGTATAAATATACATATATATATTCAACACTTATTCTATATATATATATTGATTTGTTTGATTACTTGAGATTGTAAAACTTTTAAAAATGTAAAACTGCTGAGAAGCTTCCTCTACAAGACGTATATAACATGAACTATGAATGTTTTTTAAGAGAGATTAAAAAAAAAAATCATTTCACGTTAGACACATCTCTGCTAGGGATAAATTAGTATTTAAAAAAATAGAAAAATAATAGAAGAAAGGTCAAAAAAGGGGAAAAAATAAAGAGTTGGGGGGGTAAGCAATGCAATCAGCGATTACCTATTCCATCAGCGATTACCTTTTTCTTCCCCACCAAGCCTTTGATTGATTTGAATTACAAGCATGCAGTCAACGAAGCCTTTTGTCTCACCTTGTGATATAGTCAACAATAATAGCTTTGATTTTTCTTTTTATTTATTTTTTGCTCTTTTTGGTAGAAAATAATGGCTGTGATTTTGGGATGTGGTTGTCAAGCCGAACCAAACCAAGTCAGAGAGTTAAAAAAAGGTAAAATGTGGAAGAGTAGTGTACAGCAATTAAAACGTAAAATGGTATGATAATGGAAAAGTAATGAGTGTGGGAGAAGTGAAAATTATTAGTGCACATATATGGGAAACGTGTTTATTTGAAAATTCATTTCGAGATGATGGAGAAGTAGAATTCAAGGCTGGGCTACTTGAGCTATGGTTGCCCCTAACTTTTGGAAGAGAAAGTAATGTTGGTTACTTAAGGGCGATAGAAAAATGTACTTGTTAGTCTATGATAGCACCTGAAAAATTGCATTCGCGGATATGGTTTTCAACTATGAGATCAGTCTAAGAAACTGTCTATTATGTAGTTTTTTTTTTTTTGGTGATTTTGATCATATATAATATCATAAACGTGTATTATCAATATAATGTCTTACCATAAAAAGACCCTTTAAAAAAAAAAAGAAATCTTTGAGACTTTAAATTAGTTGTTGGGCACTTTGATCTAGCGGACTTAATTATGTAGCGTGTAAGAACAAAAGATAACTTATCAATGTTGTTCAAGTTGCAACTCTAGATAGTAAAAATACATCAAAATTATAGCAGAATTTAAAAAGTAGGATTAATCATTTGTTTATTTTTAGCCACTGAACTTATTTGTGAATCTGATTATGGTCTCAACATGTAAAACACATCCCCGTACGTGTCTCTGATATGCAATATTGTCATGGTAATGTTCCTCTCATTATAGGTATGTTAAAAATGGACGTATAGAGTCATGTGATTTTTATGTGCCATTACAAGGATGTGTTTTGGTTTAACAAATTTGGAATGTCAAGAGTTATGCCATGATTAAATTGTTAGAATATAAAACTATTGTTGATCCATTTCTAAATAACTTAAGCATTTGGAATAATTTGATAAACTAACATGGTATCAGAATAAAAGATCTTAAATTTGAACTCTTACAATTGTACTCTTAATCTCTTTATTAATATTGTGTGTTGGCCTTTAATATTTTTCGAGTAATATTTATATTGGACTTTCAAAAAAATTAATATGGGAACTTTAAACAAATACCACAAAATCATATCTTGGATTATTTTTGTCAAAAAAAAAAAACTCTTTTAAAAAATGTTGTAAATGAGATCATAAAATATCAATTATAATTTCACAATAAATTAAATTGAAATTAAATTTTTTTTTTAAATTTCTCTCTCTTCCCCAATCTCTTTCTCCTTCCACCATCCCTCCCTCTCTCTCACCTCCCCCTCCCTTCTCTCTCTTTCCCCTCTATCTCCCTCATGCTCCACCTCTCTCATCTCTCTTTGTCTTCTCTCTCTCTTTTTTACCCTGACGCTGGCCAATGTTGCATCGTGAGCACTATGGCGGATCTCCTCCATGCCGGCCAGATCGTGATCAACTAGGGATGTGATGATGGCGTCTTCAGAGCTTAGAGAGGAATCTGATGACTGGAGACTTACAACCTTGACACCAAATCCTCTATTGTGAGCTCCATTCGCTGTTAGCCATGACCTTAGATCTTGATTGCTGACCACAGCAGCTCCGTTCTAGCGAACTGTCATGGTGTCCTCGCCATCACCCTCCTCGCGTCTATCTCCATTTCCACTGCACTATGATGTGTTTCGATGAGGTTGATGAAGACAAAAAGCACGAGCTTGGGCGAAGAGAGAGTGTAATTCGAGAAGAGAGAGAGAAATTAAAAAATATTTAAATTAATTCTTAAAAAAATCTTTAAATTAATTTATAACATCATAGTTATGGTATTTTTTACAAGACTTTTTATCTTGTGGCAAAAATCAATCCAAACTTAAAAAATATGGCATATAACCTACTTATCCTAATTAATACTTATCCACACTGTTGAAAGATAAAACTATTGTTAGCTCACATCCTAACAGTTTAAGTTTTTAGAATAGATTAATAAACTAACGTCATATCAAACCTAGTGGTCCTAAATTCAAACCCTTGCAATTGCATTCTTTAACCTGTTTATTTTCAATACGTGTTAGGTCTTTAATATGAAACTAACACCTTTGTTCACTATCTCGCTCGCATGTGAGGGGAGGAATCAGAATGTAAAACTATTGTTGATCCACTTGCTAATAGCTTAAGCTTTTGGGTTAGGATTACTAAGTTTAGGGTGGAGGACAGTGCGGAGGCATCAAAACGTAAAACTACTATTGGCCTAGTTACTAATAGCTTAAGCTTTTGAGTTAGGGTTTCTAAGTAGATGTTTGGTGAAAGCATTTTTTTGACATTGCATTTAAATGCAATGCAATTTTCCCCCAAATATAAAAACATTTCATTCAAATACCAATCACATCACATTTTAAATCTAACACAATCACTATTTATTATTTCACTTTTTCTATTACTTTTATTAATTACATCATATATTCCCTCTCCCTCCTTTTTTTCTCTCTACTTTTACCCATCACATCACATATTTATTATTAAAATACAATTTAAATATTTTTCCCCCAAACACACATTGCATTCAAATGCAATGCTAATACTTTTCCTCCAAATACAAATTGCATTCAATGCATTGCATTCAAACGTAATGTAAATACAATGCGTTCACCAAATGAACCCTAAGTTTAGGGTGGAGGATAGTGTTCAAGGAAGAGGCTATCGTGTGAATTGAAGAAAAAGATATCAACGTTGTAAAAATTATTGCTGAAGTAAATATGAATAATACCGTATGCATTTAAGAATTCACTATTGAACAAAATTTAGTTACTTTGTAATTAATAATGTTTGTTTCGGTAATAAACAATGATGAAAAAATTTTCCCATTTTTCCACTTTTTCAGCACGGGGATTCGGGATTTCCCAATAGCAAAATGATCCCTTGCGAACTAAAGGATTGTATATCACACTAAAATTAAAAAATTAGCCTAGTACATGATGACGTCAATTTCAGATTATTTCCATCCAAATTCTAACAATCTCTATCTAATAGAATGTTAATGGGACAATTTTATAAATTGAGAATTGGTTGTGAAATGTTTAAAAGACTAAAAAGGAGAGACAAATAAAGGATTAACAAAAAAAAACATACACAAAAATTTTACAGAATCTTATAAAAATATGACAATTGATAATTATGTCTTTTTTTTTTTTCAACCATTCCAAAAAAAATAAAAATCTATACATGAAAACTTTAGGGAACAAATTGTATCATGTGTAATTTTTTTTTTGAAGGAACTATCATGTGTATTTTTAAAGGTTAAACAAATGCGTAATTGATATGAAGTTATGTTGTAAACTTTATCGAACAACGATTCAGATCACAATGATTCGTTATTTTCTTATCAATAATTTGTCATTTAGGATCTATATTATTGTAGCCATAATGGCGAGGAATTTTAGACCCCATTTTTTTATTAAGTGATCTTTCGTTTTTGGTTAAGAGGGAATTAAGATAGAAGTGAGATTTTCTTAATTGTTTGTGGTCCAATATATACTTTGCAATCGGATAAAATATGTGTGTGTGTTTGTGTGTGTATATATATATATTTATGTATGTATGTATTTTGTAAACTTTATCTAACAACGATTCATATCATAATAATTTGCTATTTTCTTATCAATAAGTTGTTCATTTAGGATCTATATTATTGTAGCCATAATGACGAGAAATTTTAGACCCCATCTTTTAATTAAGTGGTCTTTCGTTTTTGGTTAAGAGGGAATTATGATAAAAGTGAGATTTTCTTAATTATTTTTGGTCCAATATATACTTTGCAATTGGATAAAATATGTGTGTGTGTTTGTGTGCATATATATATATATTTATGTATGTATGTATTTTGTAAACTTTATCTAACAACGATTCAGATCACAACAATTCGCTATTTTCTTATCAATAATTTGTTCATTAGGATCTATATTATTGTAGTCATAATGACGAGAAATTTTAGACCCCATCTTTTAATTAAGTAGTCTTTCGTTTTTGGTTAAGAGGGAACTAGGATGGAAGTGAGATTTTCTTAATTATTTGTGGTCTAATATATACTTTGCAATTGGATAAACTATGTGCGTGTGTTTTTGTGTGTGTGTGTATATGCATTTATGTATGTATGTATTCTTGCAGATGCAAGACGAGCACCTTCATTAGCAATTTTCTACGGCTTTAACTCTCCTTTTAATTAACAAATCCTTTAATTAATTTCCCCTTGAAACACGATCTGAATATTTTTAAGAAAGGATATAGTTACTAATTTATTTGCGTTATATATATTTATATATCTCTGTTTGATAATTACATATCAACCCTGATTAAGTTTTCAGGAGGAGCATATATTAAAATAATACTTTATATACTTATTTTTTAATATATTTATACTATGAATGCAATTTTACCTAAGTTGTATTTACATGAAGGTTCTGTTAATATGAACGCATCTTTAATTCGCAAAACAAATACAAGCTAAACATATCAAGTGTGAAAAAAATATTAAAGTTGCTTGCACGCATGGACATTAACATATCTAACTTCCGAAGACATTTGTGTTTATTTTATGCTATTTATATATATATATATGTATGTATGTATATATACAACTAGTAATTAACATACTAACACGTGACTGAATTGGGTGTTAGACTTGTTCATGACTTTCTAGATACTTAGGCTTTAGTTGAACCATACGATTAATTAATTTGTCAACTCATGACTTTCAATATTATCCAAGACTTAAAAAGATCGTTCCCGGTGGTAGGTGAATAGCTTAGTGCCTTTGGACCCCACAAAATATTTACGCCTGACATATAAGCTTGACAAAACTCAAGTGCAACTCGAGCCCCTTTCTTTGATTTATTGATAATTGAAAAACAAAGAGAAAAAAAAGTTAAAAAAAAAAAATCTTCTTCAAATTCTCTTGGAATTAATCTTCTACGTTCACGTGGAGATGGGGAGGGAGGAGGACAAAAAGATACGCAGGGATTAGATTTTATTTATTACAATTTTATTTTTATGACCTTGAACGTTTTTAGTAATTAATTAACTTTTTCATCCTAATTTTTCCTTAAGGAAAAAAAATCCCGGTATGTTTTGTGATGGAAGAAACGTTCTAATTGAAACTACCCATTTATTTTATGATAGAAATAAGTCATGTATGGAAATCATGTGGAAATTTAGTATTGGACATTTTTGGTTTTCCAAAAAGAAAAAAAAAAAAAAAGGGAAGATCGAAAAAGAGGAAGAAATTAACACTATAACCTCTTATAAGTATAACATTGAAATATAACAAAAAGTTTATTGTGGAATATTTTAGAAATAATAAAATTACAAAATCATTTATGTAATTTTTTTTTATGTTTTGTTTTACAAAATTACATAGTGATTTCCATAATGATTTTAGTTTTTTCTATGGTGATTCTATTGACACACCTCTTAACTCTTTATACTTCCCTTCTAAACACACCTCTCTCTTAAATTCAAAATAATTAAATTTAATACACACTTTTTTTATTCCAAAATTACCCCTATCTATAGAATAAAAAATGCTTCATTATTTTAAATTTCTTTTCACATCCGCCTTTTTTCTTTGTTTATTTCAATGTTTTATTTATTTTTTTAACCTCAACAATTTCCTTGATCAAATAAAAAGTTGATATATTATGACCAAAACTCACCCAATAAAATTATTTTTATTAATTTTTATATTGACTATTTCATAATAATAAATCAAACAAGTTTGACTTCTTAACAATGATAACAAATGATTTTTACAACATTAGGGAAAAAAAAAAATCAAAGAAAGCCTTTGTTCTTGAAATATATCTCTTTTCAAACACTACCACATGAACTCAGTATCATTGTCTAAATCTATAGTCTCCTTAGTGCACACGCTTGAACCCACAATGTGTCGAAAGTCTTGAATTCGTGACATGTATGCACTCTCCCAACCATGAGCACATGCATATGTTTGCACCAATTATTTGCAATAGGTGGTACTGGGTGTCCTGATAATAAAAATATCTACATAGCATATTAAAGTAGATACCTTTATTTTGTGCAGTATCAAACACATCAAATAGCATTTTAAATACGTGCCTCAAAAAAGTGATCGTTAAGAAAACTTATAACAATGTGTTTGCGTGAAAGTATAGGTACTGGGTTTGATCTTAATGGTATAAAAGTTGGGCGTTGTTGAATTGATAAATGGTGTAGCACCACATTACAACAAGATGCTATAAGGCGTCCCATATCTGGCATTGTCATCCATCGATCTTATGGCGGGCAATCCTCAAAGAATGAAAGCATGTGGGTCAACTCAATTACTCTATCAGCAAATCCAAATAATTTAGTATAATGATCTAAATATGAATATAACTCGTTTAACAAATCTTGATGCACTACTTTCCAATCATCCTCAACCAAGCCAATTAAGTCCGCTATTACCATCAGCTTTCACATCTTTCACATGCACAATATATGGCCTCAATATACATGAAAATGCATCTAGATAAGTCTTTGATATATTGTATCTTGGTTAATGTATCTGCAAAATTTATTTATGGATCAATAAGAAAACTAAAAGAAAATATATTTGTATAATTTAATAAATTTATAACTATTGTACTTTCTCTTTCTTTTGCTTATTTAATGATGCCTCAATATTGTTTTTCACAAATGTAATTCCAGGTGGAATATTGTCTTGTCCAGAATATTATACATATTCAAAAGCAGATGGATCTCTTTTTGTTGAAGTGTTAATTTTTGTTTGAGGACGAACTCTTGTTTTGTGTTGTAATTATGGTTCAGGGAGTGAGAAACACTCTGGATTTACCAACTACTTCAACATTTTTAAAAGTTGAACCTTCATTGTATCATCATGTTTTTCAAAATGCTTCGCAATCATGTCCAACTCTGCTTGGCAACTCAACTTTTCGCATTGCTCGTTAGTGACCGGCCCCCACCATATCTAATTTCCTCCAATAACAATCAATACATGCAAGAGGAATTGGACGATTTTCTCTCATATATTATGCAATCTCATGAGCACATGGCAGCCCATGAGTGTGTCGTATGTTACAACCACAAGCAACAACATCCACGCCAACTGAATTAACTCGTTTTGACTCAGCCAAGATTATATGCAATGCACTAATAGAGATAAAACCTCTAAGTTCTCTAAATTCTGCGGGTTTGAACTTGTGTTTTACAATCTTTAAACTTTTCTCAAATGAAGCTTTAATCTCAGTATGTTGTAGCTCAAGCAATGAGTTTTTTGTCAACCATGTTGACTCAAAGTTTTCTTGACTTGATCCAAGATGTCTCTTCAGAGTTGCATGTGCACTCTCAACCCTAGTAATAAGAGAAGGTGTATTAGATTATTATAGATAATAGAAATATTAACAATATCAATTTTGTAACTATTAATCATTTTAAGAAATTTAATGTACCTATTACTTGTCATACTCCCAAAGTGCTTCGTCCTATCTATCCAAACTGCAATAAATTTCTCCTTATACTTGTCTAACCAAGTTGTTGTCACATACTTTAGTGCCCGGAGAAGGCATTCGTAATCTCTATGCAGTCCAATAAGGTTTTGCCAATATTCATGCTCAGTGGAGGATAAGACCAACTTGTTCCAACTGGATCTGAATTCATCCGATTTTTCTGTTGTTTTGAATATCTTCTTGCTACGTGCTAATATATTTGTGAAATAAATATAAATATTCATGCATTTACATATATATATATATAGTAGATTAAAATAAAAATTTTGCAAGAAATATATAGTTCCCTAACAAACGCCTTTTCCCACCTTCCACGACAACTGAGGTCTGAGGCTAGCATCCCCAAAAATTAAATTAAAAAAAAAAAACGTATAACTCTACATATAGAAACATAAAAAGAACTAACGAATTAAACTGATAAACATAGAACAACGACATGAACGACATATAGAAAAATTCAGAAAAGAGAATGTATATGAACGACATTTACAACCGGAAAAAGGAAAGAAAACTCCAACAAATTACAATGATATAGAACTGGAAAAAAAAAAAAAAAAAAGAGCCAACAAACAATACATAAAAAGAAATACAAATACAAAGAACAAAAATCAATGACTACATTTTACATACCTCAAATTTTTTTGGACTACTCGTTGGAGAATTGAAGAATAAAAATAAGAGTGAAAATTAGGGTTTTGTTATGGGTTTCAAAATAGTAATATTTATAAGTTGTTTATTTAAGGGTTTTTGATATATAAGTGTGTGTAGAAAGAAAAAAAAAAAAGAATAAACGTGAGCTTCTTTTTTATGATAGTATCTTGTTTATGTAATTTTATGTAATATTGTTATTCTTTTATGTTATTTTGTTTGAGGATATTTTTTATAATTAAAAAATTTTAATTAATAAGGAGGTGTAGAAGGTAAAAGGGGTGTGTTAATAAAACTATCCTTTTTCTATTTGCAAAATATTCTAAACCTTTTGTTCTATATAAATAAGATTATTCCGTGCATCCAACTCACCCTAATTAGCCTATCTCCTCTCATGCATTGCTCCATGTCATTTTTATTTAAAAAAATTTCGGAAATATGTCCATTTTAATTTTGTGCCATCTCTCTTAGAATTGTGACCCTCTAATTAATTTAATTTTAAAGGGGAAAAAAAAGAGTGGTAGTGCAATTTTTTAATTCTACATCAATTTATAGTGCAGTCAAAATGTAAAATAATTATCATTAAATTATAATTGCTATAACAAAAAATACGAATATCTTAGAGTGCTTAAACAAGGGCATAAGTTTGGATGTCCTTCAGTGGAGAGGCACCTCTCTGCTAGTTCTTACTTTTTATTTTATTTTATTTTTTCCCCTCTCTAAACTACTTTAGGGAGATTTTTCTACTATTCCGGTAAAGCTACATCATCTGTAGGTCGGACGTTTATGTCAACAACTAGTAATTTGTGAATTCTACGGATTATTTTGCCAAAAAGAAAAAGAAAAAAAAAAGAAGGACCCAATTGTCACTTCGTCGCGGATTAAAATATTTAATGCGAAAAGAAAATGAGATACTAATATTATTCTATTTCTTAATTTCAGCATAAATATTGATATACTACATTTTATTTTATTTTTTATTTTTTTGGATGGTAGAAAGCGAAAGAATACGTATGTAGACCGTGCTCACCAATTATACGACACGTCGTGCTCATTAATGAATCGACTTGCAAAATTAGAATGAAAAATTCTTCACCACATATTAAAAGCCAAATCGGTCTTTATTTGTTTTTCTCAGGTGTGTCTATATCGAACTTGCGTGTAATATTATCCAAATTTATATATTCTCTTGACAAAGTTTTCCGCTAGACTATTATTATTTTTGACAAATGAGAAATTAGACTCATATTCTTAGGACATTAAATCCAAAAGAAGAGTAAAAATAGACCATCTGGAAAAGACATTTTCCGAAATCATCACATGCATGCACTTAGACATGGCGTCGAGTGTCGATTGGGTGCACTAAAAACGTGTCCCTATATGTGTGTGTGTGTATATATATATATATGTATATAATATCTCTGAGTGATCTCATGCATGAATGTAAAGGTTGCTACGTTTTTACCTCTATATGGCCATTAATCAAGGATCGATAATTTTTTACTTTTTCTTCGTAAACATGATTATCAGCTTTTTGCTGCTACATATGACCACAGTATTACAATTTATCTAATAACTATTATTCGTGTGGATGATCAATGTAAGATAAAATGCATTGTTAAAAAGGAATAACGAAATTCTTATTCATACTATGCTAAAGTAATCCCCACTCGCAGAATATAATGTATTGCTTATTTATCTTATCACCTTATATATATATATATTTATATTTATATTTTTTTTCTAAGTTAAGGACATACTTGATTTAACTTTTAGAAGCAAAAATTGTTCTCACTCTTTCATAGAGAAGATATGATGTCTGGCAATTGTTTTTTAAAAAATTTTACTTGTATCTATTTTTTATGGTTCTATTTTTAATTTTTCCCTTACCATTTTATCTGCCCACTTTCTCTCTCTCGTCTTTTTGTTTAATCACCCTTTTCTCATCTTCACTCTCATCACTCCCTCTCTCCTCACACGTTTTCTTTCATCTCTTTTCTTTCACGATCTCTCATCACTCTCTCTTCATGCACACTTTTCTCTCTCTCTCCCTACACTCGTTCTTTTTACGCTTTTTCCATTATTTTTCAATTTTAAAACGATTAAGTGTGTGAATACTTGTTTTATTAATTAGTACTCCACATGATTTACCTCCTTCCAATCACCTAGATCTCTAAACATTTACTATCTTTATAATCTTATAAATTTCTCTCTCCTCACATTCTCTTTTCACATTCTATTCTGTGTCATCTTTCTCTGTGTCTTCTAAATCTCCCTCTATCTGTTCAATAACCTTTCCCCATTCTCTCTCTTTTCTCTCTCATTCCTCATTCTCTTTCTTACCCTTCTCTATCTTTATTATCTTTCTTCACTTTCTTTCTCCTCCCTATTACTCATCATTTTGTATCTCCTCGTTCTCTCTTCACTTTTCTGTCCTAACTATCTCTTCTAATTCTTATTCTCTCTCGTCACTTTCTCACTAATCTATTTCACTGTCTTTATTCCCTATCTCCTCTTTCTCTCTCTTCACGTCCTCTATCAAGAGGGGAGAGGACGAGAGAAAGAGTGATAAGAGAAAATAAAGAAAGAGAAATTAATGAGCCAGAGAGATTACGAAGAGAGAAATGATTATAGAAGGACGTGATGATAGACTGTGAGAGGAAATTAATTAATGAAAGAAAATGAAGAAACAGAATGAGAAGAAAGAAACTAAACAGGGATAATGAGGATAAAGAAAGTGATCAGAGATAATAAATAGAGAAAAAGCCATTAGAGAGACCAAGTATTTATGTATCTCTGTATTAGACATCTTTGCATATTTTTATAAAAAAAATATTTCGTGCTATAGAAATTGTTTTAAAAAAAAACTGAAAATTATATATAAAATATTGTTTTCGAATTTTCTATTATTTTAACTTTTGGTTTTTAATAATATTTTTAAAAAAACATTATCGAAACTATTGTTTTTATTTAAGAGAATAAATGTAGTTTTAAAAACATAAAATTGTTTTTAAGTCGCATGCCCAATCAGTCTAATAAAGTGAAAAAGGATCTTGAATTTGAAAAAGGTTTGATGCTTGCGATGAAGAAAACACCCTCTAACTAAAGAAGTTACCATGTAAACGAGTAAGGAGTTTACTAAGAAAAATGGTGCTAACTACGTTGAGAAAAGTATCTTTTATTTTCGTAGTTGTGACGTAATCTAACAATAATTTAGATCTAAATCTACTAAAATTCAAATCTCTCAACTTCAATTTAGAAAAAAAAGGACAAAAGAAAAAAGGCGCATCTTTTATAGTTTATAGGTGGTAAGCGTTACTTTAATTACAACCGTACCATTTAAAAGTTTGCTTTTTAACTTATTTTCTTTAATATAGTTAAAGTTTGCTTTTTATTAATTTTTATGTTGGAATAAAATTACCATCTTTATATACAAAAGTTTTTCTTTTTTATTTATTTAATTTTTTTTTCAAATAGTAGTCTTATTGATTGGTTTTTTAGTATGTTTGGGACAAACAAAATAAGTGTGACTATGTATATTATTGCGTCATTATGTATATATGTACAAACAAAAAGTAGTCTAATATCTTCCCCTTAGTTTCAGCTAAGCATCTACCTATCATTTCACATATCTAACAAGTGAATGAGATTCCTTATATATATATATATATATCCATATATATATATATAACAGAACAAGTTTACTGATAAATGATTAGACAAACTTGTACAAAGTGATACAATTACTTTCCTTTTTTCTTTTCTTTTCCTTCTTTTTTTCTGGGATAGTCGATAACAACAAGATATAACCACGTAACATACCACTAAACAATCATTTCTGCAGGCCGCGGTCAAAAATTGCACTTTGAAGAGAATGTTATAGCCACTCGTTTTGGAAATATTGCACAATAGTACTATATATTGCCGAGACACCCCTCTCGTTTCATATATATGTACGTTTATGTTTATATATATATATATGGTATGTATTCATTAAAAAAAATTTATATGGTATTGTTTATATATCATAGATTCTTTTTGCCTTAAATAATTTATCATGCATTCTTGTGTCTAAAAGTCGTCGGTACCTTTGGTTATTGTCCCCTACTTTTCTTTCTTTTGTTATTCTTTTTCCATAGAGTGAACTATTATGAGTTTTTGGAATCTTTCTGGATCTATATTGGACTCCATATATGACTATAGAAATCTAAAATTAATTTGTATTAAGGGTTAATGATCAATTGCAGTCAATTATTTGTGTGTTCTATAGCTTATAGTGGATCTAATGTATTTTGGGATAAACGAGAAAGTAAAGTGCATAAAATAAATGATAAAAAATTTATAAAGATTCATACTCAATGTGAGAGCTATATTTTCTGATTTTTAAGGGGTCATAAAAAAAAATAATACAATGAATGCTTGAGAGATACGTATATAAAGAGTTATTTTCTCTTCATGGGCGTGAGAGAGACGGTGAGAATGGTGCATGGATGAAGGAATTCGTCCTTGAGAGTGTGAACTCATTGATGGATATATAAAATTCGTCGCTAGGGCTGAGAAATATTCTTCCTTTATAAGGAATGCTTACCGTAAGTTAGTTTTCCGGCTTGATAGGATTCAACTTTTAAATCTTGAAAATACTTTCTTTATATAGTTACTTGGGCAACTTTGCTTGGAGAATGTGCATCCACTGAATCAAGAAGGTTTGAATTTGAATAACAGAATAAGATTACTCCCTAAAATCTCGGAATAAAAGGTTTTCGAAAGCAACCCTCATGGTTGACTCACCAGTCGACATTGGTGCAGTCAACTGGGAGTCTACTTCGAGTAGTCGATCTAAGGTCTAAGTTGTGCTTTAAAGGGTTAATTTGTCTAACTTTCTAGTAGCTTCCTTGCTGATTTCCTAGAAGTTTCCTCGATCTTGAGTCAATTTTGGTCGTCGTAGTGAGTTTTAGTTGATCCTTGTTGATAATCCTTTCTTCAGTGCTTTAGGGTTAACCATGGCTATTGATCGATCCTAGTAAGCACATGTACTTTAAAACTAGACGTACTATATATAGCCTTGACAATGATCACTATTTATGTTCTAAAATGATGATTACTTATAATTACTACGACCCCATACATTTTCGAGCATTCATTCTCACAATATTGAAGCAGGTTTATAATGCAATTTTTTCTTTCTTGTTCTTGATCAGAAGCTTGTATGTAATATTGCTGTTATTAACCCAACTTTCACAGCCTTCCTAGGAAAACCTAGGATGGGATTGAAAGTTTTAAGATTTTTTTTTTTTAATTTAAAGGAACGTCAATCTAGAGTATAAACATTTATGATTTTTTTATATTTTTTCAACACTATTAGATTTCTTTCCCAAATTTCTTCTCATAACTTAAGAGGGCCGAAAGAGAAAAGTACAACACTGATTGATGAGCTTACGGATAGAGATCTCTTTAGGATATATTCTCTAATTATCTCTCTCTAACTCTCTTGTTCTCTTTTTGGCTAATTTGGCCGTAGAGAAAGCAACCTTATATACACTTTTTTTTTTTGGGAGAAATTTAGAAAATATGTCCATCTTAACTCCCCTTTTAATTTCATTTTAAAAGCAAAAAAAAAAAAAAAAAAAGAGACATAATTCTAAGAGTATTTAAAGAGGGGCTTAATTACATTGATGAAAGGGCATTCCTCTAATTATCCCTTCCCACCACACCCCCCAACCCTTTTTTTCCCCGAGAATGCTACAGTATACAATTTATTCTAAATTTTCCCCTGAAAAAGATAAGCCACATTTTTTTTATTTAAATTTAAGAATAACAAGACAAGCTACATATTGACCTTATTAATTCAAATTCTAGAGATAGTCGTCCATATTTATTGCATTGTTGCCTCACAGCTGTCTCTTTGTTTGAAACCTACACAAAATCCATATGCAGCTGGCCTATCGAGACGCTTTAGTATACTTGCCAACAATATTTCACTTGAAAGATGTTGATTTTGTATGCTTCTCCTTGTCAAAATTGAATGAATCTAGTCATTTATTTCAATTTTTCATAATTTGTTGTACTATTTTTTGTTCTGACCAAAAAGAAATTAGAAGGGACATGTAGAGTGTACCACAGAATTCCTATTTGAGCACCATTTATATAATGTCTTTGGTGTGACGTGGTATATGCTTGAAATTGAGTTCAATGTGGATAATGTTTCTCTCCCTTTTGGAATGGTCTGTACATTACACAACTAATATGGTATTACCAATGCAAACATGCGTCGACAATAAACAAAAGCATCGGAGAAATAGCACATCGCAAGAAAGTGGCCTGTTTTTGACGCAACTGTGAATGTTCCGTCGATAATAGCTCTGTCGTAACAAAATATATGTATATATACATATTTTAGTGGTGGCGCAGCCCAACATCAACTATTGACGGCCATAAGTAGGCCATAGCTCATTAGTATAAATTCCCACTTTTAAGGCAGAGGGACGTTGTTGTCACTGATCAATGAATTATATAAACATTATTGAGAAAATATTAAAGATTTGAAACATGTATTGAGATACTTTTTTTTTTAAGTGTTATTTACCCCTTTTTTATAGATATTACTTTAGATTTTAGTAACAAATCGCTTTTAAGATATAACAAACTTCACGTAAATTATCAATAAGTAAAACTAGAAATTCACATAAAGAAAACAAGAATATAGTTGAATATCTGGGAGAGAAACAGAGGAAAAAAATTGAAAACAAAAAAAATTATCTTAAATATTTTTTGATTTTCTCTTAATATAACCTTAATAGTATCTATTTATTAACATATGTAACTGTTAATATAAACAATCGTATTAATTACTGCTATTTGCGAAGAATTACATTTTTTCAGAAATTCAAAATTTGAAATTAAAATTCGAATTATTTTCTTTTATTTTATAAAATAATAATAATAAATAAATAAATATTAATTATAATATTTAATCTCCACACCACATGTGGTAAGTATTAAGTACTCTTAATATGCAAATATGCACTAAAAGCAGTGGTGTTATAAGTATTAAGTACTTTTAATATGCACTAAAAGCATCTTTATAGTCTCACTGTCCATGTCACATGTGCTCATGTGTACGAATTATATAGGTATATTCCTTCATCTGTCTCATCATTTATTCGTTAAAAAGATATTCTCTTGTAAAAAACTGTATATATATATTTTTTTCTTTACGAGACTTTATTTTTTTTTAAAACGTATGGTTTAAACAATTTCAACAAACATATATACACAGTCATGAGGAAATGAAGACTGCTGCAGTCAAAGCTTTATCCAACTGCCCATGTTTCAGTAAGGCAGGCTGCTAAGGACTCAAAATTAATGTCACTGCATTTGGGCCTACAATTTTGAGAAATTGGTAAAAAAAAAAGGGGGGGGGGGGGGGGGGGGGGGGGGAAGTAAAAACTCTAGTTTCAGTTTCAAAGACCACATTTTGCTTCCTCTTACTGTATGGGGTTCAATCGCTTTCGCAAACAAGCATTTTTCTACTCCATAATGATGACCATAATCGTAAATTCCACAAAAGTATTAAAAACACTGGAAAAGAGAAATGCTTTAAGAGGTTAATAAAGTTGAATATCACAGAAATAGATTCATGATATAAGATTTACCTTCTATTAATAAGTGATGTTAAATATCACTAATACTCTCTATTATTACCCATTGAAAAATACAAACCAAGTATATTCTAATCAATTCAACATAAGGAATTAATGTTATGTTTGGTAAGAGGTAAGAAAAATAAAAAGGAAGGAAGAGTAAAATCTCTAGATAATAGAAGGAAAAGAGGTTTTTCATCAAGTTATTTAATAAAAATGAAAGAAAACTAAAAAGAAAATATCTAATCAAATACATTTTATAATTATAACCTCATATAAATAAAGAATATATCTCTATCTTCTTTTGAACAAATTTTCTTTTTCTTTCATCACCAGTTTTTTATCCTACTATTATTAACTCCTTTGTGCCATCACTTTCTCTTAAAAGTTGCATTATAAGATTAATTCTTGTAACACAATCTGGATGTTTGGATGTTTTCAAAATTTGAATCACTCAGGATGTATATTTCCTAATTAGCAAATATTCATTTTTTAGCTTGTATTCTGTTTAAATACCTCACAAGTTGGATTCAAACATTTAATCACTTAGGTAGTGTTTGGTATTGTTTTTGAAATCTATTATGTTTTAAAAAAAATTGAAAATGAGATCGTTTTGAAATCTGTTCTAAGATCGATTTTGAAACTGAGTTTGATTATATTTTCTGAGTATATGTTTTGAAAAACAAAAAAATAAAACTGTATTTGGTTATATTTTTGAAAATCAATCATAACTATATTTATGTTTAATTTTAAAAAAATTATTATGAATATCAAAAATTAAAAATTAACAAAATTTTTTAATTAAAAAATTAATTAAAAATTAATAACCATAATATTTAAATATTTACTATATCAATTAAAACATAATTAACTATTATATTTTATTACAAGTACATTCATTATTTAATTTTACTGTTCTTGTATCATATATCAATCAAATAGTAAGAGTTATCAATATAACTAATCATAAATTTAAACAAAAATTACGAGTCAAAATTATGACAATGAACATTGAGGTTCTCTGTATCCTAAAGTTAAGAAAAATAATAATGAAAAATAAGCCTCTAACATCACTTGCAAAATTATCACTACATAATAAGGAAAACTAGAAATTCAAATAAAGAAAATAAGAACATAGTTGAATATCTGAGAGAGAAATAGAGGAAAAAAACTAAAAACAAAAAAAATTATCTTAAACATTTTTTGATTTTCCCTTAATATAGACTTAATAACATCTATCCATTAATATATGTAACTCTTAATACAAACAATCATATTAATTATTACTATTTATGTAGTGTTATATCTTTTCAAAAATTCAAAATTTAAAATTGAAATTCGAATTATTTTACTTTATTTTATAAAAAAATAATAAATAAATAAATAAATATTAATTGCAACACTTAATTTCCACACGACATGTGGTAAGTGTTAAATACACCTAATAAGTGCCAAAAGCGCCTTTATAGGCTCCCTGCCCATCTCAAATGTGCTCATGTGTGCAAGTTATATTCGCATATATCTTTACTTATCGCATTATTTACTAATTAAAAAGATATTTTTTTATAAAAAAAACTATAACTCTTTATCATTTTTCTATTCAAGGCTTTAGTATTCTCTTTTATAGTTATAGTTAAACAATTTCACATACATGTATGCACACTCACGAGGAAATGAAGACTGTACCAAAGCAAGCTGCAGTCAAAGCTTTATCCAACTGCCCATGTTTCAGTAAGGCTAAGGACTCAAAATTAATGTCACCGCATTTGGGCCTACAATTTTGAGAAATTTGAAAAAAATAAATAAATAAATAAAGACTAAAAACTCTAGTCTTAGTCTCAAAGGACCACAATTTGCTTCCTCTTACTGTATGGGGTTCAATCGCTTTCGCAAACAAGCATTTTTCTACTCCATAATAATGACCATAATCGTAAATTCCACAAAAGTATTAACAACGTTAGAAAAGAGAAATGCTTTAGGACGTTAATAATGTTGAATATCACACTAATAGAAAAATAGATCCATGATATGAGATTTATCTTTTATTAATGAGTGATGTTAAATATTACTATACTCTTTAGTATTACTCATTGAAAAATGCAAACCAAGTAAATTCTAATCAATTCAACATAAGGACTTAATGTTTTGTTTGATAAGAGGCAAGGAAAATAGAAAGGAAGGAAGAGTAAAATCTCTAGATGATAGAAGGGAAAAAAGTTTTTCATCATGTTATTTAATAGAAGTGAAAGAAAACTAAAAAGAAAATATTTAATCAAATACATCTTCTAATTATAACCTCATAGAAATAAAGACGTAAAAATCTAATAATTTAAAATGTGTATTTGTCATTAAAATGATGGTTAAATTGATTACGCATTGAAAATCGCTGTAAATTATACAACCAATTGTTCAATGACCGGATATAACTGTCATTTAGTGGTTGAAAACCGAATTGCCTACATTCTCAAACATTATATTGCAGGGAAATCTAGAGATATGCCCTATCACCAGCGGGTAGGGGGATATAGAGATTTTATGCTACTTCCTAATCACTTTTATAGAGAACAAAATTCGCAAAGAATAGCACAAAACTCAAAAGTAGTAAGAAAAAGAGGGAAGATTCCCATATGTATACATTTAGGGAGGGACTCCTCCATAATACCATTAGTATACGTCGTTTTTAACATGACTTGTGTTATGTTATATCAATTAATGACCAACTGTAACATATTTTAATAATATTTTTCCTTTATATCAATACTTGAATAATATTATATAAAAAGAATATAAATAATAAGTTACATATAAATCAATTAATTGTTACAAAATTTTAAACGGAAAGGTACAAGTCACATGATATGCACCACTGCATACGGGATATTTCCTGTATATTTAGAGTTTCTTTGTGTATTTTTCGTGTATTGTAGTGTATCCTTTTGAAGAAGGGCAATCGCCACCCATTTCATGGATTGGGCCAAATCCCGCCTAGCGACCAGTCACTCTCAGGATTCAGCCTTTAAGCCCAATACCCAAAAAAAGGTCAGACGAAGGACCACAAACTCCACTGTTTTTATTTTATTTTATTTTATTTTTATTTTTTAATAATGCCAGCACCAAAGCGAACGTATTCTCTTGATCTGCTCAATCCACAAACCAAATTAAATTCATGCGACTGCGTTATGATTTGCATTCATTTTAGAAGTACTGCTGATTTTGGTTACCAGCTTGTCCCTTTACTTTTTCATGCTTCAGGCTAAGGAATTCTAGCCCAAAAGTAAAGGCCACTTTTTATAGACACTATAGATTTTTCATTTTCAAGATACTAATACTTGATGTGATGTCATGTGATCATAAACCTGTTATATTAGGTGATACCCAAAAATTAAAAAAAATAAAAAGAAAAAGCTTCATCAATTTGCATGAGATGGTGGATTGAAATACTAAGGGGATGTTTGTAGATTAAGAATGGCATTATAAAACATCGTTGTCTGGTGAATTTTTTAAACACTGTAAGTTGTTGATAGCCCTAATTCCTTGCATTCGCGGAGAGCAATCAAAAAATGAGAAGAAAAACAAAATAAAAAGAGCACTAGGCTTCTTGTTTGGAGGAGGAGGCTGGAGAGACCATGTGTTGTTGGCTTTGAGAGCATATGAAGGTAGAGACCGAGATAGCAAGGAAGCTTCTACATGGTATTGTTGAAGATAGCTGGGTGCATAAGTGGTACGTCGCAGCCGTGGTTCTCGTTGAGGTGTAGAAAAAGATTGCGGCAACGGTGGAGAAGAGCCGGGTGAGTCAAGAGGGCTGATGGAAGGCGAAGTGTCGTCTGGTTGGGGTTCGGTATTTGTGGATTGGGGTGTCGGAGAACCAGGTTTATTCACGTCATGAGTTTGAGGTATGCTCACCTGGTTTTGCGTTAATGGGGACCCGATATTAGTCCAGTGATCATCATAGAAATGGGTGGTGATGGTGATAGCATGGGTGGTTGTGTCGCAGCGGAAGTAAAATAGGGAAAAACATGCTTATGGAAAAGTACATCACGGAAGATGAAAATTCATCCCATGTCTAATTCATAGACTCGATATCCTTTGGTGCCATACGGATATCCAAGAAATAAGCATCGGGGTAGACCTCGCGTCAAATTTACTGGGACTATGATGATGGGTGGATGCAAAGCATTAGTAGCCAAACACACGTAGATGCTCAAGTAGGTGGTTATGGAAAAGAACTTCATATGGTGTTTTGCCTTGAAGGATCGGTGTGGGTGTACGGTTGATAAGGTAAATGGCAGTAAGAATGGCATCTCCCCAAATTGTTTCGGAATTTTAACTTGGAAAAGGTAAGTCACGAGCGTGTTTGCGTTCGACAACCCCGTTTTGTTATGGAGCGGAAATGCAACTAGTTTGATGAAAAATTCCTTTATCAAAAAAAAAAAAAAAAGTTGGGTGATATCAAATTCTTGTCCGTTATCATTGCGAATAATCTTTAGACGAGATTTAAATTGAGTCTCGACTATGTTAATGAAAGCAATAAGGAATTCACGAGCGTCTGATTTTCTCTGTAATAGGTAACACATGTACAACGTAAAAAATCATCAACTATGGTCAGAACATACTTTGCTCCATTGAGTGTTGGAACGTGATAGCCCCCACAAATATCAACATGTATTAATTCAAATTATCGTGGTATTAATAGAACTCAAAGGAAAAGCTTACCAGTTTGTTTGGCAAGAGGATAAATGGAACAATCATTGATAGAACAAAAATGCATCTTTTTATTAAATAAAAACGTTGTTTCAGGACTCTTATTTGAAAGTGACCAGAGCGTTGATGTCGAAGTTGAGAGCTAGTGGTGACAGCGGCTGAAACAGAACAAGACCCAGCATTCTTTTGAGTATCCAAGTAATAGAGCGCTTTTCGCTCAGTTCTCTTTCCAATCGTCTTCCCCCGAATGTTGGTCGTAGACAAAACATAGATTATTAGTGAAGGTTGCAATACAGAAGGAAGTCTTAGCAAGACTGGCCACTGATATTAAATTTAATTTGAAAGAAGGAACACAAAGAACGTTATGAAGTATGAGCTTGTCGGAAAACCGTATGGTTCCTATATGCGTCACACGAGCAAGAGCATGATTTGGTAAATGTACATGACGATTGGTAACTAGTGTACTGGTAGTCATCAAGTTGGACGAACAGACCATGTGGTTAGTTGCCTCCGTGTCAAAGATCCACTTGGTTTCTGAACTAAAAACATTTGAACAAGCCGTTGTACCTGAAAGATTGCTCATTGTTGTAATCGAACTCACTTGATTGGCCCTGCTACTTGACGGAACGGACTTGGTACGATCAATAAGAGCAATTAGGTCATGATATTGCTCTGCTGTAAGGCTGTAGGGTGATGGCAATGCTTCAGCCTTAGCTTTGGAATTGGCACAGTGGGCCTTCGTAGAAGAGTTGGAGTTTCCCTTTTTGTCTTCGTGAGTAGTGGCCTTCAATTTTCAGCAAACAGTTTTCGATGGAGTGTCCCGTGATGTTGCAGCGATCGCACTTGAGATATGCATTTCTTGGTTAGTGGTTTCTGTTTAAGTTTTGTGGCCCGTCCTTGACAGCAAATGCGGCAGCATCTGGTATTCTTCCTGTCATCTGCAAAGAAATAGCCCGTTGTTTTTCATCTTGAATGATAAGAGAGAATATGTTCATCGCAGGCAAAGGCCGCATGAGTAAGATCTGTCCACGAGCTGTCGTATAGACTTCGTCTACTCCCGTAAGAAACTTTATGGTTCCTTTTGTTTGGTGATACTCCTGTAACAACCTTGCAGTGTTACCATCACAAGGTGGGAGAGGACATAACGCATCTCATGTATGTAAGCAATCTTACATTGATCCTAACATGCTTTAATAATTAAATAGCATAAAAAACAGAAATACAGAATAAAAATTAGATCAAAATGTATCTCTAGCCATTGACATTCTTACTCACTGTTGTGGTTAGAAATGGTTTGGTTTGATTTGGTTTGGTTTTTGGATACTTTTAAGCCTTAGAAAACCCCACTCTTAATGGTATATATGTGACTTAAAATAGTTTTTGGCTTAGGGATTCAAATGGTAGCTTACACGCTCTTTTATAGACTCTCCCCATCAAAGAGTCTAATTTGGTGTTTTCAGTCAACTAGTAGATATATTTAAATTATTTAGGCTCCGTTTGTTTGACATGTTCAAAGTTGGAAAATGAAAAATTTTTCATTTTAAGAAAAAGCGACTTTCTTAAATTTTCGTATCAAAACATCCAAAATTTTTTAATTTTGAAAAATAGAAAAAGAGCTCTCTAGACAAAAAAAGTTTTCACTCATCTAAACAACTTTTCATTTTTAAAAAAAATTCCAAACAACTTTTTATTTTTTATATCTAAAAATTTTTTATATCTAAAAATTTTTTATTTTCTAAAAATAAACCTCCCATCCAAACAGATAGTTAATATCGTGAAATGTATATGGACCACATTATGATTTCATTCAAAAACAGAGAAATCTCTAAGTTCAAAGTTGGCAACTGCGAACTAGAGAAGTAAATTCTAAATGAAATTCTAACAGTGTATCCCACAAGCCTTTCAGTTCGGTGTAGTGTTCGCCGACGTTCATGCCTTGCCTGTACACAGTCACGAATCTCTTGATCAATATGAAAGAGACTCACGCTGTTGGTATAGGAAAATTGCTACTTCAATTCGCTCCAAAGCTGGAAATCATTGTCATTATACATGACACTTTGTGCAAATGTTAGGTGAGATGGTGTTTAGGATCCACCCCTCCACAAGAAGGTTGCAGCGAGTCCACCGTTTGATCTCCCCTGCTAATCCAGGGAGAGGTTTGGTAATGGTAACATCTATGAAGCCATCTTCATTTTTGGTGACGAGGGCCATAAGCACGGCATGACTCCAGATGGAGTAGTTTTCTTGTGTCAGTGAGAGTGTCACAAGGATCAAGCCTGGTTGATGCGAGTGATGAAGATACCTGTTTGCTTGAAGTTTGGACGCTTCGTGATTCTCTGATAATCTTTCGTCATTCTTTGCCATGGAAGCTGACGGCATAGGTGCAAAGGCTAAGTTTTTGTGACGGTAAAGGTGAAATGTGTCTTTGATACCATGAAAATTTAGTAGCTGTAAATGGAAGTTTCCATTAAGCTGTCAATGGAGTTATATACGAAAAGGAGGAACATTCTAGATTTTAAGGATTAGCTCTATACATGCTAAGTTTCCTATTCCTTCTTACATTCAGTAACGAAAGAATCAAAAAATAATAATACACACAAAAGTCAATGTTCAATTACTCTTAGAATCCCGTATATCCTCCTTCACATATTTAGGTCTTTTGTGTACAATCTCTTATTTACCATTAGAAAATAACTTTTTTACCATTGAATTAAATTAATAACGAAATGATTTATAAGTGGTCACATTAAAACTTAAACACTTGGACCACCCAACTGCTCTCAATCAAAATTAAAGCATAAAAAGTAAACCAAAACCTTCGAGGCCGATGAGTGTGAGCAAAGTTACACAAGATCTTGAAATTTAAGCTGCTGGGCTGCAGCTCTTTTAATGGGTTGGCAAAAAGGAACCAAACCACAAGCTGTTGAGCATTGATGAAAAAGGGTTTTGTCTGATAAGAAGAAAAAATTGACCCTTCATTTAGCTCATGCTGATGGACCACCGCGTGAGTCATGAGAAAGTGATAAATGGTCTGTGAGTGTGCCTCAAAGACATTTTGCCTCTCTCTGGCTGTTATTTGGAAGAACGGGTTCATATTCATCTGGAACACTAAATTATTGTTTTTCTATGTAAATATTGCGTATAACTTACGTTTTAAATTGCCCATCTTTCATTTTTTATAAAAGAAAGAAAACATCGAAGTATATCTTTACACTCTCATTTTAATGGTTATTAGGTAAATCTATTTACCATATTGACAACATAATTAACAGATGTCGGATTTAAAACCGTGATTTTTATTATCAAACACAACTCTTGCATGTACCAAAACATAAACTCTAAATAAATTTTCGTTGTCATCTTCCCCTCACCAACGTGGCCCATCCTTCATTGGGTCCTTAATTTCTTTAGAAAACATATCTGTTGCTTTCTCTGTCACTGTCGTTTGGCACCTTTTCAACTGTTTCTATGTAAAAAGTGATCAGATATTTCTCTCCTCTTTTTTGGATTTCTTTCTCTTTTATTTTTTATTTTTTAAGGGGAGAGAAAGGACCGGAATCTGGTGCCGTCCAAAGGGTATTGCCTTTTATTTTTATTTATTTTATTTTTGGAGAATTCTTAGAAAAGATAACCCATAAGAAAAGTTATATTTTAAACCGTAAGATTTTTATTAAAAACTATCAGTTTTGTTTTGTTTTGTTCTTTTTTTTTTATATATAGTTTTAATGTGATTTTGACAAATACAATGTTCGACGTTCTTTAAAAAAAAAAGGTGCTTTCGCAGTTTGAGATGTTACAAGACAGTTTACTCGAGGAATTTTCCAATTTCAAAGAATCCCTTCACAAAGAGCAAATGTTTAAGACTATATACTTTCATAATTACTTACAAGAAAGAGAAGATTATACATTTATTTTGCTATAGTTTTCTTTTTTAATTATTATTGCTGTGTACAAATTTGTAATAACCCCATTACCCTTAAAATCATGTAAAACCCAAAAAAAAAAATGAATGTGTAAAAAAAAAATAATAATAATACTATTAACTATGCGTATAGAAGGTACCTAAAATTGAAATCATATGGCATGACATGGACAAACTGTGAAAGGGGTTGAATTTTCCCCCTCTCAAGACACTTGAGAGCTTCTTTCCCTAGTTCACTTGGTAGCTGAAGGCAGATCCAATCAAGCAGTGACTCCAAGTCCTTGGCAAAGTCAAGTAAATACCAATCTAACAGCTTTGGGATTTTAAACTTGCTTGATGATATCCCCACTGCAGCCTCTAAGTACTCTCTCTTTGCCACTTCCAGTTCATTCTCAACCTGACCTGCTGTGTAGACTCTCACCTTCATTTTGTAGAGATCAATTATCAGGAATCAGAATCCAAGCTAAATACCAGAAAAATGGTATTAACTAAGGTGAGGACTAACAAATTGTGTGTTATTAATAGTAGGTTTCAAAGCCGTTGGGACTAGTTCAATGGATAAGGAATGAGTGACTTAGGTAGGAGCTCTCAGATTTGAAACTTGAGTCTTTTAATTAACTTTAATTAGTGAGAATCATAGGCTCCAATCCGTATTTAAAAACAATAATAATAATAATAAATAAATAAAGCAGTTTTGAAGCAGTTCGAAGTTTGTATTTTGATCGGGAATCAATTCAAACAAGACTGTCATTATTGATTGTTCCCAATCTGTAAATTAAGAGTAGCAGCTAAATAAGGCACCAAGTATAATATATATGTCAAATTTAACCAAAAAAAAAAAAAGGCATCGCGTTGGATAGTGGTTTTTCTAACAAAATGACATGATTTGGCATTGACAAAAAAAGTATAGATTTTGTCAGAAACTTGCAAGAGTACTTGGAATGTGTCGCTAACGTAGAGTAGTACTGAACTTGGAATTATTGAAGAAGCATGTTAAAATGAACCCAACAATCTATCTCAAAAAACATTTTTTTTACTTTTTTTGGTAAGAAAACTATATCAACAAACTTACAACAGGAGAGGACCAGCTTCCGCAGGATAGCGCAAATGTCACCAATGGTTCAGATAACTCCAATCCAAAAATGCTTCTCGCGGTCTTCTCATCGTTTTTCGCACCCTTAGAGAAGGTCTGATGATTGGCAGTAAGAAGTTAGCAATCTTAAGGGCATTCAAGCTGATCAAAACATTCAGTGCTGTATCTATGAGTTGAGAGGACCACTTACATGTTTGGAGTGGTAGGGCAATCTCAAGATGAAATGTTCGATAGTTATTGCATTCAACAAGTGTCCCCCCACATTAACTATAGCCTGATTGGACAAGAAACAGATCCGTTACAAATCATTGTCCGCCGTGCTATGCACATGTCGAATATGTTTCGGAAGAAATTCGACGTCTCGGAATGAATTTTTTCCTAATAGCCCATACCTTTTGCATCAGGGCAGCAACCATTTCGGGGCTCTCTGGAATTCCATGTTCTAGGAATGCCTGAAACCATAGTAAATAGTAAGTGGCGACTTTTTTTTTTTTTTTGGTCACTTAAACTTTTTAAATCTGCATTGAAGAACATAAAAATCACAAGGTATCATATATTTACATTCATCATGCATGAATTGTAGATGTTGATCCAGAAAGCAAGCTTCTCTTGATGGGAAAGGTTCTCTAAATTGACGGAAGCAAGTTTCTCGAATAGTAGTCTGAAAATTCCGAGAAAATAAGACTATAGTAAATTAACCTGTTAAAATAAAACATAAAGAAGAAAATTGAGAAACCAAACAATTTGTTTGAAGCGGAGAGCTTACTTCAATCTACGGAGCAAGAACAAAGAATTTGCCGTTCGATTAAGATTGATCAAGCGAGCATCAATCGAAATGAATTGCTTATATTTACCGATGTCCCTCTTCCCAAATTCTGAACTAATACCGTATGGATCCCCAGACTCTCTTTTCTCCTTGCTTTCTTGGGTGGCTAAATTGGAGAAGATTAGAAAGTTTTCTTCACCACACCGATTCTTCACCGAACTCATTCGCAAGAAAATGTTGGACAAGCACTTCAATATATTTTCTGAAATTCTGTTCGGACTGTCATCTTCCGAAACCTTAATTTCCGGAACACTACAAGCCCTTACTTCTGCACTTTCATTGTCTGTCACTCTGGATTCTAACTGTAACTTCGGCGGATCCGAACTCTTATCTGCTGATTTCTGATCCACCGGCGCTCTCTTCACCGATGTCCTCACAGTCTGGCTTTTATGGACCGACGACCCCTTGCTGTTCTTCGTCGAATTAGTGCAGGATTGGTTCTCCTTCCCCTGCCTATCATCTAAAAAAAGAAAAAGCAAGAATCAAAAGTAATTTTCAAGTCCTGATCATATTACAACTGACATTGTTACTGTTAGAATTGTCAATTCTAAATGCGAGCCAACATATATTCCGGTGCTGTGTTAGTTTGCCAATTCGCCAATGGATCAATACTAAAAGAACAGAAATGTGATAACAGAGATCCTCAGGTGTTGTTCTGTAACTCACCGGAATTCGACCGAAGATGCTTCGTCCTAGTCGTGGCAGAATTCCCCATAGGAGCTAGCAGAAACTTTGGAAGCTCTGGCCTAGGACTCTTTACTGGGCGCGGATCATGCGAATCGACTGAGTTCTCCATGTTTCTCTTTGAAGAGGAAATGTAGACAGCTTCCTGATACAAATCTTGCCTGAAATGCACAACCTGCTCTTCAAGCCTAACCACCTCCTCTTCGAGGACAGCCACTTCTGCGAGAAGTTCCAAAGTCTACACGAAGTCGTAACAATTACTGTTCATTGCCAAAATTTACAAAGCAAACAGAACAATTCTATTCATCCGATCACAGAAAATCCAAAACTCAAAAAAAAATTCAAATCGACATTGGCTACCAGTGTTGACAACGTTGGCAACTTTTTAAATTTCAATCAGAATGTTCTCGGGATACGAGTTTTTTTTTTTTTTTCACAATACAAAATTTGAGAGAAGGGTGTGAGTTAGTACTAACATTAGGAGGGAGATAAGGAGGCAAACGAGGTAGAGCTCCCAATGGCCTGTTGAAAGCTCTTTCAAGTGCTCTATGGACACTTTCTTCATGTCTGAGCTTCTTCTTCAGCTTATCAACCTGAAAACATATATATATATTTATATTGAGAAGAAAAAGAAAAATGGAAATGAAGTTGAGAATTCAGAAGAAAAAAGAAATCCCACATCTTGTTGTAGAGCCAATTTTCTCTCTCTGCTTGAGGTTCTTCCATTGATGGGTGATTTTGTGGTTTTTTCTCTCAGCTTGGTCTCCTGCATCTCTACTGCCTTCTCCTTTGGAACGAAAAACAGTTTATCAAGTACCCAAAATCAGCTTCCACAATAAGAAAAAACAAAACCAAAATTACCCAAAAAAAAAAAGGTTGCAGGCAAGAAGAATTTGACAAGGAATAAATAAAAAAATTCCTGGACCATTTTGTGGATATGGGTCGGATTCTTCAAGAAGAAGAAGAAGAAAGAACGGGAAAAAGAAGAAAAAACTTTTCTAGGAAAATTTTGCCACCAACACTTGGTAAGAAACTAGTACATTTTTCTTGTTCTTTTTTCTGGGGGGAAAAAATGTGCAGAAGACCACCCCAAATCTTGGATTTTTGTCCAACACGTCAGCAATCTGGGGAGTTTTATCGGGAAACTCAAAATATCTGGAGCTTCCTCATTGAACTTGAAAACCATAGAATTTGACCCAAAAAACACTCAAAATCTCATAATTACGGAGCTATCTCATCCTAAACAGTAAAAACCGTTTTTCAAACACATTTTCATATATGCATACGTATATTATATCAAAAAGAAATAAACAAGACCCAGATGAGCGTTTTCAGATTATAATCAAATCGTTACTTTTTCACTACTACTCCTCAATGTCGGAGCTGTTTTGCCTGGCTGAATCTTTGCAGTGGTAGTAGTAGTTGTTGTTGTTCTTGTTCTGGTGTTCATCTTTCAAAAACTGTATTATTGAAATCTGCAAGACCAAGACAAAAACAAAACAAAAGAAAAGAAAGAAAAAAACCCAATTCAAACATTAAAATCCTTCACAAGAGAACAAAGAAAACAAAAGACAAAGCGAAAGCTTATTAAATAGTGTGTAACACTTTCTATAAATGGTAGAGATCAGAGTCAGACCTTATAGAAAGAAAATTTTTCATTCCATTGGTAATAAATTAAAGGAAACTGTGATACAGATCAGGGTCTAGTACTGTTTGATATTGCTCTCTCTCTTTCTCTCTCTCTCGTCCATATTATCTCTACCAAACCCAGGTGAGAAAATGCATTGGGAGAAGCGGAAACTGATCATCAACAGAAACCGTACGTAGAGAGAGAGAAAGTGAGGAGTGAGAAAGTGCAGTACAAGGTAGATGTAAAGGGGGGAGGGAAAATGAGTTAAGGGGTGTGGTTGATGTGTCTTTTTAGCACAAGTTGCATCGCTTCGTTAGGAGGTCTATTTGTCGATCAGATAAGTGAGTGAGGATTTACCCAATAAAAAAAACAGGTGAGTGAGTGAGTGAGTGATCGAGCGAGTGAACTTTGAGACAAAAGTGAGTAGGGTAAGATAGTGAAAATTCCTCAAAAAAAAAATGAAAAAAATAAAATTGGAGGAAAAAGAAAGAAAAAAAAAAGAGGGGGTAAAAGTACAAAATCAGAGAAAATGTGGGATGATATTGAGAGAGAGTCGAACACAACTCACCAAGTCACAAACAGAGCACGCGAACTCTGTTCTATCAATATACCCCCTCTGCCTCATCATGAATCAACGTGCACTTTCTTTTTCCTTTTTTTTTTTTTTTAAAGAAAAAATTTATGAATTCTTCGTTAATTATATGCTATTAGTGTCTTCTACAATAATTTTTATAGGAGGTAATTCTATGCATGAATATAAAGAATATTTTTTGTAAACTTAAATATATAATTAATATTAAATTAGAATAAAAATTATTACATCAAATAAAATAAAATAATGATTAAATTATAAAATATAATATGAAATTAGTTGAATGTTAAATTATAGATTTTAATCATACACCTCGAAATTTTGTAACAAAGAATATAAATTTCTCTTTTGTGTTTTTTTTTTCTTTGAACATAAATTGTTATATTTAATAAAACTTGATACAAATATAGAATTAATTATTAAATTTCATTGAGCTTGTGTGGTATGAATATACCATGTGATGTGATATGACTTTTAAAAATATGCCCTGTTAGTAAATATGCCCCACCATGTAAATTTATGTTGCTTTTTTTTTTTTTTTTTGCAATTTTTTCTTCTTTTTCACGCTTTTGTTGATAGTATTTGAAATATTCTCGGTTTTCTCTCTATTTCTTGCCATGAATTAAGTGAAGCCTAGAGAATTAAAGAAGAACCAAATTTGGGGGGGTACCAAAATTGTTCTAAGTTCCCATTTATGTTCACATTTTCATGGAAAGATGGGGTTGGCTCCAAAAGTAGCAATATTTGGAGCTTAAAATTTTAAAAAAAGTGGTTTTGGAGGGGGAAAGAAAATGAAGCATATGGGTTGGATGCATTAAATATCATGTTTTGGAGATGGGGTGGGTTTTCTTGAAGGCAAAAGCTGCCCAAATCACATGCCTTGACAACTATGGGTTTTCTACTTTGAAAATAAAAAGATTAAAAACCACACACACATAATCATTAATTAAAAAGAGCATTCCAAGGCTTACCGGGATATGAAAAAAGACCTTGTCATTCTGTGTGTTTGATCCATTTTATTATTGTTTCATGCTCTTTTATTGTGTCAATTTATTCCTCAAGTGCTTGCCCCTTTTTACCCTCATTTCATATTTTCCATACAAATATAAATAGATTTTACTATTTCTGTAATAACACAGTCATCGTTTCGTTACAGGCTTAGTTGTGACATTTTGAGAATATTAGGAATTTGGGGCTTTATTTTTTTTTTTTAAACGTACAAAAAGAAAAAGAATATTAAGTGGTTCTTTCTTGTTTTCAGGAAAAGAGAACTATAATAGCGACAAGCCCAATCAAGATTAGAGCAAGATTGGGTCACTAGTCAAACTAGCACTATCATGCAATAATTTTGGAAAAAGATTTTTCGCATTATGCATGCAAGCTAATTGGCGGTGTAAATGACCAATAGTGGTTTGACGCATTAAACAACGGGAAAAAAATGCTGACAACTTTTTCAAGATAAAAAAGCTAATTTTTATTGATTGATCTTAATAGCGTTAATATAGCCCAGTGTTTTTCTAGCTCTATGAAATGTTAAGAATTAGACATTTGATTCTTTATTATCGAGAGTCATAAAAAATTAAAATAAAATAAACAAGCAATAACATTCTATTCAGTATTTCTTTTTTTTTTTTTTTTACCCCCCATAGAAACATACTATAGTAATTCACTCTTAAAATAAGAGTTATACTTACATTCACTTCTAATTAATATAGTAATTCATAGGGACAAAATAGAAACTTATAAGAGAAATTCTCACACCACTCATAGTGCTTGTTTTTACTTCAATCACGTATTGTCTAGGGTAACAATTATGTGGTGGTTAGTAAATGTATTGCGTTTGCATTGTGTTTGAATGTAATAAATTAAATGTATTTTGAATTTAGATGAAACGTATTTGTTTTGCATTTGAATGCAATATGGTTTAAAAGAAAAGTATTTGAATTATATTTTAGAGTTGAAAAGTTGATGTAATTGATAAAAGTAAATAGAAAAAATAAGATAGAAAAACAATATGATGTGAATTAAAAAAAATTATTTTTAAAATATTTTAAAATAATAAATGTATTTGAGATACTGTTGAAAAGCATTGTATATGAATGCAAAACTTTTACATTTGAATGAAAATTGCATTGTATTTAAACACAATGCAAATGCGAAATTGTAAACAAACACCCCATTAGACTCACACATGCTAAATATAAAAGGCATATATCTTCCGTAAAAAGTAAAAATTAATAACACTCGTAGGGGTGGATGGGTGGAACGCAAAACTTTTACATTTGAATAAAAATTGTATTGTATTTAAATATAATGCAAATGTAAAACTATAGACAAACAGTCCATTAGACTCACACATGCTAAATATGAAAGGCACATATCTTCCTTAAAAAGTAAAAATTAATAACACTCGTAGGGGTGGATGGGTTGGTCGAGAAGTGAACCTTTATAAAACGTCTTTTCTCATCCTCTCATGTTCAAATTCCGTAACTCCATACTCGCTTCAATTTAAATATTAAAGTATGAGAAGGCTATGCAAGCGATAGTACACTTAGCTAGATATTAAGAGAAACTAATTAAAAACTTATCGTTCTTTACTATGTCAAGGAAAGTGTTTCTTACCTATTAGAGCGTACCTATTAGGACAATAAAGAAGCCACCATCTGAGCTTAAAAAAAAAATTTTAAGTAATAGTTAATAGATTGATATTATTGTTTTCTCCTTTAAAAAAATAACATATTTTTACTCTTTTGTTCTTTTTGTTTACTATATGTTTGGTCATTTATTAGTTTTTTCTTCTTTCTCAAAAGCATGAGAAAAATTATAGAACATAGATATTCAGAACCTTTACTTATAGTAGAAATCTCCAAGATTCAGAACCACAAGCAACTGTTATTCCTAAAGTTACAAAAAAAAAAAAAAGGAGGAAGAATTAGAGAATTTTATCTTCGCATGTAATATGACTCTTTTCCTCAACTTTAAAAAAAATATACAAGAAAGAAAGAGAAACTCTTATGAAATTTAATAACTAATAAAGTCAAAAATTTTGAGATGCAAGCTATGGAAAAAATTTTTCCCCTAAAAGAATCTTATATTGTTAGATGATTGTGAGTTGTGTGAAAATAAGTTTTTGTTGGTAATATTTATTAATTTACTGTAAAATAATAGTTTTTTGAAGATTATTATAGCACGTTTATGGAACTGTTGTGTTGAAGCGAAGATATCATGATATGTCATTATTAGTAATTACATGTGTGTGTGCTACATTATTTGAATAAAAATATGATTATTAAGGAGACGATCTGATTATGACCTAAACTTAACTAATTAAATTAAAAAATAGACTTCTCACCGCCGACAGCCACGTGACACTTTTTCATATCGCCATGGATGCGACCTTTATTTAATTCTTCTCTTTAAAAAGAAAAAAGAAAAAAGAAAAAGAAGAAGAAGAGATCTTGATTTAATTACCATTTATTTGAATAAGATTAGTGTGAGCATTAATTATTATATACTTAAGAGATTTGTGCATTTTTACTATTTGAACATAATTTTATCCTGATTAATTATGAATATGAAATGACCTTGTCCTCCAGGAGGAAGACCTGATTGCGAGCTTACTATGAGGGCTAGTTTGTCCTTTTGGTAAAGAGAGCCGTACAAGTGGGACAAACCATAGGATGAGCAAGGCAGCCAACCCTATTATGCTGGTGGCCCTTTTCCCATACATGCAATTATACATTTCATTTAACTAACAATTATTTTGCATAATTAGTCCAAAACTTTGTTCAATTATCCAAGTACTAATAAAGATTAAAAAAAAAATCAACTCAGCAATAGAAACTTGCTTACAGAATTCTAAAGTGACAATAATTGCTAACATTATTAAAAAAAAAAATTTGTCAACTAGACACTTTTAGTTGCAATTTTTTTTTTTTGTAATTAAATGTCATTATATATGTATTTTGTCATTAATTTTTATTGTAATTAACCTTTTATAGCCATAACGTTTGCAAACATGGTGTGACCCAAACTTTTTATTTTTTTTCCCTGATTAAAAATCTTATGGTTAAAAGTTTAGTCACAACAATGTGAATAGAAATTTGTCACAAGATTATAACTAAAGTGACAATTAATCATGAAATAGTTGTAACTAATAAGTATAGAAAATGATGGTCATTAAAAGTACTTTTAGTGTGAATTATTTTTTTTAGAACAATTTGGATATAAATTTTTTTTAAGGTAATCGTGGTCATTATGCGTTTAATGCAAAAAGAACTTGTCTTTTTTTTTTTTTTTTTCCTATTAGATATATTGACTTGGTAGTTATAATTTCATAATCTTTTGATGGATATGACTGGAGTTTCATTATGAATAATGTCGTTTTTGGTAAGAGTACTTAATCATGTCGATAAATAACGTATATAACGTAAAGCTCAGCGAACTTAAATTTATCAACTCTCCTCCAGACAGGGTTCAAACTAAAAAAATTCTATTTTCACTATGGTTGATCAATCTACAATAGCAAAATATTGAAAATATAAAATAGAAATAATGCACCACTGATAATAATGTTTATAAATGCTTCACTATTCATTGGTAATTTTCTCCTCAATTACAATACTTATAATTTAATGGCCATATATTTTATTGAGGATCCGAATTAACCAAAAAAAAAAATGAAAAATTGTTGCCTATTATAGTTAGGAACAAAGAAGTACTAAATAGTCATATTTTGGAATTTAAAGCAAAAAATAATAGGTTTTAAATTATTTGAAATAAATAACATATTACTAGTGAATAATTTATTTATTTTCAAATATTTTTAAAACCTATTATTTACTTTGAAATGTTTATTAAAAAAACTCTATTTATTACTATTTTTTTTATACATATAATTATGTCTTTGCAAATTCAATTCGTTGATTTATCTGTGTGCACATTTAATTAGTGTACCACAGTACTACTTGAAGGCAACATTTCGGAACCTTGGGGTATTTGTGTTGTTCACCGGTACATTTTTAATTACTTGTAATCGATATAATACTATTGCTTAACTTCTTGTCTAGGCACCATTTCTCCTGAATCATGAGGTGGCATGTGTGGTAGTTTTCCGTATTTTTACAAAATTCTAATCAATGGATATTATTAGCTTATTAATAAACCCTAATTATAATTAAAAGGAGTCACAACCACTAGAAGTGAGAAAGTATTCAAAAACCAAAACGAAAGCCGCCCCCTCAACGTCTACCGGCCTTCACATAGTCGAGTACGTAGCAGCCGCCATGCATGCTTCCACTTCCACTTTCACTCTGGCTGCCAAGATGAGCCTTGGTATTGGAATATTTTGAATGAGCAGCCCTGGATGGGGAGAGTGGGTTCCCTATGCACCGGAACTTTGTCGACTACATATTCCATATGTCACTTAGTCATCTGCGCCTCGCTGCGGGTCAGTATTTTCGAAAGAAGTTAAGGACTTCATTTTGTGATTTGTTGATCACCTTCTGACTGATTAAATAAATGAGGTAAAGCTTAAAGATAAATTTTATTCTAAAATTTTAGATCAGGGGTTGTTATTATCATACTTTTTTTTTTAGCTACGTTTATATAATAGAATTCTAATTATCATTTAGATAATGAATTTTAAAAGGGTTTTTTCACACATGGACGAGATCAAGGATGTGCATTTGAATGCAATATATGAATTTTTTTAACTATCAGGGTTTCTTATTATCATAGTTTTTTTTTAACTACCTTTATATAATAGAATTCTAATTATCATTTGGATAATGAATTTTAAAAGGGTTTTTTCACACATGGACGAGATAAGGGATGTGCATTTGAATGCAATGTATTAAATGCAATTTGCATTTGAACACAATGAATAAAAAGTATTTACATTGCATTTGAATGCAATGTGTATTTAGATGAAAATTGCTTGAATTGTATTTAAAGAATGAATATGTGATGTACTAAGTAAAAGTAAAGAGAAAAAAGGAAGAGAGAATGAGAGTATGTGATGTGATTAGTAAAAGTAATAAAAAAATAAAATAATAAATAATGATTTTATTAAATTTAAAATGTAATATGATTGGTATTTGAATGTAATATTTTTGTATTTAAATGAAATTTGTATTATATTTGAAAACAATACAAATGTACTATAATAACCAACGATACACTAAAATACCAATAGAAAAAAATTTTTGAAACTCCCAAAATCTCATTTCTCGTCTTTTCTATATATAGCTTCTCTTAGAGGCTTTTAACAGTTAAGAGGGTAATAAAGATTGTAATGGCTCCACATATCTTATAAGGGATTGTCACCTATTTAAAATATTACGTACTGCATTTTTATGATAATGACTCTCATTTATTTTGTGTAGATGTTGAATGAACGTGTGTTGATAAAACTTTAAGAGAGAGAGAGAATGATTATTTATTTCATACCAAACATTTTTTAATTTAAAAACTTTACATCTTGTGAATTTTGATTTTATATTTTATTAATATTTAATGTATGTGTTTGATTTAAGTAAAGATTACGAGACATTAACCTATCGGACTCGACATATTGGAATTTTTTTGCCCGAACTACATTCTCAATTGCTAGCGGTGGAATTCCAACATATACCAAAGGTTCAGTGATGTCAACATTTTGATTTGGCGTAAAAAACTGCTTTAGGTTAAGAAGCCAAAAGCTGACTTTTGCATATTGCCAATTTTCTTTCACAATTTGAAGGCAAGTTTTTATTATTATTATTATTATTATTATTATTATTTATACAAAACGAGACTAATAGTATTGTCCTCATTTACCAATCCATCATTTCATTTAGGAATCTAGTAAAATCACAAGTAGAATAATATTAAAATTTAATTCACTCTCCACGTTAGATGCAGACCACAACAATTGCATAGTTTCCATAGGGGGTTATAATTTTTGTGGCTAGACTTCAAAATAAGAATGTGATGATTCAAACTCTATACTAAAATTAGAAGATATACTTTTAAAAAAAATGCATTAACGGTCATAGTGTCACCATTGGTGGTATTTTGAAGGCAAGTTGGTAAAACATAATCGGTATAATTTCTTTTTTTCTTTTGGAAACACGCTAAAATGATTAAATTGAGCGATAAATTACAACGTGCTGGTGACAATAGAGTAAAACACAACTTGTGTAGGTGAGCCATCCGCATCTACGGTTATTCTTATTGGCCTGATCTTTTCTTTTCTTTTCTTTTCTTTTTTAACCATTCAACTGCTTATTAATTGTCCATTTTCTTTTCTTCTCCTTAACTTTTACGGGACGAGATAACACAAATGTCCAATTTCCCTACCAATTATAAGGGAATATGCTTCTCTCTTGAATTCAGACAAATCACATAATACTATATATAATATGGACACACTGTAAGTGATATTTTTAATTTATTGTTATCGCTAATTTTTATTATTTAATCATCAAAAAATAAATTAAACGTGTTCGAATCCCTTCATATAAAGACAGTTTACCAAATGTTCTTTCTCTTTATATGTTTCTTTTTTCTGACTTCGTGTGAAAGATCTAGCTAGCTAGCTGCTTTCGAGGGACAAACAAGATGGAAGAGTCCAACTAGAATACAGATAAAGTTGAGGAATCAACTTAAACTATATATATAGGTGTACAGATAAACCTGTGTGTGCACCAATTTATAGATTTTATTATATATAGTTCTGGTCCATATAGCGTGGAAATTCTAAACCTTACTTTGAAATTCTAGATTTGACCAAACATACACCAAAATTCAGAATGGCATATGGGCGGATGGATAGATAGTTGGCGCATTGGATTCGTTCTGTTCATAAACTTGGGTTTGATGATCAGGAATTAACCGACGCTTAGGACAAGATATTGCAGTTCATGTGGGGACATATCAGCAACATATATAGAGACACACACACATACATATTATTGTTGACTTGCTTGCTCTACCTCTAGATTATAATATGTTTTACCCTAATTAGCATGATTATGTATTGTTAATCTCAAGTGAACTTATCATTATAAATATATAAATACATTTTATCAAAGTGGTTACTTATATAGTTTAGTGGTAATTCTATACTTAACTCCATTATAAGATATAGGAGTTCTAATCCATGTACTTAAACAAGGACGAGTAGGGATCAATGTTTTGAATTTGTAATTTTAACTGTATATTTACTTCTTTTTTTTTTTTTTTTTTGTTAAGAATTTAACCCATATATTTACTTGGATTTTTAAATGTGCTCCTATCAAAATACATTTTTTAAGCGTAGTCCTATTGGTATAACCCTCTTATCTCTTCGCATCCTTCTTCTAAATACACGTCCCTTTTAATTGTAAAGTAAATAAGTTAACTTAATACACAATCATATATATTATAAAATTACCTATAACTACTTTCCTAAAATAAATATTATTCTGTTATTTTATATTTGTTGACATCTAACATTTTATATGACAATTTTTACATTATCATCATCCATGCTCTCTTCTTTTTTTTTTTTTTTTTCGATTTGGTGACGGAGCTTTAGTTGTAGAGCTATTTTTTCATATGTAAAGCAAATTGAAAATTTTAACAAATAAATATATTTACTAATTATCCTTATAAATATAAATGAGTATATATACAATATTCTAAATATATTCAAGTATTTCAAGAAAAAAGAAGTTTGCAAAAAGAAAAAAGAAAAAGTAGTTATTGAAGAGTGAAAAGAAAAAGCCTAATTTTGGAATTTTTTTTATCTTTATATATTTAACAACGAAAGCAGCTTAAAAGTAAGATATTAAAGCTTTATAAGGAAAAAAAAAGGTTAAAATTTATAAATATTAATATATGTGTGACTAATACTATATTGTAAAATGTTATAGAAATTTGTTCTATTTATATGAAACAATGCAAAAGCAAATTACAGTTTTATATAAAAAAATAAATAGATACGATCGAATGATTATTTTAATTAAAAAAAGAAAATAAAAAGGTTTCTTTTTTTTTTTTGAAGTATATTCCTATGGTTTTTTTAAATAGTCATTGACAATAAAATTTTCTAATTTTATTTCTGAAAATTAGAAATTAAAGTTTGGATTTTAGATATCAAAATAAAAAGAGCTTTGTTTTTTTAAGTATAATTATTTATTTATGTCAATTAGAGTAATGTCCTTTTATGTCTTTTTATATAATGGTTCTTTTGTAAAAATAAATTTTAACTTAAAAGGGTGTGTTAAGAGTAAAAGGGGATGTATGAACAAATCACCCTTTTGTTTTAAATGAAATCCACTTAATTTTTTAACATAACCCATTTATATTTAAGTTTTTAACATAACCCATTTATATTTAAGTTAAATGACTTGTTTTCTTACATGCGCTCTAGCCACTGTTTTTCTTTTAGCCGAATAATCTTATTCATGATTTGATTTCTTTACAATTGTTATCCACCTTTTTATCTATTCTTTTATAGAAAGTTTTGATTGCATTTAGAGATTTGTTTGCTTCAATATCTAATAAATTTAAAATAAAACACCATTGTGATGATTATTATATGTGAACTTTACCTATTTTTTGAGGATATTAATTTTGATCTTTATTTTCTTTTAAAAAAATTATCTTTATTTTTAATTTTTTATTACATTTTGACACATCAGTGAAACAGAAAATGAATTATGTAGCAATACCATAAGTATTGCGTTATATTAATTACTAGTTATTTAAAAAAATTTTTAATGATCATGAAAATAATTAAGGCAAAAATTTGTTAGAAAACGCAACAATGATAGGAAATAAAAAAAAAATTTTAATAGTGCCTCCATTGAGATAAGATCCGAGCTACATCCGGACTTCACCCATGTTTAAAAAATAGAATATTTCACCTGGTACATTTGTATTGATAAAGGACAAAGAAAAAATAACTATTGAGCACCGTGCTAGTAATTCATGTCTATTAATTAAGCATGAGATTGTTTCGATCAAATAGATTAATAAATAAATAAGATTGGGATATCCAATTAATATAGCTGTCCAAGGTATTAGATAAAGAGTGATAATATTAGCTCGAAAGCGTTTAACTGATTAGTAGCAATTATATAATATTGACAGGCTTACCACATTAAAGAGTTGGTTAGGAATTTGAATTTGAAAGCTTATGAGATTCTGTGACTAAATTACTAGACTCTAATTAGTCTTGAATTTAAATTTAAATTTTTTTTTTAATTTTACGATGTGAGATTCGAATTTTATGAAATTACTGTTAAATTCTATTTACAATCACATAAAGTTACATTTGATTTGTGGATATGAGTTCATAGTCATGATAAATGAATTAAGGACACTTTTTCTTAATCATATGGATAAACAATGAGTCATTCTTAGGTTTTTTGCGCAATAAAAGAGCAATAACATTAAAGGGCGAAAAAGTAAAGAAAATAAAAGATCAACTTTTACCATTATAGCTTTTTCGCCACGATTAAAAGCATCTGTTCCTAAGGCTTTGTTTGGCAGATATATTACTTTTGAGCATATACTAATTAATTATTGTATTTGGACTAAGTAATGTTACATATTTTCACGATATACCCATGTTTGATTGTACATTACAACTTGTGCCTATGAGGAAAATTTTTAACCATGACATCACCGTGTCGTATGGTTTGATATGCTAATTTTTGTCCACTTAAATATTAAAACTTTTTATTTGTGTTTAAATTAAGCACAGCCAATATTGATCCTAAAAATAAAAATAAAAAACTATATATGTCACTTTATAGAAGCAAATATATGTGGCTATGAGGCCTAGGGAATTATTAATGGGTGTGACTCCACTAAAAAAATTAGTGACCCGGGCGGCAGGGATATGATTCAATTTTGGGGGGAGGAGTAGAAGAATTCTGATCATATATTGCCCATATAGTCATATGGGCTGACCATGATATATATATATATATACACACACACATATATACACACACTATATATACACACACATATGTGTGTGTGTATTACTCCATATCCTGGAGTGTAGCTTTACCCCACCTGTCATTTAAGGCAGAAAAACATGTCTTCAATAAAGTGCACAAAGTTACATAAGTGTTTATAATAAAGCTTCTCAAAGCAATAAGGACTTTGATGGGAGTAAAAGAGTGCCACTATCTAAAATCATTGTACTACCCAACTCTTTACCTTAAAGCTCATCCAAAGCTGTCATATACCCCTTTTCTTCTTTTATGAATCTCCCTGTTTCGTATATTGAGAATTCGATCTTACATTTGAAATACCCATTTAATTATAAGCAAACCAAATTATTTTCTTCTCATGTGTATGAACTTCATGTTATTCTTCAAAGTTACCAATTTTGATGAGGATCACTGTTTATTTATTTATTTATTTTGAGAATATCACTGTTTAGCCTTGTACACCACTGTTATTCGCCAAATTGTATACTCACGTTATCACATTTATGCTAACAACAACATCACAAATTATGATTGGTTAAATAACCTTAATGATCATAATTATTAAAAAAAAATAATGATAGGACCTTTTATTTTATATTATTGATAATAATTATTTTTTTAATTTTGTAATCAATTTTTAAATAGCCTGATTGATGATTGAGATCGTAATTTTGTATTGCTTGTTATATAATATAACATATACACTAATAAGTCATAAGGCTGTTAAAAATTTTAATCTACCGATGTTTTTTACTAGTAACACAAATAAAAGTTCCAATAGTAAAAAGGAACTTATTACTTTTAGTTAGCATTTTCATTAATTCTAAGATACTTAGAAATGAAATCAATATATACATATATTTTTTTAGTAAATATGGAATCAAATTAAAGCAATATATAATACGTATATATGTATGTATGTATGTATATGTATACATGCACACACTATACGTTGTTATCATTTAGTGGCATACCGCTGGATAGGGCATAGGCGCACGAGTGATCCTGCTCTCTTTAAAAGCTGATAACTCTATCCATGGATTTCTGGTCCTTCTACTTTAGGTGGGGTTTGTAAGGCCAAACCAAAATAGAAGTTGAAAACACGTCTAGCTTTTAGTTAGCCCCAAGTAAAATTATTTAAAAAATATATATATTGAACACACGACAACTTTGGTAGTACTACAGTCTCTGATGAAAGGGCCAAAAGAAGCTACTTGCTGAAAAAAGTGTCTTTTTTACTTTTCTCACCCCCACTGGGTGGTGAGAAATATATGAGAATCAAAAGCCCTCCATTTCTTCCCTAACACGGTAATTTTTTTTTTTACGTTAAATATATATAAATCAAAATATTGATATATATATATATATCTCAAATAATATTCAGTTTTAACATAGATATTCATATATTAAGTTAAAAAAAAACTCTTCACTATTAATAATATAGTAATTACCTAAGTCTTACCTTCATCGTTGTTTTGCTGTCTCATATATGACTTTAAGGACGGCCCAAAAATTGCATTGTGATAGAAGTGACCCCAATATGCCTCCATTATTGACCAAACACAGCTCAATTATACTGCTTTTAAAGTGTTTAAAAAAAAAAGATGTTGGAGAGCTGGGTACAATGAAAAGAAAGCAAAGTGATTTGGTAATGTCTCTTTTATTTATTTTTCTTTATTTCTTTATTTATTTTATTATTATTATTATTATTTTAAACTAAGTACTCTCAGCTTATGAGTGTGCGTTAATGTGAAAGTCGACTTCAAAAGGGGGCTTCTCGCCAAGTCGCCAGCTGTCATGTCTTAGGCCAATATTTTGTTCCACAGTTTACTTTGTCTTCTCATTACGCGACAGCAAATATCCCCCTCCACGTCTGAATATATCATATTATCATTCTACATATACGCGTGTTTAATTTGTGGACAAAAACGTCTTTGCCATATTTTGCATTTTCCCTATGTGTATATATATTTATATATATTATATGTGTGTATGTGTTTCTTCTGTGAAAAACTATATTTTCCAAACTATAATGGATTGTGAAAAAATGTCTTCTTATTTATAAAATATATCAAAAAAGCCTATCACATTTTTATCGGTTTTTATTAAGTTATTATATAATAATCAAACAGTTTAAAATCGGATCTTATCAATTAATTAAGTAGGTTTTTGGGTACTACCAGCACACTCTCCTCTTATTATTACTACATTTATGTTATTTTGACCGACAATATATATGTTCTCTCATTCTTATGATCAATTAGTCCAATGGTGTTGTGCATGCCACGTAATCTTATCAACCTAGGAGCATTATATATATATATGTATATAAATGTATATATTGAATCAATATATGTGAACAAGTTGAGTATACCAAAACTTCAAGCTTTTATTATTGTTATTATTATTTTTTATTATTGATATTGTTATGTTTTTACTTCATTGTGAAGATTTGGACGTGTGTAATAAAAAAAGTACTTGCATTTTTTTGCCCCCTTAAAAAAAGGTTCGTCGACTTTTCAGTGAATTGTGGTCCTCACTTCAGCTAACTACGAACATATTTCCAATACCAATTCCCTACCTCAATGGCACGTACGAGAGAGAAAGCATAAGTTAAAAAAACAAAAGGTAATTAAAAGTTTTAGGTCCATACATGTGATGAAAATCACCTATCGAAAAAACATATATATATATATGATTTTTACCAAGTTACCTATTCTTTTTTCCACACCTTTGTTTTTATTCTTTTCTTTTTTATCCTCAAAAGACGTCATTTGCAGTTACAGAGAAAGATAATAAAACTATGCGCGTAAAAGATGGTTAAAGAAACAAGGATTCAGAAAACGACAATTGCAATCTTCAAATTCTGCGTATTGGCCGGTTGTAATTGTCAGCAATGCCTTCATGTGTGTGTAATATATATATATATATATTTTTTATTAACATATAAAATTGTATTTGGTTTCTCTCAATTCAAGTGAAAGTAAATGGTGCAATTACATGTATAGTTTGTATTAAAAAAAATTTCAAAGTATTATTTATGCAGCTACAATTCCTTATTTCCCTCCAACCACCACGTTAGCAATCCTACTTTAACCATTTCTTTATTGCTACTCGAAACCATTGCAGCTAATCTTATTTCTATATTTTCTTAACTATATTTTCCCGAGATTAAAAAAAATACACTTTAGATATAATAATAATAACGATTTTAGTTCCTTTTTGCTTAATTCTTTACATAGAATTTACCAAAATAATTGAAGCAACTGAACCACCATTGTTTGAAATTCAAAAAAAAAAAAAAAACTACACTGACATTCTCTATATTTTTCTAAAATTACAGGGATATCTCTTGACCAAAATTAATAACGTTAACACCTTTTTTTTTGTTTAATTTTCTAAAATCTTTTTTAATGGACAATTTACACATATTAGATATATATAAAAAATTTAAGTAGTATATACTTTTTTTTAGCAAAGTAATATGTTATTGTAAAGCATTGACAACAATATTTAAAATATAATATTTTTTTATAAAGAAAATAAAAATAAAAATTGTTATCAATAGTAAAATACTAATATAATAAAGGGTATATTAGTCATTTTAAATATAAACTTAAAAAGTTAACAAGAGGAAGTCTTAGTATTATTAGTTTTAATTAAAGAAATATCTTTATAATTTTATAATAATACACCAGGTGCTAGTATAGTTAACTCAATTCAAAAAAAAGAAAAGGAAAAAGGAAAAGTAAATACTTGTTTAATGGATCAATGTTTTGTCCGTTTGCCATGGCATTGGCAGCATGACGATGGAATGGACGTGAGCCCAAAACCATCCATTAATTGGACTTAACTGTGGTCTCTTGAACCCGTTTCATCTTGTTTGGGGCCCAACTACAGTCTCAACTCAAATGGTCCAAATATATGCAGCCGGATAGAGAGAGAGACACACACGGAGATCCAGAGGAAATGATCCATATTAGGGGGTTTTATTTTAACATGAATTGTAATACATGGGTCAAACATTTATTGATTTAAAAATAAATAACATAATTTTAAACCTATAAAAATTTACAACATAACCAAGTTTATGAATACGTGATTTTTCATTTTTATCCTTAATTAATTTCTTTCTCTTTCTTCTCAAACACATTCTCTTTTCACATTATATCTCTCTCTCCTCTGTATGTACTCTCTCTCTCTCACTCCTCTATGTGTATGTTTCTCTCTCTCTCTCTCTCTCTAGACCACCGGCACTAGAGCCCAACTCATGATTCCGATGAGGCTATGAAACCTCTTTTCTCTTCCTCTCTCTCCTTTTTTCTCTCTGTCTCTCTCTCTTTCTCTGCAAACTCCTTGGTAGCCACCATTAAAGGCTGTTGATCTCTATTGCCGTCTTTTCACCATCACTAACACCATGAAGGGAGACATCACCATTGCAAGCAAATCCATCAACAAGTAAATCTGACCTCGATTGTGTTGCAATAGCCTTCGTTCTTGGCTCGCCATCATGGCCTTCATCCTCAACTCGTCGTTGCAACCTTCGTGATTTTGGGATCTTGGTCGATTTTCATCTCGGCTCCAGCACCAGTGGTGAGGTAGAGATGGAGAGAGGAAGAACAGAGATGGAGAAGAGAGAGAGAGAGAGAGAGAGGAAAAGAGTGATGGTGAGGCAGAGGGAGAGAGAGGAAGAACAAAGATGGAGAGGAGAGGGGGAAAAGAGTAAGAGATATCTTTGGATTTTTAATTATGTGTAAAGTTAATTTTACATTTAAATATACAATTTATTATTATGTCAAAACTTTTGGTCTATTTATTTTATTAATTCAAAATTTTAGCTTATTTTCTTCCTTCTCCCTTATTTTAAATATTATAAAATTTTTGCACTTGGCATATGTATTTATATTTATAAGACAACAAAAGACTTACATAATTATAAGACAATGACACAAAATTCTAAGTGATGTATATATATATATTGAATTCAAAGGTGGGGATTTGAATTCATTATTTTGTGACCAATTTAGGTGTAAAATTCTATATCATTAAAAAAGTGAATTAAAATAAACATATTTCCTAATTTACTTTTAAAAAAAAATCAATAATACTTTTTAGCCAAAAAAATTCTATAATTAATTTGTTCTAACTCATAATTTTGTAAATTTATATTTGTAATGGAAGAGACTATAAGGATTTTTATCAATATAATTCTTTCTCATGAAAAACATAATAACTAACCAGGATAAGTTAAGGTTTTTAATATAAACAGAGCAAGTTAGAATAGGCATTTGCACCTATTGATAGGTAAAATATGTGAAAATAGCATTTAACATTGTTAAAAAAGGGACCAAGTTGAAAGTGACTTGCTTGGGTAAATTTCATTATTAATTGCAAATATTTTTACTTTTAGCAAAATGAAAATAGAAAAATTTTATATTTTTCTTTGTTTTTAGTTTTTAGTTTTATTTTTTTATTTTTTTTGCATATCAATTTGTATTACTTGATTCACACAATGCCCATAGAATCATCTAATGTCCAGCGCTTAATGCAATCATTTCTGATCTCATCATTTTTGAAATCTTTTTCAGTATATTATTTGTTTTGTTATAACCTCAGTAATGGAGTCAATAATAAAATGTTTCAACAAAACTAGAGGGGATTTTTTTTTTGTTTGAGGTAAACAAAACTAGAGTTTGTTTCTGATTTTCAAATGAAATGCAAAGGCACCAAAGTTTTCTCTCCTTTAAACAAAGGTCATCTCCTCAAACAAGCTCATCCAACAAGAGATCAACTGCGTGAAACATTTCTTGACAAGAAAATAATCAAAACAACATCAGGACTCAAAATAAATATTTATTCCTTGGTATTCGCTATGTGTATAAGAACCGATATAAAGGAAAAGATTATTCCTGTAATACAACCTATATACTTTAAAACGTATCTTGTTAATACTTGTTTTAGAGTTACTAATATTGTCAATGACTAAAACGATGGTTGTTATTTATCATCAATTCTTTTTAGTATTAGATAACTCCTGTCTTGAAAGTTCAATTAATTACCTTCTGATTATGATTAATTAATTTATCATCTTAATAAATTAATTAATGTTTCTCCCTCTCAGTAATGTTAACTAATTGACTAATTAGTCTATTAACGTATCTCTTTAAAAAAAAATCTTATCAATCTTAAAAGTAGTTCAAAAGAAAATTCTTCATTTATGAGAAATGTGTTTTCTCGTGGTTTAAATCCCTTTTACAGTTTGTTGGAATGTAGATTGTATATTTGAATTTGTCATCCCATTTTAAAAAAACAATTTCTTGGTATTAAGTCAAAAACATGGTTTTGAACCTCTATTGAAAATCTGTTTGCGCTGGCTCATAGAAACATAATTTGCAAAACTGACAAACACAAAACTTTAAAGACTCCACGAGACGAACAACTTTTGTGTTCAGTTCGAAACTCGATTCGGACTCTAACCTGTCCCAATTATTAAAAACCTGTGGCTAATCCTAGTCTTTTTTAGAAAATTTTCTAGTTTTTAAATCCAAAAGAAAATGTTTGTTTTGGGTTCTAAAATGGCTAAATTTTTAATGTTCACGTAATCCATTTTAAAGTTTTGGATGTGGTCTATATTTTTCATGTTGAGATCGAAACTAGCTCCGGACCCGAAGAGGCTCGTTTTTACAAAAATCCAAAATTGCTCCTGTTTCTAAGTTTATTGTTCTAGTTTTGATCTCTAGTCAGAAAATAGCTTATTCGTCTATCTTAACATCATTTTTAATTATTAGACACAAAAATGTCCAAAATAAAATTTTCTAAAACTTTAATTTTTTACATTTTTCCAGATTTCATCATTATCAATGTTCAAAAACACCGAAAACCATGGCTGTAAAAAGTGGGCGGATTTTGTCTTTGTTTAAACCCTAGTGATCCATACACATCACAATCCATACTAACATAAACACAATATCACAACCACATGATTAACATAATAAGATATCTAAGGCTCAAAATAAAGCTTATTATAACCCTTGAGCATAAATACACCATAAATCTTTTGAGATAAAAAATTTAACTAAAGAATATATCACCACGTAAGATTTAATGTATTACCTTAAATTGACATTGAGAGATGAGTTCTAACCAAGCAAGTGTGTGGCTAAACTTTGTGTATTTTTAAATGAGAGAGTTTCGGCCAAGTGGTGAGAGAAAATGGAGTCTTTGGGATCTTTCGGTGTATTTGGTGGTGAAAGAAAGGAAAATAATGTCAAATGGCTTATTGGCCCATTTATAGACCAATTTAATGGCATGTTAAGCTTGATTAACTAAGCATTGAAGGGACACAAATTCTAGGCTTGCCTCTCCTAGGTAGAATCCGATTGGTGCCTCGAGGAATAGCCAAAATTTTGCATTTAATGCATACCATAATGCATAGTATCCTTTGTCTCTCAAACCCACCCAACCCACCCCCCCCTTTTTTTTTTAAAGCTTAAAGTACTCTCCCTAAATCAAATGATTCCTTTCACTTCATATTTCTTGTTCACCTAAGCTCCTTTTTGCAGTGTAAATTTTATCTGCAAAAGCTTTTTTTAATAGTCTAATCCTTATAACACAATTTGATAAATGTTTGGTTGTGTCCTAACCTCTCCCAAACAGATATTTCTTAATCTGATTTCTATTCTAGCTGTATTTAAAATGGTTGTAGGTGTTATTTATTGCTTAAATGGACTCTTTCCATATCTACCTACTTCATTTCTGGTGTTGTGGTTATGCTCATATACTATATTAACACTATACATGAATAGTATATTTATTTTGTATAAAATGTTTGACATATACTATATTGGTTAATTTAGATGTACTGATTTCAAATATAATTTTTTTTATGTTGATTCTAGGTAGTCTCAACCAGTTACTTGATACAACGTATTTTCTGTTCAAAATTCACTTTTTATTCTCATTTAACTAATTTGAGCATACTGATTCTAAATATATTAATTTTATGTCAAAAGAAGATCATCTTGACCAAATTCCTGACACTGCATGTTTTTTGTTCAAAAATTACTTTTTGTGATTAAATTACTAATTTGAGCGTATTGATTCTAAATATATCAGTTTTATATCAAGAGAAGGTCATCCTGTCTAATATCTTGACACTGCATGTTTTCTGTTCAAAAGTTATTTTTTGTGCTCAAATGACTAATTTGAACATATTGATTCTAAATATATCAGTTTTATATCAAGAGAATGTCATCTTAACCAATATCTTGACATTGTGTGTTTTCTATTCAAAAATTACTTTTTGTACTCAAATGACTAATTTGAGTATATTGATTCTAAATATATCAGTTTTATGTCAAGAGAAAGCCATCTTGACTAATATCCTAACACGGTGTGTTTTTTATTCAAAAGTTACTTTTTGTGCTCAAATGATTAATTTGATCATACTGATTCTAAATATATTAGTTTTATGTCAAGAGAAGGTCATCATGACTAATATATTGACACTGCATTTTTTCTATTTAAAAGTTACTTTTTATGCTTAAATGACTAATTTGAGTATATTAATTCTAAATATATCAGTTTTATATTAAAAAAAATCATCTTGACTAATTTTTTGATATTGTGTGTGACATACACATGCACACACATATAACTATATATTAGTCAATATATATATGTGTACATCTTACCAAGAGCAAATACAGTGAATCGAATTCATCTCGTTTGTTCCTTTTATTGTATTAATGAAGATTAAAGATTTTTTTATTTCGTTTAATCCATCTAAATTGGTAATTACGTGATATTCATGAGCTTAATTACTTATTATAAAGTAATTATATCCAGTGACGATTATGGGTATTAGATATAGGGTGCTAAAGAAAACTTTATATTAAATATTTGTTGAAGTGATCCACATTTCATTTGTCATGGTACCTTTTTTTTTTTTTTTTTCAATCAAAGTACTTATTGATAACCGCACACGTACCCATAATTAGCTCCAAGATTCACCGACACCACCACACGTACATACGTATATACATGCATATATATATACACATATTTATACCACCCGTGTACTATCGTTTGAGATCCTTGTAAATATCGATCTGGTCTCTTTCTTGGAATTGCAAAAGGAAGATATGGCGAAAGAACAAGAAGATTAAAGAAGGCAAAATAAAAACAAAAACAAACAAACAAACAAAAACAAAAACAAAAACAAAATCCATAGCCGTCTCTTTTATAAATTAAGAACAAAATCTAAATGAATGCATCTGGTACATATAAATTAATTCACAAATAAATTCAATTCCATTAGTATATATAAGTTAAAGAAAACAGTAAACAACATCTTCTTAATTAAAAAAAAAACAATTAATAACAAAAAACTAATCCTTTTATCATATTTTTTCGATTAAGTGGACATTCCCCAAGTAATGAATCCCCAATTAATCTGCTCAAGAAAATAAATCAACACAATCTAGAAAGGATCCTAAATATGTATAAAACATTAAACCCTTTCATCTCATAAAAGCTAAAAAAGAAAATGTTAATGTTAATGTGTGTGTGTGTGTATATAGGTTTTTTCTAGGTCTTTCTAGTAACATAAAATGTTTTGAATGTAACATTACGTGCGTAATAATACGTAAAGTATAGCAACTTAAGAAAAACATGACATATAATACATATTACATCTGAAATATCTTATCATTAGTGGAAATCAATTTCATATATATACAGAATTCGTGTTTTATTATGTTTTTCTTAGATTATTATTACGTCTTACACATTTAATTTACGTATAGAACCTTGTGTTATATTTGAACTCGAAAGGACCTCTCATCACACACAGCCGTAAATAAACTCTGCATATAATAATTATCAACTCTCTTACAAATGAAATAAAATTATCCAATCAACTAACTTATGTGGATCCCATCCCCACCACGTAGGAGCTTGGAGGCCGGCCAACGTAAAATGCCCCCAAAAGAAAATTCTGTCTTAAGACAATTGAGTAGAAAACAAAATTGCCGGCCCCATATGAGTTTTCTAGGGGAGAATTTATGTTGTTGACACTCCATTTTCAATGCTTTTAACTCTTTATTAATTTTGCTTGTATTCTCATTCTAATTGTCTTTCTTAACCTTTTGCATATAAATACCAAAAGGCAATCTTAACAACCGATCTCAATATACGTAACTATTTTCTCTCTAAAAGCAGCCCCACACACATATGATGAAGCTTACTTCACACATATTTCTCACACAGCTTATGCTGCTCTTCTCTCTTCTCCAATTGCCATGCGAAGCGACCCAAATCGACAAGCTCAACGAGTTGATCAAGTCTCGGAGATCGGAAAATCCTCCTCGACCCGAGTTTTGGGGTAGTTCCGATGAGTACTTGGATGGAGTACACTTCTCTCCCCTTTATGTTGGAAACCATGACGGGCTGAAGGAAGCTGACCAGATCGATGCTTTGCCGGGACAACCCCAAGGAGTGGATTTTAATCAGTACGCCGGTTATGTCACCGTCAACCGGAGAGCTGGGAGAGCATTGTTCTACTACTTTGTTGAGTCAGCTGAGGATTCTGCATCCAAGCCCTTGGTGTTGTGGCTAAATGGAGGTAAATATATATATATATAAATACATGGCGGATGATGACAAAAGTAATTTTAATATTATACGTGATAGTATACTTATATATGAAGACATGATTTTTGGTGTGATATTTTTTAATTTACCTCTTTTGTTTATCACCTTGACATGACATGCGCGCAATATTGGAGCTTTTATGTAAGGAAGAGTACTAAAAATACTAATTTTAATATCAATATTTAAATACCAAAATACATAATATATGAGTTATCTTTGTATTTTTATGAATTTTTAAAATTAGAAGATTATATCAAATAATTAAATCATAAAACCTAATCTGTTTGTATTCAAAAATTGATATTGGATTTAGTGTTAATACTACTCTATAATTACAACAACATCGTAAACCTATAGCAAGGACACACCTTTAAATATATATATATATCATGAATCACTTCGTATATTTTTCATAATTAACTGAAGCCATTTCAGCTAGGTTCGCTTTCAGCCTCCACGTAACTTTTTTTTTTTTTAAGGGACGTTCGTAAATTCTCTTATGAAACTAGAGAACGTTTATATTTGCTAATGTTTACTATATTAAAGTACATAATTAAGACATATATATGTATATGTGTATATCTATATATATACATATCCACATAATATTAATATATGTATACATCCTTGCTTACACAGTCCAATGCAACGGGAATAATGCTGTTGGCTTTGATTTGTTTTGTTCCACTTTACAAAAACTAACTGTAAATAACAAATATATAGTAGCTAGGGACATATATATATATATATAGCTTGAAAAAACAGATAGATAGAAAGACAAACTGCAGTAAAAATTTTATACCTCTAATAATTTGGTCATGAAAAACTTCAACTCAAAACAATACTGCACCAAACACAGCCAAAACGGCAGAGTAGGATGGACATAGACGACAATCTACGTTGTGTAATACATCGTTGTCAAGCCACATAATTAAAAATGAATTGTGTATGTATGAATTAGATTGTAGGGACCATGGAATCTCTTCAATTCCACCTTGCTAGCTTGTTGCGTAGAACTCAAAAACAGCATGATGGGGATAAATGTTGATATATATCCCCAAATAGTTCAGTTTCCAACCAAGTGGAATAAAAAACAAAAAAAAACAAAAAACAATAAAACAAAAAACAATAAAACAAAAAACAAAACAAAAAAACAAAACAAAACAAAAAAAAGAAAAATGTCCTGCCATCAATAATTTCTCTAATATCAAACTCTTTAACGTGTCAGTTAACACTACCTTAACAGATTAAAAGAGTGACAAGGGCAAAGTTACTCATGATTAAGTGGGGTTTCTACCCTAGTGAAATTTTATTTAATTTTATGTTTTCAATTTTACATCTCAAACCTTTCAAATTTTTTTTTTATTTTGCCCTCACTCAAAATTGATTATCCCTACGTAAAACTAAAATGAAAATTGATTTTTTTCATTTTTTGTAACACTGTAAGAAAGAGAGTGGATATAAAAGGTTTCAAATACAAAAATCAAATGTGTTTTCATTTCTCTTTCAGAAAAAGAGCTGTACCTAAAAAAGGAAAATGGCACGAAATAAAAGTCCACCAATATGGTTCAATTTCTCTAGATTTATGGAGTACACTTTCTGTTTGAGTGCTATAATTCTTGAATTAAATTATGGGCCAGGCATCATACGGCCATGTAGTCAAAAAGAGTAAAGGGTCCACCACTAACTAAATTGGGGAACACATTGATCTAGAGGTCCAGTTGTTTTCAGCAATTTTTGGGCATCAATTTGATGTCTCAACCTTTGCCAATTTTTAGTGGGAAGTACATGTTACCTCATCTACATTCCCATATATTAGCCCCTTATGAAAAATTCTCCCAACAACACCTTCTCTTATTGAAAAGTGCGGAACAGCACAGGTGCACAATGGACAATGGTAAGACTAAAACACCACTGGCTTTTGTCAGCTGTCATTCATATGACACATTATCATCAAGTTCTTCTTCTTCATTTTTTTTTTTTTGACAAAACACATTGTATCATCCAGATAGACTAACGGTTAGACTAAAACGAAAAAGGAAAATTTGTGTAATGTCTACTAATTAGAGCTAAAATGCCTAAAACACTCGTTGAGCCAGTCAAAGGCTGTTATTACCACCATATTTCGCGGAAAAATTTTATTTATCTCCAGTGTTGAAAAAATAAATACCATCCATGAAGTTGTGCAGTTCTCCCTAGGTAACATAATAATCCTAAAAATTTCTTATATTAGTTTAGCTCTTGTCGACCATTACAATGACAGATGGTAGTAGCTTCCATTAACAGAAATTGCAAGGCAAAAAGAAAACATTCTTATTACAACTAGTCATAGATTAGATTGGAAAACAGTAATGCTTAAAAAATGTTTAAAGATATGATTTACAACTACATCATATTTTGTTTGAGTTTTATGGTGGCCGTCCAAAGTTGCACCTGCAGTAGTTAATTGCCCAAAACAGTAGGGAAGCACTTGATTAACTAGTGAATTAATGCCACTTAATACAGGGCCAGGATGTTCATCTTTTGGATATGGAGCAATGGAAGAACTGGGACCTTTCAGAGTCAACAGTGATGGAAAGACACTATACCTAAACCCATATGCGTGGAACAAGGGTAAGCAACTCGTCCTCTAACCGAAGCGTTTTATCTAGCATAACTAAAATCGATGGCCTAAATTTAAGTGGTGAAAATATTTTTGTCATCAAGGAACAGTAAGACTAACAGGCATTGTAAAAAATGGCAGTGGCAAATGTGATCTTCTTGGAGTCCCCAGCAGGAGTGGGGTTCTCTTATTCAAACACATCGTCCGACTACTACAATGTCGGCGATAAGCGCACAGCAACAGACTCGTACGCTTTTCTTGTGAACTGGCTAGAGAGATTTCCCGAATACAAAACCCGCGATTTCTTTATCACTGGCGAGAGCTATGCCGGACATTATGTGCCTCAACTCGCTCACACCATCGTCTCCATCAACAAAAGAACAAAGAAAACCGTAATCAACCTAAAAGGCATTGCTGTGAGTTTATTCTACAATCCCTGTCTATTTACTGTTGATTTCCGGCATGCAAGTGAAGAGATCACCTGGTTTCTATTCAAATTAGATTTTAATGGATGGGATTCGGTGCAGATTGGGAATGCTTGGATCGATGATAAAACCAGTGTGAAGGGAATGTACGATTATTTTTGGACGCATGCATTGACCTCAGACGAGAGCCATGCTGGAATAGAAAAGTATTGCAACTTTGTAAATTACACGAGTCTGTGTAACAAATACCTCAATCAAGCAGACGAAGAGATGGGAGATATTGACATTTACAACATTTATGCTCCATTGTGCCAAAGCTCAGCTCAAAAAGCTTCAACTGGTTCCGTAAGTGTCTGAGTAAAACTCAAAAGTATATATTTGTACACACACACACACACACACACACACATATATATATATTTATGTATATGTAGGTTTTCAAACTGTAACTAATATGAGGTAACTTTTTGTTCTTTATTTTTAGGTATATTATTTTGATCCTTGCTCCGACAATTATGTCTATACGTATCTGAATCTTAGGGAGGTCCAAACAGCTCTTCGTGCTAGACCAACAAAATGGTCAAGTTGCAGGTATGTGCCATTTATTTCCGGGGGAGTTTCTAGGGTAGAACCATTTATTTTGCTTTTAGCTATTAGATTAATATCTACACAATTGGATCTATTACCGGAGCTATTCTATATCGTACATCATAAATTTTAAATGTAGTCAATCATATATCAAATCATTAAGAAATTTATCTAATAGTTAAAAGCTGTTTCCCATCAGCAGTGTAAAATAAGAGATATTACTGTAGACGGACCCATTAGCGGACCCCCTCTTTTTCAATGTTGTGTAAATCGCAATGATGTAGAACAAAGCGATAGAACCCGAATCATTAGGAAGATCCAGAGAGCTCATGTAACAGGCTATCTGTATTTCCTTCATGTCTGCAGTGGCGTTGGATGGACAGACAGCCCAACCACCATTCTACCAACAATAAAGCAGCTTATAGCCAATGGAATTGGAGTCTGGGTGTACAGGTCAGTCCAAGTTTAAGCATGTCCGCTTATTTTAAACATATGCAAAAGATATATGGTAACAACAAACTCGTGCCCGTGGCCCAATATAATGACCTGAGCATGATAGTGGGTATCAATCCAAGTGTAGGGCAACTAAACTATAATTTTGAAACAAACCTTGCAGTGGAGACATTGATGGGCGAGTACCAGTGACATCCTCAAGGTACTCCACAAACACTTTGAAACTACCAGTTGTGAGCGCTTGGCGCCCGTGGTATTCTAGCAAAGAGGTAATGATATTTCATCGGCAGTGCTAGATCCATTCTACCCAAAACCTCTTTTTCTTTTCTTTATCAATTTTTTAGTCCACCGCAAGCATTTAAGTCAAAACTAGGTTCTTTAACTATGGATGGTGGTTTCAGGTTGGAGGTTATGTAATTGAGTACAAAGGATTGATACTTACCACAGTAAGGGGTGCTGGGCATATGGTTCCGAGTTATCAACCAGAACGAGCGCTTACCATGATCTCGTCTTTCCTTCAGGGGAAGCTTCCTCCTCCTTCCTGAGAAAATCATCCTCCCAACCTGACATGATTATTCTTTCATTGTGAGAGCATCCAGATATTTGTCACTGACACTCAGCACTGCCTTTTCTTTTTCTTTTTTTTTTTTTCTTTTTGTCCTTTTTCAAGTCAAATTCCACTTAATAAGAAGCTCAAAAAGATATCCAATGAGAAAAAAGCATCACAGGAAATAAAAAAATAAAAAACAAATTTATCTCATTTCAATAATGCGCATTTCCATTTTAAGCTTTAAATGTAAGAATGTATCATTCAATGACACAATGATGGGAAAGCGAAAAAGTACAGCCTTTTTACCCAGTCAAAATTATTCAGAGTAAGTCGATGTTTAAGGAACTAGCTACAACACAAATCTGTTATTAACCGCCTAGGAAAACCCGTTACTGGTTTAAAAAATGAATGAACTCTAGGTAGTTAAAAGTAATATACACGATGAAAGAAATTTTATCCACAGCATCATCGAGATCTCTTCACGGTTTTAAAAGAAAGTTACGCTTTCTGGATACACCCCCTTCAGGATATTATAAAATTCCAGACCTTTCTGCTCTGCCACTGCCATTTGTTTACCTCGCGGCAACTAGTTTACACAGAAACTCTGGAATCTTGCATGTTCAGAGAAGTTCCCATTACCCGCAGTCAGCTATACTGGGCCTGCACCGAAACTACAGAGGCACAGCTCATTTGGCTCGTGAGGACTGAAATGAAGGACAGCTATTTAAAATATTATAAGCATAAGGAAAAGCTACCAGAACAACTTGCCCTTCTACTAGTGGCCAATTTCCCTCAGTGCCTCTAGAATTTTGTCCACCCATCTGCTAGCCAAAACAAGCAGTATCAGAAAGGAATCTATAAACGAATGGATCAGGCAGTATCCCTAAGTAGCCTATAACAATCCCCGGACTGGGATTTCTTTATTTTAATAATAGAAGAATCAATAGTTAAAGAGATTAAAAGAGAACAAATATTACCCTTCAAGACCTGGATTTGTTGGGTAGTACACGTTTCTCAAGCCTAATCTTTTCGCAGCTGAGGCTGTTGTCTCCCCAATGCATGCAACAGAATTTCTCCAATGTTCTGGCTTCGGGATAAGATTGACCCAGGCACTAATGAAAACGAGAAATTACAAAATAGATGAGACGTTAAATCACGAAAATGGCATTCACAGAAAATCTTATAGTATCATAAAGCAATGAAACCAAAACTATACCAAGATATTTACATTTTACATAATGATCTACAGTGAATAGTCTAGTTTAAATAAGTAATGTGTTAACTGATGGAAATATAATAACTCTGGTGATAAGCGCCAGAAAAAAAAAAAAAAAAAAAAAAAAGGTCCTAGTTACTCAAAGAACGTGCATGATTTGAACATAGTTACTAACCGAATGGCTGAAGGTGATGCAACTGCGACCACAGGGGCAGACAGTGCCTGCTCTAAAACCATTTGATCAACATTTTGAACAGGTGCCTGTAAGAATTTCTTTAGAAACCATGTATTTCACTCAAATAAACTGCAGAATCAGCTATCAACTAAATCACCCAACTAGCATTCCTTTAACCGTCAGCTATGGCCTATAGCAGACAGATCAGTCTAGGGATTTATATACCCACATATGACAAGTGTACGGCAGTGGTTGAATAAAAACGGGAGCGACAAAATCAGAAAATGTCAATGTGGAACATGTTTCTGTTAGTGATACACAATTGAACAAAATGTTAAATGCTTATACAGAACCAAAAATATATATATACACACACACACACATATATATTATCAACTCCATAAAACCCCAAGAAGGAGACTAACATCTGCGCTGTGGAAGCTAATATAACATACCGTTGTGTATGTATTTAACCTCATGACTTCAAATCCACGATTAGACAAGCCATCCTCTGAAACATTAACAAGAAAACCCAACAAGTACGTCTCAAGATGAATTGGATCAAGGCATCCAACTAAAATACAAATTCCAGGTCTACTGACTAGGCAACAGAAAGAAAGAGTGAATATGAAAGACAAAAACAATTAAGAGTTATGACTACGATGCATCAATAAAGAAGAGAATTAGTCTATGGATTTATTATTCAAGTATCCTTTAATTGCTAATGGCTAGCGACCATCGGAAAGCACAAGAGGGCAGATTAGAAGCTTACGAACTGTTTTATTCACACAGAACAAAAACTCTGTTAGCTTTTCTTATTTCATGAACATGCGCGCCAAGTGGAATTATCCTTCGATTGAAAAAGAAAAAAGAAAAATAGGGCAACAACAATAACTCGGCTTACAATTTTAAAAAAGAAAGAGTAAATAGAATCATCAAAGTAAATTAACTCATTGGCATTCTCTTGCAGGGTACCAGGTCCTAGCAACAATAGTTAGTTAAATGCCTTATGCTAGGAATTTTTCCCATTATGCATAAATTGGTCCAACAACATGTATAACTGATTAATACCAAGAACACTAAAAGAGAATAATGGCAGAATTTGTCACTGAAAACAACTAACAAGAATGATACAAGATAGATTTGCAGACTCTCCCTTATCACAAAACAAGTCCCAAATTCTGCCTAATCTGATTCTCTCCCTCTCTCCCCTCTTATAGTCCCATCAGCTAACTAACTAACTAACCTCTACTAATTCTATCAATAACCTATCTCCAAACCTTTAAGATACATCTATTTCGGATTAACCAATTGACCAATCTGTAGAACTGTTATTGCTCAAATCAGCCAGATCAAGTATACAAGATCGACAATATCCCATTATCATTTAAAATAGAAAAATCCAAAAGATAGACATTGAATTTGAATGATTGAATATTGAGTCAAGAAAACTAGAAACATCTGTAAGTAAAGAGTATGACCAGAAGAATACCACAGACCAATCTCATTGCTCGCCTTTGCAGAAGCAGGATATAAAACAGTGCACTTTCTGCTGCTATTCCTAGGAAGCTCTGAAGCCAAAACCTTCCCTGTTGCTGAAAAAATAAGCAAAAAGTTCATAAGTTCCACCAAACAGGTGGTATTGAAACACTTAAATTTTTATTTTTTATTTTGTCCCTTCTTCTTTTGATTCACAGTCCGCACAGTAACTAAATGAGAGATATGATATGAAGTTACTAGAGCACCCAAGTGTAATTCTTAAGCAAAAAGTTCAAGGAAATGTATACCAAATTCCTTTGTAACAACTTCCAGAAAAGCAGGAATATTTGCTAAAATTAAAAACTCATTACCTTTGAATTTTGTGATTTTAAAAATGGTAGGACCATTGGGATTACACTTCTTATGAGTTTTTAATCTTTCAAGTAGTCAAGTGAACCAAAAAAAGTAGTAATATGTGGGTACAGAACCCAAGCATAAGTACCTTTCGATGGTACAAAAGCAACATTGAGAGATTGATTTGAGGATTGCATTACTTCTTTAAAAATGCTTGCTGTACCAGACCCAACAACAGCTAAGTTAACATTTGGGGTTCCTGAGGTCCTAAGGAACAAAACAAAAGCCAATAATATTATTGATAACAGCCCTACTGCATTAAATTTTAAACGATGAATAAATAGCAAAAAAAGACTTAGTTATCTTGTAGACACCATACTTCTAGAATTTACATATTTGCATCAAAACAGAAGAATAATACACACAATCCTGGTCTTAGGATCAAAATGCATGCTAACTAAAATTGATATAAAGTCTTCTGACAGGGGTACATATTTGAAGCAAAGAATTTTCAAATCATATTTGGGTAATGAAGGTGACAAACATTCAGATATAAACTGCAGAAATTAGTCTTGAATAATGGGTAGTACATAGTCAGAAAGTTCTAACCCTTACTTCCATGCCTCTAAAAAGACTGAACCAGCTTCAGGGGAAGTTATGACAATCCAGTTGAAAGCAATATCTGCTATCATTGAGGACCATAATATGTTGTAAATGAATTTTGTGTTGAAATTGAAGAAAGACAACTCAGACTAGAATACGATGCACTGCAGAGACTTAATTCTCCATTGGTACCATAATCCGACTTTATAAAGTATTCTACAATGCATCACATGACAACAAATTAGGAATCCTACCATGGGCAAAAACTCATTAGGAAGATAAACTTATAAAAATCCCCCAATAGCCAGCATATGCAGCCATTCATTTGTCTGAACGACTACTTTATGAACAAAAATACAAAGATAAACATTGATCCAGGCCCAGCAAATAAATTGGACTCATGTCAATTTGGTATATAATGAAAATTCTTTTCGCTACAAGGTTATGAGTTGGGAACTTAGGTACCCCAGAGAAAATAAAATATTTTGCAACCGAAGCTGTTACCACACATTGCACGATTGAAAAGTATTCACCTACCATCACCAGCCAAAACCCCCCTATCCCTCAGCAATTTGATGGAAAGACCAGTAACTCTACTCTGTATTGTATGAAACAGAGAATAAAAGTTGAGAGCTTACCACTTAATACAGTCGAAAGCCTATCTAAATCAGGTCCTTTTGTATGCTGAATGAGGGGAAGCTCCAAACAGCTAATTCCATGTTTAGCCTGTACTCAACATGTACACTTTCTATCAACACCAATCCAAGGACGTATTTAACCACCTTATGCATCAGGATTGCTATATAGTACAACGGGCAGACAAAACTACATATCAACTCTGTGTTCATGCTTGATGCCAGGTACTAATTGCTAACATGAGTCATTATAAAGGCTATATGAAATCATACTCTGATACTTTTGTTCCAACGCTAATAACAAATTGAATTTAAAAAAAAAAAAAAAAAAAGTGCAAGAAATAATCGGGGAAAAAGTGAGCTCAATAATAGCTCATGAACATCATGCTGATTATTAATTTAAAAAAAATGCCACTTTCTTCAAAATTCAGAATTGTGCAATGTGATTCACTCATTTATATCTAATAGAGCTTCATTAGTGGGCGGAAAATGAAATGACAGTGTGGAATAAGTAAAACCATGTATCTTTAATTGAGCATACTGGAAGACCTATAAATATATATATATATATATGTCTATATATTGCACACACTTATACATATAAATATATTTCCCTTTGTAAGTAAGGTTGAATAGAATGTCTAATATTAGAAACATTGGGTTTTATTCTATATAATAATTAAAAATTAATTTTTTTTAATTACAAAAATAAGCAGTTGCTTCCCTCCCAGGAAAACAAACAAAGTCTGCGTTTTTTGTTTCCAAAAAAAAAAAAGCATTCAAATGAAAATTAATTAAAAGAAATTAGAGAGTCGAAGGAAATGCAAAACGGAACAAAACGATAAAACTTTCACAGATTGTTAAAATAATAATAATAATAATAATACAGAATAAGAGCGAGAATGCGTAATTCGGTTCCACATTTAGCCAAACACCTAATCTGATAATTCAACCCTCCACTCACATGCACGAAATGCACACATGCATATATAATTATACATTAAGCAGACAATTTTAAGAGTTCGACTCCATTATAACAACAACAACACGAACTAGAGAGAAAGTATTGGGATTGAAAACAAAAGCAGAGAAGAACAATGCAGAGCGAATCCAAAAACCCTAACATTCCAAACGCATCCAAACAATGTCGTAGGAATCTTATCTAATCTTATCTTATAAAGAGTAAAAAGCCTGAAGAAAATTTCAATGGCGGCGAGTGTGTAAAGAAGAGAGAGTACCAGAGCATCGACGAGCTTGCCATTCTTGCCTCGCTCTCTGGTAACCACGACTCTGTGCTTCGAAGCTGAAGCTGAGGCTGAAGAAAGAGCAAAGACTCGCCGGCGAAGAAGCCGACAAGAAGGGACAGTATGAGGAGGAGGAGGAGGAGGAGAGAGAGAGACAGAGGAGAGAGACACTCGAGGTGGGGGCATGGAGGAGAGAGAAAGTGGCGACATGAGAAACGTGTTGCGCATACAGGATTGCTCAGAGCAACAGCTATTACCTAATTAAGTATGTCACCTCCTTTTTTTTATATTACTTTAATCTTAAATATCTTCGTACCATAAATTTTTTTTTTTTTTTTAACTCTCACAGTTGCTGGAGCCACTTAGACGCCACGTGTAAGAGCACGATAGGTCTTGTAGCTGCTGTCACCGCCAAGATAGCATATCCCCGCGCGGCCAATCCACCGTCACCAATCAGCCCGGCACGAACAGTGGGACCTCTTCTGATATCTGCCGTTGGATTTGCTGCTTAATTTGGAAATTATGGATTGTATTTGAATCCGACGGTCCATACACAAGGAATGATGTATGCAGTATTTTCATTTTTTATTTTTTAATTTAAGGCCTCAAATGATGGGTGGACATAATTGGTCCCTCTGCGTCCCAACCGCTTGGGTTGGGTGTAGTGTGCCCCCAGTCCCAACATTTTGAAACCCTTACGACTTGTCGTTTTCAAACATGACCACACGTTTGGTAGCGTTTTAGTCCCATTTGTTTCACTATTTTTGTAGAGGAGGCGTCTTGACACCCTTTTTTTTTTTTTTTTTAATTTTTTTCACCTACTTTTTTTTTATAAATTGTTTTATTATTATATTGTCCATTAGTAAAATTACTAACAAGCATAACAATGTTTAAAAAACTACTCATTGTACCCACCCTAAAATAAATATGTTATTTATCCTAGTTTTTACTTAAAAAAAAAAAAAAAAAAACCTTATGCCCTAATTGTTCATAAAAATATAAGATGGATGTGAATAGTAATTGTAAAAGAGTAAAATGTTTTTTCTCTTAACAATTTTTAATTGTGTTCTATACATAAATTATTTTCGTCTTTTTTTCTTATGCTTGAGTGGATTCGTTTTTCTTTCCTTTTTTTTTTAATTTAGTTTGTTTACTAACTTTTCATTAACTTTTTTATTATTTTTTGAATTTGTTTAATATGTTTTGATCTAATATAGCCATTGTTGAAAATATTTAATTGTATACCCTTTTTTTTTGTTTGTTCATAACAAGAAAGTTGTTTATTTTATAATTAGATTTGACAACAACTTAAAAAAAAGCAAAAATAAAATAAAATAAAAAATAAAAAATAAAAAGCATTAAATCGTGGGATACTTGGTTATTGTTGAGTGAGAAAATGTAGGAAAAAACTGACATTGGTTTACTGGGTGTGGGTGTGGGTTGGTGGGTGAAAAAGGGATGAATATTAAAATTTGATCGTCGGGGATTTTTTTGGAATAAAAAAGGGGTGTAACAAGTAATAATTATAATTTAAAATCTTTATAGTGGGTGATTTAATTAGAGGAGTAGGAAAAGCAAAAAAAAAAAAATGGTGTTAATAGATGCCCCTTTTGTAAATGGAGAACTATTTTATCGACATTCTCGATCTTTAAATGTGTTTTTGTTTTTCTCTTTTAAAATGCTTCATTTAAATAGCTTAATTTCCAATTTAGTGTTTTTTTTTTCTCCATAAAGTCAAACTCATTTTCACTTATAACTTTGTAATTCAAACTTTAATCCCCGTTTATTTGTAGCATTGCATTAATGCAATGCAATTTTCACTCAAATATAAAAATATTACATTTAAATGTCAATCACATTACATTTTAAATCCAATATAATCACTATTCATTTTTTCTATTATTGTTACTAATCACATTACATATTCTCTTTCTCTCTCCTTTTTTCTCTCTACTTTTACCCATTATATCACATATTTATTATTAAAATACAATTCAAATACTTTTCACCTAAACACACATTGCATTCAAATGTAATGCAAATACTTTTCCTCCAAATGTAAACTACATTCAATGTATTGCATTAAAACGTAATGTAAACGTAATGCATTTACCAAACAGAGTCTAAAAGTTTATAGTTTTGTATATATAAGTCTATATGTGATTGTTTTTTAATTGTATAGAATTTCAAGATAAACACAATAAATTTTATATAGATATTTTTTCCCAAACACATTTCAAGTTTGTATATTTTTTAACTTCAGTAATTTAAACTCCTCATCAGCTATCCAAATATAAACTCAAATGTTTTCATCTAAATGTTATTTTCAAAATATTAATATTTAAACATCAATTTAAATGATAATCTAAATGTTTTCATTACAAATGTTTATGTTAAAATGTTTTCATCCAACCTACATGTCTCCCTCTAATGGAGGCTTAGAAATAGTTTTGTGTATGAAAATGAAAATGCAAGTATTTTGAAATGATGCAGAAATAGTCTCTACAATTACATTTAAATGTGTTTTTAAAGATATTGATATTGTATAAGAAACAGTCAAATTGAACTTGGATTTATTTTTGAAAATATGTTTTAAGTTATAAGAATTAAGAAATGAAAACAGAATTAAGAAAACAACTCTAGCTTTTATTTTCTTAAACCATAATTATTCTTATCATTTTTTTTTAATCTTCGTCTCCGTTTTTAAAGTATTTGATAAACAAACTCGATCTAGTTTTCGTTTTCACACGTGAAAGACTTGTAGTATCATTTGTTATGCAAACAATGCTAAGCGACCTCATAGATTTACTTTATAAAGATCTGTAGATAAACTATGAAAAATAAAGGGATTGTGTTTTTTTTTTTTTTTTTTTTCTGTTTCAACATGTTTGAAGATTTATCCACTCTACAAAATTTTTTAAATCGATTGACAACCCAATGTATATTTGTTTAAATAAATAAACTAATTTATTAAAAAATTAAATTAAATTTTAAAACTATTTTTTTATTAATTTGAGAATGGAAGGATTCAAACTCTATACTTTGTGATGAAATCAAGTATAAAACTACCATTTGATTATATTTAGGGTTCGTTTGGTGAACGCATTGCATTTGAATGCAATGCATTGAATGCAATTTGTATTTGAAGAAAAAGCATTAGCATTGCATTTGAATGCAATGTGTGTTTGGGGGAAAAGTATTTGAATTATATTTTAATAATAAACATGTGATGTGATGGGTAAAAGTAGAGAGAGAAAAAAGAGGGAGAGAGAATATATGATATAATTAATAAAAGTAATAGAAAAAGTGAAATAATAGTGATTGTGTTAGATATAAAATGTGATGTGATTGGTATTTGAATGAAATGTTTTTGTATTTAGGGGAAAATTGTATTGTATTTAAATGCAATGCCAAAAAAATGCCCGTCCCAAATGCCTACTTAGAACAATAATTTTTTAAATATAAGATTTTAATAAAATGTAAAATATATTTAATCTGTTTTTTAGATTGTAGTAACAAATATATAGAAAATGACCTTCTTCAAAGCATTATTTTGATGGATAAATTAAAGTTTTGTTAAATTAAAAATAATAATCTATGACTGCCTATTTGTTAGTCAATTATTTATTGATATTGATTCATCAATATTTAACCAAGATTCATAAATGATATTTTAATCAATTATTGATTAATTTAGTGTTCAATGAAGGATAAATCAACATATTAATCATCTTAATTATCATCAATCATTTTATTTTATTTTTTAAATATAACCTAGCATTTATAAAAATAAATAGTGGTCAAAACCAGTCACTTCACCTGATTTCACTTACAATTAATAATATTTTCATTTTTTATTAGTAAAAATGATAGGATTTATGTTTTTTGTAATTTAAGAATGGAACATTTAAATTTAAAATCTTCTCTCACAAACCTTCAACTGCTTTCTTTCCCTTTGCTTGATAGATTTCAGTTTTCACCCATGGTCCCACACACTGACGGAGGGAGGGGGCAGGGACAATGACCCTGCTAGCTCCTCTTTTTTTTTTTTTAAATTTAAATACAGTGGGGTTTTATTTTTTTTAATTTTAATGTCACAGGTGCGTGTATAAATTAGTTTTAACTCATTTATATTAATAGTTTTTTATATTTTATTAGACAAACAATTTGTATTTTAAAAAATAAAATAATTTTATTAAATCTCTAAGCAATAGTTAGCCTAGTAACTTGATATAAAATCTAAATCTCAACTATAATTTTAAGACTCTAAGTATTTTAAAAAATTAATGGATTATGTTAAGTAATATTTTGTCTCTCCATAAACTTAAAGCTTCCAAAAAAAATCTAACTCTTTACCTTTTCATTCTACTATGCCAACAAATTTCCGGGAACATAATGAACCATGATTTGTTTTTTCAAAGTTTAAAAAAGTTTGAAAGCTTGGTCTATTATTAAATGTGAGATTTTTTTTTTTTTCTTCTCTTTTTCTTTCTTCCCTTTAGGTTGTACTCAGTCGGTGTTCCGGTTGCTGCATTACCCAAACCAAGAGTTCGGTGTCTAGGGAAGCCAAAAGCAAGATTGACCAAATAGGGTCGATTCTCCACCAAAAACTGCCTCTCTAAAGTTTGGCTCAATGCCGATTTCCCTCATCGAGTGAGAGGTTGAGAGAATGGTTAAGAATCCAAGAGGCAAGAAGGATTCACCACCGTCAATGTCATCCGCCGCTATGTCGAGAGACAGTGAGAGTTAAAGACTGAGGGAGAGGTGAAAGAAGAAGAAGAAAAGAAAATGAAGAAAAGGTGAAGAAAGGGAAGAATTAGAGAAGGACGCAGTCAGAGGCGGCTAAAACAAAGAAGAAGAAGAGAGATTGTTAGGTGTTAGTGTTCTCTTTGTCAATTTGTCTTTGATTCAGAAAATAAAAAAAAATAAAAAAAGGAAGTATGGAACGACTCCATTCCAACTTCCTATTATAATTTCCTTTTTCCATTATTTGGCTTGGTATTGGGCGTTTAAAAGAGGGTTTGGGCTTGAGTTAGGAACTAGGTTTAATATTAGACATTAGAGAAATAAGGAAATAAAGATGGCATCGACCATTGAGGATAGTGAAGGCTAGTAAGAGCAGCACGCCACCAGAGAAGAAAGTGAAAAGAAGAAAAAGGCTACTGTCGTTAAAGAAGAAAAAGAAAGGTAAAAACAACATAGCCTTAGGATTATATAATAAAAATTTTTCAAAAAATAATTAAAAAAAAACAATATGGGATCAATTTTGGTTCAATTAAAACCGATCACATAGAATGTAAGACTAAGTGGGCATTTGGTAAACGCATTACATTTTGATTGTATTTGAATGAAATTTATTTTTTGAATGTTGTATTTGGTTGAAAAGTATTTGTTTTGTATTTGAATGAAATGTGTGTTTGGATAAAAAGTATTTTAGAATTGAAAAGTTGATGTGATTGGTAAAAGTAGAGATAAATAGTGGAATTGAAAAGTTGATGTGATTGTTTTAAAAATGTTTTGAATAGTAATTGTTTTCGTAGCACTGTTACAAAATTTGTGTTTGGTGTAAAATTGTATTGTATTTGAGTAAAATTAAAATGGAATATTTATCCAAATGCCCCCTAAGACTGTCCGAACATGGATGGTTTCTGTTTGGTTTTTGAAACTAATTTTATCAATCTCGTTTTGATCGACCGATTTTGGCTATGGTATGATCAATTCAATTAGTTGATTCAGTTTTTTTTCACAGCTTTACTTTTATAATCTTTTTTTTCCCTTTATTTTAATATCTAATTTATGTATTTTAGTTTCATTCATTGTCATATTAGATTTAAGAAATTTAATTATATTACTAGTTTTTCACAGCCCTAGTTTATAATCTTTTTTTCCTCCTTTATTCTAATATCTAATTTATGTATTTTAATTTCATTCATTTTCATATTGAATTTAAAAATTTTAATAATATTACTTAATTTACGTATTTTAATTTTTTTATTTTTATATTAAGTTTAGAAAAAAAAAAATATAATAAAAATGATGTAATATAAACTATTATAAATATACCTAAAGATTTATAATAAAAAAATGGTTAAGTTAAAAAAGATAATATTTAACATCCCAGTCAATACTGATTATATACCAACCAAAGTGTTATCCCAAGGCCTCGTAAAAAATTAGAGGCGGTGCGTGTGTGCATCACCGTCGCAATCTAGACGCCCATTAGGGGCCATTTGGAGAACAAATTCAATTTTAATTTTATTCAAATACAATATAATTTTACATCAAATACAAATTTTACAACAGTGCTACGAAAATGATTACTATTCAAAATATTTTTAAAACAATCACATCAACTTTTCAACTCTACTATTTATCTCTATTTTTATCAATCACATCAACTTTTTAACTCTAAAATACTTTTCATACAAACACACATTTCATTCAAATACAAAATAAATACTTTTCAACCAAATACAACATTCAAAAAATAAATTTCATTCAAATACAATCAAAACGTAATATGTTTACCAAGCACTCCCTTAGCTAGAATTGCCTTTTGGGGACCGCTTCTCAGGCGCATAGATTACGTGACGTTTTTAATCAATTAATCTCTAATTCTCCATAAATTAATAATTGTGATTTAACATGGTCCACAAAAGCCTCCAATGGCACGGAACTACGTGTCATCATTTCGTCGTATTACACGCTACGCAGTTATTATTTTTAGCTCTTCTGTTTGTTTTTCCTTCTCAATTCTCATGATTTATTTTTGTTTTTATTTTTTATTTTTTAATCACTATCACTGTCTTAAGGAAAAGGATCACACACACACACACAAACAAAAGAAGAAGGAAGGAGAGCATGTCAACGAGGCATAAAAAAAATAAAAAATAAAAACTACTTTATAAACTTGAGCACATTATTATATATATAACTAAAGTAATGCATCATTTTACTATAGTTTCTACAATTTCACCCTCCTTTTGCCTTTGCTTTTCTAGTCTTGTATTCTGTCTAAAAAATCTAAGATCTAGAATTCTGAAATTTATTATTTTATTAGTATTATTTTTTTAGGCAAGATCCATGGTTGGGCACTGTGTTGAGGCCTTGAGGGCTTTGGACAAATGAGAATCTTGGAAAATAAAGCTGGCTGGTCGGTGTGGAAGGGAGCTACATGGTAAGGGTGTGTTTGGTAGCGGAAAAAAATGGAAGGAATTAATAAAAAAGATGGAGGGATTGGTGAAAGAATTTTGATATTTATAATTATTTTTATTTCATAAAAGAGAAAAAAATATGAAAAAATTAACTTATTAAAATATCGGAATTTTAATCATTCTTAAGAGATTAGGAGAGAGAGAGCTTATCTTTTAAATAAAATAATTATTCCTTTCGTACAAAATGTCAAGAGAGATAATCTCTCTCTCTTTTTCTTTATTTCCCCCACTTAAGTTATCTATCAGTTATTGCTTCCTACTTTTTCTCCTTGGTGTATTTAGTATGGGAGAAAAATGAAAGGAATAAGAGGGCTGGAGGGATAATAATAGAATTTTGATATATATAATTATTTTGTGTGATATAAAAGATGAAGAAATAGATTAAAGGACATACTTAAATCTATCAAAATAATTCAATTTTGATCTCTTTTAAATTAGAGAGATTTCATATCAAACATTACAAGAGTAAGAGCCTCTCCCTTCCCATCTCCTTTACCAATGTGATCTTTCATCCTCTCCTTCTTACCAAAGGGTATGTTTGGACATTGCTGGAAGAGATGGAAGTAAGGAGGGGTTAAAGGGAGACCGGTAGAAAAAGAGAGTCAATCTATTTTCTGGTTGGAGGGAAGAAAAGGGAGAGATCTCTTCCTCTCCATCACTTTTAAACTTAAAGAGAGAGAGAGAGAGCAAATTAACCTTAAAAAATTATTCAATATTAGCAAATAACGAAACGAAAAATCTAACAATTTGATAATATCATTTATCCTTTCAACTCTCATTTTTTCTTATAAAACAATATGTAAAATTATTATAATACTCTACACCCTTCACATTTTTCATCTTTTTATTTTTTATTTTCCATCCTTCCTACTTTCCGTCCATCCAATCAAACAAAGTCTAAGGAACGCGGTATCTTCTAGCGGGCTTATTTAATGGAAAATATTCTAGCCAAGCTTGCTCGTTTGTGAATGTTTATTGGGAGAAGAATTTCAGGTGCAAAAAAGAGATAACTTTTTAGATAAGAGTGTGATTTTGAATCATAATATATTCGCGAAGTTTTTTTTTTTTTTAATTTGTATTTAAAAAAACAATATTTATATATAATTCAATGATCCGGAATTGTGTATAAAATGTCTCCTAAAAGAAATTGTGTAGCCGTGATAGTGTTCAAAGTACAATTTTGAAACATACATCAGTTAGCCTAATTTAGTTTGATTTGACTCGTTAGGATGTCACTGTGTTTTGAATTATGCACAGTTAATGTTAATTCTATAGCTTATCCTTTACTTATTTGGACTACAGTGCTCTATATATATATATTGTGGAAATTATTTCTTAGGACTTGGGACTTTCAAGTATCATTGTTACTCAGTTGTAGAAAACTGTGTCTTACATGCCACGTTTTAAGAAAAATTTATGATGGAAACTTCACCTTTAGTGGAGTAAATTGTTTTAACCGTCATATTAGACTTTTTACGTTTAGATTTATGAGTATGAATATTTTGTGTCATGTAGTGCAATATTTAAATGTGGACACTCGTAATTACAATCATTAATAAATTAATTTAACAGTTGAAAAAACACTTTACTAATAGGATAGAAGTATAATTGCTACAATTAATTAATTTATTTTGGACGGTGTGTGACACAAAGTCGTTTTGTCATGTCTACATTAAACATTTAAGTCAAGATTTTTTTATTTGTTTGAACCTTAAAAAAAAGTTAATTAGCAGTTATTTTATTAAAACATATCAACGGGCTCAAGATAAATTAACACATCATACCATACTGCATCACCCCGTATATAAATAAGTTCTGTTTGGATAAGAGCTTTAATAACGAAACCTTCTACTTGGCACTATATGTAAGAACTTTTTTTTAATCATTAGATTAATTTTTTAATGATATGATTCATATATATATAAACATTAAAAATGTATAAATATAAAAATTAAAAATGTACAACGTATAACACAAAATTACGCTAGTAATAGATCAAATAATTGACAAAACATTAATATGACATGAACCTATATTTCAAGAGAAAATGCCATTCTAATGCTAACACATAACTAGCAAAAAAGTGAAAATAAATGTTGAGAGGAAATGTTCCAATAAAGTGAAAAAAACTAGCAAAAAAGTATGATTACTAACAGAATAACTCCAAAATTAAAAGAGAATCTTACATTAGCATTTGAAATAAATAAGAAATCATAACAAAAAATTTGCTTGTACTTATGTGTGTAATGTTAGCCCTGTTAAGCCAAAATTGTCAACAATTTCCCTTTCCTAAAAAACAAAAAAAAAAAAAAAAAAAAAACAAAAACAAAAAAAAATCAACTAATAATATTCTGTCGTTTGACTCAAACGAACAGATTAATCCTTTCCCAAAGCACAATTGCTAAAATCTACGACATTAATGAAAAGCAGCATGCAACAATTCAAAAAAAGAAAGAAAAAAGAAGGGGGGAAAAATATAGCCACAAACAATTCCAATAAAATTTTTCTCTTGAAATCCAGATAGTCTTAGCTAAATTATTTAACCAACTCCTTATATAACGCTACCTAACTTTGACAAAATTCAGTTCCACTCCTTAACCAGGGAGGGAGTATTAATAAGGATTCTTCTACAGCACCAAGCGAGTAACATAGAATTGCAGACTCCAGAGTTGTGAAAGTTTACCAGACTACTAGAGCTATTCTCTTTAACAAACTCCAAGCTCGGGCAAATCACGCTATGTTTTACTCGTTTGTGTAGGCTGCACTGTAAAACTGCATACTCAATCAGTTCACTTGTTGCTGATGGCTGCCATACATGGGATAGGCTCCATATGCTGCAGCATACATGCTCGGATCATGAGGTTGCTGCAGCGCATATCCATAGCCATCGTAAACATGTCCTCCGTAGTACGCCCCGCCCCATTGATTGCCAAAATCTCCTCTGAACTGTAAACACCAAAATGGAAATCAGGAAAAATGAATCAGTGACAATCTCATAGGAATACAGCCTCCATTGACACGACGAAATTTACCACTTTTCAACCTCATAGTTTGTTCTAGTCAGATACTCAACAAAAACAGTATATTGTACAGTTAACTTCATGCTTAAAAGTAGAGTGGCTATTTCGAATTGGCAAGTTAAGTAGTGAAGAAGGGAGGGAAGAGTGCCTGCTTGTTTGCTGGATTGCGACCCCACGAAAGGCGCACTGTTTGCTTGCCAATTGCTGTTCCATTCAACTTTTGTAATGCCTCCTCTGCATTATTTCTGTCACAAGAGTTCAAAAAGAATCAATCATTAAGCAATCAAAAGTTGAATTCTTGATTATTTGCCACTATTGCGCATGTGGGTCAAAGCAGATGCGGAAAGAAAAGAAGATTAACCTATTGGCAAATTGTACAAATCCACACCCCTTTCCAGTTGGGATTTTAACAGAGACAATCTCACCATACTGAGAGAAAGGCTGCCTCAGATCTTCATCGGTAACACTAGAGTCAAGCCCTCCAACAAAAATCTATGACGAAAGAATGCAATTCAGCCAAAGGAACAATAGAGCAGATGTTGATAGATAAAGCCCTTTGGAGCTGATCAAGAACTTACTGTTGTGTTTGACGAATCTCCATCAGATTGGAAGCCCTGGGTTGATGCACCATTCGATGCATATCCTCCTGAAAAAGCCGAACCAAAAATGTAGAACAAGTACAACATCAGAGCTGCAAATACTTAAAGGCACAATATATGTTTTCCAGATGGAGAAAGCAAGTAGAGGAAATAATTACCATTGTGGTATCCAGATGACTTCCTAGGAGTTGCAGCACCGATACGCATTGGCCTGCTCGAACAATAAACGCCATTCATTTCAGCCATGGCCTGCGACCTTTCACTATCATCTCCAAACCTCACAAAGCCGTAACCCTTTGAACGGCCAGTATTCGCATCAAATACAACTTTTGCAGCTTTAACAGATGGATATTTAGTAGAAAAAGTTTCAAGCAATAAACTATCCGTAACATCTGCAGCTAAATCTCCTACAAATATAGAAAGGTCAGAAGCATTATTATCTGAGCGCTTTTCGCCGGTGCTAAACGATGCCCAGTTCAGCCGAAAGGGTTGGTCTGTGTTAGGCATGAACATGGCACCATAATTCTGCAGAACTTTCTCAGCTGTCGCATGTGAAAAGAACTCAACAAATCCATAGCCCTCGGACAAACCAGTCTGCTTATTGCGAATAATCTTGATGGAACCAATCTGGCAAGTAAAACAACTACATTTGTTTACAAACACAAAGAGAGACATCCAAAAATTAACAAAAGCACACACATATAAACATGTCACAAATTTTCCTGATATCACACAAGAATTCAGCTGTGCCGCGATTTTCATAACAAAGCTGAAGAAACAAAATAACTTTTCTACAAAGCCCCACGTTCTAACTGCTATCATAAGACGTTTATAATTCGAACACCAGAACACTCTTTTACAGAAGCAACCGTTCTCTGTCACAAGAAGTGGAGATTTATCATTAAAAGTGTGCATGCTTTTGTAGTTACGATATAATCTAGTGGTAATTTCACACCTGAATCCCATCCTAAAGAGTTAGAATTTGAATCTCACAACTCACATCTCCAAGTTCCCAAAAAAAAAAAAAAAAGCAAAACCGATAAAGAACTGAAAACAGTATAAAAAAATTACATCAATATTCAATTTGCTTCTAATGGCAAAAACAATACTCCAAACAATAAACTGAAACAGAGTAATTCAATTAAATCCCAGTTTTTCAAAGTATATATTTTATTTGAAGTCTGCTTATTTATACCCAAATAAGGAAAGTTTTCAGGTAAAGCTTTAACTCCAAGTCCAGACCAAAAATAAACGACCTTACTGTAAATAAAACTTGCATTTTTTAACGTAAATTACAATATTTCCACATTAACGTCAGAACCGCTATTTTAGGCCAAACACGTTCCCTTTGCTGGCTAGCTACTTTTTTTAATTATTTTTTTCATTAAATACCATCCAACATTATACAAATTCAAAACTCTAATCAAAGCTGCCAAACACCTCATTCAAATCCTGATCCATACCCTTAATATGCTCTCTATATTTATATATATAAGATTTAAAGACTAATTCAATGTTCCATATATAACATAACCAAACAACACGCAATAAATGCATATACATATTTATAAACATGTGCGCGCGCGCGTGTGTGTGTGTGTGTATAAATACTACCTCGCCGGTGGAAGCGAAACAGGAGTGGAGGTAATTCTCGTCCATCCAGTGATGCAAATCGCCGACCCAGAGGGTCTTGTTGTCGGCGCCGCCAGATCCCGGCTGGTTCTGGTGGTGGTGGTGGTAGTGGTTGTGGTGGTTATGGTGCTGGTACTGGTGGTGGTGGTGGTGGTGGTGATAAGCCGCCGCTGCCGCCATGTAGTGCTGCGGCGGAGGAGGAGCCGCCGCGTAGTGCTGATGCGGCGGCGGCATCATCTGGTGCTGCATTACCATCGCCGCCGCCGGGTACTGCATCGCCATCCACTGCTGCGGCGCCGTGGCCGCCTCCGCGGTCGTCGTCGCCATGGCCGCCGGCTGCCGTTGATTCTGCTCCTGCTGCGACGAATCAGCGTCGTTGGACTGCATCTTCCCCAGTACTACTACTCTCTAATATCTCTCTCTCTCTCTCTATATATATATAGTACTATATATGTATAAAAGTATTCGGAGGTAATGAATCTGAGCTCGAGAAAGAGGGGAGGAAAGGAAAGAGGCTGTTTTTATCTCTCGTTCTTGATGTTTCTAGAGAGAGAAAGCGTATATGAGAGAAAGAGAGAGAGAGAGGGGCTGGAGCGTAGAGAAAGAGAAGGAAACACGGTTAGGGTGTATTGAGGGGTTTTATTTGAGAGGATGACGGATTCATGGATTGGCCTCGTAAAACGCGGTTATACTCTGCGCCGTTGGATTTCGCGATAGAGTTTAATCTCGGCCGTTGATATTCACCAAGGGTCAGGGTTATACACATGTATATATAAATATGTGTGTGTGCATACATATATGTATATATGTGCATTGAGAGGTTTGTTATTGGTCCTTTTGGGGTGGGGTTTTCACCTCTTCCCTATTTACTCTGAGATCCGCCGCCATCCGCCTCTTTGGGGTTTTTGGGTTTTCAGGGGTTTTTTTTTTAATTTTTTTTGATTTTTTTTAAACACTTGAGAAGATAAATATCAAATTTATTACTCTTTTTCTTTTTTTTTTAAATATAAGAAATTTACCTCAACGTGTGGGATTCAACCACATGACGTCATCAAATCTTGTGTCAAATCTAGTGAAGTGAAGTGAATTTTATTTTTATTTTTATTTTTATTTTTTACTTAGTGTAAATGGTGATTCCGAGGACTGGCAACGAGAAAAGCAGTGGGGAGGAACGAGTAAAATTCAGGAGAATCAGAAAGAGGCTGATGTGTGATTGAGAGAGAACTGAGTTTGTTTTGTTTTTTGTTTTTACTTCTTTCTTTTTGGGGTTAGTTAAGCAAAAATGGTGGTATTTTTGCAGTTCGTACTTGTGTTTGTCCTCTTCACTGAGATGAGTGAGCAAGTGAAGTGACCCAAATCATTGCTGCCTCGTATATGCTAGCTAGATGTCTTTCCAAGATTTGCCTGAACGTTTTATTTTTCACTTTTCTTTTATAAGCAAAAAAATATATTTTTATTCTTCTCTTTCTTCTTGGTCTCAAAAAAAATATTAAAAATGAAGAAAAAAAAATCACTTTTAACTGTTTATCTACTTCGTTGAGTGTAGAGGAGTGTTTGAAGCATAGTCTTGGAGATAGTTTTAATGACTCTAAGGGTTATTTGACAAAAAAATTTCATTTTAATTTTATTTAAATGTAATATAATTTTATATAAAATACAAATTTTGTAACAGTGTTATAAAACCAATTTCTATTTAAAATATTTTTAAAATAATTACATCAACTTTTCAACTTTACTATTTATCTTTACTATTTATCTCTACTTTTACCAATCACATCAACTTTTAAACTCTAAAATACTTTTCATCCAAACACACATTTCATTCAAATACAAAACAAATACTTTTTAACTAAATACAACATTCAAAAAACAAATTTCATTCAAATACAATCAAAATGCAATACGTTTACCAAACACCCCCTAAGTTAAAATATATCTCTCTTTTATATTTTTCTAAATCTCTAATAGTATTTACATGTATTTTCAGACATTAATTTTTATCACATATTTTAAAATTCAAATCCTCTTATTTTTATAACAATTTTTTTTCGAAACGTTTATCCAAACACAATTTTTAAAATCATATCTGACTTTTAAAACCAACATCTCTAAAAATACACATCCAAAGCTCTATCGAAACACCCCTTAAAGCTATGATAGATACTCAAAAATAATACTTATAATAAATATTTTTTTTAAACCGTTCATATATAATTAAAAGATTAAAATTTATTTGTCTATAATAGTTATAATACATCTTAACATATAGTATTATAAAATAAGAAAATAAAAAAATAAAAAAATTAATAAATAAATAAAAAAACTCAAATCCCCCCTCCTCCAAACCCCCTTCCCAAATGGGGGAGGGGGGATTTTTGAGGGTTTTTTTAATTAATTCTTTTTATTTTTTAAATTTCTTATTTCATAATACTATAAGAGTAGGTTGTCGGTTGAATAGAAGAGAGGGAATTTTTGAGTTTTTTATTTTAAATTAATTCTTTAGATTTTTCTAAAATTTCTTATTTCATAATGCTATGTGCTAAGGTGCATTATAAATATTATAAACAAGTAAATCTTAATCGTTTAGTTACATCCAAACGGTTTTAAAAAGAGTACTAACCATAGATACTATTTTTGAATACCTACTATAGCCTTACCCTTTAGTTGATTTTATTTATTTATTATTACTTTTTCATTCTTTATATCCATTGTATAAAGGTAATTATTAAAAAAAAAAGCATATCGTGTGTTTCGGACTATATCATTTATAACTTTAAAATTTAGAATAAATGCTTGATTCTTACCTTTTCTTGGTCAACAGATAATTTGATTACAAATAAATAAATAAATAAATGTAATAAGAAAAAATATAGTTAAAATTTTAAAATTTGAAGGATATTTAGATTTTTTTAGTTAAAATAAATCTTTTAACTCAAATAAGATATAATTCAATATAAATTTAATATGCAAAGATATAAATAAGATAGAGTCTATTTACTAAAAAAAATAATATATTTAGCATGTGTTAAGTTGAACAACTTAAATCTAAGAGGGCGTTTGTTTTTGTTCTTAAGAATGATTTTCCATTTTCAAAAACACAGAAAATGAAAACGGTTTCAAAATAGCGTTTGTTTATTTAACGTTTTCAAAACCATTTCGAAAACACCGTTTTCAACTATGTTGTTTTTTTAGGTTTTTTGAAAACGAAAAAAAGTTGTTTTCACTTTTTGTTTTCATTTCCAAAAAATATTGTGTTTTTTGGGTTTTTTGAAAATGAAATGGGTTTTGAAAAAATATAACCAAACAAAAATTCATTTTTATATTTTTCAAAATATACACTCAGAAAACATAACCAAACACAGTTTCAGAAATGATCTTAACATAGTTTTCAAAACATTCTCATTTTCAATTTTTTTGAAAACAGAAAACATTTCAAAAACAATACCAAACGCCACCTAAAAAACTCATCTTGGTTTTTGCCTTCTTTTGAAAAATCAACTGGTGTCACTATTAACCAATTTTAATTATAACTTCAAAATTTAAACTTTAAAAATTTATAATTTATATTTATTAATCAAAACAAGTTTTTTTTTTCAATTGCATAGAATTTCGAGATTAAAGAAATAATATTTATATTTGTATTTTTTTCAAACACATTTTAAGTTTTTACACTTTTTTAATTCCAATCAATCAAACGCACACCAAATCACAACTGAATTTCAACTTCGACTTAACTCAAATCAATTTTTTTTTCAACTCCAATTGTTTACTCAAAACATGCTTGAGATTGATTTTTTAATAACCTCAAAATGCAAGGTAATAGAATGAAAAAAAAAAAAAAAAAAACCCTTTTCTAAAGAAATGAACTTTTTAATTGAACATTTGCATTATATTAGAGTTATGGAAGATTTTCTCTCCCTTGTGCTAAGGTTTCTTTATGTGTGTCCCTCTCTTAGGGTTAGAGTTTGGTGGTGGTATTCTAGGATCACTCATATTTTCAATCATAGAGATTGAACTCTGAGTTCTACAGTGAATGATCTAAAGGCAAATGTGGTCTTGTTGTTTGAGGAGTTGTGTTTTGTCAATGTGCAAGAGTGGGGTTACCAGATTTTTGATCATCTTGTCTTGGCATGTCATCTTTTCGATGGCTTTGCGACTCTTAGAGTTTAACCTCATCATTGAGGTAGAGTTGGGAGTAGGTGGTGTTCATGGATGGGTGCTTAGTGTCAGTGGTGTTTTTGTTGGCATGAGACATGTGAGGACTATGAAAGGGTTGCGACTTAGGTGGTTTTTGTCCCTATAGTATGACATCTCATTTTGTTTTGTTGGTTTTTTCTTTTCCTTTCTTTTTTTTTTTTTTTTTTTTTTTTGTGTGGGGGGGGTTAGTGTAGGGGTGGGGTGTTGTGGATTTAGGCTCTTCATAGCTTTGTGTTTTAGTGGTGCAGGTCTACTCATCTTCGATGGCTCTTTTTATGTTATTAGGGTTTCGTTTTGTGATAAATGGTTATGTCAAATAATGACGATTCTATTTCCGCATTTTAATTTATGTGCCTTGTGATTTTGTTTTTATTTTAAGTTTATAATATCGAAGGTGGTCTTCTCACCTTTTGAGTTTGTTTGTAGCTCGCTAGATGTGTCCTAGTAGTAGTTTGGTTCTGTAGATTTTTTTTTTTTTTATGCGGGGTTGGGGGTGGCCTTAGTACTACAGGTTACTAACTTTCAATCAAAACAGCTTTGATGTTTTTAAAATTTGTTTAGTTGAACACAACTCTTTTCTTTCTGAAAAAAAAAATCAGAATATTCAATATGCATCTAGAAATCCTTATTTTATGAAAAACACTTTGATTCATTGCCACATCTGTGTATATTTTACAAAATTTATATTATGGAAACTTATTTGTCGCACGTTTCCCAAAAAAATCTTATTCGTTGCTGTATTTGTATATATATTGATAAATTCCTTATTCTTAATTATTATTGGCCTTAATATAACCGACACTAGGTCATGTTGAAGGTCTACAAGGACTTCGCCTAAAACGTAACTTTAAAAATACTGGTTAAAGGACTTCGTCTTACATTCTTTTCCAAATGGATACTATGAATTAGTTCCTTCCTCTAATACAAACTAAAATTTTTTTCCCTTTAAAAATAACATAGGCAAAGGTGGTAGTTATCAACTACAAGCAAAACAGTGCACTGAATCCTCCCATTACAGATTATTTAAAAAATAATAATAATACAAGCAAAACAAAGATAGAGCAATAAAAGTTAACGACATTCTAAACTTTTAAATAAGTCACTATTAATCCCCAATCTAATTTTAAATATTTTTTTGAATTAAATTTTTAGTTATCATAATGATCCATCCATTGAATTTTACGGAATGTCGTGTAAGCACATGACTACCCTTTAAAATGAAATCAGAAGAATAACCCCAGAAATTATATTAAAAATTAAATAAGAAATATTGTTTTGGAGTACTTTACTAATTTATCAATCTATCTTAAAAGCTTAATCTATTAGGATATAGACTAATAATAGTTTTAATTATACTTTAATACTTCCGTTCTCACGTGAAAGCCAGGCAATAGGTAAACGTACAGACAAATATTAATTTTTAAAAGTTTAATACAAATATTTAAAAAAACCCAAAACATATTAAAGATTCAACACATAATGATGATAAATAGGTTAAATAGTGTAAGAGATGAGGGAAAGAGACCAAAACCAATTTGAGTAAAAATAAATAACATAAAACTTTTAAGCTTTTGGTAAAGAGCATATTTTTTGTAAATCAATGATTTATATTAATTTACATAGCATAAGATTTTAAAAATATCCCTTATTTATAAATCTTAGATTTACTTGTAAATTTTTTATTTATATGTGTAAATCTTTGATTTACTTGTAAATATTTTACTACTAGTCTTGTACTTTAAAAATTAACCAATTAAATGTAATACTTACTATTTAAAAAACGATTTTGGTAAATTATGACAAATAATTTATAGCAAATTTACTAGTAAATCACTTTTTTATTTGTTAAATAATTTATTTATCAATTTTGGATAATTATTATAAATAATGCATAGTAAATTTATCTGGTAAATCATTTATTTATTGATTTTGATAAATTATTTTTTACTTAGTAAATCATTTATTTATCATATAAACAAATAGCTTTTTCTATTTGTGTAAATTATTAATTTCGTAAATTATTAATTTATCAGTTTAAGTAATTATAAATTCTTGATTTCGCAAATCATTAGTTTATCGATTTTGGTATATAATTAATTTACCAATTTTACAAAATATTCTCAAGTTGAACAAACCTTAATGTACCTAGCCCTTAAAATTGACCACATGATGCCAACCATTAGAAATCCAAGAATGACGATGAGCGACCCAAAATTCAAAGATTGAGTTTGAGAATGATGGCTTGCCAAGGAGATTAAGTCCACAGTCAGTCGTGGAGTTAATCGATAAAGGTAGATCTACCACGTCCGTTAGAGAAGACAAAGCTTGCGATTTCACCAGAGAAAAAGATGAGCAACAGATTGCAATTGATCAACTGAAATCAATCATCGAAACCCTCCATATCCAAGTTCCATTGACTCAGATCTTGGTCTCCTTAACACTGTGACCTCCCTTAACCATTCTGGTGATTATTAGATAGAGAGAAAAAGTAAGCATCGTCACTGGAAAAAAATGGTACAAACATTCTTACAATTGGCAGGGAGAGAGAAGAGAGAGCACAAATCTCTATTGCCGCCATGACATCTTTATCGTCACTAGCATGGGTCTAGTTTGATTTAAGAGTATGAGAGAGATAGACAAAAGTAGAGTGAAGAGACACATTAAGGAGAGAGAGAGAGCATGCCCAATCTGTAGAGAGAGAGTATTTGGCAAAAATGAGAACAAAAAACTAATTAAGAGTAAAAATGGAATCATATATGCAATAAAATTAAATATGCTATTCATTTCTAATAGTTATAAATTATACTATTAACCACTTTATAAGGAAAAAAATGCTATTCTTTACAATTTCTCGTAGTGCAATTATAAGGTTCGAACTCAAAATCTCTCACTTTAATATCATGTTAGTTTACCAATTCGTCTCAAAAACTTAAACAATTAAGATGTGAGTCAACAATAATTTTATACTTCAACATACCCATCATAGCAATTCTTTCAAAGCAAACACCCCCACCCTATCCCACCCTACCATCAGCAAGCCACCTCCGTCCTCCATACGAACCATGCCTCCATGCTTCTATCTCGGTGCCTACTCGTGTTTCACTATGACATAAGGACTTGCATACCCATATCACAACAATTCCCTTCAACAATCCATTCAAAGAGCACACTGCACATCATACCCCTACATGAATGACGCCCCGGTAATAGACTTGGAGAATCCAAAAGGTTTAAAAGTTCATTTTCTTTTATTTTTTATGAGGTTGATTTTTTATTTTATATTATGTCCCATAAATCGCACATAACACGTTCCATCTGCAATTTTAATGAATTTAGCATTTTGATCTTTAAATCACCATTGTAACTAAATATTTAATTCATTGAGACGTTTACTTGTAAATTAGATCGGGAACAAGCGATTACTTATTTAAAATTCAAAGACCTAAACATCATTAACGCTAATTAAAAAATCAGCATGATAACCTTATGCTTTGTTCATGATCAATTTGATTTGTTGAGAGAAGTAAACCATCAATTAAATTAAAAATATTAATTTATTTTTGATTAGTATGAATTTTCTTTTTTGAAAAAATATTGTCAAAATAAATTACAGTATACAAAATCAATCTGTTAAATTTAAGCTCATAATTCAAAACAATTCTTAACATATATATGCACACACACATATATATATATATGCATATGTATGTAAATTTAAGTACATTGTGAAAAATTACTTTTTTTTTAATAGCAAGTTGAAATTAAAAGAATATTAATTTATGTAGTTACAAGCATAATTTAGTAATAATTGCACATCTGATTTTATTATAAGGCGAAGAGTTTAAATTCTTTATCCCTAAATTAAAAAATAATAATACTATTAGAATATTAAAAAGCTACAAAATATATATTTAATATAATTTAAAGTGCTTATACAACACCATTTTAACAGGATGCTACAGTTGACTATCTTCAATGTAACATATTAAATATTTTTTGTAGAAATATATTAATAGATAATAATAATATAATAAATATATATGTCAAGGGACGAGGAAAAAAAGAATAATTTTTTATAATAGATACTATAATATTTACTTAACTCATATTGATGGAATTAAATAAAATACTAAACTTTAACAAATGATATTAAATTATGTTATAAAAATCAATTAAAAATTCTATACTTTATAAAACCTTGTGATAGTGGAAAAAACATATTTTTAAAATAAGAACTTTAACAATCTTAAGAATTTTATAAGTGAAAGATAAGATAATTAAACTTATAAATTAAAATAATAAATTTAAAATTCTTAAAAATAAACATAAATTATTTCAAATAGAAAAGTTCTGATAGCCCACTTCACTATCACACCTGTATCCATGCCAAGTTTCCTCCAATCCCATACTTTAGCTTTTTCTTACTTACAATATGCGTAAACTATATTAAGCAAATGCTTGTAAGTACATTTGTTATCTCCCAAAAACATTAAGTTTATAATATTGATATAATTACAACTATTAATATTTCAAAATATGATATAAAACATCAATGTAAAAGTGAGAATCATACAAAATTGAAAACACATATAAAAAAATTCATATTTTTTTTTTATATTCTTTTTTACTATCATCAAGCCCTAGGCAATATATAAATGCACACAACCACGATGAGAGTGAGATTGTAAGTTCCAAACCCACTGTGGTAACTATTAAACTATAAATATTAAGGGCACTAACCCAATACCTCTTATGAGCTATTAATGACTTAAGTGTAAACTATTATTATTGTTTGAGATGAATCTTCTACACTCACCTCTAAATTACCATTTTTATCTTAATAATCTTTTGTGAACTAAATCACAACTCTCAATACTATATCAATATCATAACTTTTATAAAAACATTACTATTTAAAAGGAAACATAACTTTTCATAAAAACATGACTCTTCATATAAAGTATAACACATAAATCTTTATGAGAAAAGATAATTCTTAACGAAACTATTCTCATTAAGAAAATAGCATGCACTATCAAAAAACAACATAACCAATAAGGTGTATATATAAATAATAACTTTACTTATTTAGGATTAAGATTATTGCATAATAAATGTCAAAACTGAATTAATTCATTCAAGTGGACTCATACATTAATTATATTTTAATTCAAATCCAATATATTATCACCACTAGGCAATGTATTTATGTTTTTACTTAGGAATCAGCACGCTCTAGATGGTCGAGACAAATCATCTCCCTAATTGGATTTAAATAACAAAATAGTCTTCATATGAGTTAGATACTCACTCTAACAATATAGAATAAGGAATACAAATTTAGACTACTTACTTTAGAATATTGTCTTCTCATATACAAAATTCATTATATACAACATTCTAACAGTTTAAATATCAAGTAGTTAATAAATCATATTTGCTTATATTTAGTTTAATACATAAATAATAATAAAGATAGTATAGCAAAAATATAATGAAAAACCTCAAATATATTATTAATTAATTTAAAATAAATGAAATATATCTCAAAATATTTTTCATGCTTAGGATATTCCCAACACTAATCAGGTCCTAACTTTAACACATCCCCAAAAACCATGAAATTCTCATTATCTATTAGATTGGTCAATCTGGTGTGCTAATTAATCTCTCCTTGAATCCCTATAAGCACATTTAGCACTCATCATTATGTTTGATCTGCTTTATTTTCTAAGTATATGACATCAATAATGTTGATAGTTTTAATAGTCTTTCCAAAATTTCCTAATAATCAATGCAATGTTGTATCAACCCATCTTTCTAGCTACTTGACCAATAACACCAAATCTTTTCAAAGTGAACAATTCAGACAACTAACTCCTCTGTCAAGCAACTCCTATAAATGCTCGTGCAACTATTTCATCTTAGCCAATGTCATCCTATAAATACCCTTAAATTCAATGTCATACTCGTTGCTAGCTCAATCTCAAACTTTACCTCTCAATTAGGTGGTAGTCTTAGCAATTTGTCGAGAAACACCTATTTGAATTCCTTCACGATGACACATCATTTATCTCTAGCCTTTTCACTTACTATTAATCACCATGTTAGCCTATCAACCTACACAACTGTTAGTCAATATCCTTCAAGTTTTAAATGCCAAAAATAACATCTTTACTTTCTTCCTAGGCTCCCTCACACACTTAAATCGTTCTTTTCCTTTTGGTTTAATGACAACTCTACTTCATTGATATTCTATGAGTGCGTTATACTTAATTAGAAAGTTCATACTTAAAATCACACAATAATTATACTTGGCTAACATTATCATATCACTATGTCATCTATTTCTCTACTGGCTATACACATTGACACAACGGAGCAAATGTATGGGCATTAAAGTCATTTTTCTTGAAGATAACAATATGATGATCCTATGTCTCTCATCATCTTGAGGTTTCTTTTTTTCTTTGCAAAAAGAAACCATGATAAAGGAGTGTGTGCTCCTTTATCAAACAAAGCATTTGATGACTTATTAAAAGTTAGAATATTACTAATTAACATTTTTTTTAAAAATTTTTAATTGAGCATAAAATATTTCACTATACATATGCATGCATACATACATACATATATATATGTATTAAAAGATAAATATAATTCAAAACACTAAAACTGATTCTTAAATAATAGAATTTTAAATAAAATTAATATTGAAAAAAAAACGTAGTTAAAAATCCTTTAAAACTAAATCTAAAACTTTCATACTTTAAACCTTTCACTTGTTAGGAACAATGTTGTGCATTAAGTCGTACCTTGCCATTGCAAATCTCCATTCATTCACTAGCATTGCCAACATTGCCTCACCCAACTGATCATGCTGTTGTTGAGGCTAATTTAATGAATTTCTTTGTTAATGTTGTTGCTGAATCCTATTGAGGCAGTAGTTTAAGATATGGCATATGAGTTTGTAGTTGAAACACATATTAGTGCCTATAAGACACTCTCTCAGATGAACTTTTCCACAATTAGAACATGGAGGGTACTTGATTCGTTTGTCAGGCCAGATGTTCTTCTCATGATGGTTGCCTTGAGGTCTCCGTTCTTAGAAGTCTTTGCACTTGTTTTTTGCTTTCCTCTTCTAATTAAGTCTTCTATCCATTCCTTTTTCATTTGTTCTCAACTGGTCTATAATTTGCTGAAGCACTTCTATTTGTTCTTGAAGTTGGGCAACTAGATTAATTAAGTTATGATTGGTAGTAATAGTTGACTCTATATCATGCTCAGCTTGAGCTCCTTGTGGGCTTCTACTCAAGGTCATGATATCCTATATATTTTGTTAGTTATTAACATCTATTAGTCTTAATAGAAAACTTCAAAGAATTCCATATCCAAGATTTAGAGATAAAATTCACTACCCTATAACTTAACATACCATAATACTTAACCTATCATAACAAGCAACATTAATCTATTACAACTCTCTTTATATCTTATTTCTATATAATTAAAACACTTACTTAGAGAATGCCGATGTAAATGCATGGCGATAGCATAGCAGAGTTTCAGAATTAAAAACCTTCATCTCTAATGCTATACTAAAAGACTCCCTTAGTAGGATATTACAGTTGACTATTTTTAATATAACATATTAAATAACTTTTATCGGAATATAATAATAATAATTATAAGTAGTAGTAGTAGTAATGATAATGATAATGATAATAATAATAATAATAAATATATATGTCAACTAATGAAAAAAAAAAGGAATAATTTTTTTTATAACAGATACTAAAATAAAATAAAAAAAACAAACTTTAACAAATGATAATAAATTATGCTACAAAAATCAATAAGTAATTCTATATTTCATAAAACCTTGTGATGGTGAAAAAAACATAATTTAAAAAATAAACTTTAACAATCTTAAGAACTTTATAAGTGATTAAATAAGATAATTGAACTTGTAAATTCAAATCATAAACTTATATTTATTAAAAATAAATATAAATCCTTTTAAATAGAAAAGTTATGATAACCTACTTTGCTACTACACACGCCTTTTAAATAGAAAAGTTCTGATAACCTACTTCGCTACTACACACACCTTTACGTTAAGCCTCCTCCAATCTTATGCTTTAGCTTTTCCTTACTTAAAATATGCGAAAACTATATTATGCGAATGCTTAGGAAGTACATGTGTTATCTCACCAAAACATTTAGTTTATAATATTGATGTAAATTTAACTATTATTATTTCAAAACATGATATAAAACATCAACGTAAAAGTAGGAATCATACATAACTAGAAACATGTACTATATAATTCACTTTATCTTTCTTTATTATTTTCTACATATTATTATCGGGTTCTACGCGATGTACCAATACACACAACCATCATGAGAGTAGGATTACAAGTTCTAAACTCACCATGACAATTATTAAAGTGTTACTATTTAAGGTGCTAATCCAACACCTCTTGTGAGCTGCTAGCGGCTCAAGTATAAACCATTACTATTATTTAAGATCAATCCTTAATATATGCATCATAATTATTATTTTTATCTTGATAATTAATTTAATCTTTTGTGAACCAAATCATAACTCTCGATATTATATCAAAATCATAACTTTTTATAAATACATTACTCTTTAAAAGCAAACATAACTTTTCATAAAAATATAACTTTCATATAAAGCATATCACATAAATCTTTATAAGAAAAGATAATTATTTATATAACTATTCTCGTCAAGAAAGTAGCATGTATTATCAAAAAATAACATAAAAAATAAGGTGTAAATATATATAGATATAAATTTCTCTATTAAACATGTAAAAGCATTTGTAAAAGGATTAACATGTTCTTTCAAGACAATAATTATAAACTATTTTAATTTTAAACAAATATGTTACAAGTGAGAGATGTACTTATTTCGCTTGGAAGAACTTATTACTATTGCTATTTTGGTCACTTGAAGTTTTGAAACTTTAATACGCTCACTTTTAATGAAATCCATGTTACAAAATTATAACAGCAATATTCTATAATTAGGAAAAATCCTAAAAATTTCAAAATCATAAAGCCCCAATTTTTCCAATTCTTTAAAAACCCTAAAATTCCATTTTCACAAAATTAACATCAACCAACTGAAATTCTATCTTCCAATTCCTTAATTTATCATTCTATATTACCAATTTCATCATCATACTCTATAATTTATATAATCCATCCAAATTTATCAAAACCATAATTTCAGTTTTCAAGAAAATTAAGAAAACCAATATATAAATCTAACAAAATCTTAACTTAGAAATTTTGCCAGTAAACCTTTAAATCCATCATCCTAGAATATCGATTTCATCATCTACTTCAACTATTTATCAAATCTCAAATTTAAACTCTAAAATTCAAAATCCCCAAGATCAACATAAGAAAATAAAGTTATCTTGAATCTCCAATAAAATCAAGCCTTAAAGCTCTTGAGAGAATCAAATCCTTGAGGTTTGGTTGGTGGAATTTATAAGAAATCGGTAATCTAAGGGGAGGAAAAGAAGATGGTTTAGGGGAGGAAAAGAAGATGGCTTAAAAGAGAAAGAAGGAAAAGTTTTTGTGATAAAACGTATAATGAAACCCAACAAAGTGATTTAAACTTAAATAACTAATCTTTAATCAATCAAGAGCTAGCATTAAAAATTGAATGATGAACTAAAGGTTCAAAACAAGCTTAGAAGACCCACTAATTCTGCCTCTTTTAAAATCCTTTTTTTTTTATTGGGTGCTGCAGCATGCCCAACTGCACCCTCTTTGGCCACAGGCATCAACTACAGTGTGCCCTTGGGCACTACAACCTGCCACCATGGCCCTCTTTGGCCATGAGCGCATGATACGGTGCACCTTACGTGCACTGTAGCCCTATATTTTCTCTTTCTATTTATTTTTTTTTTGGCCATCTAACCTTCCTATAGTGTTTTAGACATCAATTTTTACTTCAATGTCCGAATTGGATAATTCAAGAGATGTTGGAAAGCTAACGAATAGATACAGCTTTGATAAAGAACTTTTACCCTCCGTCTGTTTGACACCTTCAAATTTGAAAAATGAAAAATTTTTTCATTTCAAGAAAAATGAACCTTCATAAATTTCCGTATCTGAACATCTAACATTTTTCATTTTTGAAAAATGAAAAAAGAGCTCTCTAAAAACAAAAAGTTTTCACCCACCCAAACAACTTTTCACTTTTAAAAAAAATTCCAAACAACTTTTTATTTTTAATATCTGAAAATTTTCTATTTTTCAAAAATAAACATCTCATCTAAACGGACCCTTAATCTAATTCAAATGTTTTCCTAATCAAAATTATATGTGAACATAACATCACACTATTTCTAATGAAATTCTTAGTACTTAACCTCTTCCAATCATACTTTAACTTATCTTATACGAGATCAAACATTTTTTAGAAAATCTATATGCTAAACTTCTATGAAAAATTAATATAAAATTCTAAAATTATTACTTTACTTATCTTTCACATATGGCATGAATTTTTATGCGTATTAAAGTCTTTAGCATCGTTATTTGCAAAAATACTTAATCTAACATTTTGTATTATGATTCTAGTCAATACATTATAAATAATTAAGTCTATTGCCTATATCAAAGTACTATGAAATATTGAGCGTTATAGTTTAAGTCGGTTTAGTTGATTTTGTTGTTTAAAATTTTGAAAACTACTAAACAAACAAAGTGAAAAAAGAAGCTTCCAACCCTGTCAAACCAAATCATCATTATATTTTTCAAAACATTATTGATATATATGTAATAATTTCTAGATCGATCGATCGTAAGCATCGCATAGAAGTGGACAATTGTTAGAATGTGATATTATTTTATCTAAAAGATTTTCTAATTTGATGTTATCTTTGAATAGATTATTGTTACTATTTTTAAAAATAGAGTCTAATCCAAAATCAGATAGAAAGTAACAATTATAAGATATTTAGAAATTTATACAAGGACTCAAATCCTTTGTTGTTAATTGTCTCAGTCAAAAGTCAGTCAAAAACATATGAATGTATGTAGAAGATCCCATAATATATCTCTATGACAAATTAACTAATAAAATAAGTAAAATGATAAAGAGATTGTGCCTTCTTTTGTTTCCATTATTACATTTATATTGCGTTCAAATGCAATACAGTTTCATCCAAACGTAAAAGTATTGTATTCAAATGCTAATCATATTACATTTTAAATCTAATATAATCACTATCTATTATTTTACTTTTTCTATTATTTTTATTAATCGTATTACATATTATCTTTCTTTATCCTTTTTTTCTTTACTTTTATCAATCACATCATATATTGTATTTAAATATAATGCAAATACTTTTCTTCCAAATATAAATTGCATTGAAATATAATGCAAACATAATACATTTATGAAATGAAGACATTTACAAAATGAAGCCTGAGAATCATTTTTAAAATTTATGGTTTTTTTTGGTAGTAGAGTACTTTTAAGGAAGAAATTCATCATAGATTCAAAATACTCTAAATTCCAATTTTACTCAGTTTAAGTATTGGATTGACTACAATGTCAATATCACACTCAAACCCAATTAAATTTATGTATATATATATGGATTGATGATTAGATGTTTTATTTTCTTAGTCTAATTTAAAATTTTTCTAATCCAACTAATTATTCGTGAAAAATAATTAAATGAGCGTGAAACTCACAACTTTTTTTTTTGGAACTTAAACTCAAACTTTTTTTTGTACTTATAAACTCAAACCAATTTTAAGCATACAAATCTTCCAAGAAAGACTAATACGACTAAATCTAAGGTTTTCAATTAAACACCAAAAATATTTGCAGTAAACAGATTTACTAGGAAAATTAAAAATTTGCTTGGTAAACAATATATTTACAGTACATAAATAAATCATTTACTAAATAAATACGTATATAAATTATTTACTTGATATGTAAAACATAAATAAGTCGTTTACCTATCCAATAAATATGTCATGACTAAATTACTTACCTCATAAATCAACTATTTGATACTAATATTTTAACAACCTATTATTTACTTTAATTATTTTTTGAAAATTTTTATTTACTTCATTCTCTCCCTATCTCAATAATGGAATCTTGAGTTAAAATGTTCTTTCTCCTCTATTTATCTCATTGAAATTATTCACCTCGCCTTCTAACCAAACTTAGCCTAGAGCCGGTGTTCCCACACAAAGAATGATTATTAAATTTCACAATTAGAGTTAAAAGGACGAAAAAAATCAATAGAGGTCTCATAAAGTACTAATAGGTCTAAGAAAAATATTAATCAAGGATTTATGATAGAGCTAATAAAAACATGATAAAAAATTAAAAAGGCGGACAAATACTGTCGATGAACAGAAAGTATAAATTATCTCACTTTACTATTATAGTGATTTAAGACGAAACAACCAATCCAATACAATATTGTGGATTGAGTCTTTCAATTGGGTAAATGAAAATGGCTACCGTAAATATTTTCACAAACTAAAGTGCTTTTCTATTTTTAACATATAATATTTAAAAGGATGAATCACTTATAAAAAATGATTTTCATCCTTATCTTATAATTGTCAGATAACAATTCCATTATTTATCAAGTGACAGGTTTATCAACCGTCACTTGATAATTATTATTATTATTTTGTTCTGTTGTCCATTTCTTGGGTGTTTGTCAACCAGTTTTAATTGAAACGTGTGAATAAGACTTCGTGTAAAGGACCAAGGAGGTCGTCATTTTTGTGGGATTGAGTTTGGACTTTGGGATTTCGTGGAGAAGTGGGCTTAGAGGGAATGAGAGGAAAGTGGAAGGAGTTTGGAGGAATGACAAGCTATAAATGCAGGAGATTTGTTTGCTAACTTTTCTGCTAAATGATTTGGTTATCAACTTGCTATGTATTCCTTTTCACCAAAAATAACAAAAAAGCAAAAAAACAAAAAACAAAACAAAAAAACTTGCTATGTATTTGGTTGTGAGGTTTTACATTAAGAATGGTTATCAAACTGTGAAGTAATATAATAAAAAGTAATTGAATTGAAAATATAAGTAATAGAATAATAAAATCGAGGACATTAATTTATTTTTTATTTATCTATTAGATGATTTAATGAAAAACAATCGGACATAAGAATTTATTTACTTCATATAAGTATAGCCTCTGTTTTTTAACATGAAATCAATATCAAGAAAATGTAATAAAACACATTCTCTTATCTCATGTGCAATTTAATAGATTTTCGTTGCTGATCTTATCTTATAAATAAACACGTAATTAGATAAAAAAAAAGAATTACTATTTTTTTAACGCAAAGTAAGCATGCCTTGGAAGATGATTAAATGAAAGCTTAATTGGTTCTATCATAGGATATCAAGTGCGTTTTTATCAAATTAGAGGTAGATTGGAATGGTAAGAAATATGGAATGGTTGGTTTATTTGGAGTTGTCCCAAAATTTTTTTATAGTTTGCAGCTTTTGCAATCATTCAAGGTTGCTCTAATCACTAATTCCTGCGTTTGAATCATTGACAAATTTGGCCTCTTTGACTGCATTGGGTGCCTTGTTAGTTGCGGAGGATATTTCGTTGACTTATGAATAGAAAAATTATTTTTTTTCCTAAATAAAAAACTATTCCAATATTTTCCTAAATTAAATTAAATGTATGAATAGTTTCCATTTTCATAGTTATTAAACTGTGTTTAGTAATACGAAATAAAAAAGGGAGAAAAAAGTATATAACCGTGAAGAAAATGAAGAACAAAAGGAGATTTTTTTTCTCTTATTACATATGATACAAATTTTTTTTACTCTAATCTCTACTACATTGAGAGAGATATTATGGGGTTTGAAATTTCTACCTTTTGTATTCTTTCTTATTTTTTCTCAGTTTAAATATTATAGATCTCAAATCCTCATACAACTCTCGGAGTCATTTGCAGTTGATGTTAATTTTTATTTCATTCAATTTTATCTTTAAATATTTTTTATTTTTCTCATTTTATCCTTATTAAAAACTGATTATCCTTTCATATATAAACTCTTCTAAAAAAAACTTTATAATTTCATTTTTCAATTTTTTTTTAGAGGAAAACGGATGTCTTTTATGGTCAATCCAAGCCAAAATCATCCAGTACAATAGATGAAATAAAAAGCAGATTTATACAAAATATCATCATTGAAAATAGCACAACTAGCTAGAGCGTGATGGCAACTAGGTATGGCGGGTGGTCTTTTCGTTAACTTGTCCTGTGAATAAATACTCTTCTCATATCTTTCTCGTAACCCATTTAAATTTACAAAAATAGGACGGGTTTCCCTATCTCAAGTTTAGGGGTATTCATTTGCCCCTTTATCACCTCCATTGTCTAGAATAACACTTTAAATTTTTAAATTTAAAAATAAATATGCTTAATTAAAGGATTTTAAGTTAAAATAAATCAAAACTATAATGTGAAAATTTTCATATATCAAATATATTAAAATTTGATACATAAAATCATATATATACTATAAAACATCATACATAACATATTTAACATAAAATTAGTGTATAACTAAACGGATCAAGTAAACAGTAACAAGGTTGGGGGCCCTTAAATCTGTCATCTGAACTTGACAAATTTGTAATCTGAACTTACTTAAATTGGTTTTTTCTGTCCCATGCAAGATGGATCTTCATAGGTCAACGGATTAATAAGAAAATTTGTCAAGTCTAAACATGGACTACTTTGCTTCGATCACTAGCAAAGGGTACACTAGTCAATAGGAGACCATGTATTGGTCCTCATCTGGCGTATCGAAGATCGAGTTTGTCAAATTGTTCACATCAGTTTCGATAATAAAACCTTTGAAGCGGAAGTCTTGCATCATCTGGAACCACTCTCTAAGAGCCAATATATATAAAAGAATTAGAGACCTAAATATTAGGTCACCGAGATATATACATATATATAAGTTCACTTTAATACGAGATTATATCTTATTTTTGAAAATTACAGTAATTTATTGTAATGATGAAACAATTTTCAAGAAAATTTTATTTATGGAATGTGGTGTTCACGGTTGATTGGTAATTTAGTCGATTTTTTAGTAAAAATAAAAAAGTAATTTTATTTTTGGACGGTTTGATATTTTCAAGAAAAAAAAATCAAATTAAATCAAATTATAGATAATCGTTTGGGCGGGTTAGGCTTAGCATTAAAAGAAATTTCAATATTTCACAAACATCATAAGTTGCCGTCCATAAAGAGGAAAATAACATGTAGTTACGGATATAACATAATGATAATTCTACACATGATTTCATCATATAAACTATAAAGTTTGAATTCGCATCTTCAAGCTTAGAGAGAGTGAGAGATTGAATTTAACTTGAAATAAGTTAAAATTGGAACAAAGTAGGGTATTTGATATGAAAAAGTTTAATTTAAACTTGTTATTATAAAATTGTGCTGAAATAGTAAAAGAAGATATAAAAATTTGTTAAAATAGGGGTTTAGCAAGCTAAATTTAAACTTTTATCAAATGCATAATTTAGCTTGATTTAAGCTAAATTCAAATTAAATTGTGCTGCCAACCGGACGCCTAAAGTTTACAATATATGTTTCAAATAGAAAATGTATAATGTTAACTAAAATTTAAAATTAACCAACAACCAAAACAAAAACTCACTAGTATAATCAAATAACACATAAAAAAAAAAAAAAGGGAGAGGTTGTGGTAGAGCTCTTTTGAGAGGCTCTACCACAATTTATGGTCGGATTCAATTTTTAATTGTTAAAATATAATCTAACTATTGAAATTTACATCTTTATAATAGTTATGATGTACCTTATCTCATAATATTAACTAAGAAATTAAAAAATTCAAGCAAAAAAAATTAAAAAAAAAAGCCAACCCCCTTCTAATAAATGACCCACCTCCCCCCTATCCGCCAATGATAAGCCCCTCTCCACCAACAAACTCCTCTCACACCCCCCCGATGACCCAAGCCCCCTCCCTGACAAATCGACTACCTCACCCCCACCCTGACGACAACCCAAGCCCCCCCATGACAAAATCGATCGTCAACAACCTCCATTGCCATTGTGGAAGAGCAAATCAGGTGATCAAGTCCGTGTTTGTTGGGTCTGGATCATGAAACATCGTTGCACGATTTGGATTGCCATCAAGAGAAGATATGTGCATGATTCAGTAGTCAAAGGACTTCACCAAACCCTCCACAAAAGAGACTATTGCCAAAGAAGACGATGAGCTCGAGGTGGACAATATGGTAGTTGATGAAAAAGAAGGGGCCATTTTTTTAATTTTCTTCAAGGTTGAGGTTTTTTTTTTTGTTTTTTGTTTTAATTTGTTACTACATTATTGCACAAAGTAAGGTGAATTACTATTTCAGTTATTTATAATTCATCAAATGGTTTAAAAATAAAGCCCTACTGAGGTTTTTAAATGAAATCGTACCATAGTCTCAAAAAAAAAAACCAAAATATTTCAAAAATTATAAAAACTATATAGGTATATTTTTGGGCGGATTATTGATTAGTTTGGTCATTTTGGATCTCTAAAACACTAACTAAATTGAGCATTGAAACAACTGTAAAAAAACCGATCAGTAATCTAAAAGTACAAATAGTTTAGATCAATTTAAGTAAAATTGATTGGTTTCCACGGCCACGGTTTGACATATACTTTAAACACCATTACGTTTGGGGTTAGATATCCGAATATGAACATAGGATTGACAACTCCAAAAAAAAAAAAAAAGTGACATAAAAATGGGGAACAACATTGAATGAAAGAGGGCAAACTCAAGAACGAGAAAGGCGACATTATTTAAAAAACGACAAAATCTTGAGAGCAACGACATAATTTGAAAAGTACAGCAACAAGGTGTAAAAATATGACATGAACATATTAATTTTGGAATATATAATGTTTAAATATGATATACACATAAATGCTACAAGAACTTTTAAAAACAATATTCTTTTTTTTATTATTATTTTAAAATAATAAACGACATTAATAGAAAAAAGGACCAAATCGCGGGAAGAAGCCACCCATGAAAACCATTACAATGATAAACCCCGATAAGTCGATTATGGATGAAACGACAATAAAAAGAAAATTGCATATTGACATGAACATATATAATAGAAGGCAGCAACTTACAAAAACGACAACAAAATAAGAACGACAAGAATCTCAAAAATAAAATGGTGTTTAACGACACCAACATGAAAAGTTACTGTAACCTTAAAAGACAACATGAAGTGGAAAAACTTTCACACACCTTGGCAATAGCCGGTATGTTTCTTCTTGATTATCATGATCCACACTTCTCACGTTGGCTCGATAGGCAAAAAATGATTGTAATTCTCCTCTAATAAAAATGGTGGTGGTGTATGAGTTGGCCGCCATGATGAAAATATTCTTAGCTTATCTTTTCTTGGTTTTCGTTGCCTTTATTTTATTTCTCCTAGAAGGACTGAGATTATAACTTTTTGTGTTGATAATCGACTCGCGTGAGTATGAACCACACGCGAAACTTTTGTTAGAAGATGAATTTGTCTTGTACCATTAAGTTTTTTTATTATTATAATATTTATATGTGAATTGAACATCTTTCTCTTTAAATTAGTTTTTTAAAATGAGTTCTAACAAGTTTAATTTAATACGGTATCGAAACCTTATTTTTGCAGGCAATAGGTTTGAGTCCAGCCTATTTGCATGACATATTACATGTTGAGGAAGGTGTTACGAAGTTGAATTTAGCTCTCGGTATTAAGTTAGTACTGAATTTCTGTCGTATACGTCTGTTTATGAATTTGACACCGTCTTTCTTGAACTAGTTTTGGGATAAGTTTACTGAAGTCTAAATTTTTTATTTAGAAAAAAATGCTTTTGATTTCCTTACAAACGTCAATCCAAAGTATTTAACAAAAATAAACTTGAGAGAAAACAAAATGTAATACTCACCTTGAAAATTGGGACATTTAGTAAAATCCAAACCACATTGCTTGATTAATCATAACATATGACAAGGACCGACACATGGGGTTTCTTTTTTCTTTTTGCTTCTCCTTCTTTTTAAGCAGGAAAACATTACCGACCAGAAAATAATAACATAGAAACAGAGCCCCAAAATGGGAGCAAACAAACAAAAGAAAGGGAATTGGAGATTACATAAGCATTCCAATATATAATGCAATAGTGATAGTCTACGGTAAAATTCATTAGAAGCCAATAGAGTCCAAACAAGCATTATATACTTGGCAGAAATTTTCCGGAATGTCTTGAAATAGTCTCTTTTAGATTTCTAGAATAGATTTTAAAGCTGAAAAATTAATGCTATGCAAATAGACTTGATCAATGTGATATAAAAAAAATTTTGGTTTGTTGATTGCATTGAATTTTTAATTTGAATCAAGCCTGTTGTCCAAATTAATGTTGGACAAAAAAATAAAAGGAATTGTATTTAAATTAAAATTCCAATTTAAACTTTAAACTCCCAAATCTAAAATTTGGGTCCTACTTCAATTTGGCGATTTAAACCCATCGGCTAAAATGAATCATAATTTTCAATCTAAATCATCGCATGAATGGTGTTTTTCAACATGCAAACCGAATGAATATTTAGAATCGAATTTGTTGATGAAACAATATTAATCATGGCTTAGCTAGCCATAAGCGAACATATTATGGTGTGGATAATTATTGAAATTTTTAACTAAATAGGAATAAAATGATATTGGATAAAAAATAATCAATAGTAAGAATGAGGGTCATGATTTTCTTTCTAGTATAGAGACTGCTTAAGAGTGATTAAAAGGGAAACGATCCAATTTCCTATATAATGTACGCTAAATTTAAGAATAGGGATCATATCATCGGTATAATTAATGATTAATGTGGTTGGGGAGAATTTATCTCAAAAACTAGCTTAAAAGGAGAGGATGTCAAATACATATATAAACATCATAATAACACAGTGACTTGATAATGTGGAACAAATTTGACTTCTAATACCTCCCTCATTTGCAGCAAAGTTTGTTATAAATGGATTTTGATAGAACTTATTTTTAACTAATTCAAAAGGACGATGTCCAATGCACATGATATAAACACAATAACAACCCAATAACGTGATTATATGAGACGAACTAAACTTCTAGCATCTAAAACATCTTTTTACATAATAAAATAATCAATGATTTATAATAATTGATTTAATAATCATTGACTTATAATAATTGATTTAGGGTACATAGGTAAGTTTGATATTCATTCTTTCAAATTGGGAATCAATACTATAAGTGTGTAAAGATTTATATATTTTTTAACTCATTTTCTGTACTTCGTTGAACGTCTCAATAAACTTTCATTACTAATTTTATCATGTAGGTAAATACAAATTAAATGAGAAAAGAAAAAGCACTATACATTTTTCATTCTCTCTCTCTCTCTCTCTCTCTCTCTACGTGAAGTAAATACACTGTTTATGTGAATTGGATCTACTCTTTAAGCCTTAAGGTCCATAAGAGCGCTCGTTTAAAGGGCTAATCATGAGTGACGATATATTTTTCCTCTTCAATATATATTTGGTGATGCAGGTAATACAATATAAACTCTTTAGAGCTTGTGCTAGCTTCACTTAGGGCTTGCAATGGAGGGTTAAAACTTTTATTTAGTTGATTAAATCCCATTTAAAATAATAAAGACTAGAATAAAAAAAAATACTGTAATAGACTGCAATGAGAGGTTGATTGAAAGCCATTTCCAAACACATACTTAAGAATGACATCGTCAAACATCAAAATCAAAGGTAAAGCTTAAAGGATTTATATATATGTATGTCTGTATGCATGCATATATATATATATGTCTCATCACCGGATATGTATATAAATATATATATATATATGCATAGATATAATGTTCCTCTGCTCACCATATAGAATACAACTAATATTTTGATGGGACAACTACAAACCGTACATGGACAAAAGCGATCTAGTGTCTCCTTTGATGGTGCGCCTCGTGTATGTACACGCATATAATTATACGAGAAATTATTTAATAAAGTGAATATATCACGTCATTATATTTACATGATATATTTATTTTATAAATAATAAATATTTAAATAATTTGATAATATTAATTATATTTTAAATTATTTATTATTATTATTTTTAAAAATCTTAATTTATTTAAGTGATTAAAATAATTAATATTGATAATTTAAATAAATATCAATGATTTATTAAATATATGTATTAAATAAGTATGATGACGATGTGAAGAATATATTTTGAGAATATCTTTATGAATTATGTCAATCGTTAAATAATTGATCATAAAAAGAAATAAAAAGACAGAAATGGTCACCTCTCCTTCTTGGAGTATTGACTTGGTTGATCTCGATAAATTGCGGAAAATATAAAACATGAGAAATGATTTAGTTAAGAAGATCAAGACTTATACTTTTCAAGCTCAAAGTGAAAATGGTTTTTTTTTTATATGAAAATAGTTCGTTAATTATGAACGGTTACTCATTTTTGTCATGTTATTTTTTTGTACAAACCTTCAGGCATTAGTTATATATATATGTATATATATATATATGCATATAAATAGGAAGGGGAAACTAAATCCTCACTCAAATTTATTTTTAAAAAATAAAGAATAAAAATCATAAACAGCCTCAACGACAAACCAAAAATTAAAAATTAAAAAAAAAATAAAACAATTGTTCATAGACTGAAATTGGTTTCGTCTATACATCATCCTTTTCCTTGCAAATAGGAAGCTTATAGGTACTTCTTTTTTCCAAATTAGGGATTATACTTCTTTGAAAGTTGTCGAGTTCTTCTAATTAATTTAAGGATCTTGAAACTATAATCTCCACTTCTAACAAGTGTATAATTATCTAGAAGCTCTCTGAGCTTGCTTCAGGCACTAGTTTTGCTTTTGAGCTTTCTTTCAAATTTTTACACTTTTAGAAAGCGGGGATGACAATTTTAATGCATGTCAATTTTGTTTGAATGTAATATAGTTTGTTACGGTTTTTCCTCATCTTATTTTGCTAGCCAAAAAAAAAAAGTCACTTTAATTTTGCAGTAGCATGCCCCCGACCTCTCTCTCTCTCTCTCTCTCTCTCTCTCTCTCTCTCTCTCTCTCTCTCTCTCTCTCTCTCTCTCTCTCTCTCTCTCTCAAGGGATTCCCATTCTATAATTGTTAAGTGATCATTAATGTATCTTTATTACTAAATAAAGTAGTACTGATCCAAACACCACTACTCATATACGTTTAGCACTAGTCTCTTAAATAAAAGGCTGCCAACATTATCTGTTAGAGACTTGTAGAGTCCCATGATTAGTTTAAATAAATTAATTAGCTTTATATACAAATTTTGTGATCCCTAATGCGACAATCCAAGGCTTCATCCAAACCTCTCGCAGGGTTCTAATAATAATTATGTGTTACATATTTTATTTCATTCTTTTGTGGACGCATGCAAGCCCTTTGGGTGATATTATATATAGTGCATATATAGTATTGTCAACATCTATCGATTCCTTTTCATATATATATATATATAGATATGTTTTGATAAACCTAGTTTGTCTAAAATCTATATACTAAAATGGAGAGGAATGGTAACTTTTGTTTTTGCGTATCCGCTTTGCAGATTTTCCTATCAAGTTCACTGTCGCAATAAAGGTTGGTGGAAGTCAAACTTTCACGGTCATAGCCGTTTTTGCCCATTTTATGATATAATATGTACCAACTGGATTTGTCTATACACAGATTAGTAATATCTGACCCCATTAATTTATTTAAAAAAAGGGTTTTACTGAGATTACAATCGCTTTCGTGGGGACGAAATTAATATTTATTTATGAAAATTTCGTTAATTAATAAATTATAAGGTTAGAATTTCTAGGAAAAAAAAATAATAGTACTTCCTTTACAAGTTCTGGCAACAAAAAAAAAATACAAAAACAAAAACAAAAAGAATATTACTCGCCATGCATGGAGAAATTGATAACTAAAAATCAAGGAACAATAATTTACTCATCAGAGAAATTAACGAATTATAGCGTGATCGATCATGGTAATCCATCTAAGTATCTTCACAAGAAAAAATTAAAAAAGAACGATCAAAGTAATAAAATTCAACTTTATTAATTAATTGATAATACATGAGACGTATATTTCTTGATGTCCAAACATAACACAAGGGAAATAATAACATAAATATTTAACATCGAAATAATAAAAACAGATCTAGTACACACTAGACGATCAATACAATTAAAAGTTGTGCCAAACTATATATATAGCATGCACATAACCTTACGTGGCCATACTATTCACGTGCATTATTAATAAAATAGTAGCAATTATTTTGTTTAATTTATAATTAAGAGATTTTTTTTTTATAGCTTAACTTGCATGCAATATATAACATAATGGAACTTCATAGTGTAGGGATGTTTATGTATGGTGCTTTTTACTGGTTTGGATCTATGCTTGATGGTCCACGAGAATGACCAGCACCGGGACTGTGACCTGGAGCAGTGGGACGGAAATCATTGGTGGCCCCCATCACTTGTTGATCATCGGTTTGATCGTCGCCTAAACCTCGGCGATCAATTTCATCGCCGCCAAATAATCCAGCGGCTTCTTTCGCTCCGTACTTTTCATAAACTATGGCGCCATGGTTATTGATCTCTCCGACGTCGAGATTTTTTTTGATCTTCGACAATGTTCTTCCAGCTTCTGAATAAATCATGACACATGAAAAAATGATCAATACAATAAGGAAAACATAATTTCTAGTTACCTTGACTGGAGCCATGAGGGATTTGGCTTAATTAAGTTAAAAGAAAATTAATATGAAGTTGAGAGAGAGACAGACAGAAAAAGAGAGAGAGAGAGAGAGATCAAGATAGAGGGAAATATATATACGTTAGAGAGAGAGAGAGAGAGAGAGAGAGAGAGAGAGCTAGTGAGTGATGAGGTGCGTCTAAGCGAATGAAATGAGAGGTATTTATAGAATTTTGGGAGTGAGCAAGCGCTAGGGAATTGGCGTTTTGAAGCAAAAAAAAAAAAAAACCATATATTAATTAATGGTTTTATGTTTTAAATAGGTTATTTTATTATCAAAATTGATGAAAATTATGTGGGCAGGTTATTTATGATTAATTTTTTGGAGTGGTGATTTTTCAAACATTGTATGATTATGTTTCCCCCAGATTCTCTTTTGGAATATGGACTGTTTTCGTTTATTCCTTATGTGGGCTTGAGGATTTATTTCCTCTATTTTGCATGGGACATGCAACATTTTCAACATCCCGCTCAGAATCCTAGTCACTATTGGCAAACATTGCGTGCCTCCTCCAAAAAAAAAAGGGCAACAACATTACAAGTTATAAAACAGTGTGAGACACATTTACCCCACTACTTACACTATGGCTTGAAGAGACGTTTCTGGTACAAACCAACATTTGACTTATCAACATATGTGTTTGGCCATTGATCATATTCTAAATAATTTGCTCAAATAAGTACATATATATATATAACTATGCAGATCATGTAATATAATTATCGATAATCAATACTAAAAATTAACGGAGCCACTAATAAAATGTGAATCTCATCGTATAGAACTCATAAGTCAAATGCATATTCTATTAATTAGAGGTAATATTTTATATTAATGGTATTTCCAAACATTTTTCTTTATCAAAAAAATTCAGAATATATATATTTATTTATTTATTAAATCAAAGTACCCAGTATTCTTGGTTTGGGCATGACCTTTTATATCAAACTCTTCTTTTTTTTTTTTTTTCCTTTCTCAGAGTTTATTATTATTATCGTTTGACCTTTTTCCTCGTTTGTTTATGCCTTGCCTAGTTGGATGGCTGCCCTTTGAGCCCCGCTGCAATTTGTCCAAGTTGAAAGGTAGTCCTTACAGCTAGACACAACAAAAGGGAAAAGTACCCAAATTAGTTTGTTTCATGTTGTATCAAGTGGTATGGTTTTAAAATTCGTTGATATTTAATTTGTAAAGTAGTTAAAAAGGGGTCGAGTTCCAAGTTTGCAGCCTCCTTTTATGATTTTTTTTTTGCTATCATACACACACATACATAGTTGAAAACCAATTAAATATCTGCCTTTCTTAATTAAGTTTGCTACAAATATTTTCTTTTCACTATATTAATCAAGAAAACATTATAATTGCATAAGAAGTACCATTAGCCTAGCTAGCTATAGCTTTATATATGTTTTTATATAGCTCATATCTTCGTGCTTAATTATAATGCTTGTGCACGCGTCTAAGTTGCAAACCATCATTACCGCTAATACTAATTAATAAGTGTAATTAAGCGAATACAATACAATTTTAAAAAAAGTGAAAATAATAATTCAAGTAATTGGAACATGACTGCTGCAAAGCAAATTGCGTTCCATGATTGAAAGAAACCAAAAAAGAAATGCTCCACGAATGTTTAATTTAAACTAAGAATCACAATATGATGTGCTGGTTTAGTTCTTTAAAATAATGACTAGATTAAAAAATAGAGAACAATCAGTTTGTTATCATGATAAGAATCAAGCTGGGGATCTCAAGTGGGAACTCCTTTTTGACTGAAAATTAAATCTTTTTTGAGGACAGCCGTCGATCACTTAACTCCATCGCTAGCTCTGATTTCTTCCCAATATGATCTTACCGTGACTAAAGTCAGTACGGAGTTTATTTACATTTATATATAGAAGTATATTTTGCTTTAATTTTGAATATGAAGATTCGAGGTTTATACCTTGTGTTGCGGTTAGATTGGATTTACAACTAAATTATACCTATTTAGAGAAGGCAAGCAAGCGGCACAATTAAAAGTTGGTTTTATTTGTAGTTCTTGTAAATTTTTTCATTTTGAACATGAAGGTTATATCACTTTTCTTTGCAGGAATATCAACCATGACTCTTTGCAAATTATTGAGTTCCAAAGATTACCTCAAGATCCTGAAATCATAATCTTCATTTCTTTTAAATTTTCATTTCTTTTAAAGCAAGTGCATACTCATAATTTTCAATTTTCTCTATTGGCTTGACATTTCTAGAGTTCGGAATCTTTTCAAAAATATCCCTAGCCTTATTTGAAGAGGGTGTAGTAGTGCTCTAATGCTTGTTGTTGTGTTGTTTTCTTGGTTTTATCAAAGAGAAACCACATGTAAAATTGGTCTAACATACTTTAGGAGTCCAACTTAACGTAAAAGATTAACCCATTAAATCTTGAGTCATTTCATGTATATAAATTATTTCATATCCTTATCCACTTTTCATATGGACAATACACACATACACTTTTCTCAACAACCTCACCTTTATGTATGTGTTTACTAAGCTCTCCTTTGAACCAAAGTTTCTTATAGCTGATATCTAAGTATTGTACTCTAAATGGGAGCCAACTCGAGCATAAAAAAAAGTCAAAACCATGCAAGGTCACTAAGCGTTCGTTTGGTGAACGCATTGTATTTGCATTACGTTTAAATGCAATGCATTGAATGCAATTTGTATTTGAAGGAAAAATATTAGCATTGCATTTGAATGCAATGTGTGTTTCGGTGAAAAGTATTTGAATTGTATTTTAATAATGAATATGTGATGTGATGGGTAAAAGTAGAGAGAAAAAAAAAAGGGAGAGAGAGAATATATGATGTAATAAAAAAATGAAATAATAAATAGTAATTGTGTTGGATTTAAAATGTGATGTGATTGGTATTTGAATGAAATGTTTTTGTATTTGGGGGAAAATTGAATGCAATGCCAAAAAAATTTGTTGCCCAAACGCAACATAAATACTCCACCATCTGCACCTGTAATAGCACTAAGTGTGGGTAACACCAACTCTCCACGGGAGATAACGTGGAAACTTGATAACCGAGTATGATCGTTTGGTCAATTTGAATCATCGGTTCTGATACCATTTATTGGAGAGAAACCACGTGTGAAATTGGCCTAACATATTTCAAGGGCCCAATTTGAACTAAAAGGCTAACATATTGAGTTTTGGGTTCTTTTATGTATATAAATTATTTCACATCCCGTCCATTTTTCATATAAAAGAACACACATATGCATTTTTCTCAACATGTTTCACAAGTTTAAATGCTTCTTTTGCTTCCTCTAACTGATCCGATTAAGGAAGTAATTTGTGACTGTATTGACTTTTTTGATAGCTTGATTAACTGTAATTGATAATTCTCAACAAAGGTATCGTGATTGAATGAATGTATCGTATCATAGTATACCCTGCTTTAACATGAGATAGACGGCTAGTTAATCATTTATTCACAATGGTTAGCTAGTTTGCCCATCTTTCTCTTACTTATTAATTTTTAGCAAGAAAAATTGACAGTTAATTGAATCTATAAATATATATATATTTTAATAACGGCGGAGGCAGACAAATGTCCATGGAAGCTGCATTTCCTTGAACCCACTAAAAGAAAGCCAAATTAAAAATGACTATAAAGATCGAGATTTCTAGAAAAAATGAATTAACACATTATATTAGCAATCAAAAAAATTCTTCATTTGGTACCATGATTACAAAATCAAGAATTTTGTATGCCATTTAGAGATTTGATTAACTTTCAATCAAGATTATATTTCGTGGATCATACTAAAACTACAAGTGATCCTTGACCAAAATGCGCACTAACATTTTCAAAAACTTTTGCACATAAAAGAAAGGCCTAAAAGCTTTCAAACCCCACAAACATATCCCACCCAAACTATCTTTGTCTATTAGCGAATGTGAAAACTCTAGTCAAACCTTAAACTAAAAAATATTAATGAAATCTAGTAAGCGTTTGATGCACCAGTTATATTATTATTTTTTTCTCAATTTCAGTAATTCATAATTTACTATTATAATTTTGTAAATTTAAATTTTAAAAGTTCATAATTTTGTATATACAAGTTTACATAGGATGATTTTTTTTTTCATAAAATTTTAAAATAAATCAAACAAACTCTATATTGATATTGTTTTTTTCAAATACATTTTAAGTTTTAACACTTTTTAGCTTTAGCTATTCAAATTCATATACCAAACACATAATAATTCAATTCAAAAAACTCAATTCACTCCCGTGCACCGAACACATACTTCATTTCCTCCAAATTTCTATAATCTGACTAATGTCTTGCCATGTATATCATCTTAAAGCTTTTAATACATGTATTTCATAATGGAAAAGCATTGCATCAAACATTACATCCCAATACAATGTGAAACGTGTTTGGATACTTATATATTGCATTCAAATTTAAATATTTTTAAATTTTAATCCAATATAATCATCATTTTTTTTTTCTATCTGTTTTTACTAATCACATCACCTCTCTTGCGCAATGTAGTATCATAGCACATTGAAGCGATTTTGCAAAATAAAAGTTTTGAAAAAGTCATTATGCAGATTGACTTCATTGTTACGTTATGTCTATACAATGTACTCCGATACAGAAAAACGGAAGCGCCGTATAAATTGTAATTAGTCAAAGAATTTGGAATTAAGAACTAAAATTTGTTCTTGGTAGTGTTTCTTCAATTCTCAAAAAATATTATTATTCCGTGTCCGATCCTCTCGGGTGTGCCTGGACCTGGTTGGCTCCTCAAGTCATGGAAGTAATATTGATGATTTTGCTAGTAGTCGCCAATGGGTGGAATTTTGGACCGTTGAATATGGATTATCATAGTCACTTTCCACAGTGTTTTCCTTTTCAAAACGTAGGGTGGGGAAGAACGGAGAGACTAATGAACCGAAAAACTTCTGCTCATGAAAGAGAAAAGCATATTATAACAACAAAATTTGAATATGCACAGAAAAAAGCCGCCAAAATCCTATTTATTGTAACCATTTGAAAACACTAATTTAATTAAGATATTTCGGCTATATCATGAGGTACATTGCACATATAGGAATCTTTGAATTTATAAGGCCATTCGAGCACGGTAGGGAAATTAATTGAGTGAATTGTCCAAAGTTTCGTATAGATTGACACAACTGTTATTTTCATATGAACTGTGTTCTTCACATAAGTGGGAGTGGGATCTTTCCCTCTCTCTCTCTCTCTATATATACATATGTGTATATACACATGTATATATGTATATTTTTAAAGCTAAGCTACTGCTAAAAATATTAAAAATAAAAAAGAAGAAATTTTTTTTTCATTTGAATTTTTGGGTCTTACGGTAATACGCTTCCAAATTCCAAAGGTTCCTTTAAATTATGAAATTGTAACGAATTCAGTCATTTCGTTCATTAATTTGTGACGGAAGTTATTATGTACCATGTAGTATCGCCCAAATAATACGGCCTTTTTTTTTTTTTTCAATTCAAAAAACTTAGGGGGTGTTTAGTAAACGCATTGCATTTTGATTGTATTTGAATGAAATTTGTTTTTTGAATGTTGTATTTGGTTGAAAAGTATTTGTTTTGTATTTGAATGAAATGTGTGTTTGGATAAAAAGTATTTTAGAATTGAAAAGTTGATATGATTGGTAAAAGTAGAGATAAATAATGGAATTGAAAAGTTGATGTGATTGTTTTAAAAATGTTTTGAATAGTAATTATTTTCGTAGCACTATTGCAAAATTTGTGTTTGGTGTAAAATTGTATTGTATTTGAGTAAAATTAAAATTGAATATTTATCTAAATGCCCCCTTAACTCTAACATATACACTAAGGTACCATTTGGTACACATATCACATTTTAATTTCATTCAAATACAATACAATTTTACACCAAACACAAATTTTGTAACAGTGTTACGAAAACAATTACTATTTAAAATATTTTTAAAACAATCACATCAACTTTTCAACTCTACTATTTGTCTCTACTTTTACCAATCACATCAACTTTTTAACTCTAAAATACTTTTCATCCAAACACACATTTCATTCAAATACAAAACAAATACTTTTCAACCAAATACAACATTCAAAAAACAAATTTCATTCAAATACAATCAAAATGCAATGCGTTTACCAAACGCCCCCTAAATGCATACTAAAAGTATTAATCACAACAAAAAAATTATCTTATGACTAAAAGGGATTTTTAATCGCAGCTCTATTTATCTATAAATAATAAAATATTTATATGATTTATAGAGGGAAAAAAGAGAGAGCAGAAGAGAAGAGAGCAAAATGATTAGGACAAAAAAATATATTCGTACTTATAAAATAAGCTAAAGCTCAAAAAAGTGTTCTTAAAAATATTATATATATAACTGTAAATATAATTTTATACATATATAATATATATAACTATATGTAATATATATAAATATTATATATAATATATTATATGATTATATTATATATATAATATATATAACTATTTAGTCACATAATTTTCTCTGTGATTAAAAACTGTACTATTACCAAATAGTTGTAAATAAATGTAGGATTAGTACTCATCATAGAATAGTCTTTGTTGTGACTAAAAAATTAGGACTAAGATCAATGTAAATAATATCCAGGGCTTAACTGGGGGCAAAAGTTTCAGTCCCCTTTTCTAAATTTTTTTTTTTGTTTTCTTCCATAAATTTTACTATTCACTGTTTTAAAAATTTTAAAAAAATTCAACTTTAAAATTTATAACTTTCTTATTTTAAATCAAAATAAGATGATTTTTTTAATTATATAAAATTTTGAAAGAAACGAAAAAAGATCCATATTACTAATTTTTTCTAAATACATTTTAAATTATTAGTTTTATTTTAAACGATTTATTTTTGTCAAACACGTATTTTCAAAATTCAATTCATAACCTTCAAAACAAAGGTTCTACTCGTCTTTCAAACAAACACTTAACTTGGAGAAAATATTTTATACATATATATATATATATATGGAATTGTCTAGGAAGTACCCAGTGTATGTGTGCATTAGTTGGGTTAGAAGGGTTGGATTTGCGATTAACGACTGGGATTTCTCCTTTCAGAACCTGTGGCAGTGCCACAAGTATAGCCTTTTTTTTTTTTTTTTTGATAATAGGAGTGGTGAATTCAAAATTTTCACCTTTAAATAGAATAAGTTGTAAAATTATTATTAAAATTCGCCTAAACTACCAAATATAGCTTTCTTGGCTTCGTCTCACAAAGCTAATTTACTTTAGACATGGCAAGTCCACCTACAACACGTTACAATCTACCACGCTTCACCCTGATTTTACACTGGAAGATTATTACTTCCTTGTCCCTTTTGGATTTGATTACTTTAAATTTTTGCAGACAACTTTGACTACCAAAGGTTCACTTCCGGACTTATACATCTTTATTCCCTGCAAAGCGTCCTTTGATCTGCATTCATCTGCGTCAAAAATTTCCTGCTAGATCGATCAGCAACTACTAATCCATCCGATGGCGGATACCAAAGCAGCTCTGTGTGTGTGTGTGTGTGCGCGCGCGCGCGCGCACACACATATATGCGCGTGTGTGCAACTACTACAATTGAAATTGTAATGTGTGCAGTCGACTAACAATTCTATCGGGTGTAATTACCATATATCAATGATCTTCTTAATTAGCTAAGCACTGATGATTTGGTTGGGTCATGAGCTGAGCCATTTGCATGTACTCTTGAACTTGTAAAATGTAACTATACACAAAGTCTTGTATTTAGTATCAGATGTGAATCGATATACTAATATAATTGTGAATTACAGTTATTAAAGTTATCAATTTGTAAATGCGAATACATTAACACGATGATTTTTAGCATCTCAATATTTACATTTTTTTTTCCGTAAGTTCACATTTTTAATAATTAAAAGTTTTCACTTTTAATGATGTCAAATTACATTCGATACTGGATATAAGATTATTATTATTATTATTATTATTATTATTATTATATGCTTTTTAAGTTGGCTAAGATCATGAAGGGACAAAAATTATCACCTTGCTGCACGTTTAATTTCCTTGGTGCATGCACGCGTGATGAGGCAATCAAGTCTGGTACCCAATTAAGAATAAAAGTAACTAAAAGAACGAAAGAGGGCAGCTTGAACATAAAATATATAAAAATTAAAACCCATAAAATGAAAAGAGGGTTACATGTAGGACGAGTTTCCTTTGCCTTTGGAATGGTGTTTTGTCTTCTTCTTCTTCTTCTTTTGTTTTTTGTTTTTTTTTTCTTTTTGTCCCCTAACCAAATTAAAAAGATCATGCACTTATTCTCAAAGCCATCTAGAGAGCACTCAACTATTTATATAATAATAAAAATTAGAGCTTGGAAAATGATGAATAATTAATCATGCATTTGGTTTCAAAATTCAATTCAAATGTTTTCTTTTTCTCAATTTATTTATTATTCACAGTTTCAATTAATTTTGTATATACATTTCAAATAAGATGATCTGACTAAATGGAAATTCATTATTTGTAGTTTCAATTAATTTTACATATACAAGTTCAAATAAGATAATTTTTTTTATTTTTTTCATAAATAACTTCTAAATTATAGATCTGCACTTCAAGTTAATTCTTATTTATTCGAAATAGGTCATTATGCCCCCAATATATAAAAGATTGTTCAAAATGACTAATTTTCTATATATCAGAGGTATAATGACTGGTTTCAAACAAATATCAGGGCTATTTATAAATATAATCTCTCTCTTTTTTCTTTTTTTGCTGCGAATTTCGAGATAAATAAAACAAGTCCCACATTGATTTTTTTTTCCCCAAAACACATATCAAATTTTTATATTTTTTAATATCAGCCATTTAAACCTATACACCAAACTCAAAAAATTCAATTCAAATCTCAAAAAATTCAATTCAAATCAGTACACCAAATACATAATTTGGAATTAATCTACTCGTAAGGAGATGACACGGTGTCATGGTAAACCAGGAAGAAAAGGGGGCAGAGAATTCTCGTATTGTCTTGTCATTGAGTTTAAACCCAACATTTGTAATAAATCTTAACAGCAGAACTCTTTTCTTCTAAGCAATGGAGTCTCACTCTCACTCATACCTAGATCCCTTAATCTATGGCTAGCTATATATAATATATATACATATATATATATGAGAAAAGATAGTATATATCTTTTGGATGTACTAGTTTTAAAGCACGTATGTATTCATTTTCTTGAATTTTTAGATGTGTTAATGTAAAATTTTAATAAATACGTATTTGAAAAAAATTATTTTAATAGAAAAATCAGTAGAACAGATATTTTAAGAAGAGATTAAAAAGGTATAATAATTTAAAGAAAAAGCTGAAAAAATGAAAAAAAAAAAAGGAGGATAAGGGAAAAAAAAGTAAAATAAGGTATAAAATTTTTAAAAAATGGGAAAAAAAAACTGGAAAATCAAAGAAAAAAAGGAGTAGAAAAGTGAGAGTAAAAGCGTTAAAAAAATTTAAAATTAAAAATTTGAAAAAAAAAAACTCAGTTTTTGGTTGAAAAGAGTGAATAATTACATCATTTATAATTTCTACATACTAGTCAGATGTATTAAGTGAAATGCTAGTAATCCATTCTAAATATATAAAAACTACTATTTTTAACTTATACCCTTGAACCGCCATGTGTGCTGTGGTGTATTTTCTCTAATTCCTCTTCCATTCAAAAGAATAAGAGAAAATATAATCCCCCACTAGGTTCAATTATGTTGAAGTTAAGAAAGGAGGAGAATTTAGTATTAGCTAATTGACAGAAACGTGCATTTAACACACCGAACAAAGGGGAAAGTCAATTCACTAATTTTACTTTATAAGATTTTCACACCAAAAAAAGAAATGAGATTGGGAGTACTCTATCGACCAAATAACTTTAATAAAGTGAGAACTTCCATCTTATTAAAATAACCCTTTTTCAAAAATTTTCACTTTAAAAATGATTTCAAGACAAATCATTTTAACATTACGCCTTGCATATGACATTCAATATAAAATTTATATGGAAAAAGAAAATCATTTTACTATATTACTTTATAAGGTTTTCATTCTAGCAAATTCTGTTTATTTTCTGAAATCTCCTTTTCTAGTGGATGGTACTCTATGACTCCAAGTCAATCCTTAGTTTGCTTTGAGTTCTCGCTTTGTGGTTTATCCCTTCTCGGTTAAGAAATGAGCACATCCTTAGTTCTTCTCCGGTGAAAATGGCGATTTTGGGTGAAGAAATGCCATCCCTAAAGGGTTTGACAAGAAGTGAGTTGGTACCCCTTAAGATGGTTTTTGGGTTCCCTTTTTCGGCCCAGATTATAGATTAATGGCAAGCACCAATAGCAATTTTGAGTCAGTTTATGCTACTCGCTTGTATTCTAGACACTAGCTCTAGAAAGGGTTCTTGGGCTTTATGGATTAGAAAAAATCAGCTCTTTACAGGAATGCCTTGATGTAGGCGCTTATCGACGGGTAACCACCATAATACCAGCCGGTGACCACCGGGATACTAACCGATAATGACTGGTATCCTTTGGAAACCACCATTGCTGCAATGACCGAGCATACTCTTGCTAGTTTTTCACTGGGAAGTCTTCAAAAAATCACATAAGTTCATGTGAAGAGTTGAGACAGATGATGTGGAGACAGAACATCAGAGGATCAGTGTGTAGACGTTACACAGATTGAGCATTGTATAGGCAGTGAAGACAGAGATAGAGGATATAAAGGTGTTAGTTGGAATTAGTTTTATATTTTGATTACTTACAGATACAGCTTCTTGCTGTGTGTGTGTAAATAGGCTTAGTTCTTACGTGATGTAACAAGCAAGAATAGAGAGTAGAAATAAGAGTTACAGGAGAGACTTGGAGGGAGAATTCTAGAGGGAGAATTGGGAAACATGGAAGAGAAAAAAAATTGTAGAATTGAGTTTCTTGGGAGTGTTTGATTCTTGAGTCTTTATAAGATGTAATTTTCGGTTGATGCTCAATAAATACCTGTCTTCATTCATCTTTGATTGTGTTAGTTCTTTGATTTATTCGTTAATTTTGTGGTACTTTCAAAACAATTTAGTAATTCAAAATTTAACATTACAATAGTTACCATTATACAACGACGCAACGAGTTTCATATGACACAACTTACAAATTAATTACAACCCAACAAAATTCCAAGTACAAGATGTCGAAGTGCAGAATTCCAGCATGAGAATTCTGCATTACGAAGGATCATCTATTCCAGAAGGAACTCCCCCTCAAAGTGAGATCTTAGATATCCCAATGCGAGCCGCAAGTAAGATTTTCGAAGTTGAAGTCCAACTACAGGCATTGAAGTTAAGGTCGTCAATAGTGAGGGGAGACATGTGCATTTATCTCATGAGCAATCGCCACATGAGGAAATATTAATCAGCGGTGTGGTCATGATTTTGGTTTTGCAAGTTGGGGAACTTATATTTTCTATTACATTATAGATTCCCTTTCAACTTTTATAACAATGGACTCGTCGACATTTAAAAGGTAACATCCATTCTCTCAAAATACAAAATGTTGTAACAAAAGCTCCTTTCCATTGATATTCTTAGCAAAACATAGATGCCACCAAGAATTGTTTGATCCTACATTGCATTTGAATGTGTGTTAAAAGTAAATGCCTGCATTCAAATATAGAGTTTGAATTATGTATTTATGGGGTGTTTAGATAAAGCATTGCGTTTGTATTGCATTTGAATGTAATATGCGTTTAGATAAAAAAGTATTTACATTATATTCAAATGTAATGTTTATTTAAATGAAAAATATTTAAATTGTATTGTATGTGATCTGATTGATGAAAATAATAGAAAAAACAGAATGTTGAATAATAATTATATTATATTTAAATTATAATATGATTGGTATTTACATGTAATATTTTTAAGTTTTGATGAAAATTATATTGTATTTAAACGTAATGCGAACATATGTATATTTAAATTTATGTGTTTAGATAATTTTAATTTAAAGTAACATTTAAATAGTATAAAGTTAGAAAAATGAGTTTGGTAACGAATTATAAAAATTGAAAATTTGGATATGGATTTGAGTTGAATTGTTATGAAATAATGAAAAAATTTAAACGCACTTGAGTGTTTTACTTCCAAAAAAAAAACACCCATTGTGTTGGAGATGCTCGTTGAGGAGTTGTACATTAGTTATAGAATAAATATAGTACTGTAAATATGGACTGCCCTACCCGAACAGAATGACTAAACAAAGTAATGAAGCAACGACTGGCCTTGCTCCTCTCTGCCTTTCCAGGACTAGATATTCAAAGCTTATCAAATGTTGGCTTGAAAAGGAATGTGCTCATGTGGACCAAAGGACAACGTTGAGGCGATCCAAATAAAAGTAAAGGGTGGCCCAACCTGATCTTATAACCGGATGATATATGGATCGGACCCATAAATTTATGAGTATATTTTAGGGGACGTTTGGTAAACGCATTGTATTTTGATTATATTTGAATGAAATTTGTTTTTTAAATGTTATATTTGATTGAAAAGTATTTGTTTTATATTTGAATGAAATGTATGTTTGGATGAAAAGTATTTTAAAATTGAAAAGTTGATGTGATTGGTAAAAATAGAGATAAATAGTGGAATTGAAAAATTGATGTGATTGTTTTAAAAATATTTTGAATAGTAATTATTTTCATAGCATTGTTATAAAATTTATATTTGATGTAAAATTATATTGTATTTAAATAAAATTAAAATTGAATACTTTCTCCAAATGTCCCCTTAGTGTTTTTATAGGTAAGATTTGGGAGGGGGGAAAAAAAATTTCATATACATGCAGGCCTACCCGTGGGCCTTTAATCTTGGCCTAACCTACTCAGGCATACGGTTGGACCAAGTCAATTGAGTGTCTATGCGGGCCAGCCCATGGGTCAAGGAGGCTGTCCACTGGTCTAATCCTGCACATAGACTTAAGGCAAGCATGTTTCCAAAATGGGCTATTGGCCCATCTCTTCCATAGCCGATCAACTTGGGCTTTCCAATTCCAAAACTGAAAAGCATGCCTACCCATTCTCTAAGCTCGATAAGAGCTAGGGAGAAACTAGAGGCCGACAAATCCCACACGAAAAGTCCAAATCCAACGGTCAATAACGAGTTTTTAATGCAGAAAATAGAAAGTCAGAGAAGTAGGCGTCTGAATCTAAACACGCCCCCAGTTCGCAGCTTTTATCAAAAAATAAACAAATCGTAGACGCCAAGCAAACTCTCTTTCATGGAGCTTTCCATATTTTTTTGTTTTTAACTTTTCTTCAATCAACGTACAATGATTAACGAGAAATTAGACAACAAGATACACGTATACAAAGTTGATATAATATATTTTTTAATAATAGCAAAAACACATTATAGTTATGATAATGACCCTTTCTCTCTCTCTTTTTTCAGTGCATTTATAAAAACTAAAATTTTTGCTATATTTTAATATGACTAATAAAATTACACTATATGTCTAACTTCTTTTTAATAATTATTAAATAATTTCCTAACAATAATTTAAATAAATATTAAATATATATAAGGAGGTGTTTGGGGCTAAAAAAAAAAAAGCCTCTGAAACAATTTTTTCTCCACCTCAACATCATTTTTTACTATTTATATTTTTAAAATACTACAATAAACTTCAAATTTTAAAAATCATAACTTTACGTATATAAATCTAAATGAGATAAAACATTTTTTAAAATTACATAAAATTTTGAGAAAAACAAAATAATATCCATATTAATATTTTTTTTAAAAAAATTTGTAAAATTTTATACTTTTCCACTTCAAACATTTTTTTCTCCTAAATATATTTTTAAAAATAACATTTTTCTTAAAAAAAAAAAAGTCTTCAAAAAGACATTTAAACACTCTCTAAAATTCGAATCTCTTGTTCTTCCCGGTTTTGTACACGTACGAAACTAACCCCCACCATGTTATTCATATGTTTTTTTTTCTCTAATGATTAAAATAAAAAATAAATAATTTTATCATAATGAAAAAAATAATTCAAAATTAAATTCTAAAGGCCTTTCAAGGTTTTTGATTGGGGTGGGAAATGGTGGCGCAAAAAAAAAAAAAAAGGAGCGAGAGGGAATATGCCATACTTTGTTCTTCTCAGGCATCAAATGCCCGATGTTCGTCTGAGAGAACCTTAAACTTCTCTCTCTCTCTCTCTCTCTCTCTCTGTGTGGTTCGTGTTGGCTTCTTTGTGCGCGCTCTTTGTCTCTCCTCTCTCTTTCTCTCTCTAAGGTATGTGTTTGAATCCTATCTTCCTTCTTCTTCTTATGATTCCTTAAATTCCGTTTCTTTTTGCGCTTTATGGCCTTTTTCTCGAGTTTTTTTCTTTACGAATTCAAATAGGAAAGCCCTAGCGCTTCAATTTCCTTGCTGGGAAGTTTAGTTTTCGCGTTCTTCTTTTTCTTGAATTTTGTACTTGAAGTTGAGGTTAGTTTAATGTAAAATTTATTTAGATTTAGATTTTCGGATATAGTAACACCAAAAAAGATTCAAGCTTTGTGTCATTTTCGTCTGTGTTGTTCGTGATCGTACGGAAGGCCTTACAAATTTACGGAAAATGTAAAAAGTTTGGCGGATTTTGGATATGAATGTGGGATTTCTTTGGTTTTCTTCTGTTTGATTGTCGTGTTTCTTAGCTCTTTGGAATGGTAGTGCAAAAGTTTTTGACTATTTGATTTAGTTAGCGTCAATTGGAAAGTGTTTTTGGATTCGATTCTCAAAAAAAAAAAAAAAAAAAAAAAAAAAAAAAAAAAAAAAGATTCTGGATTTGTAATAGGTGGTGTGTATTTGTTGAACAAATTCTTATGGAGGTTTGGGATCTTATATTAAGTAATGGCAATGTGGGGTCTAGTTAATTGATTTCAACTGGTTTATGGTGTTAATTGGATAAAATAGTTGAGTTATTTCTTTTGATTTGTAATTCTTTAGGCGGGTGCAAAATGCAGTAAACATTCTATGTGGTCATAATGTGAAAAAAATTTCTGGGTCTGATTTGGTGAAATTATCGTGTAAGAGGAGGTTATAGTGAAGAGAGTTATTATTATTTTGTAGTTATAATTAGTTGGATTAAATTCTTTATATGTTCCTATTTGTTGTCAGGATATCAGAATTGGTTTTGGTGGTGGTTTTGTTGCATCTATCGATTTATCAGATAGAACTTGAACTGGGGCAGGGAGCTGGAATGAGCTTAAGATTACGAGTGCGAGAAGGTTGTTAATCGGATCTAATAGGCAGTCAGGTGGTTTTCTGGATGCCCTCAGAATGGAGAGGGTTCGAACGATATTTCCTCATACATATCTGTACCCCCACGAGCACTCACGTCATGCCATAATTGCAGTTGTCGTGGGTTGCTTATTTTTCATCTCGTCTGATAACATCCTGACCCTTGTAGAAAAATTGGACAGCAACATTAAATGGTGGTCCATGTATGCATGTCTTCTTGGTTTCTTCTATTTCTTTTCGTCTCCATTTATTGGCAAGACTATCAAGCCCAGTTATTCAAATTTTAGTCGATGGTAAGCATTTTTTCTTTGAATCCTATAGTGTTGCCTTTATTCTTGATTTTCATAAACATAGAATGCATGCATGTGTGAAGGTTATTTTGTAGATAGATGTGTGCTACACGTAGTATTGGAAAGTAGATATGGTGTACACATGTTTGTAACTTTGAGAAATTTTTGCAGGTATGTAGCTTGGATTTTAGTAGCAGCTCTATACCATCTTCCTAGTTTTCAGTCAATGGGGGTGGACTTAAGAATGAATTTGTCTTTGTTTCTGACTATATATGTCTCTTCTATTTTGTTTCTTATTGTCTTCCACATTATATTTCTTGGGCTTTGGTATATTGGTCTTGTTTCACGTGTTGCTGGAAAGAAGCCGGAGATCTTGACTATCTTTCAAAACTGTGCTGTAAGTAAGGAATATGCTCTTCTGAAAAATAAATGAATGAATATAAGCGAAATTAGCAGATTTTTCTAAATTATTTTAGCTTTTTCTATACCTGTGATAATGTGAAACTCTGATTCTTTTCATCATTTCCTTTAATTTATGTAGGTCCTTAGTATAGCGTGCTGTGTATTTTATAGTCATTGTGGCAACCGTGCTATTTTGAGAGAGAGACCACTTGACCGCAGAAATTCTAATTGGTTTTCTTTCTGGAAGAAAGAAGAGAGGAACACTTTGCTTGCAAAATTCATCCGCATGAGTGAATTGAAAGACCAGGTCTGCTCTTCTTGGTTTGCTCCGGTTGGGTCTGCAAGTGATTATCCGCTTTTGTCCAAGTGGGTTATTTACGGGGAGGTATTAACACTCTTAAGCTGGTACGATCCTTCATTCTTCTGTAGCATATGATTCTGGTCTTCATTCCATTTGTATTCTTTGTTTTCTTTGTATCAGTTAGCGTGCAATGGCTCATGTGCTGGTTCTTCGGATGAAATCTCTCCTATATACTCATTGTGGGCAACATTTATTGGCCTTTACATGGCGAATTATGTTGTGGAAAGGTCAACAGGGTGAGTGGTACATTATGTGTTCAGCATTGATGTCTTGACACAAAAGGGGCATACGCGTACCTTCTCTGTATATATTTTACAACTTACTTTTTTATTTGACTTTTTTCCCTCTCCTTCCTGTGATAATTAAAAGGTGGGCTCTTACTCACCCTTTGTCAGTTGAAGAATATGAGAAGTCAAAGAAGAAGCAAATGAAGCCTGATTTTTTAGATATGGTTCCCTGGTATTCAGGGTATATTCCTTTACCTATTCTTCTTTCCCTTTTCTTTTGCATTTAAATGGTAACAATTAGTGCTTAGTTAATTATTCATTTGTTAATGGCTATATCTTGCAGAACATCAGCTGATCTATTCAAGACAGTGTTTGACTTGCTTGTATCAGTGACTGTCTTTGTTGGCCGTTTTGACATGCGAATGATGCAAGTATGGTTTACTGTTTGTTTGTTTGTTTGCTTTTAATTTTTTTATTCAAATTATTGTGCTTTAGGAACTTCCCTTATTTTTTATTTTTCTAGAGTAAAAATATAAAATTGTTGACGTATACTGTCACTGTGTGGCTAACTTTAGGCAAAATTATCTAATTCATAATAGCTTTTCCTATTCCCTCCATTAGGCAGCAATGAGCAAGGTTCACAATGGAGCTGAAAGAGATGATCTTTTATACACTCAATTTAATGAGAAGGATGATCTATGGTTTGACTTCATGGCTGATACTGGTGATGGTGGAAATTCATCCTATACAGTGGCTCGATTGCTTGCTCAGCCTTCCATTAGTCTGAACAGAGGTGATTCTATGCTTGAACTACCACGTGGAGACTTACTTCTTATTGGAGGGGATCTTGCGTAAGTTGACAATTGTTATTTGTTAATGAATAATATGTCATTATCAGATTATTCCAAGTATAGATGTAATTCGCGGATTGAAACTATGTCATATGTTCTTGATTGGGGTTGGAACTTATTGTCTCTCACATAGCTTATCAGTACATAATGGTGTGTGATAGTATTAGTAGTCAGTGATCAATTTCCATTTAAGGTGAATAGCATATGATTTGATTTTAGTGAAACTAGTTGATAACATCTTATTTGGTTAATAGCATTCTAAAAGGCTTGTGAAGAATATTTTATACTTGTATTCAAGAGTGTCTATGGGTAACGTGTTCTTTTAGGTGGTAAATTTGGAATCTTACTTGTAATAGTGTTAGCTTTACCATATTTTAGTTTGGTTTAGCATTTGTTTCTCAATTTGTCCTTGGAATGCCTTTACTGCTTGGCAAATGAGATTCTTTGAATACATTGATGGAATTTGTTTGGATTGTGTCCTTGGTTCAATCTAAGCTCTCTTGGTATTGCGTCTTATGTTATTAGGTTGCTGGTATTGTTGCTTTACAGAAATCTTTACTGTAATGGAGCTAATCTTCTATCTTTGTTTACTTGTGAGCATTCTTGTGGACTTAATATTTAATAGCAATCAGAGACTTTTAACTATCATAAAAGCGTCTATTTTTCTATTGTCTTATTGTATATCTATAGCTACGTTGTAGTGATTCCTTGTTCTCATATAGGTATCCTAATCCATCAGCATTCACATATGAAAGGCGCCTCTTTTGCCCTTTTGAGTATGCTCTCCAGCCACCTTCATGGTATAAAGAAGAACACATAGCCATAAATAAGCCTGAGGTACCTTCAGGTGTGTCTGAACTGAAGCAATATCGGGGGCCTCAATGTTTTGTTATCCCCGGAAACCATGGTTAGTCTTTGTTCTCAGCCCCATTCTGTTTTTCTTTTCCTCTCTCTCTCTATTTTATTCCTGATAATGAGAGAGATTTCTTTGATCGCTAATGCTTATGCAGTATAATTCTGTAATGCATAACAGATTGGTTTGATGGGCTTCATACGTTTATGAGGTACATTTGTCATAAAAGCTGGTTGGGTGGGTGGTTTATGCCTCAGAGGAAGAGTTACTTCGCTTTGCAACTTCCAAAAAGATGGTGGGTATTTGGTCTTGATTTGGCCCTCCATGCTGACATTGATGTGTACCAATTTAAATTCTTTTCAGAACTAGTAAAGGAGAAGGTACTTTCCTTTGCTCTCCCACAAACCCACCCACACCCCCCCCCCCCCCCCCCCCTTTAATTGTTTCAAATCAGTTTAGTTTAGTTGTTGTTAATTGTCATGTATGATTTAGTGGGGTTTCCAACTTTTTGAGCCTTTAGACATGGGCTGTAGTTGTCTTGCATTCATGCCAAAGTAGCACTAGTGGTAAGTCATCTCTTTCATGCAACAATTAGTACATCAGCTAGAATTGAGAAAAGACATTCTTAACCCCCGTTTGTTTCATCCATTTTTGCAAATGGGAAACTATTCAATTTACAGGCTAATCTACGTATGTGTTTTTGTTTTTCCCATTTGAAATGCTCTATCTAAATGGTCCCATTTTTAATTTTTTGTCTTTTTCTAAAAAGTCAAACTCAGTACACTATTCATAGTTATTATTATAACTTTGTAATTCAAATTTTAAAAGTCCATAATTTTGTATATACAAGTCCAAATGGGATTTTTTTTTTTAATTGCATAGAATTTCAAAGAGAACAAAACAAGCTTTATATCGAGGGTTTTTTTTTCCTTCTCTTTTCTGAACGCATTTCAAGTTTTTACACTTTGGACCAAAATGTTTTTATCCAAATTTCTCACCAACTATTCAAACATAAATCGAAATGTTTCTATCCAAATATATTTTTTTATACATTAACGTCTAAATGTCTATTTAAAGGACAATCTAATGGGGCGTTTAGTAAACGTATTGTGTTTGCATTGCGTTTGAACGCAATGCATTGAATACATTTTGTATTTGGATGAAAAGTATTTGTTTTGCATTTGAATGCAATGTGTGTTTAGATGAAAAGTATTTGAATTGTATTTTAGAGTTGAAAAGTTGATGTGATTAGTATAAATAGATAAAAAAAAAAGTAAGATAAAGAGGGAATATGATGTGAATGGATTTTAAAAAATTTATTTTTAAAATATTCTGGAATAATAAATGTATTTGAGGCACTGTAGAAAAGTATTATATTTGAAAATAAAACTTTTGCTTTTAGATGAAAATTGTATTGGGTTTAAACACAATGCGAAGGCAATATAGAAAACAAACGCCCCATAAATCTAAATGTTTCCATCTAAATGAGCCCCTCCCAAACGGAACCTTAATTTTACAAAACTTCTCACCACTTTTTTTCTTAGCATTACTTCTCTTTTTATATTCCCAGGTAGTTGTTTGAGAAAGTATTGTGGGTCGGTAGAATTCATAAATTGCAAGTACCAAACTTACAAATCTATATTACATCATCTTCATCTTTCTCTATACGCAAAACTAGGGAAGTAGATGTAGAATGAGGTTTTAGAGATCTGATTGTACAATTGTTGCATATATGTAAGCCTTCCAACATTCGTTCTAAGGCTGTTAGTGATGCACCTAAGCTTTGCCTCTTTCTTTTTTTTTTTTTGTTTCAATTTAAATTATCAGTATTAAACTTCTAAATATTTCACTGATTGACTGCCGCCCTCATCTCATCATTTGTAATCAAGGTTGGAGATGATGATTGTGTGATCATTCTGACACATGAACCCAATTGGCTTCTTGATTGGTATTGGAATGGTGTTTCTGGAAAGAATGTCTCACACCTGATTTGTGATTATTTGAAAGGAAGGTGTAAACTCCGAATTGCTGGGGACTTGCATCATTATATGCGTCATTCATTCGTTAAATCTGATGGGCCAGTTCATGTGCAACATTTACTTGTAAATGGTTGTGGTGGGGCTTTTTTACATCCCACTCATGTCTTTGGTAATTTTAACAAGTTATATGGAACTTCCTATGACTGCAAGTCTGCTTATCCTTCTTGTGAAGACTCGAGCAGGGTAATTTTTTTGGATCTCAGACTCTTTCAATTTTTTTTCCCTATAATACCTAGTTTAACTGATGTTGTAATTCCTTTTCATCCTTATGAAATATTGTTTTTGATATGCTGCAGATTGCCCTAGGTAATATTTTGAAGTTTAGAAAGAAGAACTGGCAATTTGATTTTATCGGTGGCATCATTTACTTCATCCTGACATTTTCTATGTTTCCACAGGTTAGTTCATTATTTACCTTTTATTCTTCATAACAATTGTTATTGATCAACTCCGAAACATTATTTCTTGTTGTTTGTCGTATTTTCTCTAAATTTTGTCTCCTTGATTTGTTCTTGCTTTCTGAATTTTGTTAGCTTGCCCTTTTGCTCTCTTTTAGTAGCTGCTGTTTTATGTTTTCTAACTCTCTCCTAAGAATTGGAATAGCTTTGAATTAAGTTTCTGGTGCATTGCTTCTTTCTTTTTCTTTGATTTTGGCATTTAGCAAATCATATCCCTCCATAGCCAAGCATTTATTCACGTGATACTGAGGGTGATTTATTCTTTTCCCTTTCGTAGTGTAAGCTTGGCCATATCTTGCAAGATGATTCATTTTCTGGTCACTTGGGGAGTTTCTTTGGGACGGTGTGGAATGCTTTTATATACATGCTGGAACACTCTTATGTATCTTTAGCAGGTGCTCTGCTGTTGCTAATTGCGGCAATCACATTTGTTCCATCCAAAGTTTCACGGAAGAAAAGGGCCATGATTGGTGTTCTTCATGTCTCTGCACATCTGGCTGCAGCTCTTGTTCTTATGTTGCTGTTGGAACTGGGTGTTGAGACGTGTATCCGACACAAACTACTAGCAACTTCAGGCGAGTTGAGGTTTTTTTTTTTTTTTTTTAATGGATTTTTTCAACTTATTCATGCCACTTCTCTCTTCATTTTTTTTTTTAAATCTTTGATTTTTGTAATGGTCAGATGTCTTGACATTTCCGTTTTCAAGTGGGCGTCAACAAAATTCTTGGTCGTTCTTATCCTGTAGATAAAATCAAAAGCATATAATGGTCTTAACTTTATGTATTTATTCTAGTTTCCACTGCGTATAAGCTGCTTTTGAGGTCTTTGAATAAGAACAACTGCTATATGAAGGACTGCCATAAATTGGCTATGATCTCTTGCTTGTATTGCAAAATTAGATCTTTGTTTGCATGGCTGTTGTTGTAACAAGCGTGAAAATTTTTGCCATTATTGTAGCTTTCACATTAGGGATGTTTGTGAAGGTGTTACTACAGCTGGTCCCTTGGCTGCTTCAGCGGCTGAGTTAAATTATATGGTTTTGGATTTGGAATGATGATGAGTTATTTCCCCTTTAATTCCAGGCTATCACACTTTGTACCAGTGGTACCGATCTGTGGAGAGTGAGCACTTCCCAGATCCAACTGGCCTTCGAGCTCGTATAGAACAGTGGACTTTTGGTCTTTATCCCGCATGTATTAAGTATCTCATGTCTGCATTTGATGTTCCAGAGGTATTAAATCCTGTTATGCTTGCTTGTTCTTTTGCTTCATTATTTTGTTGGCCATGATGATAAGAATATTCATTGATCAGGTAATGGCTGTCACAAGGAGCAACATTTGTAAGAGAGGGATGGAATCGCTCTCTAGAGGAGGGGCTGCCATATACTATGCTTCTGTGTTTCTGTATTTCTGGGTCTTTTCAACACCAGTTGTCTCCTTGGTATTTGGAAGCTACTTGTACGTTTGCATTAACTGGCTTCACATACACTTTGATGAAGCCTTCTCCTCACTCCGAATTGCAAATTACAAGGCGTTTACTCGATTCCATATAACGTCAGATGGCGATCTTGAGGTCTTTACCCTTGCTGTTGATAAGGTGAGAAATCAGTAGTCTCTTTTTAGAGGGTAATTACATGACGTCGACCAATGCAATTATCTCTTCTTCTACAAGTTAGATTAAATTCAATCTTTTTTTTTTTTTTTTTTAAGTTTTTCAAACTGAACTCTTTGTTCTTACATACTGCTTCCCATGCTTGTCTCTCTCTGCGGTGATGAGAAGGCGTCTCAAAATCTCTTTTTAAAAAAAAAATAGTCGGTTCAACTGTTATGCTGTGCGAGCGCACGCTTATGTACACACAAATCAAAGTAGTTGTAGGTGAACACAATTGTGGTTTTTTCTATTTTTACTTGCTCTGCCGCTTCTTAATTCATCTTTAAGTGGAAACTTAGGGGATCCCACTCGGTTATCGATAGAGTGAACAGATCCAGCGTTCTACTTTATAAAATGAAAATGCTGTAAAAACTTCAAATCCTTGCCTAAATATCGTCACTCTTTGACACACAGGTTCCAAAGGAATGGATGCTGGACCCAGCCTGGGATGGGGAGCCAAAACCGCCACAGCAGCTGAGCCACGAGAGAGAGCATCCGAGTAAATGGAGTGCAGCTTCTCCTCAGCAGGATCCTATACGCACTGTTAAGATTGTTGACCATTTTGTTATTAAACAAACAGACGACTTTGTTAGTATTGGAGAAAGTAATGGTCCAGTTGCTCACTGACCTAGCTTGATACTCAAACTATGTAGCATTAGCTTAGCTTCCATGATTTAGAAAGCAGTGGAAAAGGGTTTCAAGAAAAAAAAAAAAAAAAAAAAAAGAAAGGTAATAATAGTACAGTAGGATTCTACTTTGCTGTTTTGTCTGCTGGTTTGAGTGCAAGTGAACCATGGGTTTGGTCCCTCATGGACCCCGTTTAAGCGGTGATCTAATTTAATCATGTACTAACTAATCAATTAGCAGACACGGCATTATCCATTGGTAATCATTAAATTTAGCAAGGTTGCCTTTAACGTATTCATCTTAAACCAAAAAACAAGTAAATAAAGTTTCTTTTTAACGTTATTTAGGGTCCGATGTTATAATGCAAAACATCTTTTTGCAAAAGTTGTAACCTCTCTTGGAGGGAGTAAAGCAGAAAAAGCAGAAAGGTTAATCACCGTACTTTATGAAGGATTTTTTTTAATTAATAAATGTTTAAAGTTTTTTTTTTCCCCCTTTAGAAAAATAAACACTTTTTTATTGTGTTTAATAGTGATCTTTGATATATTGGTCTAATTAGTTATAGATTATTATGGTAAAAATCAATGGTAAATCGATCCACTTGATTGTTGGACTTGTATATAATTTTTCTTTTTAATTTTCACCCAAAAATATGCTCCTCGTGAGTTTTGATTCGGGCTATTGGAATTTAGAAAGGAAAAGAAGGAATTGTCAACTTTGTTTAACCACAGCCGTGGAGAATGAGTTGGCCAATAAGGAGCTTCCTTTTCACAAGTTAATACTAAAAAGCCCAAAAAGAATTTCAATGGTAAGAAATTCAAACATGGCTTTATACATACATACATACGTACTTACATATATATATATATATAGATCACACATTCAAATGAATTTCTGTTGTTCTACATTATATTTAGATTGATTTACATTAAACACCACCCCTAGAAGCCATCTCACTAAAACGTAAAAAGACATCAATAAAACAAAAATTGAAATTGATCTGGAAAAAAAAATTGAATAAAATCAGAGCCAAAAATTTGATGCTGAAGTTTGTTTTATATATATTTATATATATACACATCTTTTGAAGCAAAATCAATACTCAATCTGAACAGTCTCAATAAAGGAAACTCTCAAATGATGTCCCATTAAGTGCTTTTTGAACATCATCCCAATTCTCCACTTGCTTGGCCAAAGGGGCTGTGTGTATCTTTACTTGGCGGCTCTCTAGCTCTCTGTATGGTAACCTTAGGAATTCTTGAACGTCCTTCAGTTTCTGCATTATTTGTAATCAACTCAATTTTTTTTGATCATTTTAAAAGAGAGCAAGTGCTAATTAATCCAAGTTTTAGCCAATATTAAGCGCGCTTACGGTTCGGTTGTTGATAATGTCTTCATAGTAAAGAACAATGTGACACGTGCTCCTGAAGTACTCTATGGCTCTTGCCATTGTCTCGTTTGCTTTGCTCAGCTCTTCCATCATTAATGTGGCGTTGATCTTTGGCTTATATTGTGCCAGTATTTGAGCCTGCAAAATTTTTTTGAATGAAAAATGAGAACATGCAACACATGATACTAAAATAATTATAGTAAAGAGACATACATATATATATATGTATATATATATAGAGAGAGAGAGAGAGAGACCTCCAAAGGGGAATGCACGTGAGATTTGTGAGTTCCATTTAGTAGTTTAGCGTCTCTGTCATAAGAATTTGCAAGTACAGAAATCATTCTGCGGAGTAAATTCTTTCTGAAAAGGAAAATGGCGGAAACTCCTTTCTTCTTGAAGTACTCAACTATTTCTTTGTGGTGCTGTATCAGACCCTGTGGCATATATACATATACATAATATATATATATATAAGCACCATAAGACTTCATAAAACAACAAATACTAAAAATCACCAAGTCAACAGCCTTAATATACTGCAATGTTTCCATAAAAATATATATATTTATATATACTGCAATGTTCGCTTTCCTAAAGCAGATATTTTTCAAAGTACTAGCCAGAATATATGCTATTATATTTGCAAAAAAGGGATCAAAAAGCCTCTAACTAATCTCGATCCTGAAATAATATTCATGAGGACGTGTTTAGGCATGTTGCAAAAGAGGAAAAAGGATTTAACTTTACAGAGGGAAAAAAAAAAAAAAAGAGGTTGTCAAGTTCAAAGCAACAAATAATTCCCTTTTTTATATTGTGCTTTTTTGGGTACACCCTGTCAAAGTTGCTCACTTAAAGCTCTTATTATAATTCTGTACCTTCTTAATGGTGAACGCATTTAAGAGTGTCATATTTAACTACATTATACTCAATTTTAAAATGCCACTTACTAGACTAGATACATTTGAATATATATATATATATACATACACGAATTGAGTTTTTGAACCAGGTGGTGATTTGAACGATCTTAATATTAAAGTTAGAAAGTGTGAATTTTCCGTTAGGTTATGCATGTATGCATGACTGTATTAAAACATGGAACACTTTCCTTAATTGTTAATAATAAGTGACTGTTGTATTTTTCATCTTTCTAGTTCTTAAGCCACATTGAGGACAAAAGTAATGTGATTACTTTATATTCCAAAATTTGAAGCAAATTTTCATGTGTAATTGGACTATAATTAAGAAGCTTTACCTGATTTAGCATCCATTTGAATCCGACGGCGGCGGAACACTCATTCTTGGAGGCACTAGTGAACCAATCGAGATTATAAACTTTGTCCATTGTCTTCACAATCGAAGAAGCGTTAATCCTCCTTTCTTTAACAGAAAAAATCTCCCCGTTTGAGCTGACATTTATATGGCTGTTCAACAAAGTCTCAAACCATCCACTTCCTGATCTCTGCATTGACAGAATGGCAAAGTACCGAACCGGATTGCAGGCACATTCTTCCCTGTCAAAATGAACCAAAACAATAATTTTTGATGATTTCAAACCAAACCCAGAAAAATATACATAAATATATTTTGAAGTAGTATAGTCTTTACCTTGTGAATGTTTGGGGATGTGGGTAGTGAAAGTAGGGAAGTTCAGATTGTTCTAGATTATTATTATTAATATCAGAAGGTGGACAAGACGTTTTGTGGTCATTAACCACTTTGATGTTGAGGAATTTGGCTTTTGTGTTTGGGCTCATTTGCTTCAAACATATTGAGCAAATGTAGACCCCACAAACCATGGCGAAGAACAGAACCACCATCCTCGATATCAGTGGAGATTTCTTCGGAGTCTTGATGACCAATGTGTTCTGCAAAACAAACAGTTTATAAAAACTATACATTTCAATTATTTGTAGTCTTTTTTTTTTTTTTTTTTCAGTGAAAAGAAAACAGACAGGAAGACAAAATGTTATTGGGGCACAAATTACAGATAGAAATAGGAGCGTACTGTGTTAAGTGGTTCCATCTAGAAACCTCCATCAAAGGAAGGAAGAAGAAGAAGAAGACGAAGAAGAAGAAGAAAAGAGAAAAAGAGAGAAAAGAAAGGGAATCTTAAAGTGGGTGACACGTTTGTTGTGACAACAGTCTGTATAAACGGAGAAATATATGGCGAGAGAAGTGGTCAGACAATGGGCTTTATTGAAAAAATCAGATCTTCAATTTGTTATTATTACAGAGAGGAAGAGTTAGGGATAATACAAGGCATATAACTGGAAAACATGTAGTTATGATGTGTGAACCGAAACAATGTACTTTGCATCGCCATAATATGTAGTTATGTACCCTTTTAGCTATATATATATATGTATATATATATATCCGTTACCAAAATCCTTGAACAGTTAAAAATAAAGTTGTGAAAAAGGGAAAAAAATGTAAAACAACATAGATATATATATATATATATATAGAGAGAGAGAGAGAGAAGGAAAACCGTGGTGTGGTTGATAAGCAGACCTTGTTGAAGAAACAGATTTCTTCGGAGCTCATCCTTGGAACTAGTGAAGAGAACCATCCAAAAATAGACAAATGGGGATGCATTAGCGACGGAGTTTTCTTCCTCTCTCTCTCTCTTTCTCTCTCTATAGAAGAGAAGAGAGCTAATATTAATAATGTTCTAGTTTTGAACTTTTCCTCGTGAAGAATAACCTCATTTAAAACCGCCACGCTCTCTTCCAAAAATAGTTACTTATCTTCTTAAATATAATAATCTTAGGTACGTTTGAAAAAAATATTTTTTTATAATTTTATTTAAATATAATATAATTTTATACCTAATACAAATTTTATAACAATATTATAAAAATAATTATTATTCAAAATATTTTTAAAATAATCCCATCAACTTTTTAACTTTATTATTTATTATTATTTTTATCAATCAGATTAACTTTTCAACTTTAAAATACTTTTCATCTAAATACATATTTTATTTAAATATAAAATAAATATTTTTTAATTAAATATAACATTCAAAAAATAAATTTCATTCAAATATAATTAAAATATAATGCGTTTACCAAAACCTTACGTGTTAAAAAGTATTTACACTTGTCCCTTCCTTTTTTTTTTTTTTCCTAATATTTTCTCAGCGTGTTTCTCAAAAGGACAGCTTTATCCAATTCTTTTGTGCGTCATTTTTTAGGACAAGAAGGAAAACAAAGCACAGAATTTGAGAAGAACGTGAAAACACACCCCCCCGTGTTCTAAACACATTGTATATATATATATATATGTGCGTGTGTGTGTATTTAGAGTTGGTTCTACTTGTGTCAATTAAACACAGTTTTCAATATAAGAAACGTAATTAACCGCATAATAGGGCAGACTGTTCCTTAAATCAACATGCATTTCTGCGCTTCACCAACGAAAAATCGTATATTAACGTACTTAATTAAATCATAATTACGTTCCGGTTTAGCCGAACAGGGAAGAGACTTTTGCATTGATTTTCGTTATAATGTACAATCCGAGTGTGAGATTTCTTCGCTTATTTGGATCTAATCCACCCAGCTAAGAAAATGAAAATATATACATATGTATATATCTGTATATATATTACTAAGAAAAAGAAAACCTTCACTGGAACGCTGTCTTTGGGTTCTCGGTTAAGGAAGGTCCAAATTCTGTCACTTTGCAAAGTCCGATTGCTGCTAAAAACACCAAAGTTGAACAAACAAGGTGACCCCAAACGCGGATAAATTCTGATTGATGTCCTGGAAAAAGTACAAAAGTATGTCCAAAGTTCTTTTTTTTTTTTTTTCCCTGTTTCCTTTTCTTTTTTCGGGTGTTATAAAGATAAATTAAACTTCCGTCTGAACAAGATATTTATTTTTAGAAAGATTATTCAAAAATGAAAAAATATTTGAGTAGATTAAAACAATTTCATTTAAAAAAAAAAGTCTTTTTTTTATGTTTACACGTGAAATTTTTTTTATGTTTGAATGTAGAAATTTAGAAGGTTTATACAAAAAAAAATGAATATTTAAGATCAAATGTGTGAAATTTACAAAAGTAAACTTGTGAAACAAATAAAACGTTGACAAAACAAACACGCTCGTTATCAAGAGATAAAGCTAATGAATATTTCACCAAAGGTAAGAGGTATGTTAACGTTGATTGTCCTTTTTTGGACTTTTGTTTGAATTGAATATATATATATATATATGACATAGTACTGTAGGCTGTAAAGAACAACGAATCCCACTTTGTTAAGAGACACGGCAACGTGCATTCAACTTTTGTTTGTCCCTGCAAACCCATTGCTCACCACATTTGATTTTTCTTTCTGGTTAATTACTCTTTTTCCCTCGAAGTTTACTTATTTTTCCTCTGCCGATCTGCCATCAGCACCAACTTTTTTTGACTGGATATGTTTGGTCCATTCTCTCCAGAATTAAACTAGCACTTCAAGTTCTTCCTGCTTTTTCTAATCCTTCGTGAAAATCAGGAGCGGAGTTATAAATATATTTCAATGAATGTTTATATCAAAAATAAAAATTTTTAATTAAATTTTAATAGTAATTATGTGAGAATTTTTGATTTTATTGGTTTATGTGAAAATTTTTATTTTTAGTGAAGGTAAGGCAGAATAACCATAGTTTTTTTTTATAGAATTAATTTTATTGAGGATTATGTAAAAATTTTGTTGTTTTGAGAATTTTTTATTTTTAATAGAGGTAAAATAGACAAATTGTAAAATTTTTAGGTAGAAATAAAAGGGTAAAAGAATCCCAACGGGGGCACTTGGTCCCAAGTACATCGATCATTGCTAAAAATGTACGTGTTTTTTTTTTTTTTTTTTAATATCATGCACCATTAAAAAATAAACTTGCAACCTTTTTTTTTATGTTATTATGATAATCAATTTATTATTATATAATAATTTTCAACAATACTTAGTTTTTATTTTATTTATGCGAAAAATGATACTACCTTAATAGTTCTAAATAATATCATCTTTCAAGATTTTAAATAAAAAATTATATGCAAATCAACAAATAATTACAAAATTTTAAATAAAATGTTACAAATATTGAACCTATCCAGCTGCCCGTCTTCAGACACCACTTCCTAAAAAATGAATTCCATTTTATTTACATTTTACTTGGAATGAGACTCCAGAGCATCCATTCAACACAAGAAACTAGAATCCCAACTCAACACAACTTATCCTCTTTGATTTTCCAAGTCAGAGCTGAGCAGACAGCTTATGTAAAGAAACCATTCAACAAGACATTTAATAAACTCCAAAACCCGAGAGATCATCAAATTTAAATAAAATGTAGAAGACATCGAGTTTACGCAAACTACAAAGAAAGTTAAGGCCAGAGAGAGACATGTGCTGGGCTAAGAAATAAATTAACACCAGTTCCCGCGGTCAGTTCAGCTTTCTGACAAAAATAACTTCGCAATTAATAGTCTCTGTTTCATTTCTAGACTGGCACTAATGATGTTCCTTGTACTTCAAGCAATGAACCAATGCTGTAGTGTTCTTTGGGTATTTGGTGAATGGGGAGTTAGTGGGTCAAAATTTAGTCCCCCACCACATGCAAGAGGTACCTGGTAGACCAGAAGAGAAGACAAAGGTCAGAAATCGTTGCTTAGCCCTAGGACGATTACGAACAGCTGACATAGAGGGTGCATCAGTATTTTAATCATTATTTGTTTTGGAACCATTTAATGAATAAAAAAGAACCTCCACTTTTGGTGGCAGAGCTTGGAAACCTTATCACCAGCTAAAAGTAATTGGTGATGGTGATGGAGAATTAGAGATTTCATAAATGTTTATTATTTATTTTCTCTTTTTAAATAATCTTAAAATAAAGAATGATTTCAAAGTCTCTCGTATGATGCTTTTTAATCCAATTTTTGACTGATTATTTACGGACTGACCATTTAGGTAACAACATAGAAGTTATAGATAGTGTGATATTTAAAACCAAATGTATGGAACTGGGGGTGGCTGTAGTTCCTTTTCGAGGATAACATGAGCTTGGGTGTATAGTTCGGGGGTCTTTTGTGAAAAAAACCTAATTTTTATCCCAGCTTGGGTCATAGGTTGACAAACTTGGTGTCAGTGTCTACAATAGCCTAGGCCTACTGGTAAATTTATGGAGTGTTTCATATTTTTTCAAAACGAACTTACCACCCTAAACACAATCACTGAAATCCAATGAAGAATTGGACATTACATGTGCCTGTGCTTGTATACTAAAAAACCATGGCTACCAGGAAATTTTGACAAGGTTAGAAGAGAAATGAAATTAACAGATAGACTGACAGAGAAATGAGCCTAAATCAAGAATTTAAGATTCATTCATTACAATTTCAAAGAACCACAAGTATTAGAAGCACATAAGACATACTTCCCAACAGGTGATGATGCATCTCCCCCTTACAAAACAAGGCAAGCTGAGGAACTGCAGGGAAGCAGGTATATATGAGATTTCAGAACCTTGCATTGCATCTCAAGAGAAAATGACAAAGTGATATGCAGAAAATAGATATATTCTTTAACGTTGAGGAAAACTAGTAACATAACTTCAACAATAACTTACGAAAACAAATAGTCAAAATTTGAGATGACTTTTTTTCATAAAATGATCAGGCGAACTATCTGACCAAGATACCGGAATGACTTGGCAGCTTCTCTTAAGCATTTGTTTTTCTGATCCCGGGACCAGTGCTGTAATCACATTGCAGCAAAAGGTGGTAAGAATTTTCACAAATAAACCACGAAAAAGGATTGGAAGTACATGTAGATCATGGCAGTCCACGATAATAACCTCTCCAAGCATGTTGAGCTTTTGACGTACACCTCTCAACAACTCTTGTACATTCCCTTCCCATCGGCAAAATTCCAGCTCCCTTCCATCTAGCATCTTCTCAGATACCTTAAAAGCAACAAATTAAAAAAAAATGGAATATCAACTCACTCGATCTCAGAACAGGTTTGAAAAACAGATTATTCGGGAGTAATTGTCTTGGCATGATATGTAACACCACAACATATCAAATTAGAAGCAAAAGGCAAGTTTAGAAAACAGGACTTACCTGCTTTACTATGACCCGACCACCTGCTATGTGGGAGAAATATATGTTATAGAAATGGCAGAGGAACAATGGGGCACTCTTCCCAGATAGCTCTTCCAGGTACATTGCATATGAAACTCCGGGGTTGGTAGGCACTGAAATCTCCACCCCCTGCTGCCTAAACCATTCTATATCTCTAGAAAGAACCTCTGATCTTTCCAACCCTGTATTTCTGAAGTAAGCATCTGCACACAGTTCATGGAGTTCAGCTCTGCTATCCAATTTTCCAGTCTTAGTAGTTGTCCCCCCAGTATTGTTCTTCCAATTCATCAATTTACTTGAAATTTACTTGGGATTCGTTATATTCATGGATTGAGCCTAGAATGAAATTAAATTTTTACGTTTAAATTAGTTAACTTAATTATAATTTTTGTGGACTTTAAAAAAAAAATGACGAACCAAAAATTTAGATTTAAACTCATAAATCAAACGAGGCGTTAGGTAATTATAGTATTATATATTTTTTATGACTAAGTTCTTAAATTAAGAAGAATGACAATTATAATATAATCCAAGCAGAAAATTCAAGACAGCAGATAACATCAGGAGTTATAGATCAGTTCACAAGGAGAACCCAACATTACCCTTCGTAAAATTTGAGAAATTGTCGTAAAAGTAGAGGTGCAACACAACATTTATCATATAGAATAATGAATTATATATCATACTCATTTGTTGTCACACTTTTTATATCATATAGCATGATATACTCATTTGTTATATCGCACTCGTTTCGTTACTTCTACCATGACATGTTACATGTAAAACCGATGTGAAAGATCAAAACCAATGCCTAAACTTAGGAAGTGGGTGTTGACTGACATTACAAATTATTACATAAAGACGTGAAAATGTTCCTAAATTTTTTAATATTTGATTAAAAGAACACTCACAAGCAACGTCTTCAGACTCATCAACAATGCGCTCAACGGTGTCGAACACGAGCTTACTGTCGACCAAGTAGCTGACGAATCCCTCCACGCTGGGCTGCCACGTGTCCCCCTCATCACCGTCCGATTCCTCCAATTCGTCGCCTCCATCGAGGGCTGAATCGTTGTCATCGCCGCAGCTGCTATCGTCGTCGTTCTTGGAGTACTTCTTGCCGCCGATGTTGCGGAGTCTCATGGCGACGAACCTCATCTCCTCCGTGATGCCTTTACTCTCGCCGGGGTACTCCCTCCGGTACCTCGTCCTCTTCCTCACCACCGGCGGCGCCGAGGCGGCGCTCGGGGCAACAGCCTGAGCCAGAGACCAAGACGGCGGCGGCGTCGCGGAGGCTAGGAAGTCCGAGCGGCGCATGATTAGGGCTCGGTCGGGACGTCTAGTCGAGTGGTTCGGCGGAATTTTGGAGGGGTTGCGCCGCTGTGGTGGAGGAGGAGGAAGGGAGAGAGGGATTGAAAGTGAAATGTGTGTTGGAGATGGAGAGTGTGGCGGTAGTTTCGCCATTATCGCCATTTCCTCAGAAGGACAAGGGGCTCATCGGCTAAATTTCCCACGTTTGCCAAGATAACTTTCTTTGAATATCTTCGTTAGGGGACTTTCAATGATGGATTATGCATATGGCCGTTTAGTATCTATGTTACTTTGAATTATGTTTAAATATAATATATTAAATATATTTTATTTTTATATAAAAAATATTAATTTTATATTTAGATTACATGTATTTAAATGAAAAATATTTAAATTATATTTTAAAATTAAAAAATTGATTTAATTAATAAAAATATATAATAAAAAAAGTGAGATCGAAGAAGAATATAGTGTGAATGTGAAATAAATTATTTTTAAAATATTTTAGAATAATAAATGTATTTGAGATATTATTAAAAAATATTATATTTAAATGTAAAATTTTTATATTTATATGAAAATTATATTACATTTAATCACAATACAAACGTAAAACTGTAAACAAATGTCATATTAAATTTAAATTGAATGATTAAAAAAGTTTAATGACTATTAAATTAAAATGAAACCTTCCACGTACTATAAAATTTCCTTTAAACAAAAAAAATAAGGACTAATAAAGAATTTGCCAAGAACTCGGATGAGAAAGGATTTGCTTAGAACTCTAATAGGTGGGGGGCTCGAGTGGCACTGAGGGATTGACAATGACAAGTGACAAAGATCTACATTTTCGATACGAATCTGGGCAACGAAGGTTGGATTGCAATCTAGGCTGGGGCTGTTCGATTTCGGTCATGGGTTGCTCGCACAAGAGAGTGACGACTTTGGGTAGGGGGACGACATTCGTTGGTAGCACAAACCCGACCTCCTCTCTACCCAAGGATCGTGGAGATTCCTTGAGAGTCCGACGTCCTATCGTGACTATAAGTCAAAACCTATTTTTTGGAGATCTCACGATCGCAGTAGGCTGGGTTTCAACCCACTCAAGGGGGAGATGAGTATGGGGAAGAAGTTAAGGGTGAAGAGCGAGCCAACGGAGGTGGTGGTGTCACCTGTGTGGGGTTGCACTGGAATTTGGGTTTTTTTAGGGGCGTTTGTTTTTGTTTTTGAGAATGATTTTCCATTTTCAAAAACACAGAAAATGAAAACGGTTTCAAAATAACGTTTGTTTATTTAACGTTTTCAAAACCGTTTCGAAAACATCGTTTTCAACTATATTATTTTTTTGGGTTTTTTGAAAACGAAAAAAAGTTGTTTTCATTTTTTGTTTTCATTTCCAAAAAATGTTGTGTTTTTTGGGTTTTTTGAAAATAAAATAAGTTTTGAAAAAATATAATCAAATAAAGTTTTATTTTTATGTTTTTTAAAATATACACTCAGAAAACATAATTAAACACAGTTTCAGAAATGATCTTAACACAGTTTTTAAAACATTCTCATTTTCAATTTTTTTGAAAACAGAAAACATTTTAAAAACAATACTAAACGCTTCCTTTAATTTTAAGTTTTGAGTTTTTTTTCTGTAATTTTGTACTTTTTTTTGAATTGTGATTAACTGTAATAAAATCTATAATAAATTTTTTTTAGACTAAATATGAACTATTGAATCTGTTTTATGAATGGAGTAAAACTTTACTCCATTATAGCTTTTCCTTCTTTGTTTTTGTTATTTATAGGAAAATGAACTTTTAAAGTTTTTTTTTTTAATGAAAATGTTTGATTTTGTTTTTTATATTTTTTGAGAGGGAAAGTAACAAACGGAAAAAAAAAAAAAACAAATAAAATAAATGAAACAGAAGTTCTTTTAATATTGAAAAAGCAAAATCATACTAGATAATATATTCAATATATACTAAATAATAAATTTTTCTTTTAATAACAAACTTTTCAAAGTTACTAAATAATAGCATATTTTGTATTTTCTTTTTTAAAATAAATTATATGTTTTCTATTTTACCTTTCCCTCTTCACATACTTCCCTTTCTCTGTTTCCCATTGTCTCTCTCTCTTCTCTCGTCAACCAAAGAGTAAACAGATGGTGACATTGCAATTGCGATTATGATTGGACCGAATGGCGATTGAGAATGCAACGGCTACCGGATCACGACGATGATGTGTTCTTTCTGTTTTCTCTCTTCAGTCACCAATAAGGTTCCTTGTGGGAAGCTCTCACCAGCAATTTAAATGGGACGGATATGGAATTCGTTGGCACCATCGTGATCTCCATGGCAATCATGTGGTCTTAGATCTCTGCCATGATCTCGCCCTCCCTCTTTCCTTTTCTGATTTTGTATTTTTTTTTTTTTTTTTTGCAGGCTGACTTTCGATTGTAGACGATCTCCACAAATCGCCCTCCTTCCTTCCTCCAAATCGTGATTTCCATTGCAAGATCCATCACCACGACCTCGAGATCTATCGTTACACCAGTGCAATCCTAGTTCATGTCGTGGTCCTAGTCCCAAAGCCATTGCTGTCGCTGGTGTGATATCTAGCCAGTGGTGAGAGAGAGACGAATGAATAAAGGAAAGAGAGAGAGAGAGTAAGGGTATCGTTGATATTTATCCTAATTATATTATTTAATAATTATATTTTAAATTATCTTATAATTTTAAAGATCATGCATTGTATTATATTATTTTGGTTTTTCTTTAGTCAATAATATTTTTCAGTTGTTAATTGATTATTTAATATTGATCATTCCGATTAATTAATGATTGATTATGTTAAGTTAATAATTAATTATGATCCATAATGTAAGTTTAATATAAATATGTTATTTATTATAAATATGTTTAAAAAAAATGCTATTTACATTCTTCCGATAGAAAAACTCATCCCTCTCTTGTCACTTATCATCACAAAAAACCAATCACCTGTCGCCTAAGGCTATTTTCCTATATTAGAAAAGTTCACATGACTCTATTAACCTTTTCTAGTTCACATTCCTCTCAACCTAGTAAATTTTGCGACTATTTCTTTCCATCAGATTAGGTCAAGGGCGAGCTTCATGTCGGCCGTGGACTTTTCAATGATGGAGAAGTCATGAGTTGGAGTGAAGCGGACAAGTGATGAACCACAAAAAAATGGCTGTTTTTTCTAATATAAGAAGAGGATAACCGTCCTCAAAACTCCCCAGAGTGTGAGTCACAACAGAGAGAACGGGGAGTCGATGGCTGTGTGGCGTCTGGAAGGCATGGGGCCCGATCCTCTATGGCTTGGAGCTCAACAACGGGCAGTATTGGCAGTGGGGAGAGAGTCGTTTTACATAAAAATAAAATAAAGTTATCGTAAGAAATTGTTGACTTAAAAATGTTCTCCTTGATCTTGGCCATAACTGCTAGTGTGAATGCGTGCTGATAATTCTCCCTTCTAATATTCTTCACTTTTTGGGAAGACAATTTGTGACATGTCAATCCACTATGTGCAAAAGTTCTACTTTTTATGTTCGTAAATATCCTTTCTGAATTTACCGAGCATGAGATTAATGAGTATAATCCAAATTGGTTGGCCAAATATATATATAATAATTAGTTAGGCAAAATTAAAATGTATAAGCAACATGTATGTGATAACACAACCTATAAATAGAAAGGCTAATCCTAAAATATGGATTAAATAAACAGGAAAGACCACTCTATTTAAATAAATATTGATCTCCGTTGAGTAGCAATGTGCTCGTACATAGAACTTTCTTCTCTGTTCTTTTGTTTTTGTTTTGTATTTTCCCCCTTCTAATAAAGAATTTATTTATTTTTAAATATTTGGGGGTCCCTAAAACATATTTTGAATGTCTGGGGTGTACATGTACAACATCATCTTAAACCCACCGCACTAAGAGAAGGATTATCTACAGAATAAAACAACATTAGCGGGGAAGAATATTGGTGAATATGTCCAACTCGAGCCAAAGAAGAATTGGTGAACCCTAAAAAAACGAAAAGAACGAACTGCTCTTTTAGTGATTAGATCATGATTGCAGTCGATGTGAGAGGAAAAAATCGACAAGAATCAGCTTCACAAGTTAGCGTTCCAACTACACCTGACATTGCAAACAAATGCAGCTCTGTTGTGTACAAGGCGTGCCGAAAAACCACAAGTTCTGGATGCACCACGGACATCGATTAAACTTTTCCCAATGTATTGATTCGTCGCACAAACTTCACCTCATGTATAGCGGGCTTTGAGCTTTCTCAAAAACTCTAAAATCTCAGTGTATGAAGGATCAGCACGGCCAAGTGGTTTGCAAGAATTTATATGATCAGTGGACTCCAAGACCTGTTTCAACATGTCAAAATTTAAAAGGAAGCACCGAGATTGATGAAAAGCTCGTAACCTGAAAGTTAGACCGTACGCCATACACTCTTTAAGTTGGGCAACTGTTTAAAGTAATTAAAGGTCAATGAATAAATTGTCTATGTTCGGAGTTCAAGCAAATCAAAGAACACCAAAGATAGTATAAAAGGAGCAACATATGCGTAAGACAACTGCAGTAAAGAATGCCTAATTGTTTGGAAAAGAGGGTGTGTCTTTCTTTATTTGCTATTGTTCACGATGTTTTTTATGTTTAACATGCATACGATATCTACAATCATACTCACAACAAGTTCACCAAATCCAGGATATGCTGATTCAATTGGAACTATTTCCATTCGAAAGGCCCATCCTCCATATCCTTCGACAATCGGGGTTACTTTGGTCTGTATGTAACATAGTCAACACATACATGTCAAGTTGACAAAGAGATGCGCACCAAAACCAGAAACGGATATGGAGTAAATTAAAGACTACCTCACAAAAACTAAGAACATCAAGCAGCCCCTTCTTGTAAAGTTGACGGGTAAAGTCATTAAGCTCTACTAATCTTGAAGATCCACTTCGTAGCTCTCCTATCTAAGAAACAAGTACTCAATGCCAACGACTAAATGTATAAGCAGATCCCAACTTCAAAAGTTCAGGAACTAACAAATATTGCAATAGCGAAAGAAAACCAAAAAAAATAAAGAATCCAGATAGATTATTAAGTTCATCTACTAACACTTGGGGCAGGGCGCAAAACCAGCCCCATTCTCCAAGGCATGTCTGCAAGTTTGCTTCCGAAGTGTGGGCAGCTGTAAAACACCTGAAATCAGGGAAGCCGCTATTATTATTGTCTAAGAAAAATAACTGAAAAATAAAATAACTATGATAGTGATTGAGGTAAAGCATACAATTCCAATGGTGTTCTTGACAAGGTTATCAACATTCTCCGTCTTTGCTTTATACAACATTTGCTTGACAACTAGCCCTCCCATGCTGCACACAAAGAGCGGCCATTACTTATGGAAGCAATTAATTACATGTACAGCCACTGACTTCGGCCACTTGGCTATAAAAATATGAAGTCAACTAAAAACCATACTCTCAAACATTTTTTCACTCAAAGATTTTATTTTATTTTTTTAAGGCTAATACAGAATTAACAACTTGAACCAACTTCCTTTGCATCCTGTACCAATTTACTGCAAACTTTTACAAACAACGGGAGAAAAACTTAAATAAGAAAAATATAATATGGCGGTAAATCTTGAGTTCCCATGATAGTTTCCAAAATACTCCTAACTTAACAAGGGTTCCGAGTGGATATAAGCAGATGTGAACTGCAGTGTTGAGAGGAAAAAACCAAGTCTACATGGTTTCAAGCAGAGTTTACATATAGGATTACTACTACTTTTTTTTTTTTTTTGTTATTATTATTTTGGAAGGAAAAATGGAAACTATATATAAGCCATCATATATGACCTCACACCCAGTCAAGTCTAGGCTTGTTAGTAACTACCCAAATAACAATGAAGATGCAAAAGCCCTGTCAGGATACATAAATATATATATATATATACACACGAGTGTGTGTAGAGAGAGAGAAATGACCACTATATTATATAGGGATAACAATTTCGTTACCCATTTTTTAATCGTGTTAGATAAATCACCCGAACACAACCCATTTGTTAAACATTGTGTTAATTATGTCAACCAGCATAACCCATTTAATTAATATGTTAGAATAAATAATTATACACTTCTTAACTCGGTTAACATCAAGTTCAAAAAAAAAAAAAAAAAAACTCAGTTAACATGATTGTGACACATTTAACACATTTATTGATCATTTACATTTTCTTTTAAAGAAAACAAGTGAAATTTAGTCACAGATTTTAAAATTTCAAATTAATAATGTAAACTATTATGTTATACCATAAATAAATAGGTTGCAAATGACACATAGAGCAAATTGAATCAATTCGGGTTAGACAAGTCAACCTGACCACGACTGGTTTATTGATTGTACCAGCCTGTTATAGACCCAGGTCCATTTATCTTAAAACCAAACACCTAATTCCGATGTTGTGCCATAAGTAAAATTGCCACCCATATAAAATGAAACAACCAAGGTGCGCGCAATTGTGAATGAGGATGCATGTACATATCACATGCACAAACACCAAACCAACCTGTGAGACACAAAGACAACAGGTCGATCACCAATTCCTGCAGCAACAAGTTTTTCTAATAACATGGAGCTGACTTCCTGCATAAAACAAACAAAATAAGAAGTTTTATATATTTCTAATGGAAAGATGTAAATCGGCACGCGCTGTTTACATAAAGCAGCTACCAACCAAAATGCAGTAATCCAAATACATCGAGGAAGATCCCAACACTTGAAGCATTGAGAAAAAAATACCAGGTCATAAAATAAAGATTATTTCACTTTCACAAGGTAAATCAGTACGCTCTTGTTTACCCATAGATGCTAAAATTAGTCTAGGCAGAAAGGATTGTTCTTTTTCATTTGAGACGCACATACTTGCTATTCCAATGAAAATTTTTCCTAGAGCCCTTAAGTCATTTCATAAATATATTTGTTCCCTTCCAACTGATTTATAAGTGGATTACCCCTCTAGTCATCAAGGCCTCAAATCAATTTCGACAAAAAATTAGGCATTTTAACATCTTCTTTTGCCAAAAAGGAACCAACCAATCTATATGATATGTAAAGAACTTAATTGTAAACCAAAATTCCAAACCTGAAGGGGAAGGCTAGCTCCGGACCACTGTGTGAGATTTGTCTGCATAAAAATTAAAAAACCCAAATGGTATTAATTTTGTGGGACCAACATGCAGATCTGTTGAGCGATATAACAATAAACTACCAAGATAGAGGATAAAAAATTTGACAGACGATTGATTGTTAAAACAATAAATGTATAAAAGAAAACAAACCTTGTATTTAAGAGTAAACATGCGAGCTTGAGGGAAGTCAGCGGAAAGCCATTCACCCGGCCAGAATGTCCCCAGCTTTCCTGCTTCCTGATCAATCTTTTCTATTAACCCAGACTTAGTTGATGACTTGTCCTCAGATATGCGCCATGTCTTAAAAGGACCACCACGAAGACCATGGACAAAAACAACATCAAAAAGCGGAGACTCAGTCATTCCTAATCTATTTTGTGATGCATCTGAACTGGACAAATTATCATCATTTGACGGTCTAGCAACAGTTTTATCCTCGTGGTCAGCAGAAGATGGTTCCTCTCGAAAACTGTCTTTATCACATTTTTCAGGACACCTCCAGTGGGGTAGTTGAGGATTGATAAAAAACATTATGTCGTTATAACGTGGACATGCTTTTCTTCCGTTCACAATGCCAGAATTGGAGAAGTCACCATTGACAGAGTCTCCTTCAATTTCTTCACTACAGAATATATTTAACAGCGTTGCCCTTGCATAACTTTGCATTTTAAGGTCACTGCAGCCTGAAATCTTTCCATTTGCACAACTCTCAAGCCATCTGCACCAAGTTTCATCTGCTGATATGGCTTTCTGGACCTTTGGAAGCAGTGAAAGGATAGTTAACAGTCTAGCTGCATGCCTTCGGATGTGAGCCGTAGGTGGAACTCGGACACTAGATTGATCTTTATTATCTGACTCAGATGATTCACTGGGGACATTTGCATTCCGCTCCTGTGCTTCAAGGATCTTCGAAGCATCATATGCTCTTATTGCAGCCAGTTTTTCATAGTCATCACATAGCAAAAGGCGTCTCAGTATACACAAAACTCCAAAATCAGTAATTTTCTCCTGACATGAAGAATCATCAGAAGAAAGCTCAGCCAGTGCTTTGATCCCCTTCAGGGTCGCCATTGCAGAATCTGCCACATCAAATTTAGGCACACTATCTTTCTTTAGATTCTTAGATGGCCCCACAAAAGGTTCCATGGAAATAAGATCTGCCAGTTGAAATGCATCTACAGAGTCTGTGGCCGTTCCCAGCTGACTTCCTGCTAGATTGACAACAGCACCTGCTAATTGATTTACAGCTTGTGTAGCAGAAAGAATGTTCGATTGATCAATTTGAGTCTGCAAGAGAAATATAGTCATACCTTAAATTCTCTATTTCTACTTTTTTCTTCTCTCTTTTTTTCTTTTGTTGTTGTTGCTATAACGGAGTTTTACAGTATAAGGTCATAGGATATAACAGTAATGCGACTAAAAGATTTAGAATACAGACCTTCACTTTATCGGCTCTAAGCTGAACATTTCCTTTGACTGACGCAGCCTTGCTGGAAGCTAGAACTTCAGAAAGCAGAATAGCTAACCAACCTTGGGAGATTGGTACAGAAAATGGTCTGTGGTCTTCAAGAATAGATGAAAGAATCTTTATAGCTGAAGAACGTAAAGTGTCGGATGAATGTTTTCCAAAAACCCAAGAAAGCAATATGCCAGACCACTTCTGGCTCTCTTCAAGAGAAAAATGCAAATCCTCAGTACACATCAATTCCAAGGCCTTTGACAATGCTTCTTGCACGTGTTTATGCCTTGTTGTACGCTTAGCAGTTTCTCTCATCAGATGGAGACCCTTCTCCATCACTGTTCTCTGCGCTCTAGGGCTTCTCTCAACAGAAACCAAAAATGCAGACAGAGCCACCTGAGCCAAAGGAATATCATCATTTTTACTGGCCTTGGAAGCAGTAGAAAGGAGACTGGAACTCCAATCGGAAACATAATCATTTAGAGGTAGATTTTCATCAGCTAATAGTAACTGAGCCACCAAACTCCCGTGCCATTTTACAGATCTCTCGGGCGCCATTAAAGCAGTCATTACAGCTTTTCCATCCTGATCCAATTCATGTATAAGCGACCTGTTGACATCCGATGCCATCGCCCAATTAGCAAGTGCCCAAGCAGCAAAAGGAACGGCAACATGTTCACAATGCAAATCATCCCACAACCCAGGAACAACAGCAGAAGCCAGATTGGTTTGCGTCAAGGAATTGTCACGCCTATTTTTTACAACAAGTTCTTTGTTATAAACCCTATATGATTCCACATTTCTAGGATTAGACCTCCTCAACTCCAGTGGTTCAGCCGTCCTTGAAAGTCCTAAAACTGTTGTACCCCCAAGAACTTTAATGCCAATCCCTTTCATTCCCCCTCCACCATCTCCATCGTCTTTGTCTTCAGGCAATTCCTCCAAATGCATGCTGCCTTCCTCAATAACCTCAATGGCGGCTGCAATATCTCTAGTTTTGGCATTTCCACCAAGAATGGGCTTAAAAGCTACGTTTTCCAGACTATCACAGTTGGATGTGACGATATCCATGATGGCGGCCACAAGCATGCTCCTGCCTTTTAAAGAATCAGAAAGACCGAGTGAACTACGTCTCGAGTGCTGCTCCCACAAACATGTTCGACATTAATGGTAAAACTAAAACACTAAAAAATGAAACTTTCACAGTCAAATGGTTGTAATACGTATTTTAGTCCACTTGACCAAGGGTTTTGATGCTTTTGTTTCAAATTCAAGTGCGAAAACGGACAATGAAAAATTCTCATCATCAATCTTCAGCAAATTGGTCAATTTATTCAACAAGGCCTTAAAGATTGTGGATTGAATTGAATATTCGCAGCAGATTGAAGCTTAGAAAAAGAAAATTCAGAAGCTTACCTTCTTGGACCGCTGAGGCTGGCAAGAAAAAATGAACCTAAGAAGCTTGGGAACGGCACCGGGCCTTCCGAGCACGGTGGCAGAGACATTGGGATCGGCGATCAAGTACGCGAGGGCTCTGGCCGACTCGGCCTGCATGCCGTTCCCGTCCCGCTGCACTGCCACGGACTCGAGAAGCCAATCGACGACGGCGCCACCGCCGGCCCCGACAATGGCGGCCCTGCGGCTCTCATTCGCGGCGGCGATGTCCGCGAGCAGAGCCGCAACCCTAAGCCCGAATCCGGAGCGGACCTCGTGGTTGGCCGAGGAGAGGACCGACCTGAGGGACTGCCAGAGGACGGAGGCGGCGACGCCGGTCTGCTTGACGTGGTGGAAAACCTTCCGGAAAGACTCGCTGGATTTTTGGACCACCTGCTCGACGCCGGCGTAGAGAGGGTTCGAGGAGGTCCTGCGGTCGTGGTCAGAATCGGAAAGGAGCGCGACGGCGGCGAGGAGAGCGGAGGCTGCGCCGGCGGCGGCGGAGACGACGATGACGGAATTTCTGGAGAGAGAGGGAGAGGGGCGAGGGGAGAGAGTGGTGGGGCGGTGGGGAATGGGCGGCGGCAGAGGAGTGGCTTGTCGGAGGTCGTTTGGTGGTTCGATTGGGGTCTCGGAGGAGGAGGAGGAAGAAGAGCGGAAGCGAGGGCGGTGATGGTCGTGGTGTTGGTGGAAATGGTAGTGGCGAGGAGATCGGAAGAAGGAGAGGCGACGAGTTCTGAAACAGAGACGAAGCATGGCGGCTGCGGCGGCGGCGGTAATGGCGGGAGGGAGTTTTCGCGAATTTCGTAAAGCCGAAGAAAAGGAGTTGAAAGAAAGAAAGACGGTGTAAGAAGAGCCTTGATGTGAACACCCAGAATTCGCGCTTAGAATTTGTTCAAGGATATTCGAACCTTTTTATACGCCACATTTTCAAAACAACGCTGATATATATACCTGCGCAGGGCGTTCTTGTACGGCACCACTTCAAAACATCATCCGCAACCCGCTGCGCCCGACCCGCCCCATTTAGCACTCGGGGCAGGATGGAGTGGGCGGACCCGTATGGGTCAATGAGGATCCGACCTGCATAATTTGAAAATAAAAATAAAAATAAAAAGATCCGTTTTTTAATGTATTTTTTGATGGCCTTTTCTACAATTTTACAAAAATGCTGGGCGAATTAAAACAAAAAAATATATTATAAAAAAAAAATGCTCAACATGAATAATTGCCTGCGTGCTCGGTTGAATTTGTCAACCACCAGAGCCAAAATTTTGTTTGTTGCTTGAAAGAAATCAACGTGTAGGAATTTAAACGGCTTATAATCTATATCTATATATAGCTTTATAAATATATATATATATGTATGTATTTACGTATGTCAGCAAGACCCTTTTGGTATTGAATACTTTTCCCATGTGCATCATACATGCTACCAAAACGAAACTCTGTCAAATCAAGTTAGTTTACAGTTTCTAAAACTATGTCATTTTACGTGATGCTTTAATGTCTAATGACATGAAAAAAAAAATAATTGGATGGAATTTGTAATCTTTATTTCCGACATCTTTTTTTTTATTAGAAACGAATAATTATTTATTTTCTTTTGAAACTGATTGAAGAATTCAATTTCTTCAATTTATAAAATGCTTTCTTTCCACCAGAATAAAAATGATTTCGTTAATTAATGCTTCTATAACTTCAATCACTTTTTTTTCCTCGTCTTCTTGTAATTTTCTGCTTAATTCATGCAGGTTAGAAATTTCACCGGACTCGGATGCTAAACTCAGACATTTCCAGAAGAACTTCGGCAATTCCGGGTTACCTTCCTGCTCACTACTTCACCAACCAAGACATTAATGGAAATGATCGGGAATTTAATCTCATCGACGGTGGAGTTGCTGCTAACAATCCGGTAATATATATATATATGTATGGACTAACCTTTTCTTAAAAAAGAAATTTATATATGTACGGATAGTATTTCCTCCTGTAAAAAACTAAAACATGAAAAAAAAAAAAAAAAAAGGACTCTTGGGCTAATATGCTCAAAGCTTTAGTAGAAGGGCCTTTTTAGTACTGGGACATCTTATTTTACATCGGTATAAACTAGCTTTTAACCTTTTGATTATATATTTTAATATCAGACTTATTTGTAATTAGTTTATTTATATAAAAATTTTGTCACATGCAACATATATATATATATAGACAATTGGACTCAATCATATGTCATACTGTTGGTAAAGAAACTAAACTATTAAAATATCAGTTTCTATTCCTATCGGTAGTATAAAATGAAAGGTACAGCCAAACAAATCTTAAATTCGAATATTTTTTAGGTCTTAAAAGCTGCTATTAAACGTGATGCTATAGCTGCTATGTAAATTGTCATTGTCACTTTGATAAGAATCTTACTTTCTATACACGTTTCTAAAATGAAAGTGTTAAGAAAGAATATAAATTTGAATAGATATAATCAGATGAGGGCATTTCTAAGAGTAGTTATTACTTAAACCCTATTGAGTACGTGTAAATAAAGTCCCATGTTAGTTAGACATAGAATTAAAAAGGGATTTAAAAAATATCTAGGTTACTTATTTTAATAGGTTAATCTTTTAAAATAAAATCTTAAAGTAGATTTTATACATAATATGTGTATGTTTGAGATGAACTTTAAAGAAAAATTCAGACAAATATTGATAGCCTTCAAAGAGTGTGATTATTGGAAAATTTATGGTATCTCAAGATAGAAATTCTATGATTTCGATGGAATATGATATTCTTAATTTTCCCCTTTGAGAACAATAGACGAAAGATTATCGTTTGAGGGAGGATTATGAAAATAGTAGACTTTCGTTTGAGGGGTCGATTGTTAAATATGTACAGATAAAAAAGTCTCACATTGATTAAATATGGAATTAAAAAGGGGGTTTAAAAAATAAACTTGAACTACTCCTTCTAATAAATAAATCTTTTAGGATGAAATCTTAAGTCCCTAACAGTGCCAAATTTCTCTGCTAATTATATGTATTCTTATACATTAACGATGTCTTGTTTGGAATGGTGACCAACAAGTACCAGGCACTAGTTGCCGTAGGCCAAGTGACAAAGCAGGTCTACAACCAGAATCCAGACTTCTTCTCTATCAAGCCGATGGACTACGGCCGATTCCTGGTTATTTCACTCGGAACTGGCTCGGCAAAGGTAGAGCAAAAATACACCGCCAAAATGGCAGCCAAATGTGGGCATCATGCAGTGGCTAATTAACGATGGTACAGTTTCTCTAGTTGATGTGTTCAGTCAAGCCAGTGCAGACATGGTTGATTTCCATATCTCCGTCCAAGCCCTCCGCTCTCAGTGTGGTTATCTTCGTATTCGAGTACTGAGCTTATAGTTTTCTTTGAGGAAAAAAAAAAATATACTGAGCTTATAGACAGTTCGTTTTTTTTTTTTTTTTAATAAATAAATTGCTAGCTGTTTTCAAGAGTTGAATGTAATATGAAAAAAAAATGTTTGAATTTAGGATTACGGCTTGGTGGGGACAGAATCCTCGGTGGATATAGCGACAAAGGAAAACTTGGAGAAACTTGTGCAGATCGGGGGACAGCTGCTGAAGAAATCAGTGTCGAGAGTGAATTTGGAGACGGGCTTGTTTGAGTCTGTCCAAGATGGTGCTACCAATGAGGATGCTCTAAAGAAGTACGTAACCTTACAAGTATAGAATATTGATATTGTTTAGCCAAAAAAAAAAAAAAGCCAACATTGGGTTTTTACCACCTGTGCGCCTCTGAATTTCTCCTGTTCTATTTTGGCATTTTCGTCTATGAATATTTTTTCTGGACATGGTTCTTAAAAATTACAAGAGTACTGATTTATTTCAATTTTTAAAATTTGGGACATATATAATGTACAATAATTATTTTAGCATTCTTGTACCATAAACTTCTCCTAATCGACACTTTATTTAGTCATTTGTGGCTTTTTTTTTTCTTTTTTTGTAATTTAGTCCCTTGGTAATTTAAAGTTCCTTGAATTTTAGGACGCATCTAGGGAGATAGGTTCCAATCCATCTTTCATAAGTTATTACAGTGTTTTTTAATCTTTTTTATTTTTTACTTTCACTCTCAACTTTTATTATTTTAATTCATTCAAATCCATACTATTTGAAGTCTAATACATCTTTCATATGAGCCCTTAATTCTTGGTAGTACTTATACAATGACTAAATTGCTTAAAACAATAAATTAGAGACAAAAAATCAGATCACAAAAAGTTCAAAGGACAAATGTGCTAAAAATTTTAGGATATACATATTTATATATATATATATGTATATGTATCAATGTATCTGTATACTACAGTCACATATATATAATAGTGAATTGTGTGGGAACCTTTACGTAAAACATATACATAATATCAGTTTCACTTTAATTTTTTTTCTTGATATTAATCATAGGGTACTAACTCAACGTTTGTGCTCTTTCTGACTATTTATACTTACAGGTTCGCAGAACTACTATCGTCAGAGAAAAGGCTCAGAGACGCAAAGCTACCAACGGAAAATAATTGGTCATCTTTTGGTTATTAAAAGTTCCTAGACTCCTCTCCACCATTCCATTTCATGTATATGTTTGGAAAATTTATGTTAAATTTAATTTATTTATCACATTTAAATTCCATGAGTTGTCAATTTACATTTGTTCGAACATGATCAGATTTGTGTGCTAAATGTTTATGGTTGCAATACATGGAAGTTATATCTTTTACTTTACGTCAGGAGCATGTGAACGTATGCTTTTTCATCCCCTCCCTGATTACCATATGACAACCTGTGGATTATCATCACACAACGGTCTATGTGATGATTCAATCAACGTTTTATAATATTTTTTATGTTTGTTTATTCTACGCGCACGAATCATATAATATACAAATAGTTATATATATAAAAAAAAAAAAAAAACATGTGCATACGAGTTATATGTGGAGGACTTAACCAAAACATTTCCTTTAAGAAAAAAGCACAAATTAACCTTTTTTGATCTTAACCGAGCCAATCTTCAATAAAAGTGGCAGTCTTTCTTGGGGCATTTGCCATGTGTTTGTTTTGAAATTTGATAAAACAAACAACAAAATTCGAAACTTAATTAGGCACAAGATTTAAAAGAGAACCTATGTGAGGAGGGAAAATCAGTTACAAGAAATAAATCCAACCACCGATTTATGGTTGTTCGATCTCATATCTTATACAAACAGTTAACGAGTGCTAATTCTACACGTCTTTTTATTCTTTTTTGCCTTCTCAGTCCCATATTTTGTCTTTCTTTATATGCATCTGTTTCGTTAGCACGACGTCGTCTTTAATATCTAAGACTTTTTCTTTCATCATATATCAGCATTGTTTTAGTTCTCTCGGAAACTAACATTCCCACACCAAGAGATTTACTATGTTTTGGTCTCTCCAATGCAAGAATATAACTGGAGAAGATACGCCATATACCTGAAATATTTCATGAATGACATGTAGTAAGCTTGTGTCCCATAAATGTTTGGTCAAATTAAATTGTTTTACAAACTTTTAAGAAGTATCATAAGCTGTTTCAATTCTATTAAATGTTGTAGAATGTCCTAAAATGGTAACAATAATTAAAAACTTTTAATAGAAATACATATGACGTACACAGGTAACCCACATACATATATATATATATCAATCTCTTTTGAAAGATAAAAAAACATGTCGTTTCCGTGAAAAGCAAATAACATGTTATGATAAGTGCCAGGCATTTACAGCATGTTTGGTAAGAATGATGAAAAATAGAAAGAAGGGATAGGCCATTTTTTTTTTCCTTCATCTTTTCTCTTTTACCAAATAATCTTTGAATGTTAAAATCCTTCTACTAATTCATCCACTTTTTTCTTTGTTTCATTTTTCTCTCCTACCAACCACACTCTTACTTTAACCCTAAAAATCTCCTTTAAAAAAAAAAAAAAAAAAGGAAGATTGAAAACAAGAGCAACTGTATTTTTTTTTTTTTTTTGTTGTTTTTAAGTTCAGGAACTGTAGTTTTACGAATGTGAACAACTGGACTTTCGTAATTAATGTTTCTTTCACGTTTGTCTAAATGCAGTTTGCCAGTTTGTCAGGAAGTACACACGACATGTCGTTTTTTTTTTTTTTAATCTAATGGCCTTTTTCCATAAACCACATATATAAACGAATCGGTGATTATCAATGTGCGTGTGTGTATATATATACACGCATACATACATATATATATAGATAAAAATAAGAAATGGTATTTCGTATGGATAAGAAAAAACAGATGTTAGTTTTTTCTTGTGATTTTTATTTTTATTTTCCCTCCCCTAATAATTTGCATGCTGCCGTTAATTTCAACGACATGTCGGTTTTGTCATTCACAAGCTTTGAAGATAAACGGTTGACATTCAATCCAATCGTTCCATGCAGGACGAAATTAAAATTAGTCGCTTTGTTTGTTTGCTTTAAAGGGGCCTTTGGTCTCTTGTTTGATTACGTAGAGAGGTGCGCATATATATTTGTGTGTGTGTATACATATATATATATATATTAATTTAGGAACAAACATTCAAAACAAGGTTTTCTAAACGTTATATAAACTATAAATGTGTGTGTGTATAATTTAGGAAATTATGCACCAAATTTCCATATATAAGAATCCAACATCACACATCAGAAGAATTAGAGCATGGGTCTTTCTCATAGGTACTTTACTGATGGAACTTTTTTTTTTTAATTTATTGTGTTTTTGTTCTTGTATTGTGAGTTTATCAACTCCATGAAAATTTTTACAGAATTCCTCTTGAACTATTTGGGTACTCTCTCTTTTTTCCTAGTAACTTTAATTTTAATTTTAATTTTAAATCAAGTGGATAATAGGTGCAATGTACTCATAAACTCTTCTGATTTTTTTTTTTTTTGGCCCCGACCATTTATCTATTGCAAAAAACAAACAGGTTTTTGCTCATGGCTGTGTTCAAATTAAGTTTATTAATCAGCACCACTTTTTACTTTAACATTTTGTGACAACTTATTAACTCAGCAATTCGAATCCATATTTTTAGCTTTTTGGCCGTTTGATCATTAGGCAAATTACCATAAAATTCTTTGAATACTAAGGGATTGATCAACCCTTTTTTTTTTTTTCAATCTATGCACTCACCCATTTTTTTTTCCTTTTTCATTACACTCTTATCAAACATCTATGAGTATCAAAATATTCCCAAAAATGCTCTCATCCCTCTCCTTTCTTTCACAATTCTCTCCTACCAAACAATCTCATGGACTAGTGATTACTAAATTAGTCTTTTTCTTTTTTAATTTACATTGGATGTATATTATTGCACATATACATTCCTAGTTCAATTTAGACAGTAATTTACTTTAGTTTATCTGAAAATCTATTATATAAAAAATATATTGAATGTGATTAGATATTTCCTCACGTTTGATTCCAAAGTCCAGACTTTATTTTTTCATTACAATTTTTATCTTTTTCTAAAAAATTAATAAAAAATTTTTAAAAGATAATCAACTTCTATCCTTGAGATTTCATTTCAAAGCTTAATTCTAAACGCACAGTTAAGCATAAAATTCTCTATTATTGATTAAGGCTATATCTATATAAATACCATATAACAAAGTAGAACGTCAACTTTTATGCTTAGATCTAGGGGTTTGCAGCTGGCAACCCCATTCAGGTTTTGTGGATCTAAGAGAAATATTATATTATGATATGATAGAAATTCAATCTTTTCTTCCACCCCCACACCCTTCTTTTTTGTTGAAAAGACGTTTAGCTAGTCTTTTCTTAGCCAATAATCGTCCCAACTTTTTTTTTCCCCTGCCTTTTCCTTCTTCTTTTGAAAGGGAATGATAATTACACTCTTTATCCTCATATAATTGCATGGCAAAAGCACACTTATATTCTACTAATACAAACACACAACACAATGATTCGTGCACTTGCGTGTATGCTTGGAAATTATTATAAGTATACTTTTATTGTTTTCAGCTTAATAGTAGTATTTTGTAAGTTCACATGCAAAATGATGGTTTTTATCTCATCCGGGAAACTTCTTGGATCTTTCTTCGAAAATTAAACATGCAAAATGAAGAATCTCATACACACACACACACACACATAAATATATATCAGCTATACTACAGCCACAGGTTAAGCTCCTTCTTCTGTTCTTTTTTATGAATATATATATTTATACATATTAGGCCTATAATTCTGTTTTATTATAAATTAAAATTAAGAATACTATCAAGTTTTGAATTTGAAAGCTCTATCTAAATCTCTTTCTCTTTCTCTTTCTCTTTCTCTTCTTTTGCTGAGCTTAACTTAAAGGGATGAATCTGATCTTTCCTCTCTCTCTCTATATATATATATATATATATTTTTTTTTTTTCAATTTTCGTGATCTGCGAAAAAGCTATCAAAATGCATGCGGGACAAAGAGGAATGGGATTATCACTTGCTAATTACTATACATATCTGGCATAGATACGTTTGATTGGAGATGGACGGTGAAGAATAAAGGATTGTAGTCACGGTTGTTAAGTTGACAAATCTGACGTTTTTTGCATAGGCTCTATAGCTGAGAACAAAACATTTAAAGTACGTTTGATTAGCCGATATAAGTTAATATATATTGTTAATTGAATTAAATTATTTAAATTGAGTCTAACTCAATCTAACTTGATAGGCTCAACCTCCATGCCGACCGAAATTGTCGACCACAAGTTCTGATGTTAGTGTTGATTGAGACTATTCCCCCAAGTCCAATGATTAACGGCAACGCATTGCGATTTCCATTTTTACAGGTTTAAGATCAGACGTCCATGTCTTTAATTCTCAATCTCTCCCTTACTTGCTCTAACAACTATCTTAAATTGGTTTCATCTGGGATATGCTGTCAGATCTGTTGGTTGCTAAGCTCCATCCAAGGTCCGATTCAGATTATACCCATTCAAAAATTTTTTCATTTGTTTTTTCTATTATATGTTTAATAATTATTATTAATGGAAAGAGGATTAGCCGCACAAAGCTTAGATTTGCAAGACTTACTGTATATAGATAGTTGTATGTATGCATTAGTCGATTTGAAAAATTTTCTATTTCTTCTCAAATCTATAATATAAATATTTGAAAAGAAAAAGAAGATTCTTCTAAGGTTTATTTGATTTATGAATTCAATCTGAAATAAAATAAAATTTAATTAAGTAACTTAATTATAATTTTTATTAATTTAGAAAAAATAAAATTAAATTCAAAAATTGAAGTAAAAACTCGTAAATCAGATAGACTAAGAGGCCATTTGGCAAAAAAATTACATTTTAATTATATTCAAACGCAATATAAATTTACACCAAATGCAAATTTTATATTCAAATACAATTCTTTTCAACAGTGTTACGAAAACAATTACTATTCAAAAGTTTTTTAAAACAATCATATCAACTTTTCAACTCCACTATTTATCTTTATTTTTACCAATCACATCAACTTTTCAACTCTAAAATACTTTTCATCCAAATACACATTTCATTCAAATACAAAATAAATATTTTTCAACTAAATATAATATTCAAAAAATAAATTTTATTCAAATAAAATCAAAATATAATATGTTTATCAAACGTCTTACAAAACTTTCATCATCACTACATTATAGTGTTTAGATGAGAGGAACGGCGACGGCGTAGAAAGCAGGAAAAAAAAGAAAAAAAATAAAAGAAAAACAAAATTGATGCTTATTCGTACTTTTAAAAATAGAAAAAAATTTTATTCATGAAATAAATTCTCTAAAATTTTTATTTTTATCCTCTAAAATAAATCTTCTAAAAATTTCAACTTTTAAAAAATAAAAAATGGGTTCCTTACTAAAAATGAAGTTTTTTTATCTTTTTAAATAACTTTTTTTATTTTTTAATAATATACACCCCATCCGAATCAAACGGAGGCTGAAGCCTGAAAAAAGGAGAGAACAAAATTGCTGCCATGACCCGGTGGGACCGGTGTTAAAGTTCAAAAGCAGCTACAGTCACGTTGACCGTTTACTCTTCAACGGGTTTCAGCAGCATCTGACGGTCATATTAACCACATCATCACTGCACACAATAAAACGGCGTATGATAGAACTTAGCAATACATCTATATATTTATTTATTTATTTATTTATTTATTTTTTCCCTCTTAAACCGTGAAGGCTGTGATTATAATTAGTTGTCGTAAGTGGGAAGAGGCTAGCTGTACGTGTGTAGGCTTAATTTGTCTTCCTCCTCTCTAGCTTGCTTTTGTAGCTCTCAACTTTTTCCTTGAAGCTGAGGACAATAATTATATATAATAAATAAAAAAGGCATGGATGTGATATCTATATGTATATATATATTTCTATGGGTCTAAAATCAAAGAAGTGGCATGCATAATTGTACAATTGATGATAAGAAATATCTTTCTCATGGTCATGAACTTAATCATTCCTCACACAACAATGTACAGAGAAATTCATGAGAGTGAGAGAGGAAACAAACAGGTTCTGAAGGGAACAGTACATGATAAGTAAAACTGCATAAATATGTATGAATATTGATTTCAAAGACTAGTTCTCCTAGTTAAGTTAATAGACTAGCTTAGCTCAAAAGGTCATCTTCTAATACTTATATTTGGATCTCCATTTTAAATCTAGTGTCCAAACATTTTATTTACAATTTTTCCTTATAAAAATTTAAATGTTCAGTTTGAAAAATATAGTTTAAACCGAAGATTAACGATATAAATGGCAAATTAATAAGGCCAAACTTTTTGGTAGTAGTTATGTTCGTGAGCTATGGGCTAATAGGAGGCATATAGGGAGGTTTGATGAGACTTAAGAGTCGTATTAAATGTTTAAACATGTGTCTTTCATTTCATGCGAGTGGCAAATGTTTTACTAAAGTGTGATGCTTTTATCACGTCTTTATAAACGTGTTTTTCTCAAAGGTAAAGGCAATGTTATGTGGAATCCCACATGCATTTATGAACCGTGATTACTGATTAACCCCATTTCAAATTTTGAGCAACATTTCAAATTTCAAGCACTAATAAGACTAAAAATGATATGGACAATTGAAAATGATAGGGACAATCGTTATCCGTTTTTGTGCTATCAAGATGATGAATGTGTAACTATTTATGAATGTAAATGTAAATAACAAAGGTAAATGTCACAACTGTGGGAAATAACTAGGTAAAAATCGGTGGCATTTCAAGACGTAGTTCTCTAGAATGCTGTTGTCTTGGCCGGCGTCGACGGCAGTGATGATCCGAACCAAAAATTATGGGAGGAGTAGAGGGAGAACTGGAAAAAAGGTGGTAGATTGAATGTTAGGGAATAATAGTTGAGATAGTATAAAAATTGTCATTTTGTACGTCTCTGTTTTTGGAAATTTTCATACATACTGTATTTTCCATCTTGGGAAAGAAATGAGAAGTTACAAATTGGGGTCTCATGGGAGTTGTTATAGAATTAACTTTAGCATTACAAGTGTCATTTGTAGGTGATTCTATTCTGCGGCTGAGGACAACTGTCACCTTTCTACCACACCATATTTCCACACGCAATGAAGTATAAGAATCTAAAAACATGCATGTTGAACTCTTCAATATATACTATACTGCACAGTTTTTGAACAAGGCTGTTATTTTTGGCTTTGAATATTGTCCCTTGAGAAAAACCGACGAGTACGACAACCCAATTCGCCAGACCAATGACTATGCAGTCACATTCATTACTGTAGTGCCGCCATTATACCAGCGCTGGAGTGTGACCACTACCACCGATGCTTCAATAATCTGGAAGTGTAAGCTCAAACTAAATGAGTGACTAGAGACGCCAAAGGGATGGATTGGGGATGGGGTGTGTTTCTTGCCAATCCGTTCCTGAGAAGTAATATCCCCTTGTCTCTATCCTAAATACCTGTTTATGTTAATGGGTTTGGGATAGGTTTAGGATTACGGGACGGGATTTCCTCGTTAACCTATTTAGAAATATATAGTATAAAAATAATTTTAAAATATAAAAAGTAATATATATATGTATGTTTTTCGTATAAAAATAGATAAATTTTTATTTTATAGATTTAAATATATATGTTATTTATTATAATATATATAAATATATTTTAAAAAAACATTATATATAAACAAGACGGGTAATAGGATTGGATTGGAGATCTCCGAATCTGTCTCTGTCTGAACTCATCACAGGTTTTAAAATCCCGTTCCATTTATAACTCGTTCAATTTAAATCAGATTTATGACGATTTATTTAAATTTGATTACTACAAGTAAACAGATTAATTAATAAAATTGCTGTGCTTTCAGTGACTTTTATAATATATTTAAAGTGTATAAGTGCGACTGAGAATGGAGGTCCTCATCACCATCGGCCGCGTTCTCTGCTTGCCCAAAAAGCGAGTTCGACAGCCTGTGCTGTGCCGGCAGCGATTGTTCATGTTCAACAACCACCGTCTCCTACAAAGCACTGCCCAAGAGTGAACTCCTCGGCAAACATTTCTTCTTTAACTATTCTCTGTAGTTCATTCCTTAACTTTACTGTCAATGACTTGCTTTTTTTTTATAACTGCATGTCAGATGGCTTTTAGACTCCCCTTCTTTACTGTAGATGAAATCAAACCATCAAACTCTCATCAAACGGTTTATAAAACACTGCTAGATATATCCAATCAAAAGGTGTGCCGGAAGAAAGACGCTTCCCATATACATAAGATAAAAATAGGATATGCAGGAATATCAATTGGGTAGGACAGGATTGGAAGATGCTTTTTGGTATCCAACTCTACCCTTCGAAATAACTTAAGGAAAGGCAGGGACGAGATCAGGAATCTTTATTGAAGGAACCTTTCGCACAACTGTCTCAATTCTTATAATTGTTTCGTTATCGACAAAGCTCTTAAATTAAATTCATCCTAAAAGTCAATTTAAATTCAATGTTTGCATAAGACAAAGCAATTTCCAACAATATATATGTATGTATAGATTGTTATTAGTTCGGATTTAATACTAGAAAAACATGCTAAAAAATTAATATTATGCACAAATTCTTTTTTGAAAAGTAACACGAACTAACTTTCTCCATCCTCATCCAAATCTCGTTGACAATCCTCCATCTCTTACTAGGAAGAGAAATGTCGTCTCCACTACCATAAAAATTCAAGGATTGTACTAATCATTTAATTGTGCACTAGTTACAAACCACTGTATTCATGTTTCGACGTTTGAACAACAATATGTCGACTCAAAGCAGAATAATTCCCCCAACCTAGTCAGATCCGCTGGTTACATATAATGATCACGGACGTTGAATAGCATTACATTTGAATATGTGTATATATATATAGCATTATAGTTGTTATATTCAGGTGAATTATGAATGCTGATAAAAATTGAGGCAATGAGCGAGATAATGTAGGGTAGGTAGTCAAGAGAAAGAGCATAATAGTACAATTCAAAGGGACAGGTTCATCAGTCATCGCCTTTTCTTTTTACATTAATCTCTTCTACAATATTGCCTACCCAAAGAATCATTTTAGTCCCATATAAGTGTTGGTACATAAAAGGACAAAAGAGGAGGAACATGAATAACCCCAGAAATCAAAGCGAAAATGATGTGGGGGATAATCATCAGATTCTCAGCTGATTCAGGGAGACAAAAGCACACTACAAGAAAAGGAATATTAGCTATATCAGAAATTTAAAAAAATAATAATAATAATAATTAAAACAAAAGCCACATCAAATTCTATATATATTGCAGTTCACTATTTCTGATAAGTTGTGCCTGTGGCCACCACAATGATAATTCACTTGGTTGAAAAAGACGTCTACATTTTACAAATTAATAATGCTCCTCAACAAAAGGCAAATGATTATATAGGACTAGCAAAAAATAAATAAAAACTATAGGGCTTGTATTTCCTCTATGATATTTCTATAATAGGAAATGATATTTTACACTATTTATAAGAATTATTGTTTTAGCTATTGACAAATTTATAATAATATAATTACGAGCGGCATAATTTCAGTGCTAAATTTTCGATATATACATAGTATATTCATAGATTAAATCATTGAAAAATTAGTTTAACAATTGAAAATTACCAATAGTTCTAAATTAGAAACCTTGCTGTGGAATTTTTTCTTATCCCTACCCCTAAAGTGAGTGCAACAACTTCTTCAAGGAAAGAGCACGATTTTGGAAAGGGAATAATTTGCATCTTCCACGAAGCAGCTAGAAATGAGCTTTTTGAATTGGATGCAATATACAAATTCTAATACACATAAACACATGCCAAACACTCTGTTGTTGTTTAGTGGGATCTTTAGCCCACGTTTAGGCAACACATTTTTTTAGTATTGCATTTAAATGCAATACAATTTTCCCCCAAATACAAAAACATTTCATTCAAATACCAATTACATCACATTTTAAATCCAACACAACCACTATTTATTATTTTATTTTTTTATTACTTTTCTTAATTATATCATATATTCTCTCTCTCTTTTTTCTCTCTACTTTTAGCCATCACATCACATGTTCATTATTAAAATACAATTCAAATACTTTTCTCCAAAATACACATTGCATTCAAATGCAATGCTAATGCTAATGCTTTTCCTCCAAATACAAATTACATTCAATGCATTACATTCAAAAACAATGCAAATACAATGCGTTCACCAAACGAGACCTTAAATTATAATAAGTGCATATAAGTATAAATTTCAAATCCAGTAAGCTTTATTTTAAAAGCATTACTTTGATGTTGGAAATTACATTTCTACTCAGCTTTAAGAAGCAAGTACAGAGCCTCTATATATATATATATATATATATGGGCATTTGTGCTGTCTAATAGCAAAGACTCACACGGTTTTTAGTACTTTTACTCCTCCAAACCATTCGCCAACTCGTAAGTTACCCTCTAAAATTTTAAATTTTATACATTTCTCATAAATTTAATAGTACTGTAGAATTATGTTCTAAAATTACTGATAATTTTTGAAATTTAGATTGGAGTACCTGTACGTACGTCATTAAGCTCGTTTGAAGCTTGTTTGAAGAGTAAAGATTAAAATTTTAGATATTGATGTAGCACACCATGTCACGTTTATGGGGGTATTCTATTTGAATTTTCACAATCATCATTCATTTAGGATATTATGTAAAAATTTATTGAATTTAGAAGATAATTTGTGAAAATAAAAGTTCAAAAAACAACTTATTAATTCGCTAAAATTTTAAGGACAAAGGCAAATTATCCGCTAAATATTAAAAAAAAAAAAAAACCTGTAAACTCAAATGTTTTTGTTAAAACAAACCCGGCTGAGTTGGCCATTCTGGGGTAAACTATAATCTAAGGCATTATTTTAAAGTTAATAATAATGCTCATATAATTAGGCACTATTTTTTTTATTAGTTTCTGTAGAACTCAGATGGGTCCTATGATGTAACAAATTACATATTTATCATTACTAAAGGCTTCTCCTAATTAAATTTCTTTGAAATTTGAAAATAAAAGGAATTTGTGCTCATGAACTGTTGTAAGTAGTAATCAACGATGAAGACATCAATATCTGCAAAAATATCGGCGCTTAAATTTTACGAAAATATCAATGAAAATATCAATATCGATAGAAATTAATATAAAATACAGAAATTGGATCCTAAAACATTATATTTTTAAATAAAATTTTGGGAAACTTTAAAATAACTAATAATATATAAATTAGTTGAATCTCATGATTGCAGACATAATATGACAGTAATATCACATCTGACTCTACCTAAAGGTATAGAATTAATGCTCTCAGCCTTGAGTTCAAAAAAAAAAAAAAAAACTAGTTGAATCTCTCTATACAAATACTAAGTGTTTGATAAATTCGCATAGTAAAAAGTAATTATAGAACAATAATGATATATATAAGTTAACAAATTAAGTAAAATAATTGAAAGCTGACACAATTAAAGTACCTTATATCCAAAATAAAAAAAAGTTGGCTTTTAAGTTAAAAAAAAAAAGAGGCTCATTTTAAACTATATGTTTCAACTTTGAACCTATATTCAAATAATAAATACATATTTTTATGATAGAAACTAAGGATTGAAAAATCGATATTTCCGTTGATATTTCTATCGAAATTTCTATATTTTGGAAGTACTGATATGGAAATATGGGTGCAGCATCTTTTTCACAGAATATAGATGAAATTTCGATGGAAATTTCCATAAGTATCGATATTTTATGAAAATCAACAATACTGTAAAATGATAAAATATCATGAAAATTTCCGTAGATATATCAATAAATATCCACAAAATATCGCTACTTAGCTTTTTTTTTTTTTAATTTTTTTAACTTTAGTGCACTTCCATTTAACAAAATTGATTTTCCAAAATTTTTTTCTACAAAGTTTTTATCATAAAAATTTGAAATTATTATTTAAATATAAGTTCAAAATTCAAACTTATAAATCAAACAGAATCCAAATATAATTATTTTTCATTTTAATAATTTTGTACACCTATCAAGTCTTCTATTTTTTTTATTTTAAAACCAGCTTTATTTCTTTTCATCTTTTACTTTTCAGCTTTCTTTCTTTTTCTATATACATGCCATGTCCAAAATTATATAAAAAACTATACAAACTCTACATCTTAGTATGATTATCGCTTACATCAAGAAGGTATTCTAAATACCTTTAAACCCTAGAAGCTCTTTTTGATGTTGATATTTTTTATATATATATGGATTTTTAACTATATAAAGTACTTTTATTTTGTTGGGTTTCAAGTATTTTACTTAATTTATTAACTTATGTGTATCATTATTATTTTATAATCACTTCTTATCATTCATATTTATTAAATATACTTAGCATTTTCATAGAGAGATTTAACTAATTTATGTATTATTAGCTATTTTATAATCCTAAAGTTTCATTTAAAAGTTCAATATTTTAGGATTAATTTCCATATGTTACATCATTTGCTACCAATGTCAATATTTTTGTCAATATTTTTATAAAATCTATGTTTTGATATTTTAATAATTTTCAATATTTACATCTTGTTTATACTACAGTTTTAACGAAAATCAATATTTTATAAAATATGGATATTATTTTGTAGAAATGATACTGCATCCTTATTTTCATATTAATATTTCTAAAATATGAAAATTTTTGTAAAAATATTTGAAGAAAATATTTATTTTTCAATAACTATCGAGCGTTCAGTAAAGATAATAATAATAATAAGTGAAGTAATAATTAGACAACTCGCCCGGCAAGATCCGGATATAAAGGCTTGCTTTATTAATATAACTTTGTTTTCTGTTTGATTTAATTGGAGGAAAAAATCACAATAATAATGATTATGGTATTAAGTTTGCTTTTCTGTTTCTGTTTCTTATCATGATAATATGATAAGGAATCTGAGAATATTTGTGGGAAGGGTATAGAGGAATAAATTATAAAAGATAATTAATTTGCATGATGATATTATTAGAGATCTTCAATGCAATTTAAATTCAGGTGGCAAAGTCAAAATGTGTATCATTTAATTTTAGCATCCCAAATGTTGTGTAACTGAATACGTTATATCATATGCTGTGACTTGATGTGTGTAAGAATGTAATTTTGACAAAAAAAAAAAAAAAAAAACTATATGCTATATGCTCTTGAAATCTGAGGTACACTAGTTATGAAGACCTATGATTAAGTTCCTTGTTATTTTATCAGTACAACCAATGAGTTCACCTAATAATTACTGGGATAGAATGTAAGAATACCGCCTATCCATTTTTTTCTCTTATAAAAAAAATATTATATCATGTTATTATCAAGTGGATTTAGATATTAAAACATGTAAAAATCAATTAAAAAATAATTAAAATTTTTTAATTAATATGATATAATATGATTAATTAAACATAAAAAATTAAAATTTGAGTCGAAATACATTGAGCCACGTCTGTCAACAATAGCAACTATAATAATGCATCCTTTTTAAGGGAAAAATGACCCACTTTTGTCTTCATTTTTTTTCCTCCATACCTTGTCTACAAATAGGAAGGTTAGGCGGAGTTGTCATCATTCGAACCCTTTAAAGAAAAAGAAGAATTTCTAATGATTATTATTATCAATCACACCCTATTATGCTTAGATTATTTGTCAATTAAGAACCTACTGGATATCCTGTCTTTACTTGTGAATTCATTATAAGATAAAATGTTAATCTTTTTCTTGTGATTGAAATGAACTTGCTATTGCCCTGGTCATTAGAACCAATGGCTTTGACTACTTGCTTCTGATTTAAAGGAGTGTTTTCTTGGGCTAGCTACTCGACTTTTATCATGACTTCTACATCCAGCAATCTTATATCATGTATGTTTAGACTTTAAAAAAATAATAATAATTATTATTATTGGGGTTAACTTTTTCTATTTAACAAGTTTTTGACTCTCAAATGTGACCTTACACATATATATGTACAACATTAATCAGCTTCCACTTTATAGGCTATCAAATTTAAATAAATGTAGTGTTAATTCCAATATTAAGGAAAGGTTTTCAACTAGATCATGATTACATTCTCCGCTTTGGTGGTTTTAGTAAATTTCACTACTTATGATAAATCTATAATTCCCATATTCTTCATAAGGCAAAATAGAATTATATAAATATATATATATATATGAAAGTACATATTGCGTTAGAAAATATATATTATGTGTACATGCTCTCTTGACTAAATGACATATGCTCCGGCACTTAAAAGTCACACTCACGCCGAATCACCATTTTACAGTTGGCTCAATTTAAGATGTGGGAACTTAAAATATTCGATCACATTTACGTTTTGGGTAGATTTTTATGGTTGATTACATAATCTAGCAAGCACCTATTCTACAAAATAAGCAACTTATTTTTAACACCAAAGAAAAGAAAAAAAAAAAATCAAACGTTTCATTTGGTATAGGTCATTATTATTTAGAATCAAAATTAAGAAGCATCATGTGTCCAGGCTCTAGTCTTTGTTTAAAAAAAAAAAAGGTTTTTTTTTTTTTCCGATTAGGCAAAACAACCACGATTGAAGCTCTAAACAATATTCTTCCTGATCAAATGAGCAGAAAAAGAAGAAGAACAACAACAAGAAAGAGAAAGATAAGCAGGGGCCAACAAAATGGAATTCGTTCTAGAAAACCCCAGATTACAAAGGGAAAGAGAGAAACATATAGAACGAAGCTCCAAAGGTAAAAAAGAAAAAAAAGAAAAAAAGAAAAAGAAAAATGAAAAAGGAAAAGAAAAGAAAAAAGTTTTCAAGACTCAGGTGAAAGCAGGCTCTTCTTGAATTCTGCGCAGCATTTGATTAACAGCCGCTGCAATCTCGTCCACAGTGTTCAGTTCACACCCTTCTTCAATCTGTCCCAATTATCACAATATTGTTAACAAGTGACCAAAATTTAGTACCTAACTTGTTATTCCAAATATGAATCCAAATTAACTGTATATATACATATATATATATATGTATAAAAAAAACTACCTTGACGCTGACAGAGTAGAGGACCATTTGGTCGACAGTGGTGACATTGAGGTGAAGAATACTAAACCGAAGAGCCTGCAAACCAGCAACCATTTTCAAGAGAAGCCTGGGGCGTTTCTTGGACAGTATTTTGAGGTTGGCGTGGCTATCCACCATCGTCACTTCTATGTCGGCCGCCGCGGCCCAGTGGCTGTTGTTATTCTTATTGTTGTGGTGATTGTGGTTATTACTTACAGAGTCACTGCTCTCCGAAGCGTTGCAGTGCTGGTGAGCAGTGGCCTGTGTGGAGTACTGAGGGAAGGTGAAGAACTCGGCCAATGGCGACGACGACGACGATATTGATGAGGAAAATCCCGTATCGTCCTCTCGGTCAAGCTTTTTCGTCCTCTTGTGTTGGCTCTCCGTGGCCTGCAAGAACTGCTCCAGCTCCTTCACGAAATTGATCGCGCCCCCAATAATTGACGCTTGGTCACCCTGTAGATTACTTTGTTCAATTATATGCTTCTAAAATGTGAAAGTATAATTAAAGAATGATTAGTACTGACCCTTTGAACATAGGATGGCGGCATCAGCGACCGGAGGACGGCGAGGTACTCATTCATTTGCTTGCGGCGGTTGCGCTCGACGGCAATGTGGGTCATCCTCTGGTTTTCAAGCTCCTCCTTGTTCTTGCTGCTCCTGGTGCGGCGCCGTTTGCGCCGCCCCGCGGTGGCGGTAGGTGGGGGATCGGCCGATCCAGGGGGAGAGCACGATTGGTCGACGGTACAGGCCTCGGGGGACGAATTGGGCTCCGTCGACATTCCTAATTCACTATGAACAATGTGTGGGACTGAATTATTAGGAGGGGAAGAGTAGTAGTCCCAATTTGCATGCACAGTTTGGTCCATTGTATGATTGTGATCGAAAATCCCAACAAGGGTTTTATCTTCTTCTTCTTCTGCTTCTTCGAATTCCTGGTTTTGTTGTTGGAAGCCAAAATTGTCATAGCCCCAATTGGCTCCTCCAGGCGCAGCAGCTAACAAGGAGTAGAAATCCTTGCAGCCATAGCCAAACGGGTCCTGTGGGTAAACCTCAGTTTCTAATGCCATTTTTTTTTTCCCTTTCTTTTGGGGTTCTAAAAAATGGCTCAGAAATATGGCATACGGTAGGGGTCTGTTTGGGTACTTGGAAAAAGGCTTCGGATGAGAAGAGGGAAAAAGCTGAGGAGAAGAGAAAGTGAAAGGAGGTAAAAAGAAAGGGGAAAGTGTTATTTTTTGTGGTTAATATTTAGTGTTTTTATTATAGTTAGACGTAAAAAAAGAGAGCAAAGCACAAAGCGTATCCGTAAGAGACCAAACAAAGTGCTCCTTTTATCATACTACACTCCCATGCCCATGTAATGTCTGCGAGAAGAAAGCCCAGAGCCTTTTAAAGACGATTGTTTAACCAAACAAAACAAAACAAATCAAAGACCAAAAAAAAAAAAGCTACAGCATGTTGCACGTGAGATTTCATCGTAGACCAGAAACTGATCATATCGTAGACCACACACAAATTATACAGAGGAGAGAGAAAAAGAAGAGAGAGAGAGAGAGAGAGAGAGAGAGAGATTCTCTTTGGTTAATGGAGAAATTAAAGCAGGAAAGACTATAATGAATGATATTTCGATATGTATATGCATAAACCTCAAAACCAACGAGGAACAAACACAAACAAAATTAACACCTCCCAATGGTAATTAATGTAATAGGAGGGTGGGGCCCAATAAGCATATCCCATGTCATGAACAGTGTTTCATCTGAACCGCTTCTAGATTGAGGCCAAAAGGGTCTTTGGAAATATTTGGAATATGATATTAATATATTAAAATATTATTAAAAGTATATGTGTATATGTTTAATTTTTTGGAGTAAAGAGTGAAGATGTGACCATGTGTTCATTTGGTAATAATGTGGTCGGACATTTGGACATGGAAATGAGAAAGATGACGAAAAGCTGGCGGTAACCCAGAGATTCTGGTGAAGATCTATAACAGAGAAAAGAAAAGAGAGAGAAAGAGAAACAACAGCAAAATTACACAGGCTTTGGTTCATTGTCGGATGTGCTCAGAGGAATCCATGTGACTTCACTAGCAGCCCCTCTGTATTAATCATCTACGATGAAGACTTTTATAAATATATATATATATATATATATGCAAAATCCAAAATCGGACAGCAGATTTAATCCATGTAAATATAAATTATAACTAATAAAAATTTAAACTTATTTATAAACAAACATAGATATGAAAATTTTTATATTTATATGATTTGTTTTAATATCTTAATTTTTATATTTTTTATTACGTAAGTTTACATTTTTAATAATTAAAATTTACATTTACGATAATATCGAACATATCTGATATCAGATTTCAAACTATTCTTTTATATATATTATATATGTACACACATAAATATATACGCATAAGTATCATGTATGTATATCTCCCTTTTATAAGATGAAGGACCCGTTCAGAGGATATTCAGGATATGTGTTTTGAAAGTTAGAGAAAAATGAGTTTTAAAAAATATGTTTAAGGAAAAAAAATTGTTTGGAGTGAAAAAATATAAAATCTTTAAATTTTATTCAGAAAAAAATTATTAATATGGATTTTATTTCATTCCTTTCGAAATTCTATGTAATTAAAAAAAATCTCATTTGAACTTATATACATAATGTTATGAACTTTTAAAATTTGAGTTTATTATAAAGTTTTAAAGATATAAATAGTAAAAAATGCTTGTGATATGAAAATAAAATACCAAAAAATATGCCCAAAATATATCTAAACTGCCCCCAAACATCCTCCAAGTTTATTAGCCATTCCTTTTTTTTTTTTCCTCTCTCTCTTCAATTTTTCCATATTGTAAAAGCTTAATTAATCAGACTATTATTTTTAAGCTAATAATGAGCATCTTTTTGTACTAATCAACCCTATTTCCATAAGACATTCTCTAGGGTTTCTTCCCCTTTCATTCTTCGGTACTCGTTCCATATGGAATATTGCTAACACCATAGTAATGTCTTTTTTTTTTTTTTTTAAATATTAATATGAATTGTTTTAGAATTTATTCCATAACGGGCGTGACCATCTTGCCATTCTTCGATTTACTAACGGGAAATATTTTTTTTTCTTTTCTTTTTTTAAGACATGCAGGAAAGAATTTATTAATTAACAAATGAGGAAGTCTAATAACCAACTGGCATTCCTTTGAATGTATCACAAAAATTGTAGTTTATAAGATTTGATGGCCAATTAAGTCTTTTGCTGAATGCAACTTGGCTGCAGGATTTTTTTTTTTAATCTTTTTAATACGGTCATTTTCTTCCTTAATTTCTAGCACTTTTGTAGTTGAAATTTCTCAATTGAATATTTTCATCAAGATTTTCAGAATAAGAAGGGACAAAAAAGGGTGTAGTCAACAAACTGTGTCGAGTATAACTTTTTTCCCCTTTTTTCTCCTCTTTTTTTTTTTTTTTGTTTTTTGTTTTCTCCTCCCACCCCCCCTCTGTTTTAAGCACATTGTGCTTTCACTTTCATACAAAATACACGTGGCTTTAGCGTACCCTCTTGAATTACCCAAGCGGTAAATATAATTGACGGGTTATTTTTTAACATATATATATATATAATATTGATGGGTAACCAATGAACTAATTTGCTACATACAGATAATCTGTTAAATCAAATTTCATTGGACATCTATGACCTTTTTATCAAGTATAGTATAAAGTCCATGTGAAATATTCTTGATCTTATTTCCATTGTAGCTTAGTGAGGGGTAAACGAAGAATGAAATTTTTTCTTTAACTTAAAGGGAAATTTTACGGTGAGGGCATTTTATCTTAGTAAAGTAGAATATAGTTATTGATTTTGTGATTCTAAGATTAAATGAGTTGATAACAATTGTTTGGAACAAAATGTTATTACTAGAGAATTTTTTTTATAGTACCATTACATGAATTTTATAAGCATTTTTTATTTAAATCGTACGTTTAAGGGGGTGTTTGGTAAACACATTACGTTTTAATTGTGTTTGAATACAATTCTTTTTTTTAGTGTTGTATTTGGTGAAAAGTATTTGTTTTATATTTAAATAAAATGTGTATTTGGATAAAAAGTATTTTAAAATTGAAAAGTTGATGTGATTGGTAAAAGTAGAGATAAATAGTTAGAATTGAAAAGTTGATATGATTATTTTAAAAAACTTTTGAATAGTAATTATTTTCGTAGTAATGTTGAAAATAATTGTATTTGAATATAAAACTTTACGTTTGGTATAAAATTGATTTTCGTAATACCAAGAAACGTTTACCAAATATTCTTTAAGATTACTTAATTCATACGATTAAAATTAATTATTTTTACAATAAAAGACATCTTAAAACTGTAAATAATCAGGATAAGTCAAAAATCAAATCTGGAAAAAAGCACTTCTTGGGTTGATATGATTTGTAAACGTTGTATCTGGTGGCTGAATACAAAGAATTTATCAAAAAAATTGACAGCTCATTTGGACTCTCTAGGACATAGAAAGTTAGCCAATGATAAATAAAATATTAACTTAGGACAACACTTAAAGAAAGAAAAATTAATACGAGGCACAAAAATTAAGCACTTGAGGTGTGAGAAGAAAAACGTGTACAAGTTTTCTTCCATGCCTTAATAATATTTATAATTGGTTTTCCATTTTTTTTCCTGTTAACTAGTTTAACTCTAATTATTCTTCCTTATCTAATTAATAATAATCAGGATCTAAAAATTGAGTTCTTGTCAATGAACATGGCAACAACACTAAGCCCTAACCTTTCACGTCTAATTTTTTTTAGGCTTTGTCTCATATATATGGAATGCGACATATTGAATTTAACCTCTAGAGAGAGAGAGAGAGAGAGAGAGAGAGAGAATCCATATCAATTTTCACAACTCGTCACTTTAAAACACCAAAAACTAATTTCAGATTATTTCTAATTATTATTTTAACACCCTTACTTCCTCACAGGCATGTGCTTGAAGCGCAAACTACGCTCAACAGAAACTATAACCCTGCACAAGTGGGCACATATCTCGTACAAGTCGGCTTATAATTTATTAATTATTTTGTGTCCCATCTAATTTGCCTCTCTCATCTGATTTGGTTTTAATTAATTTAACACACGTTTTGTTGACTAATTGTCAACCCAAAAAAAGGAGAAAAAAAAAATGCAAGGATTTTTGTGGGTGCACCTCAAATTCTGGGAAACTGTATATTATAAGATGGTGTTGTTCTGAACATCATACTTGGACATTGGTAATTTAGATTCTTGCAGATTTCCAGTTATGTAAATAGAAAGTACATGCTATTCTAATCATGGTAACTAAAGCTAATAAGGTATAAAGAATCTCCCTCAGGTTTATAATAAGTTGAAAATTTAGCATTATCTATTTATAAAAGATTTTAAATATTGACCGACGGTTTATGTTATGACACGTGTTTATTTGCGATCCTTTTGATGGAGAGATCATGGGCATCTTCGTCTCAGTCCGTAGAATATGTAATGCTAAAAAGTCATCTATGTGTTTAATATTATTAATGCTAATAAAAAGTGAGTTCAATAATATAAAGTTTATGAATAAGACTTACATTTTATTAATTATAATGTTTATCATCGTTAATATTTCAAATCATATTAGATCAGTAGAACCGATGTATGCCCGTCTAATCACTTTTTATGAAAGAGCTCAAAAATCATGCTAAATAAAGAGAGTGCCAAAAGAACGCTGCTAATGCAAGGAATAAAAGTGGGTAGATTGTGATCTTGCATTAGGTGCATTCTTTATTCCATTAGTGAATGTACGTCTAACTGTTTAAGTCATTTAATTGGCCAAAAACAAAAAGAAAAGAAAGATAATTAACTAATAATTCCATTACTAAAATTAACCACAACTTAAAATTATTAACCATTTTAATTCATATTTGACAAGCAAGTTAAAATACAGATGAGAAATACCTTTCATATTCTATATGAGCTGGAAAAACGAGACACAAAATATGATGGAAGATCTAAACGAGATAGATGCTTTCTAGGCAAAAAAACAAAAAACCTAGATAGGCATTGCTCCAAATTACATTTTTTTTTTTTAACCTGTCGCAGCTGCTAATTAAGCTAAGTGATACAAATATTGTTCTATGTGGTTTAGATGTACTATTGTTCCATACATGGAGATAAAAGTGTATATTTTTTTCTTACAAAACAAGAGATCAATAATATCTTTCACGTTCCATCTAATGTTAATTTACAAATTTAATGGGATCACATATGAAAGGGAAAGGTACCTATTTATGTTTTTGTCAACTATTTATCCTTAAAACTTCATCTATGTGAATCATACAATTTCACTAATGTGGGTGCAAAGAGTTCAATCTTTGATATGAAAAGAAAAAAAAATCATAATAGTGATCTTCCTTGACATTTACTGTAAAGAATAGGTGTGTGTGTTAATTATCTTTTAAACATAGAATTTATAGCTAAATTACCTAAATAGCCTTTGTTTTTAAGAAGTTTTTTTAATAAATGACTCAAATTTTTAAAATTTAGGCCCTTTTTTTAAACGATTAAAAATTTTATAAATAGTCAATCATTGATCGATCATATTTAGTCGATTAGTGATTAATTAAAAGTTAATTAGTAATTGACAAAGAGTGTATATCTGATTTACTAGTGATCAATTATTGATTGATCAATAGTCAATTACTAATTTTCATAATCAATTACATGATCAATCACTAATTAATCATAAACAAAATCAACTTTCTAATCAATCAATGATTAACTACTAGTAAATCATTTACCATTAAAAAAATCAAAAAAATCAAAAAATGCCACCTTTCTCTCTTTTCTCCTCTCTCACTCTCATCCAACCTTGACAACCCAACCTCCCCTCTTTCTATCTCTCTTCCCTCCTTCTCTCCTCACACTTCAATCTCCTCTCTCTCCCTTTGGAAGAATGCGATCTTTCAATGGCCTTTCATCGCGATCAAACTTGACTGCATGATTCCCAAAATAACTATCATGATATCATCTCCGATGGCGCAGTCTCAACCCCACGTTTCTGCCCACATATGTGATGGCTTGAACCTCAAATCTCACCAACAACTTTAGATCTACCATCATTTACGAGATCAAACCTACAACCGGCCTGTAGGATCACCTCTTATCCATCATGATTCCTTTTGACGATCAAGCTCAGCCCTTGGCTGAGAGGATAGAGAGAAACGAGCAGATGGAAGAGAGAGATAGAGAGAGAGGAGGCGTTTGGGATAATAAAAATTGATTGACTAAAATATCCACATTATGCCATTTTGCTAAATTAAAAAAAAAAACAGTTAGATTATCAATTAGATTGAATAAGTAAAATAGGCCACCCACCTTGATTTTCCTTTATAAATTTACAAAATAATTATTTTAAATGAAATGGTGATTATAAGAGACTTTAGATGGATCGTATGGAAATAATTCTTAGTTTATTATGAGTTTATTAAGGAAGGAAATTAATTCTAGCAATAAGCTTGAGATGGTGCGCACGTGAAACCCAGCTAACTAAAATATACCATATGGTATAAGATGATATGGTACATAGGGTAATGGAGCTTATGTGCCTTGGTACTTATCCAATTTTATGGGTTACAAACCTAGCAGAACTTTGCCATGCTAATTGCCTTATACGGTGGGTGACAAGGACAATTCCTATTAATATTCCAGTGTACAGAAAATCAAGTAGCCTTCTATATTGATTAAACAAGTAGCCGTATTAATATTCCACGCCCATCATTTTTTTAAGAATAATTTTTCCCTGTATTTGAATAAAGAAAAACAAGTAGTTTGAGAAAAAATGAGCCAAAAAAAAAAAAAAAAGCCTTAAGACATGGGGAATTTTCCATTTTCGTGTACGGATGCCCATTTGACACGGACTAGTGTTCCTAGTCTGTTAATAGCCCGATCGAGCTGGAGCTTCTTTAAATAATAATTTTGCGTAAAGTCCTAGATGCAGAGTTGTGCTGATTAACCCCTCGGAGTTAGATCATTTGTTTGTAATTTGTTTGCAATTAATGCACAATACTTTATTTAGGAAAATACTTTAAAGCCAAAACTTGTCCAAAATAAATGAAATATATGGCTTCATTGGCATTAATCTAATTCTAATTTATTAATTTGCTTATAGATGATGTAGGGTTTATTTATTTTTTAATGAAATAAGAGATTCGAACTTTATATTATATAATGAAGTCAGATTTGAAATTATCATCAAACTATTTCTGTAATCATATAAAAATTGATAATTGAAATTAGTAGAAAATGATATAAACATATATATATATATGAGAGTGAGATTTTTTTTGCCGTAGTGGTTTATAGCAACAACATATATATTCACAAAATTGTCGGTATAATTACTTCCTTGACCAGTTCTGATTACAAGCTTATCATCAACAAAGGTACAAGCACATATACGTATATATTATATATCGTTCATTCTCCCAATTCCTGGCACTTGGGGGGATTTGAATGTCACCTAAATCATCACAAATTGATCACAAGATAAAAAGGTCACAAAGGGATCAGTGGTAGAAATTAAAAGTACATATACGTACGTAAACACACATACATGTGATTTAGCCAACGGAACAAAAAAAAAAAAAAATCATAGATACACCTGCATGTGAGGCTATATTATTTCTCATGAACTAGTTCAGCAAGTGAAAAGATATTCAGAATATTAAGGCTGTATTTGGATAAAAGTTCACTTTTAGAATAATAAAAAGTTTTGCAAATAAGTGTCTTTTTTTCGAGTTTTTCAATTATTTTTTTCATTTTAGAAAGGAAAAGGGATTTTTTTTTCTAAACATATCTTCTATAGTAATCTTTAAAAAAAAGAAAATGAATTTTTTTCAATTCTCTCACAATACACATTTTCTAATACTATTTTTCTCCTTCCAAACAACTATTTATTTTTAGAAAGAAAATTATTTTATATATCTAGACACTATCTTATTTTTAAAATTGAAAAGATTTATTTTATCTAAAATAAAAAAAATTTCTTTTTAAAAAATAGACCTCCACTCCAAACGAAATAAGTTTCATATTTCAAATTTGTGAGCTCTTTTTTTTTTTAATTAATAAAGTGAATGTCTATAAAACTCCATAGAAACAAAAGTGACTACATTATGCTACACATTATAAATGAGTCAATATATTGAAGCATATATAACCAGGAAAAAAAATAAAGAGTTGCGAAATATCCTTCCAAAAAAAAAAAAGGATTACGCCAATATGACGTACCATGGACGTCGTTAATTTGTTTCTATATGTCCGAAGATTTCTTTCTCTCTCTCTTTTTTTTCCTGTTAATAATAACAACAAAAATAATGGCAATATATATGGCTCTTGCATATATACATACATATATATATATATCTGTGGGCGCCGAAGAGAGAGGAGAGGGTTGTTTTTGAATGAATCTTAACAAAAATGACAGATATGAAGATCGTTGCATTTTGTTTTGCATATACGTAGGACATTTTAGTACGTTTTTAAGTGAATGCGGTGGACCTAAAACTCTATGACGTATTACAAGTCAATTAGAGAGAGCGAACAAAGCAATATCATACAAATTGATGATTCATAAATGCCCCTTTTAATTTTTATGCACCTCGATTTAACCATGACCCTGCCTTTCTTTAACAATTTCTTCTACTTTTTTTTTTTTTTGGTGAATTAGTACTTGTCAATCGTTGTCTTGTGATAACATTTCTCTCTCTAGCTTTTACGTATTCCGAACCTTTTTAAAAACAAGCCTACAATAGCTCATTTCCTACGTCATTTATATCTTTCGTTTAGTTGTTGATCGTTGTGTACAGCTTCCTAGTTGATTAATATTAACAAATTAAGAAAACTCCCAAAGGTGTTCTTTCAAAAAAAAAGGAAATCTCCCATTAGATTTTTCGTACAGATTCTGTTAGTTATGATTAGTTATATTAATTGCTAGCAAGGCAGGGAAATAGGTCTTTGTCTTTAGGATCAACTTTCGGAATTGGGTTCTTATGCACAATTTGATGCTTATTGCTAGAGTTGTTCACCAATCAGATTGCACAGATTAGAGTCGATTCGTAACCTTTGGATTGGGAAAATCTCGACTTATTACAAATTCATTGGTCCCTCAATCTAGTCTAATCCAATGGATTAGATTGAGTGGATTCACAGATTCAATATTGAACACCCCTACTAGTTGTTTATTCTCTTCACTTATTGAGAAAATATATTGGTTTCATCATGTCACAAATTAATTAAGCTAATCTTTGAATGGATTTTTGTAATGACTCTTGTTTATATTTTATTTAAAAAATTTTAAGTGGGAATCTTGGTGTACTTAGCAAATGCCAACTTAGTTAAAATGCACGATAGATTTTTTTTTTTTTTTTTTCGCTGGGGTGACATATATCCTTGATACTAGTTCATTTCTCTTTCATTAAAAAAATAAATAAATAAATAAAGTAACTTTCAGCTGCAGTTTTTTTTTGAAGTTCCATAATCTACATATATCCAAATTATCTGCATGACTTTGATTCTCCAATTATATATGTTTCTAAGCTTTAGTCTCAGTGATTCCAAATTCCACAAAAATATATATATATATATATCCGAGTCCGATAATTTGGTTGAGCTAATTACGATATAAATCACATCATAGCTAACCCTATATATGACTTTTCCCAGATATAAACGCGACAATCTACGCAATATTTTCTCCAACCAATACTGATAAATAATTTAGTTTTAACTATATCGAACATAAATACCAGCAGAGACTTGTTGTTGTTGTTTTTGTTTTTGTTTTTTTTTTTGTAATGCTCAAATTGTCCTTTTCTGGTTTCAAATATTGATAAATACTACAAATTGCCAAGTCTTCCACACTTCACGAGTCCCCGTGTTGCATGGTACACAATCACAAATCGGTCCTTGGATATTTTGTTTCCTACATGTTAGTTTGTTTAACCTAAAAAAATATACATGGCTGAACATATATAAAACACACTAGTTGTACCCAAGTTGCATTGCATGAAATAAATAAGGAGACCCCATTTCCCACCGACTAGGTTATAGTAATGTGTGTTTTGTTAAATATATACATGACCGAAATATGGATGCAAATATACATATATTTTTCCTTGGCTAGGAAAGTATAACAAGTGCTCAAAAACAATGATGTAAAATTGACTTTCCTGCGTGGTTTATAACTTTCGATCTGTCAAGTAACTATATATGTCCCAACTATCTGGGACAAATACACCATATACATGGTGGTCACATAATTAATTTACCCTTTAACTCACAGATATTCAAATCACCTACCAAGGGCTCCTCTACCAGCTTTCCCACATATATATTTAGTCTCTAGGAGATTCTATATCGTGGGAGGTTATTGATCATATCCGTTGAATTTAGATCAGATATATCGTGTGAGAATACTGCACTATAGAACTTATTTTGTAAGTATCCGTTTTAGTACTTTCAGAGTTTCCTAGGATCCTTGTACCCATTTTTCCCATTTTCTGCTGCATTCCACTTGCAGTAATTTTTCTTTTTTTCACATGCAGTGCATCTCCATTTTTGTAAATAATATTATTTTTGTTTTTTTTTTTTTAGTACTGAACACAGAGCATAGATAGCTTTTTTTTATATTTTTTTTCAATAAATAAATAAATAAAGAGAGGAGTAATTGGTTTTGCACTTGTTTTTGGACATCGTGATTGGCTCTGAGTAGACCGGGACGACAGACAACTACGCTATAATTAGCAGCCGAGCACGTGGGCCCACATGAGGGGCTAAAGGGTCCAGGCTGCTGACGCGCTTCGGAACCGCCGCTTATACCTATTACCGAACAAGGGATTCTATTTACATATATATATATTTATATATATAAATACAATCCCAATTCACAATTAATGTAATCTGTATATAATGTTAATACTGGTTTTTGTTCCATATGATGATAATTGTTCATTAAAAAAATACAATAACAAAAGAATAGAATCGATTAATCAATAATTAAGTTATAGATTTTCAATAGTCGTTCAACCTCAGATTAGCTTTGTCTTTAATAGGGACAACCCACTTGTTGTTTATATGGTTACCTAGAATAATACAAAATAGCGAATATATATATATATGTTTATGTATATATATTCCAAATATATATGTGTAAGATTCCAACTAAGGACTTGGCTCTTTATTATGAAAAAAAAAAGGAGAAAAAAACAAAAAATCTAATAAAGAATAAGGGTTATGTTTAAATTCGGTTTTGGTCCAAGATATGTTTCCAGCTTAATAGTTGATCATCAAATATCCCTCTTTGGCTCGTGAAAGATGATTTGGTCAAAGGCATTGCATGAGAGCCATACCCGACAAGTTCTCTAGCTAGTTCACGCATAGTTATGTTACATTTTTAATTATAATAGCTACTACTTACTATTAATTATAAGCAAATACGTAATAGCTGGGAGTGTCTAACAAAGCTTCTGACTTCCATTTGAATGTTAAACCTTACTTGTGTTTTTTTAGATCATGAATATTATTGAATCCAATCTTTCTTTTCAAAAGTCGGAATTGTATAGAGATACGTAATTTAATTCTATCTATAATTTAAGATCAGATCTTAAATAATCAAATCCGAGAGCACATTCTCAAGACTCCATTTATTTAGTCTATCTCAACAACATTATCATTAGCAAAATTATCAACATCAAATAGTTTTACCAGTTTCTTATTTTCAAGAGAAGAACATATTATGAATCGTTAAACCAGCTGGTCATGACGAGGCATAGTGTTGAAAATAACAAATAATAACTCCATCAAACTAGATCGGAAGCTAATGTTGATTCTAGATGAGTATTTCCATTAATAAACTACTTATATGATTAAGATATCACTATCGACAAAAATATCAAAAGTGTAATTTATAGAAATATTGACAAATAATGTCAATATCGACATCAATATTTGGTAAAAATGAAAAAAAAAAACAGACAGATATTTACCCAAAATAAGTATAAATTTCTAGTGAAATTATAAGATAGTACATAAATTGATCTATTTTTTACTTGTGCCTAGGATTTGCCATTTGACGAGTGTCATTTCTGCTTGGTAAACGCATGTAACTAGTTTACTTCCACATGTCGAAAACATGGACTTTACATATATATATATATAGTGATTATATCTGCATCTCAAATAATAATAAACACCCCCAATTATTAAAAGATAGTGAATCGATCATTTTATGCCTAATTTTTATACAATACCATATTTTACCTCTCATATACCTATGTCCATTTTAAATTTAATTTTTAACTTGTTTTACTAAAAATAAATTGACAAATCTAAAAAAAAAAAAGAGATACTTTTTCTATCTCAAAAAGGAAAATAAAATATCTCTAAACAAAGAAGAAACAATAAAAATACCTTCGTAGCATCATTTCCATTAAAGGGATACAAACATGTAAAGTTTTTAACATGGTGTTGAATATATTAAGAGTAGTAAAGATACTAATTCTAATATCAAATTTTAAAGTACAAACCCATGTGTTATATTTTCATTAATTAATATAATTAATTAATATGACAATATTTTAAATACTTTTTAATAAAATAATAATAACTTATATGTCGTAAGTTGGTATTATTATTAAAGTTAATGTCCTTAATATTTTCATATATTAATATAATCCATAACAAAATAATCTCTATTCTAGTCATCCAGCTTTTAAAGAAATATGTACGTATAGAATCACATAAACGAACCTAGCAAGAAAAAAATAAAATAAAAAGAAGAATCATATAAATAAAGCCACAAAGAATCATTTTCAAATGCTAAAAGCAAAGAAAAATAACACATATATTATACCACTAAATTAAAAATTAAAAATACATACCACACACTCTTAGTTATTGGCTATACAAGAGACATGCTTTCTTTTATTTTTGTTTCACTTGAATCTTCCATCAGAATTTTTCACGTAGTTATAAAGATTTCTTAAGCAAAATATTTGATGAAGAATAATTTAGAGGTTATAAAATGAAATTAACTTTAATCAAATTTGTAGGGAAGATTTTTTGTTACTTTTAAAAAATAATATTTCCATTTATAGTTAATACGGTATATGGTCTTTTAACTATTTTTTAAAAAATATTGTTTCTATTTATAGATACGTGGAGTTATGAGAATTCTTAGTGACTTTTAAGGTAGTTTTATTGTAGGGTAAAAATGCAATAAAAATATTTAGTCCATCTACGGTGTTCAAGTTTAAACTGTAACATTTCAACTTGGTTTTATTTTTTTTATGAAAAGTCAATAAAAATTTTAACTAATTTGTTAAAAGTTAAACAACTATAATCTAAATATTTCAACCCAAATTAGCCAATTAAGCGGACGCTTAGTGATTTACTGAGGGTATTTATTAATAGGAGGCGTCTAGTGATGCCCTATCTTCTCTTTTTTTTTTCCTTTTTCCACTCTTCTACTTAAACCACCCATTACAAAAATTTTAAATTTTAATTATTACTTTTTATACCTCCTTTTTTATTCAAAAAAAAAAAAAACCCCACAATCAAATCACAATATTCATCCTTTTTTAATCCATCAAACCACAGCCAATAAACTAATGTCGGTTTTTTCTCTTACATTTTCTCACTCACCAATCAAATCCCACATTATTTCTTTTTCATTATTCTTCTCAAGTATCCCACGTTTTATGACCCATCATCTTTTGTTTCTTTGTTTTTTTCCTCAACATTGCTGTCATATCGAATTATAAAGTAGACGTAAGATGATATAACAAAAATCTTTTCTTGTTTCGGTTGATGCACTATTTGTTTATCCATTTTTCTACATATTAAGATCACAAAATTCATCTTGATGCTTTTCTCAAATTAAAGAAAAAACAAAAACAATGAAATTAAAAAAAATTACGGCAAGGACACACTAAAATCCACTACAGCAGCATGAATAATTACAAAGATACACTGGAACAAAACTACATACATAAGGCAACTATAGCTAGCCTTTGTCCAAAAAAAAGAACCAGCGATAGCTATGTGATCAACAACATGGAAATAGATAAAAACCCAACAAAACGACAGGTATTTTTGTATTCTATAAGGTAGATCAAAACATATTAAACGAATTCAAAAATAAGAAGCAAATTAATGAAGAAAAAATAATAAACAAACTAAAAAAAAATTCATTCTAGAATAAAAAAAATCATATATAGAATACAATTAAAAATTATCAAAGAAAATAAAAAACACTTTATTTTTTTAAATCTCTATTCATATTTACCTTGTATTTTTCCGAACTAAGGGCACGAGGATTTTTTTTCAAGCAAATGAGTAGTTTTTGTAAATAATGTTGTGCTTATAAGAATTTTATCTATGGGTAACATAGTAAAAAAAAAAATCATTAAAAAATTAGGTGGAAAACAATAAAATTGGGGTGTCAATAGACCCCTAGTAATTATTGGGATGCAAATAAAAGCACTTATATATATATAAATATATATATGCTAGTTATGAAAAGGCATAATCAGATTAAATCTTCACATTAATATATTTATTAAAAATACAGTCCAAGCAGTAGAATCTATTGAATTTGTTATTATATTGAGAAAACAATAAATTTTTTTTTTTTTTGCCATGTAAAAGCAGAAACATTTTTCTCTTTTGTAAACTCATATATAATATGTAATTTAACAAACACACAAATAAGTATATGCTTGCTAATTGAAATTGTAGTTTTTTTAAGGGAAAATACACTAAATAGTATATTCTATTATTATGTAGTTTTAAAATTATAATAGATTTCTAAGAATGTGAAAATTATAGTATGTTTGGTTTAACAATTTTCAATATTCCAACCTTGCCCTCCCTTCTCTCTCTCTCTCTAATGGAGTGTTGTCGCCATTACTATTGGTGTTGTCAGCACATCATCATCGTTGCCGTTGCTGACCAAAACTTGCTGCCGTGATCTTGGAAGGAAATCGCGAGTCAAGATGCAAGTACCTGCGTCATCGTTGCCACCCTTATCAAAGTTGTAGGTTGCAGCAAGAAATTCCGAGATCGTCATCGGAGAAGAAGCCACTGAGCTGGGTAGTGATTTTGGCAGTGGTGAGAGGAGATTTGTTTGCTCGCCATTCAATTGCGATCGCGATCTTCTCTAGTCACGTCACGGGCTGTGTCACGATCTTCTCCAATCGCTATGCCAATCTTCTCCATTCTCATCACAATCTTCTCAAGTCGTGCTCTCGACTTTCTCCAGTCACCGTCCGATTCCCGGTGCCATTGCTGTTTGACTGGGAGAGAGAGAGAGACAGACTAACTGACAAAGAGGGGAGAGAGAAAGAAGGGAGAGGGGAGGGATAGGGTTAGGGGTATTTTTAGGATTTTATCATATTATTTATCTTAATTATTATACTATTAAAGAATAATATTTTAAATTATAGTATGATTTAAAACCATGGATTATATTATATTATTTTACACTTTCTCCCTTTTTTTTTTTTTCTTCTAGGGAATTTTTGTACAATTTCTCTCTTATTTTCTGTACTTTCTTCTCAGCATACTTTAATTTCCCCGAGTCTCTGTGATAATTGCTGCCACCATTTTCCTTTCCCCCTCCTGATCATTCTATCTCGTTTTCTTTAATCCTTGTATTTTTTTCCTTCCAAATTTTCGTGATTTCCAGATTCTTATTGTTCTTTCTTCAAACATTTTCTCATTCTCTTTCTTTTCATTTTCCCTTCGAAATATAGTGATGAAAAACAAAAGTCTCATTAAAAATGAAATGATTTGAAACACAATCGAGGACGCACTTTAAAATGACAAAGCAACTTAGAAGAGATAACCACAAAAATGAAAATTGTTCAAAAAAGAAAAATGAAAGTTGCTTCGTAAAACAGACCACTGGAAAATAAACCTACAAACAATAAAGCATTTTAAAATAACAATAGAATGACAACAGTCTACAACGACAGGAAAAACAAAGGCCACTTAAAACAGGAAATTCAGAATTTGAGGTCTAATTTCCGTGCACAATGAAGTCCAGGCCCTTGCTTAAAGCCCAAGCCCATTAAATAAGAAAGGCAAAGCAGCATAATCTTATAGATTGATGTGAAAACGTAACAAAAAAATTCAAAATAGTTTACAAATAATAAAAATAGGTATTATTATAATTTTTTTTGAAATTATATCATTAGAATTATTACATAATTTAGGTGCCAGTTTGTTTTTAGTATTGTATTCAAATATAATGCAATTTTCATTCAAACGTAAAAGTATTTCATTCAATGTCAATCACATCACATTTTAAATCTAACACAATTATTATTTATTATTTTACTTTTTTAATTATTTTTATTAATTATATCACATACTCTCTTTCTTTCTCCTTTTTTTCTTTTTTACTTTTACCCGTCATATCACATATTCATTATTTAAATATAATTTAAATATTTTTTATCCAAACACACATCATATTCAAATGTAATACAAATTCATTTCCTTCAAATACAAATTGCATTCAATATATTACATTTAAATGTAATGCAAACACAATGCATTTACTAAATGAAGTCTTCGAAGTATAAAATGTGATAAAAAATTATATAATTATGTTAAAAGTTTTTTACAAAATTACAGTATGAAATTACCAAATAGTGTAATACTGTAATTTCTCTAGGAAATAAAAAAGGTAAACACGTGGTGAAAGCTCCTCAATGTCAACAATAATAATAATAAAAAGCTTGTTCAACTCTTCCACCAAGTAACTTGATTGAAAAAACAACTCTCAACAAAGCACGTGCGGAAGAGGTTCACGTTTCCGAACGCTTATAGTCCCTTTAGCATATAGAGTCGTATATAGTGAAAATGGAATTTTCTTATTAACAAAAAAAAGACTTTAGTTGCTTTATTAGATGGATAGATTTTACGATAAGTTTCTATCATGGCTAATAAACAATTTGGATGGTTTTTAATATCAAATTCGATGTTTAATATTGATTTAGCATACGAGCGATTGAATAGATAGCATAAAATCTTCAGCAAATAAAAATAAAAACAAAGAGCAAAAAAATAAATAAGGGCACAAAAATTTGAAGTGGTTCCTTTTCAATGTGAAAACTATGCCCTTCTATAGCGTTTGAGTTTCTACGTCTTATAGAGAAAATAGTATAAGTAGAGAAGGTTGAAGAAGAGAATAATAGTAAAGAAACTCGTGAAGGAAGAGATCGGTGAAATTAAACAGGCTTCCATGCATACTAAAGATTCGTTTAGTTCATCGGTTTGACAAAATTTTCATGTCATTTTTGTTTTGTTTTGTTTTATTTTGTTTTTGTTTTTTTTTAAATCAACAAAAATTATAACCATTATTTGAAAAGCTAACCAACTCTAACTTAAAAATATCATTTTAAATCGTTGAACTAAATGAACCTTAAATTTGAAGAAGAGCTTTATGTCCGTAGTAGACGAGTTTTGCTTTAGTTTTCTAATTTGAATAAGATTCCATATATAAATATGAAGATCGGGATAATTTGTAGAATTTATATCCTAGCATATCAGGATATCTTAATTTCGAATTGAACTCCTAGAATATTATGCGGGAGTAGTTGACTTAGTAGTTGTCATCACCTTTTGGAAACTTTTTTTTTTTTTTTTTCTTTTTTGCTACTCGAAATTGTTGATCCTTAGTCTACCCAAATATATACGTCAATGAAAGAAATGAGGGACAAAATCTTATTATTTTTTTTTAGAGAAATTGAGAGACAAAATCTGATCGTCTAACAATTGGTTATCGTTTTCTCATATTGATGTCATCTAGTACTTTATCGTTGTTTCCATTTTGTTATCGTTTCTGACATTCTTGTAGTCTAGCATTTTATTTTTGTATTTGTCACGTTGTTGTTGTTTTATACTTTTTCGTACATTAGTGACATTATCCAATTTGTTGTTAGTTTGTTACGCACTTATCTTTTACTTATATTTGTAAGTAGATGTTTTTCTGCATCATTTTTCTTGTCGTTTTTTTAAATTTCTTTCCTGTACTACTGTTTTTGCGTGTCGTTTTACAGGGTTTATTTTCGTTCCCGGCTTTATTTCTCATTGTCATGATTGCATCTTTGTTGCTTCATATTTGTCTTCGTTTACATATTTTTGTCCTTTACAACAATTTTGTTGTTTGTCGTTGCTTTGTGAGTTGATGTTTGTCGTCTCATAATTTATCACTTTATCCTCGTTTCATGTTTTATCCTTCCTCCCCCACCCACCCCCCCCACCCCCCCCCCCCCCCCCCCCCCCCCCTTTCGTACTATTTGCGCGTGAATAATTTTATTTACAATCTGTGCGTCTGTTTTTTTTTTTTTTTTAAGAATTAGTGATATTTTCACGATCCTAGTTTAATTAGAATGAATAAGTGGTAAACACTAGCATAATCGATGTGATGGTAAAAGATTCTAATCCAAAACTTGCATCAACTAATAGAACCTAAACTTTAAAAGTATGCTTGGAAGCCTAGTTCATGGCAGCATAATATTGTTAGATTTTTGTATAACCAAGACTTCAATCAATGACTTGATGAAACAATGACTTTAAATAGAATATCCTTTATCATCATGCCTCAACATTGATGATAAGTTGTGTTTTTTATAAGGTTATTGTGTTTTTATCGTATCGGTCGTTTTCCTATTGTAGTTCAAACTGTTGTGGTTTGCTCTTTTTGTTTGCTTTCTATTTTATAGTCGTTTCTTTTCTTTTATCACTATTTTCTTTTTTTCTTTTTTAATTTTTGAATATTTTCTTTCTTTGTTTCTCTAACTTGTTTCATCTTTTGTTCTTGTTCCATATGGTCGCATTTCCCATTGTTATTTGTTTCATATATATAGTCGAGAAATGAAATGGCTTTATTACTTTGTTATAACTCTATTGTCGTTCACTTGTTTTATGCACTTGTGTTTTGCGGTCGTTTTTAATTGCTATTCCACAATTTTTATTGTTCTTTCACAACCTATTTCAGTATATACTTGTTTCATCTCTTCAAGTTATTAGCTCATATTTCCACCTTCTTGTTGTTTTTATCTTCATCATCATTTACTTGGGCTATTGTCCCTTTCTTTTCTTTTTTTTATTGCGTTTGGTCTGCAAATTATTATAATTTTTCTTTCATGTGTCGTCTAATATTTCTGGTCGTCAACTGTTATCCAATATGGTTTTTTTTTTTGCTATATTTATTGAAATCTCTATAATTTTTGTTCCAAATTTCCACTTTCACCTTTTTTATAGTATCGATTTTGTTTATTGACTGTCATTACATCATTGCATTTGAAATATTCTTCTGTCATTTAATACGATTGTTATGTTTTGCATTTATTATGTTTCTGATGTACTTTGTTTTTTTTTTTCCCTTCATTTTAGGTTAGTTAAGGTTGCGTTTGATAAATATATTGTGTTTATATTGGATTTGAATATAATACATTGAATGAAATTTACATTTGAAGAAAAAGGATTAGCATTGCATTTAAATATAATATGTGTTTAGATGAAAAGTATTTGAATTATATTTTAATAATGAATATATGATATGATAGGTAAAAGTAGTGAGAAAAAAGTAAAAGAGAAAGAGAATATATGATGTAATTAATAAAAGTAATAAATAAAATGAAATAATAAATAATGATTGTATTGGATTTAATATGTGATGTGATTGGTATTTGAATGAAATATTTTTATATTTGGATGAAAATTACATTATATTTAAATGCACTACAAATTAAATACTACAACCAAACGCCCACTAATTGTTGTTTGGTTTTTTTTGTTAAACATGCTTTTTTTTAATTGATATTTCACATTTTCTCGTATGGGTTCACAATTCGTACTATCGTAGTTGTTTCATCTCTCCTCTCTAGTCGTTTCTCACTTCTTATCTATTTTAAACAGCGTTTTTTTTTATACGTTTTTTTACACTTATAGTTGTTTACTGATATTATTATTTTTCCGGTGGTATATGTTGTCCTCATTTGAGATTGTCGTTTGTGATTTCATCTCAAAATTGTCGTTTTAGCATGAAATCAACACAAAGTTGGACTTTTTTTGTCCTATGAACTTTTTTTTTTTTTTTAATCAGTGTGCGCGCTCTGAAGTTCTTATAAACTGCTTGATTCTTGAACCCCTTGCCTATGGGAGACTTGTACACACGTCTGCAGTTTGCTCGTTAATCCCTAATCCCACTCAAACGTTCCATGCATGCAGGTCTGGAAATTGGTACGGAATTATGAGCATCACTTTATTTCTAGCCCGATGAGCTAGTCGCAACTGGGCTATTTTTGTGAGATATATTATTTAACGATATGAGATTTATAAATCCCACTTATTTAAGAGAAATTAAAACACCTGAATATTTCTATCCAAACTCATATATGCTAATTCTTGCGGACTTTAATTAAACAAAACGTGTATGTTTATCTAATTGCTGTAGAAGTGAGATAATATTACATGAAATTTAACTTACCTAATCAAGATATTTTTTCCACTAAAATTAGAAACTTGTATACGATAGAATTAAGAGATTGGGAGGGAGAGTGTTAAAAACAATTATTAGTTAGAGTGCAAGTCACGTTAGAGCGCCTGCAGATTAGGCCTGTGGTTTCCAAAGCAATAGGACTAACCTGTTTTTAACTTTATAAATATCTCAGTTATATATATATATATATAAATATATATATATGTGCGTGTGTGCGCCCGCGCGCGCGCGTGTGACATTCGTCATCTTGAATAGAGATACGAAAATCTATAAACTTATATTAAAATATGATTAAAAATAGGCTTTCGTTATCACACCTACTTATCGACGATTCTTTTTGTGCCATTTTCAGAATCGGGCATTCAAGTTTGGCCAAATGCATTAACAATATTTGCTTACAGATTAACCAATCACTTTCGGCTGCTTGTGATCATATTGGTGATCAAACTTGTGGGGTCCTCGTTTTTGTTTGTTTGTTTTCAATTTTTGTGTATATCTATATATATTTATATGTATAGCAGTTCAAAATGAGTTAATTCCCTTAAATTAAATAAATTAAAATCATGAGTTAGTTATCATCAAAAAAGGATAAAAAGAAGAAAAGAAGAAAAACTTGCTTTCCACCGCGCCCCCCCCCCCCCCCCCCGCCCATCTTGATCTCTACATATCAATAACAAAGCAAACTTGATTTAGCCGGCAAGAAGAACAGCGCCAAGAAGTTTCCTCACCTCTTCATAGTTTATTTGAAATACCTTTGAGTGCCGTAACCATAAAAGCCAGGCATCTACTTTTCCATTGTTGAAAAGGACGGGATATTAGGTTAATCTCAAGCTGAAAGTAGTTGAAAAGTTCGCAAGAACCCTTAAAAAAAAGACAATAAAAAAACCGCGGACTTCAGTGTAAAGGACAATGATTGGGGGAAAAGTAATAGGTTCAGTATTGAGAATGAACTTGTATAGGAGTTTCAAAATGAGAAAGAAATCAAAAGTGTAAATATAGGTAATAGAATGGTAAACTAATATAAGAAGGGCAAAAAAAAAAAAAAAAAGAAACTAAAATTGATTGCACCTTATTAGACGTTTTTTTGTTTCTTTTGATTCTTCTTCATAAAGGTCATTCTCATTAGCTGAGTTCTTGAGTTAGAAATAGGATTTTTCATGGATTTTCATATAAATAATTCACCACACACAACCATTCAAATCATGATCTAGTTATTCTCGCATTACCTCTTTATTATATTGTTAGCCAGCCAAGATAGGAAAAAATTCTTAATATTCTTATACAGCTGAAGCTCCCCATCCTTTATTAGAAAAACGGGCCAGTAATCCACAACTCCCTCTTAATAATTGCATATAATTTTACTTTAACCTTTTTCCACAATAATAGAAAAATTTTCCTCTTTTGATGAAAAGGTCGGACCTAATAACATTACCTTTTTTTTTTCCCCGAAAACAGCAAGACAAATGACCTCATAAGAGGTCATTTTTTTTTTATTTTTTAAATTTGAAATGGGTATTTAAATTTTACACCTAATAAAATCAGATATAGTTAAATTATACATGTAATCATAATATAAAACGGTTCACTCTTAATTAAGTCTTGAGAAAGATTCAAGCATATTCAGCAACAATCAAGAGGCTACCACTTGTATACAATAAATAGATTTTTTTTTTCTATCCAATTTTTTTTTAAATTAATGATAAATATAAAAGAAAGTGGAAGCGAATTGCCATGCATAATATATGAATATGTCAAAGCTTGATTGAAGCAGAAACAGTTACACAATCCTCCAATTATTGTACTATATATATATACCTTAAATCAATCACAAATTTATAAGCAAAATATATAGACTCATAAGCTCCTATATAAAAATGTACACAATATACAAGTAATCTTTTTAATTGAAGAGCAGTTTAAAAATTTGAATTCTACATTTCATGATAAAGTTCCTATCATTTTTGTAACTTCATATAAAGCTATAATTTGTATATATAGATAAGTTAGGTCAGATTCAAATTAAGGTTTCAAATTGCCGAAAATATTCGGACAAACTCATCCTTCATCTAGGCCATCAAGTTTCAAAATCCAATCATATTGCAATATTTCTTTTGATTTAACTCATAGACCAAGCGGGACAACTCGAGGTCACAATTCTAGCTACATGAGAATTTATGATTGATTAGAGTGTGTGTGTGTATATATGTATTTATAACGGTGATAATTAGTATAAACAATGACAACATCAACGTCATTATTCCTTGATTAAATCGCTTTGTTTATGTGTAAAACTAAAAACAAAAGGGTAGTATTTATAAACATGACTAGAACTATGAGCCACCGCACGCTTTTAGTAATTAACTTTTCCTTATCAACACATCCAAAATCCGGCATAAATTCCACACGCCGCAACAAATCAAAACAGCTGGTTTTTTTTTTTTTTAGTTACATGCACTTCCGTGGCTGGACTAGTTACATTAACACATCCAAAGAGTCGTCACACAATAATTTTGGCCCACTCATCGCCCTCATCACCACCAACAACCCCAACAACAACAACAACAACAAAACTCTCCAAGTCAACTCAACTCCAAAAAACTCCTTCGAAGGTTGGCTTCTTTGACTGATCTTTTTGGTCCCTTCCACGCTTTCAAACGACTGTTCCTCACCCTTATATCACAACCCTCCCTCCATGTCTTCACCTCTCTCGCTCCCACGCCAATCACACCATGGCCTGAACCACGAATCGCAACAACAACAACCATGACCATTACGACCAATTACGCCCGTCTGATCTTCATCACGATCATCTTCCTCATCATGTCGTCAGTTTCGCCGCCGCGAGAAGCCACGGCGCAGAGCTTCGGCCCTCCGCCGCCGGAGTTTGGCCCTGGCCCGCCGAGAGTGGACCTGAAGATGGCCGTCGTGATGGTCCTCCTCGTCACCGTCTTCTTCATCCTCGGATTCCTCTCCGTCTACACCCGCCAGTGCGCCCAGGACCGGTTCAGCGGCCGGGCCGACCTGGGCGTCGGGCCGTCAGCTTCGGGCTGGGCCGCGGCACGTGGGCTGGACTCTGAGGTCATCGAGACGTTCCCAACCTTCGTCTACTCCACCGTGAAGGGGCACAAGCTCGGGAAAGGCGCTCTGGAGTGCGCGGTTTGCCTCAACGAGTTCGAGGACAACGAAACGCTGCGTTTAATACCGAAATGCGACCACGTGTTTCACGCCAGTTGCATCGACACGTGGCTTGTGTCCCACTCTACCTGCCCCGTCTGTCGCGCTAACTTAGCCTCCAAACCCGGTGAGATTTACCGCCACACGCTCGGAGACATTCTCCGCCCGGTTCACGACCCGGTCCGACCGGATTTTACTCCGGTTGGTGATACCGATGAGCCGGGGCCGAATCGGGAAGTGACGGTCGCGATAAGGGACGAGGACTCGCCGGAGGTTCACCTGATCGGGGGAGGGAGTCAGAGCCGGCCGCCGAGGTCGAAGTCGACCGGGTTCGGACCGGTCGGCAGGAGGTTCATCGGCGGGATATTCGACCGGTCGCACTCGACCGGGCACTCGCTGGTCCGCCAGGGGGAGAGCCACGAGCGGTTCACGCTGAGGCTGCCGGAGGACGTGCGGAGCCAGCTGGTGAACTCGACGTTGGAGAGGGCGAAGAGCACCGGAGGCGCGGGGCTCCCGAGGGTGCGGAGCGCCCGGAGGGGGTACCGGAGCGGGAGCCGGAGGTATGGGTCCAGTTACTACGAGCGGTTCGACCCGGAGGAGAGGGCCGACCGGTGGGTTTTCTCGGTCGTGCAGCCTTTCGTTTCGCGGACCGGCTCAGTTCGATCTGGTCCCAAGGTGGTGGGGAGTGCTGACGTGGCGACTCAGTTGGAGATGGAGAAGCCTCCGCCGCCGCAGGCGGAGCGTTCTTTAAGAGGGAGGGACGATGTTGGTGAGCGGTCGTCGGATCCGCTCCGACGCGGAAATGACGTTTAAGGTACGGTGTGAGTGAGTCGGGTCCGGACTTGGAAAATGCTGTAGTTTTCATGTACAAAGCTTTTTTTTTTTTTTTTTTTTAATCTTTTGCACTTTTTATTCTTGTTATTGTTTTTTGTCGACTTTTTTTTTTTAATAGTCATTTTATTTCATTTTGAGGGGTTTAGTTTTACAGAAAATTTATTTGTTTGAAACTTGGGGAGGGGGATTAAAAATGAAGTAAATGTAGGAAAATTTATTTGTTTATCATATGATTTGACATTTACAACGAAAAATTCTTAGAGATATGTTTTTTCTTTTGTTTAGTCTACTTTCCTTCTAATTTTTATTCCATCTAGATGCATTCTTTTTTCTTTCATTTTAATGAAATGTTATTTTCACAATCATCCTTGAACTATATTTTCTCTCATATGTCACTTATGACTTTATATTTCAAGTATTACACTATCTAGAAGTTGTTATGCAAATCGCCCTTCCACTAATGATCTCTCAAAAATATAAAAAGAAAAGCAATATGAAGTTGATTTGAAAATCTTGTTAAGAAAAGGAGATATTAATATCTTTTTTCTAGGCTATCTTAAAAAAAAAAATTTTCAAAAACAACCCTGCGTTAAAAAGTGAAACCCTTATAACTAGTAACAATATTTGGCAGAAGTGATGAACCAGCAAAGGGCTAGGGAAAACTTTTTTAAATGATCCTAAAGTAAATTATTTCAAAGTCACTTTCATGTAACATTTTTTTCCGTCTAGTTTTTTTTTTATGGCATATTAACTTAGAGACCATTTACGTAATAACATAAAAACTTAAAATATTACAATGTTTAAAATTAAAAATTATTACTAACATAAGAGTGGATGTATTATTTAAGAATCATTTATAAAAAAAACTACACCATGAAAAAAAAAAAAAACTACACTAGGAAAAAAAAAAGGAAAAGAAAAAGAAAGTTTTGACCGTAAAAACTAGTAAAGTCATTTTGATATCTTTATCCAAATCTATTCAGCTACGAGAAACTAGAGACCTTGTTCTTGCTAAGGAAAAAGTTTGGGAGGACTCATGAGGGCCGATGTTAAGGACAACCTGAAGACAAACGAAACAAGAAATGTGCCTTTTTTTTACAAAATCATGGCTATTTTTATTTTGAAATAAGAAAAGAAAATAAGCTTACCAACTTTTTCACAAACCGTTTTCTAGAAAGCTAACAGCAAAAGGAAAAGGAAAACGAAAAAGAAAAAAAGAGAAAACGTTGTTTCGAAGTTATACAATCGGCCGACATTTCAACAATATATATACACACACATACATGTTTGTATGTATGTCTTGTTCATGTCCATTTATATATATATATATGTTTATATATCTTTATGCACCATTTAGTTCATGTCCATATGTCCAAACCTTATCTCCAAATTCAAGATATATCAACTAGATTTAAGACGTCAATATGATACAAAAATAATGGTGGGTTCTGATTCAGATCAAGTCAGCCAGGGCTATATGATGTTGTTGGTTATACCCATTGAAAATTGATAACATGCCTGGGATTTTTTTTTTTTGTTTTGTTTTATTATTATTATTATTATTTTTTCCAGCGTCTCAAAGCTCAGCTCGACATCTTGTCTTCATACGTTTCATTTAAATATGGAGAAAGAGTGGTCAACTTATTTTTCTTATTCTCGTAATTAAAATTAATTCCATTTTTGTCCTTAAATTATTATTATTTTTTTTTTGAAGTCCTTAAATTATCTTTCTTGCATCACTTTGACTCGCGACTTTTTATTTATGTACCATTTATGTTAATATACATAAAATTATGTTCTCTTTGAGTGCTGCATTGTTGTTATAAAATTATGTTCTCTTTGAGTGCTGCATTGTTGTTATAAAATTATGTTCTCTTTGAGTGCTGCATTGTTGTTACAAAATTTTTTAAGATATTAAAAAGATTAACGAAGACATGATAATATTATCATCTTTGTAATATAAAATAGATCCCGTCTGGGACATTAGTTTTGCCTTTTCTAACACATATTTTTTCTAACATATTATTATTTTTTACTATTCACATTTTTTAAACATTATAATAAATTTTAAATTTTAAAAGTCTATAATTTTGTGTATATAAGTTTAAATGAAATGATTTTTTTTAAAATTACATAGAATTTCGAGATGAACAAAATAATATTTATATTGATTTTTTTTCTAAAATAATTTTTAAAATTTTTTATTTTTCACCCCAAACAGTTTTTTTCTCTAAATATATTTTCTAAAACAATTTTTTTTTCAACTTAAAAAAAAGTCTCCAAGCATCCCCGAAACTAGCCCTATGTGTTGTTCTAAACAAATATTAGGGCTTGTTAACACCCTTTGGTTTTTTTTCATCTACTTTCCAAAATCACCGATTAAAAAATTAAAATTAAACTGTTACTTTCTACACCCCCAGTACTCCGAAAAAGTCATATAATTAAATTGTATTTGTTGTTCTTTTTCCACTTTACCCTGTGGCCTTCTTTTTATTTCATGATCTTTTTTTTTTCCACCTGTTCACCAACCAATTGTTTGCATATAATTTGCATTTTTTATGTCTTGTATGTAGACGGAACACGTGTATTTGTTTATATGTGGCTCAATCTGCTGTTTTTGAATTTCTTGACTTTTCTGGTGGATCCATGAAAATATTGTTGTGTACTTAATTAAGCATGTTTGAGAGAGTTTTAGAGATTCTTTTTTATTAGAAAAAAGTAAATTTTAGAAAATAAGTTTATGATAAAAAAAATTTTAAAGTGAAAAAGTACAAATTTTAAAAATTTATTTTAAAAAAAATATTAATATAAATATTATTTTGTTCTTTTTGAAATTCTATGTAATTATAAAAAATCATCCTATTTGGACTTGTATACATAAAATTATAGACTTTTAAGATTTAGAATTTAATGTAAAGTTTTTGAGATATAAATAATAAAAAGTGATAATAAAATAGAAAAAAAAATATAACAAAAAAAGTGAATTTTGGTCCTCAAAACCAACTCCAAATGACCCCTTATTGTTGTTTTGTTTAAAAAAAAAAAAAAGGGTAGACTTCTTTTTTCTTCTTCTTCTTCTTCTTCTTCTTCTTTTTTCATTCAATTTTCAACAAAAGATATTACAATAATTAATATACTTAATGAATTAGGAATAGAGCAATCTAATTTTTTAGCATAAAAAAAAAAAAAGAATAGACAGACTTGAACTTAAGAATGCCCATCTGCTAAAGATTTGAAAAGAAAAACTGCTTACAATTTCCTAAGATTTTAATCATGTTAAAATTAGTCTTGTATTCTTTCTTTGATGATTATAATATTTAACATAACTGTATAAAAAAAAGTGCAACTTTTTCTTTTTTCTTTTTTTAAACACTCAAAGGAATGGATAGCACACATAAGTGGTGAAGCATGTGATTTAATTCAATGTAAAGCGATGAGCCTTATCAAGGTTTGATATGCCGTAAATCCTTATAAAAGACTATTTAAATCTCTTATATATGCTATTGATTATATTAGTAATAAGTATACTAATTTGAATTAGTTATTTTAATTGTGATGAGTAGTAACGACTTGTAATTACATTATATATATAACATCACTATCAATGATTTCAGGAAAAAGAGAATGTGTATGTTAGGGGTGAACAAAAAATCCGAAAACCCAAATAACCCACCCAAGGAAAACCCGACGGGTTGAGTCCACGTCAGACCCAAAAAAAAGTCGGGTTGACCCACCTAACCCAATGTCAAATTGAGTGGGTTCGGGTTGGAATTCTAAAACTCGATCAAAACCCAAACCACCCAATGAATGTGTGTTTTTTTTTTTTTATATTTAGAAAAAATATAATGACTAACCTAAGCCAATTTTGTTGATCCGACTATCATTTCTCATTTATGCCTCCCCCCAAGCCAAAGTTCGTGCCTTGCCCTTACCAAACCCGATGTCCCACCAGCCTCCTCCAATCGTCCCTTTCTTCGACCATCGACCGTCACCCCTTGACATATTCATTTTTTTCTCCCCAAGCCCGTGTTCGTCTCGTGCCTTGCCCTTGCTCAACCCTATCCGCCACTTGCCACTAGCCTCTCCTGATCCTCCCTTCTGTTAGGATTTAGGAACAAGATTTCAAGTTTATTTCAATTTGCCTGACTTTAGTTCTGGTTACTACACACATTGGAGTTAGAGATTATTTTTGTGAAATAGATTTGATTGTTTGTGGTTGATGTTTCTTAGTATTCATTAAAAGCATGTTTTAATTAGTTTTTATTGTCTTTATATGACTTCTTTATTTGAATATTTGAGCTTGTATTTTGATTTGTGATTAAATTTTTAAATCATGTTTTATTACTTTGTTTTTATAAATTTTCGAACCCGACGAACCCGAAAAACTCGCCAAACCCACCCAAACTTTAATTGGGTGGGTGAAAAAAATTTTCAACCCACCCAATAAAGATTGGGTGGGTTGAAAAATGTCAAAAATCCATCCAACCCACCCAACGAACACTCATAGTGTATGTGGACTTAAAATGGTTACCGCATAATTGAAATAAAAATTTTAGAAAACAATTGGTGTGTTAAAATTTTATAATAAAAATAAAAGTGAGAAAAATAAGGAGAATAGTTATATGGGTGAATTAACCAAAATAACATATTTGACTATAATATTTTAATATAATAGTAGAATTGAAATTAATATAAATAAATACCTCAATTTAAATTAATTTCATATTAAAATACTAAATTTACCTTTATTTTTTTCTTTCTCTTCCTTCTCTTTTCTCTATCTCCCATTTTTCTCTTTCCTTTGTCTCTTTCTCTCTCTCCCTCCTTCCCGTTACTAATGGTGCTGTATTGAAGGATATCATAACGGTGGCAACGAGACCGTATCGTGATAGAAAAGGCGACAGTGATGAACAAATCGCAATGGTAACAATACACATGGAAATATGAGATATTCTGGATTTCTATAAAAATATGAAACAATACCTATATTTTCTATATTTCCATATATATATATTTTGAGGGTAATATTTCCAGTATATTCATTTATACTATTTTTAATATTTCCAATGTTTCTTATATTTCTATTCATGGCACCAAAAAAAAAATCACAAAAAAAATACTAACATATATCAAACAAATACTAAAGAACCACAAAAACCAACAAATCTTTGCTAGAAACTCTGGGATCCTAGTAAAATTAGGGCCCGTGAGGCTGTCTCTCTGTTGACAGCGAATTCATTTCGACATGGGTCTTTTTTTGAACGCATGGTTTTGCAATCTCCCACCCGATGATGGTGATGGTTGTGACACTCCATCAGAAAGGGATGAGCACAATTGTTGACCTCAATGTCATCAATTGAGACGCTGCCATCGACCAGTCAACATCATTGTCGGAATTGCAATGATCTCCTAGCGAACCTCTAGGAACTATCATCTACGAAGGGAATCTCTAGGGTTTTTGCAAGAAACTCCAAGATGGCCATTATCGTCACCATGGTCAGAGGTGTGATCACCTCACCTTCACCATCGCAACATCCATTCGTCTTCTCCATGGTTGGTGAGAGAGAGAGAAAAAGAGAGAGGGAGGGGGGGGCGATAGGGGAGGGAAAGGGTGAGGAGAGAAAAACTGCGGGGGGAGAAAAACAGGGTGAGGAAAGAAGAGGGAAAGAGGGAAAAGGTGAGGAGAGAAAAACATGGATAGATTTGAAAACAAATAAATTTTTTTAAAAAATAAATATAATATGCTATAATTTTATCAATTTTAAAAAATATACTATATATTTAATAAGTGCATATGAAATATGCTATATGGTATGATTTTTCTTAATATAATTAGATAAAATCCCCTCAATAAAATGTTCAATTTTAATTTTTTTATTTTAAAAATAGTTTAAGAATTTGCTATATTTTGATTTTATTATATGAAATATGTAATGTAGTGAAAAATTATTTTCTTGAATAAAAAAAAAGAATATCAAATTCTCAGCTTAAAACAACCCAATAATATAAATGGATTGGCAGCGGATTAAGTTAGGCGGGTTGTGGGGTGGTGGGTAGTAATGTGTGGTGGAAGTGTTGAGTATTTTGGGCTTATTAGTCTTAGTGGTTTATGATCTTCTTCAAACGCTCAAGGTCATCCTTAGTTTCATATCCAAGGCCTTGAGAGAACCTAAGAGCATTTTCTAATATCCTCCTAGTCTAAAACATGTTATTATTTTTAATTTTCCATATATATATATATTATTTTACACCTTCACGTATAAAATTATATATATTTTTTGAACTTGAAAGTATGGTGATTCAAACTTTATATTTTTGAGATAGAGTTACATGTGATACGTTACTGTCATTTTGGAAATATATTTTGTTTTGGGGAATGTCAAGTAGCATTATACAAGATGTCATCGTCCTCAAGCCCAATTTTCGAAGGTTCGTTATGACTGGGCCGATCTTTGTTTAGCTCACCAACCAAATCATGAGTCGACACCATGTCCAACCGCGGTGCAGGGCCAAGGACTCTCCTTAATTACTTGGATCCCAAATGTGGAATTGACCATTGAAAAAATAAAAAATAAAAAGAAAAAAAAGGTAAAAGTAAACATAATAAGGAGGACCAAGTATCAATCAAGAAGGGAAGCGCGTATAAACATACTGACTATCGTTTTTAGCAATATATGCACCGTTTTGAAATAAAGCTTTTAGATTAGAGTTAGTTGACTTGTCCAAATATTTTGTTTCTGCGCCCCACGTTTAGCTGTCGCACACAAATTATCAGACGTATGCTAGATCTTGACGTTATCTTTCTTATGATGGAAACAATATAATTGGGCAAAAAAAGTCAACAATTGGTTGAAGGACCAAAACATGTGGCTGGTCCTCGACCTCGTACTACTAAAAATCAGAGGTAGGAAGAATAATAGTCATCCTCTTTAAACATACATTGTAAGTCCACCAATGCAAAAACATAGTTCACACTTTGTAAGCATGCTTTTATTTCCCCTAATGTGAACGGTTGCACATAATTTCATAGGGATCTAATTGTGTATATGGCCTTGTATCCATGGTGTGCACTACCACCAATCAAGTCAATAAATATAAAAGATGATAGGAAATGTGCGATACAAAAAGGTGTCCCCCTGTTGAATAGGTATGTCCCATAATGATATGAGACCAATCTTTATTCAATAATAAATCATGATGTGGACAATCGAACTCACCGCGCTCCATTGGTTGGTATTGGTTATTTTCTACCACAAAGTGACCTTTCTATTCACTTCTTATTCTTGTGTTTGTTAAGTATAAATGTGTCCTAGCGCTTACATGCAGTGACAATGACCTTTCTCTCTTAACTGGCTATTTATACATACCACAATTAGACTTAGTAATGCAAAACTTTTACTACCCAAACTTTGGACTAGAAAATTACTTAATAGTATACTGCAAGTATGTTCTGTGTCAAACAGCTCGTCGAGTCTGGTTTTTGTTCTAAATCTGTTCCATCCAAGTATGTCTACTCAAGAAACAAAGAGGAAGATTCAATTGTTGATCTAGGAGACGAAGAAAAAGCGATCCCAATTATTGATTTTTCGCTACTTTCTTCGGATCAAAGGTCCAAAGTCATCAATGATCTCGGCAACGCATGCCGCGAATGGGGTTTCTTCATGGTATACAATGATTTACATGATCCCATTATGTCTTTTGCATTTCGTACTTTAATTAGATGTTAGTTCCTCGTTCTCATTTCTTATTTAAAAAAGTATTTCTTGGGTTAATGTCTTCTCGTCATTTGTTTGATGAAATTCTAGGTTATAAACCATGGTGTTCCTCAAGACTTGATGGACGGTGTTATTAAAGCGAGTGAAGATTTCTTTGATTTGAAAGAAGAGGAAAAGCGGGAGTACGCAGGAAAAGCATTGTTCGATCCCATAAGGTGGGGAACGAGCTTCAACGTAAGAGTGGACAAGACATTGTTTTGGAGAGATTATCTCAAAGTCCATGTTCATCCTCAATTTAATGCTCCAAAGAATCCCATTGGGTTCAGGTATACTATATAATAACTCTTGTTGTCCCTTAAACTTTTCACGCTTTGAAAAGCCAGCTCAAAAACTTTTAATTCTAATAATTTACAATTACCTTTCTAAATTGTTGGAATATACCCTATTTTGTTAACTTTACATTAATTTGAATATGTGAATTTGGAATATTTAAATGATGGTTTGAATTGGGGGTTATATTGCACTGTTGTCCCTTAAACTTTTTATTCTTTGAAATGCCAAGTCAAAAACTTTTAATTTTGATAATTTACAACTACCTTTCTAAATTGTTGCAACATGCCCTATTTTGTTAACTTTACATTAATTTGAATATGTGAATTTGGAATATTTCAATTAAGGTTTGCATTAGATTTGAATTTTTTTTTTTTGTTAGATATAGGGTTCTATCTTTATATAAGGTGTACGTGAGCTTTTTGTGACCAACTTATTTAGAAGTTAAGCGAAATGAGGTGAACATTGCAATGATTAATTAAAAAATTCAGGAACAAATTGCCAAAATAGAAGTTTGGAAGACAAATTGTCAACGGTCACAAGTTTGGGGATGATAGTATTAAATACCTAAAAAATATTATATAAAAGCAACTAGTAAATCCATTTACGAACTATATATTTATATGCATGTTTTATTTACTATAGTTTTTCATAACTTATATAATTCTGTTTGCCAGAGTTTCTTGAAAGTTGCTTTCAGTTTACTAAGTTTAAAGTTTGTTTCTTGAAAGTTTTTTTAATAATTATGGTCCGTTAAAATGTTTTTAATCAAAATTACAAAATGTGAATTCAAATAGTTTTTCCAAATAGACTTTAAACCCATATCAGAGTTTAAGGCATTAAAAACTTCCTTCAAATATTTCCATTGTTCATTAGAAAATTTGAAATCATTTTGACCTATTAAGCTCTTTCGAAAAATTTGGTTTCAGATGTTTATTGAAAAATCATAATTTTTACATTTTTTCCTACAATTAAAAGTAAAATCAAATTAGGAACTCTACCAAATGAATCCATAGTCAAAGTGTATCTAAATCATTCCTACTCAATACCTTTTTCCATTGAGTTGATAATTATATTTGAGTCCTAATTTTTCTTATATTGAGTTTGAAGTGTTTTTGTTAACATATAAAATTTTGTCACATAACCCTCTGCCCCTCAAAACAAATACAAATTCTCATTAATGATCCCCTCTTTGTTTCCGAGATAGTGACCGAACTTTGTGTTAGTAAATCAACTTTATGTGCAAATCTCATACATATTCTTAGGGATGAGTTTGTTTTGTCCTTCTTTAATTTTATTTTTATAATAATAATTATTATTTTTGGATAATCAACTCTGTTGAGTAGATCCTCAGTCATATCTTTCTGTAAAACAAAAGGCAATTATCAGTTATTGCAACCACAAAGTACTTCAACCATCTTAAGAAACTTATTTTTATGTTTTTTTAATCTAATTTCCCGCCTGTTTATGCTCTACCACAAACACTTAATCATTTTTAAGAAAGGAAGAGGAAAACTATCAATAACCACGAGGTATGCCTAGAGAATTCTAGCCACAGAAAAAGGAAAAAAGAAAAAAAGGAGGGCAAGCAAGAAAGAAAGAAAACGACAGAAAGAGATAACAATAAGTAGTTGAGGCCCTCGTTGCATGCATGGTGGTCCTGTATACCTAGTTATGATATGGTACTACTTATGTTGTGGTGGTCTTAGCTAGGGATAGTTTTTTGAAATTTGCATTATGCATTAATTAAGCTACGCAAGCCAAGAAGTCATACTATCAAATATATATATATATATTTCAAACAAAAGGCTCTTGTTACCTTTAGAAGTACGTTTAACACCTGCATAAATTCTTTGCCCGCCCAAAAAGGTTTTGCTTCACACAGGCTCGTTAAGTCCTATTTTTTTGTAAGGAGAAATTATTTAATAAATCATATATATTATATTATCAAATTTATAAGATATATCTATCTAATTCAAATTTGATATTTAGAAAATTTGTTTATATCAACTTTTTATAATTGAAGTTCTCTTTTCTTAATGTGTATCATATTAATTACTTAATTCAAAATCCCCATAAATATTTTACTTAAGATTTTCTAATGTATAAAATTTCTATTGAATGGGTGTACCACGTAAGAATGATAATATAGTATATCCAGTCTGTTGAATAATTTCTCCTTTAAAAGTGTCATTGTTAATTTAACACTCTAGTCATGGAGCCGCATATAAGGTTGCTCATTTTTTACCTTGAAAATATCATTAGTATTTTGAGTAAATCCTATCACAATAAATAATATATTTACGACAATATATAAGATATTGAGACAATCTATATAATAGCATCCCTGCATGTGATATCCACTATCCTTATCACCCCGCACCGCACCCACACCCCCCCCCCCCCCCCCCCCCCCCCCCTTTTTTTTTTGCCCTCTTTTTAATACAAAGAGCATCACCTAGACATAATCTCTCTAAAAAAAAAGAAGAAAGAGAAAATTTAACTACTATAAATGAATTTAAATACATCCCAAGTAGATTGACACCTATTACAAAGAGAGAGCATCATGGTCCAAAAACCATTTCGAAACATAATATACTAATTGTGTTCTAACCAAGAACAAGGGTGGTATAGCAGTTATGGATGGCTTACTTATGTCTCCTCGAAACTCAACACTAAAGTTTAAATCCTTACTTTCTCACTTTGAAGTCTGTGTGCGAATTATGAGCTTGTGGTGAACTAAGTAACTCCAGGTTGAGTCTGATGGGAAGAATAAGTCAAATACTATTATGTACGATGATTCATGACAATACCAGTGATCCCTTTATAAATTTATTCCAAACAAATATTACATGAAATAACATGCATTAAATATATAAATTCTTTATTGATTCCTCCTTTCCAAATTAATTAATAGTGAAACTCTGAAAGAATACTGCAAAAAAACCCGAGAAGTGGCGAGTGAATTGCTGAAAGGGATATCAGAAAGCTTAGGGTTGGAAGAAAGCTACATAAACAGAAAAATGAACATAGAATCTGGATTATCCCATCAGCTTTTGGTCATAAATTTGTACCCTCCATGCCCACAACCAAATGTTGTCATGGGATTGCCTCCACACACGGACCACGGCCTCTTGACCCTCCTTATGCAGAACCAGCTTTGTGGGCTTCAAGTGTTGCATAATGGGAAATGGGTTCCAATCAATCCTCCTCCATATTCTTTTCTTATCAACACCGGGGACCACATGGAGGTACAATAATTTTCAAATTATTTATGCATTTATTTCTAACATATACAATTGCGTGTTTAAAATTTTCAATGAATAGGTGCACCACATGTAACAATATAATTATAGATAAGGAATTTTGTAAGTATTTTTAAAGCAAATATATATGTTCACACACACGTAACCTAGCGTTAGTCCATATCCATGCTTATAAATTTGAGGTCTAGGGTTAGAATTTTCACACCCTTAGTCTGAAAAAGTACTGAAATTTTAATCAACCATATTATATCAAGCCTATATATACGAAAATTCTTACTTGTATACATACACATTGCCTATTGTTTTTAGGATTTAAGTATATCAATTTATATAACTCACTGTCTTCTCATCAATCTTGATCTAGATAAATATATAATCTATAATCTATAGACATAGTGACAAAACAGGGCAAAATTAAGGCAATTATAGTAGAAAATAAATGATGTCATTAATTGGTCGATTTTGCTGTTTGTGTTTAATTAATGACAAATATGTGTACCATTAATTTAGTTATGCCCTTAATTACTTGATTAGATATTGACAAATGGAAAGTACAAGAGTGTGGTGCACCGGGCATTGGTAAATAGTAAAGCGACTAGAATATCTGTAGGAACATCACATGGACCATCCCTTGACACCATTGTAAGTCCTATTGAAGAGCTGGTGAACTGGGAAGCTGATCACCATGATCCCCCGACATATAGTGGAATCCAATATAGGAAATACTTGGAGCTTCAGCAGAGCAACCAACTCAATGGAAAGTCTTGCTTGGACCATGTTCGCATACTTTAAATGAAAAATCTTGCCTAATTTTTTTTATGTATGGTATCCTTGTTATGCAAACCAATCTATTTTAAATATGCAATTGTGGGATTTGTTATGTTATGGCTAGATGTATTAATTGCCTAAATATATGGCCAGGATATCAAATTAAGTAATCATGTTTTGCACTAGATGTTGATTTTATTATTAAAGTGGTAAGGCAATATATCGAGCAGTTTATATTATATTTTAATGAGCATTATTTGATAGTTATTTTTATTCTCCCCCTATATTCTAGTCTTTTTCTCATTAGATTTTGTTTAGAGGATTTTAGCAAGATATATATAAAGTGCTAGTCTAAATTCAATCTTATGAGAATGACTTCCGCCCTATTGTTAGTTGTCTTTCAATTTTGATTCTCAATTATCATTTGTCTCAGGTTATTTATTTTTACCTTTTATTCAGACACTTTTGTATTTTCCTTCTCATTTAATAAAATTGAGCTAGAAATTTGATAGAGGATTAGATTATTAAGTCTGTACTAACTTAATTAAGATCTGTTGATATCAGCTATTCCCTCTTTTAAGTTTACTAGTTGACAAGCATGTGCTTTATAATTACAATCACTTGACTGTTTTTACAATTTTATTTAACATTATTATTTTCATTTCATTATTTTTCAATAACGTACGTGGAAGTAATTAATTGGAAAACTTGGCATTTGTCAATCCTATTAAATTATTATAGTGTTGCCCAGTCTCAATATTTGAATTTCTCTTCCTTAAGTATCCAAGAAACTTGTCTAAATTATGAACAGAACTTTTTCATGTTCAATGCAGGGAATGGACAAAGGAATGAGCGAAGAAAAGTGTGACAATCGACACCCCAACCATATCAAAACCATTTTTTTAAATAAATTATTTTAATATAAGCTAACTTTTTTTTTTCTCCGCTTTTTAATAAATAATGTCAAGCCGTGTATCCGTGTCCGCATTACTCTCTTTAAAATGTCCCACGTAAACCCTGATCTCTATTTCCATATCGACGACCTAAAATGGCCAGAAATCTTCAAAACGTAATAGGAATTCTCAAAGACAACGCCTCTTTAATCAAAGCAACGCTCTCAATCACCAATCGCCGCACGTCATCCACCCGCGTCGCCGTCCTACGCGCCACCACGCACGACCCGTCGTCTCCTCCCTCCGAGCGCTGCCTCTCGGCCGTGCTCGGCAGCGAGGGCTCCCGCCGCTCCTCCTGCGCCTGCATCGAGGCCCTCATGGACCGCCTCAACGCCACGCGATCCGCCGCCGTCGCGCTCAAGTGCCTCGTCGTCGCCCACAACATCGTCTCCAGCGGCTCCTTCATTCTCAGGGACCAGCTCTCAATCTACCCTTCTTCCGGCGGCCACAACTTCCTCAACCTTTCAACGTTCCACGACCAATCGGATACCTCAACCTGGCAGCTTTCGTCTTGGGTGAGGTGGTACGCGGCTGTGGTGGAGCATAACCTGATGGTTTCTAGGGTCTTAGGGTACTATTTTTCTTCCGACACAACTTTGGGTAATTTCAAAATTAAGAGAGACCGAGAAGAGAAGGTGTTGGCGCGGCTGACGTCGGAGATGTTGAGCGAAATACAAGTCCTCGTCGGGTTCGTAGAAAACACGAGCGACGCGCCTGATTCGTGGTACGAGCTTCAGAAGAACGACTTGGTGTACAGAGTGGTTCGACTTGTGCGTGAAGACTACAAGTTGGTTCAATACGAGATGTCGTTGAGAATCAAGGAAATGAGGGAAAGAATCAAGGGTATGAGTTATGACGAGTTGACTCGGTTGCAAAGCGAGTTGGAGAGGTTGGGGGATTGCAGAGAGAGGTTGTTGTCCTTGTTCTTGATTAAGAAAAGGGACAGTGCTTTTTGGGATCTGATTGATCGGGTGAATATGAAGGTTGTGGAAACCACAATGGAGAGAGAAAATCAGAAATTGGTGAGGTTTGAAGAGAGACAATGTCGTCATGTAGAAAGCGAGTCAAGGAGGCTTTGGAATAACCCATTTGTTGAGTCGGAACATGACTTGTATATATTAACCTCTAGTACTCGTGGATGGTCAAGTACTCTTGCCCTGATGCCTCCAAGTTAATTATTAGAACAATAATAATTTTGCTGTCTATTTGTAGTAAAAAGCTAATATATATATATATATTTTGGAGTGATCATCAATGATGATAAACCACTTGATAAGTTGGCAATTTATTTTGTTATGTATTAGCTAGCTTAAAGTGATCCTATATTTGGTGATCATGTGTGAATATATGTCTAAGAGTTGTTTTTGGAATTGATCAATATTTTTGCAGCGCGGCCAGAAGTTGCTGTTCTGATATATAATTTTTAATATATAATTTTAGATCTATCGTTTTGTTTTTGTTCATCTTTGTTCACATTTTTGGAACGAAAAACAAAAACGAGATACTGCCATAATGGGGTATGTCAAATTTAAAAGAATTAAAGGATAGTAATGTGTTCTTTTTTTTGTGTGTGTGTGTGTGTGTGTGTGTGTGTGTGTGTGTGTTAAAAAGGACGGTATAAATAATAATGTAAATTGGATTATTGTATCACATCCATAATTCGTTGTATATATATGTATAAATATTTGTATCAAAAGTTTGATTGAGACATAAATTTAAAAAAAATAATTGGAGTTTTAAATTTGAAAAAAGAAAAAGGACTAAATAATCTTATCTTTTGATTAAAAATTTGACTTTTTCAATTTAGTAAGGTTGATTATCGAGAGAGTATGGTATGATATGGACAGCCTCGCGGTGAAAGGAAATTGAAGATGCTCATTTACGTTGGATTTATTTCCACAACCCCTTTATCTCTCGAAAAGGTACGCGGGGGGATGTTGGGTGGGGTTGTGGCCGGGTGGGGACGCTGTCGGTGGGGGGTGTTGTGGGGCTAAAAGCACATTTTAGGTTTGACTAACACCATATATTAAACTATGAGTTATTTCTTTAAAACAATCAATGCATAAATATATAAATAAACAATACAAAGCAAAATAAAATAAAAAATCAGAACTTGAATGTTTCTTCCCTAAAATCCCTCTTTTTTTTTTTTTTCCTTTAAACCACAAATTTTCCACGTTTTGAAAGTATTCAAATTTTGATAGTGACTAAAGAAAAGGAATTAGCTAGCATTCTATGGTAGAACATGTTCAAGCTAGACTATTATTGATCATTATCCTACAAAAAGAAAAATAATTTTAACAGGAATTCTCTATTAGCTATTATTAGAAAATTATACACACACATATTTATATATATATTTTTAATTATGGTATAAATGTGGAGCCTGCAAAAATTAAATCAGGCCTACTATAAACTTGGACCCAAAACTCTCAGGTCTGCTATTATCCCATTTCCTCAGGAGTGATTGAAAAGATTTTGGGCCTCAGAAATATCTCAACTATTGTTAGTAATTTTCTAATATCTAGCTTGCCGCTGGAGATTTTTTGTTTTTGTTTTTGGAAAGGAGGATTGTATTTAAAAGCTAGCCGCTAGTTTAGACTGTTATTATTTTAATTTATATTTATTTCGTAATTCAACAAAAGAATTTTCAATTAATATGATTACATCCCCATTGTTCACACCGCATTTCTTTTGGTTTATAATGTTGACCTTTTTTTAAAAAACTTTTTTCTACTGTATTATATATATATATGGTAGAGTCAGATATTAAATTAATAATGTATTTTACTTAATTACAAGTGTCCATATTGGCTTAATTATGCATGCGAAAAAAACTAAAAAGAAAAAGACAAAGTCAAATGAAAACTATAAGACTGGACAAATATATAGGCAAGAGAAGAAAAGATATAAAAAAACACATTGATTCAAGACGGTTTGTACGCAATAAAATAGTACATTAGTGATAGTAAATTGTGTGTTAGTGCTGATCCACTAAGTGTTTGTCTTGATTAGTGGTTGACCACCTCATAATACGCTTGCTTGCTTTCTCAGCCTGCAGATTAAACAAGTTAAAATTATAAATAAGCAGACGTTATGTGAGCTTGAATGTGGGACAAAGGGAAATTGTAATAAAGTCAACTATTTTTTTTTTTTTGAGTCTATTTATATAAAATAAAAAATAAAAATTTTAAACTTGAGACTTGCTATTTAAATCCCTTTGTTTTTGTCTGTTATGCTAGTTCCAACGGATTAGTAAAATTAACTATTTAAAAATACCACCAGTTACCTCTTTTTCCCAATTGCATCGTATTGTTATGATGACCAATATTACTGTCTGAACTGCCGTTCCTCCAAAGATCATCCCAGCCCATATACCCTGTGGCATATATATATATATATAGGACCAATATGACATGTTTTATCAAATGGGCTTAAAATTTCATTTTACATGTTTTTACTATGCGGAGTTTGGAATATTTTACCCTTTTTTTTTTTTTTGAAGAGGGATTGTTTTTCTTTTGAAAGTTCTGCTCATTAGAAATTCTTAAAAAAAAAAAAAAAAGCAAACCAAAAAAAAAGTAGAAATAGAAAAGAGAAGTTAAAAATTCTAAAATTCTCCAAATAATGCAAAAGTATATTAATATATTTGCAAAGTAGTTTCTGCTACTTTTACCGAATATATACATTAATTATTTAGAAAGGGTATTTCGACCTTAAAAGCAATACAAAACGATACTAATATTAGCTTCGTTTTTTTTTTTTCACATCTAATAAAATACATATGGAGATAAAAAAATAAGTAAATATTAAAAAAGGTAACAAAACATAGTCATACTCGTTTAAGTGACTCTTATTATAATTTTCTCATAGCAGGTCCATTGCCCTGAATCCAAAAGACCTAGCAATCGGCTTTCTACAGACCTTTTGGGGTTCTCCTTTTTTTTTTTTTTTCCCCGGAAGCTACATTATACAGTCAAACATTTATTGATTTGAAAGTAAATAATATAATTTTTAACGTTTAAAAGTTAATAGCATAATTAAGTTTATGTATACATAATTTTTCATTTTTATCCTTAATTAATTTCTCTTTTTGTTTATTTCCAAACACACATTTTCTTCATAGATTGTATACTCTCTCTTTCTCCTTTGGGTGTGTGTCTCTCTCTTTCCCAACCTTCTTCTCTCCCCCGTGAGGTCTCTACAATAGCGGTGATTGAGCAACTATGGAGATCCCGTTGCTTCATAACTTCAATCATGACTGCAGTCGTGGAGATGAGACGATTTCCTCCATGCAATCTTCCTTCCTTTGGCGATGAGGACTAGTACAGATGGTGGCCGAGGTTTGCATTCTCCTCGGTGAATTGCAATTGTCACCCTTTGCCACCCACAATTTTCCCAGTGACCTACAATTGTCCCAGCTACCTGCGATTCCATACGTGCAATTTGTGGTTTTTTCTTTTTTTATCTCTTTTGCAAGTCTAGATCTCCCTCACGTACTTCCTTAGTATTGACATCCAAAGGACATCGTTGTGCTAGTGACCTTTTGGTTTTGTTATTTTTTTCTTCATTTCTAGTGTCATATCTTTTTCTAAGGTATCGGCCACTCGGCCTTGGGCGGGGGTAGTGAAAACTTGATAGGGTCAGGGCATTAGCAAACAAATTTGGAGTTAAAAGTTGGGACATTTTTCCTAATTCAGGGCTTTATTGAAATTTTTGAAAAGTAATAGTAAGAATTGGATATAGATGTGAAATAATTACAATAAATGAATGTAAATTACTTTATTTAAAAAAAAGAAGGTAAATTACTAGACTTATATAGTAATTTGTATATTTATGTAATAAATTTATATAATAATTTTTGAATTTATACAGTAAATTTTGCATTTATGAGTAAAAATTTTACCATAATTATCAGATTTAATTAATATGTTAAAGTTTTAAAATATTTGTGAATGAATGATTTTATCGTGTAAATTGAGCGTGAATATTACATTTAACAGTGTAAATTTTAGTATCTGATTTTTATATGAATTTCTATCAAAGTGTAAATATTGCATTTACGATATAAATTTTAGTCTCTAGTTTTCTTTATTGGTTTTTGTTTTTTGTATGGCTTTTGTGACAGTGTAAATTAAGTGGGAATCTTGTATTTACACTGTAAATTTTGGTTTCGGGTTTTTTTTATGGATTTTTATTACAATGTAAATTGAATGTAAACTTTGCATTAATATAGTAAATTTTGGTGATTTTTGGATTTTCATAGTAATTTTTGGATTTGCATTAGTAATTTGTCTCTACTTCTAAAAAAATCTTGACACATTATAAATTTTGAGTGTAAATTTTTATTTATACTGATTTTACACTAAATTTTGGATTTATACCTAATTTTTAGATTTACATGATAAATTTAAAATTTGTCTTTTTCTTAATAAATGTATAAATTTATTACTAATTTTCAAAGAAACCGTTGCTTTTATTAAAATCTTAAAATTGCTCCACATATTAGAAATCTAAGCCCCTTCTTCCATCACCCAACCACCAACGTTGCCCACCCAACCACCATCGCTATTGCCGGAAAAGAGAGTTGTTGATGCTCACTGTGCCGGCAGTGTAGATGAAAACATCGCGGGTGGTTTTTGTGAGGGGCGGTCGTCATTGCAGAGATCAGCGAGGTCGCGATTTTTACGATCGCGAGACTATTATGATGACGGGAGTCTTTGGAAGCTCATGCAACGGCAATAGATGGCGGTGACGTTGTGCTGACTCCAAGAGCGATGCGATGGCAATCGACAAAATTCAAGGGTGTTCGCCAGTGTGTTTGAGGCGGAGAGAGAAAGATAGAGGGGGAAAGAGGGAATTGCTTGTGATAGTTGTGGTTTCGTTCACGATGATGCCGACGACGATAATGGCGGCATCTGGAAGTTTATGCAATGGCAAGGTCGGCGGTGGCAATGAACTTCGATGGTGGATGTGGGCAAGTTTGAAGAGAGAGAAAAAAAGGAAGTGAGAAGGACATAGAAAGGAAGAGAGAGACACATGGGTATTTTGGGTTTTACAACTAATATTTCACAATTAAGGAAATTTCATTTTTATTTAAAAATGAATTGATAAATCTCGTATTTACTAAGTAATCAATCCTCTTTTTTCACCATTATTTATAAATTTAGTTTGTGTTTGAAACCTAGGTTTGAAAAGTTTTAAATAATGATTACGTACATGACAGGCAAGTCATTTGTTCTATTTATATATTTTGTGTTGAAGACATGAGTTGTCCAAACTTACCGCGACACCCAAATGGAAGAACCATCCCATGAAGAATCCAAGTGGGAGACCAATAATGTAGTAGCAACCAAGGTTTACATAGGCCACCATTGCTTGCCATCCGGATCCAACAGCTACTCCTGTGACACAACAAGAATGTTATGGTCTACTAATCTATTTGATGTTTTTGTGAGTGGGTGAGAAAGCTAATTACCAGATAAAACGGGTTGAACACTGTTGAGGAGAATCGTCACGGCTAAGAGAAATGAGAGTCGATCAACTGCTTGGAGGACGTCGGCGCTGGAGGAGAAAATGTAGGCAATCTTGTTGTGGAATATGACGATGAGAACGCAGAAGATAAGTCCAATTAGAGTGGATTGTGCCACCGACACTACAGTTGCGAATTTGGCAGCCTTGCCATTTCCAGCGCCTAGCTCGTTTGCTACCCTAACTCTGTCAATTTCATGTGAGAAAATACATAAACATGGTTTTCTTTGTTTAAAATAAAAATTGGTCTTAACAGACATTTAGTGGAGAATTAACGATGAGAGACGTTACTAGTGAATAGCGTTATTAAAGTACCTATCTATATGTGGTCAAAATCACACACTATAAACTTCTACTAGTTTATAGAACAAGAAAAAAAAACTACGTCAACATCACCAAACAAACCTATATTTTTAATATGTAACCTAATTATAATTTGACATATAACCTAATTATAACCTAATTATAATTTTACACGTACCTTAATTTTCGTGCATCTATCCGCCTTTACATACACCCTGATTAATGGGTCATGAATGATATGCTAAAAGTCCAGTAAATCATAGTCGGACACGTTCACTTTTATTCTCATGCGGGACCGCCATTAAAACTGGTCATAGCTGCCCTGGCATTTTTTGCTATTATGATCTGTATGCTCTGAATTCTGACCACTGCTTTACATAAAAGTCGTTCTCAATATTTGCTTTTGGACGGACGTTTATCAATGATCACAAGTTTTGGTGCAGTCAATTTTAGTTTTGGTGCACGCCTGACTTCATGAGTAATGGCCCTTGCCCACGGGCAAGGTTTTCACCCACATACGTTATGAAGATAATCTTTAGTGACCGTGACCACGCATGCACAGTGCACGGTCTTGACTATTAATCACGCCCTATTCTTTTTCTAAAACTACTTTACTTCTGACGTCCTTTTTCGTGGACATACTTTACCATAAAAACAATAAAAAACAATAATAAAAAAAGATGCTCGTGTATCAATTGGGTCATGAACACCTTTTTTTGTTGTAGTGTGATTCTTTGTAAGGAACGTCCAACATCAAATTTGAATTTGAAACAGATATTTAAAAAAAGATATCTGATAATAGAAATTAGTAAGTATATCTTGACTTAGAACGACACTCTTTTAATATCTTTGTCGTCTCTCTTAACCATGCAAATGTACAAGATGACTAAGAAACATTTGGATTAAAGTTACATACCCGGTGCCAGCAAAGAATGCCAGAGGAATCATCATCTCCCAACCATTAATAGTCATGCTGCGCAACAGAATCCCATGAGGAAATAAAACTTCATTATAATTCATTCAAAATTAATCTTCTTCTTTACAAAAGCCAGAAAACGACGGAACATTTTGTTACCAAATTGATAAAGCATCTACAGCCACTGTCGCATTCTTCAGGTGCCCAGTCATTAAAATCAGGATTCTGTAGTACCAGTTCTCCAAGCTGTTGATATATTATAATTAAACAGGACCCCAATAAAAACTCAACATTAGATCAAAAGTCATGGTGTTGAAAATCTGCTACGAAGTCAAATTTCTAATCTAGAGTTGATTTTTCTATGTTCTCTCCACACTGACTAAAGTTAAGGGCTTATATGAAAGGTGGATTAGAATCCATCTCATGAATTATACTTTCTTTCTTTTTTTTTTTTCTCAAACTTTTACTACTTACATTTCTTAATTTTACTATTCTAATCTTTTATAATATCTTAAATAAAAATTTCAACCCTCTTCGTAAGCTTTTAAGTTTTCACAATCCTTTCTTTGATATCTCTCTCTCTCTCTCTAGTTATAGTGTATTAGAAATGCATATTTCTAAACATTAAATTTGAGTAAAATCACATCAAAATTAAAAAAGAAACAAGAAAACACACATAATTTAACAAACATTTGATGGTCTAAAGCAATATTTTAAGAATAGGATATTTCATATCCTACCAAGGACTATTCATGAACTTCTGACTTGCACTTAAATTCTTTGATTATTTCTTTCACTTTTCCTTTCATTATTTTCTTTTTTATTTTTTATTTTTTCCTATTGCATCCTACAGCTCTTAGCTAAATTGTCCAAAACGTCATCTTTTTTCCGCAAACAAAAGAAAACATAGCAATAAGGTTTAGGAAAAATATCTGAGCAGGAAAGAATCCGAACAAGAATAGTAAAAAAAAAAAAAAAAAAAAGGCGTAGAGAGAAAAAGACCGCTTCTTTGAACAGACATGGAAAAAGCATATATATATATAGTGGTGGCTGTAAAGAATAATTAAAGATAAATGCCCACTTAAAAGAATAGCAAAAGAGAAATATATTCCATAAATTTGACTCCCTATAATCTTATTATTCTAAAAGAGAATTATGCTTTAAGCAAGCTATGGGAAAAAAAAAATATTACTATGAAAAAATTCTGTGCTCCCGCATCAATATCAGATTAATATAAAATTAAAAAAAAAAAGACAAGTTTTCAAATATGATAAAAATTTAACATTTCAAAATTATGTTTAACATATTAGTAGAATTTTCTTCCGATGCTAGTTCCTTACTTGTCTTATGCGTAAAATTTTTGATGAGATGCGCAAAATTTATGAAGAATGCCTTGGTGGTAAGAAAATTGATATTACTGTTCCACCTAAAAAAGAAAAAAAAAATTTGATAAAGCATAGTTTTAAACCAGCATATTAACTTTCATATGTTTTTTAATCAGAAATAATTCTGTTGTAATCTGATTTTTTTAAAACTATATCTTATCAAATATGTAGTCTTTTTTTTTTTCTTACCCTAGCACAAATTACCATACCTATAGACAACAAAGGGAATTTGCATTTTTTTTCCAAAAGGATGGACTGATTGTGAGCTTTCTCCTTAGACTCTTATTGAGTGAGAGGTCTAGGAATTGAGCCCTACTTTATCCTGGGATGCTTATAAAAACAGGAAAATGAAAGGTGCCACCCTAAATCCTTACTCTAAAAAAAATATAAAAAAAAATTGAAAGAAAAAGAGTAGTCTGCAGTTTGAATTTTTGATTAATTAAAAAAGAAAATTGATCATCACCACAGGCACTAATACTAATTTAGACTTGTAATTTGGAGAATTGTACGTACCAAAGCATGAGTCCAGAAGCGACGGATAGTTTGACAAATTCCCAGAGGCCAAGAAAGGCTTGAGTGGAGAAACCAGTCCAAGTGAGAGGACACCCACCCAAGGCAGCATAACTAAACAATCCCAAAACCAATACCCACCAAGAGATGTCCAAAGCAATGGCAGCCCCCACAACACCAAAGTCCCAAACGAAAACAAAAACCCAACTCGTGAGTACGTTGACCACCAAGCCTATCAGTGATACCCACGCGATAACGTGGTTCTTCAGTTGACACTGCAGGAACCTCTGCAGTGGAAATTGAAAGGCGAAGCTGAAGTGTAGAGGGATCATCCACATCGCCACCAATCCCGACTGCTCCGCCACGTCGTCAGGCTGCCCGAGCAGCTTCAGAATCGGCTTCGCGAAGACATAGAAGGGAAGCAGCAAAAAACAGCACATGAAGAGCACAATCCATGATCTTTGCATGTAAATTCCCAACATGTTGTACCTCTTCGCCCCGAAAGCCTGCCCGCACAGTGTCTCTAATGCGCTTGCCATCCCTAACTACTCCATCGTGAAAAACAAAAATAAAAAACGCTAAAATTAATTAAGAGTCGACACAACATCCTTCCATCTAATGCATCTAATTAAATCAAATCAATTTAATCCATCCAAAAAATATTGGATATTCAAATACTATTGAATTAGATTTGGATTATAATTTGATTAATCTAATTGGATTTCAATTTTGAAAATCTAACAAATCCAATTCAATCCACGTATTTATATTGTATATAAAAATCATTAAATTTATATTATATAGATATATAAATATAATATATTATCTAATTTAGTTCTTATTTTTTTTACAAGTATCTTTTTTTAACATTTCTCCACTCAACCTTTTTTTTATTTTTTATTTTGCTTTCTCCCTTTTAATTTTTGTAAATATCTTAATTAGAATTAAATAACTTAAAATATATTGACAAATCGAAAGAGACTTCTTCTTGAAGGAGTTGTCATGCTAATTATGATATAATTTTTGTTTCTGTGATTATGTTTTTTCTTAGTGTTTTGTTTTTAATTTGAATAAGGATTATGCAATACTAACTTCAAATTTTTATTTTATTTATTATACTATGTAATTTTGGTTTATTGTTATATGATAAATTGATGATTGAGAATTAAATTGATGCCCTTTGTCTTTTAAATTCATTTTAACAAGTTCTTAGAAAAATATAAACATAATCCAATTATCCCATCCAATCAAAACCAATATATTTTAGATCAGGTGGAACTAGATGGCAAAATAAATTTAATTGAATTGGTTAGATTTGAAATGATTTTTTTTTTTTTATAATTGAATTCGATGATGGATACTAAAAAAAATTTAAAAAAAATGGTTTCGATCCAATACATATCTCAGCTAATTTTTATAATCAATTTTAATTAATCACAAACTAACATATCAAATTAAAAAAAAAAGCGTTAAATTTACTCCAGATATTTGATATCTTCTTCGTTGAATGAGACCTCAATTCCAGTAACCTACCAGAAGACCAAAATTGAAGCCGACGATGACGGTGTTGGCGATAGAAATGGAAGCGAGCTCGACATCGCCGAGGTGGCCGGCGAAGGCCTGGGTGATGACGTTCATGGAGAAGGCGGAGATGCGGCTGAAGATGGCGGGGCCCACGATCAGCCATAGCTTCTTGGATTCGGCACAGACTCTTGATGCGAGGTCGTGGTGATCGTCTAACAAAACGCTTTCTTGATCATCATCAAGATCATGATCATGTGGTTCTTGCGACGCTTCTTGTAGGAGCGGTTGGTTAAGATCATCCTCGCTCTTGTGATCCTTGTCCTTGACCTTTTCCATCGGACAAACACTCTTTTAGGTTGACTGCTTTATTTTATTTTTTGGTTTAGTTGGACAAGAGGACCGAGATTGTATGCGGTGGAGAAAGATTGTTTTGATATGAGGACGTGGGGACTGTATATATAAGCCTTTTGGGGACACGTCGAAATTTGAAACAAGAAAATATATAACAAATGAACGTCGAAATAATTGTGAAACGTCGAAATTTTGGGGCCACGTTTAAAAAAAAAAAAGGGTCATCCCAATTGGGCAGCAGAACCAAATGAACATGTCACACATGCTTTGTCATAATATTTTATTATTACTTGCTCTTTTAAGGAGAACTAGTAGGGAGATATGATTTTTGCGTGTGTATATAAAACGTGATAATTAATAGTGTAGATTTTTATAGCTTGATAATAATCATAATGTATATTAAAACGTGATATATATTGAAATATTGATAATGATCATAATATATATTAAAATATTGTTTAATAACATGAAATACATAAATACTTAATTTCAGAATAGTCACTTTAACCAAAAAAAATATATTGGAAGATTGTAACAAATAAAAAATTCGGTAACAATATATTTGAAAATTTTCAAACTCGTATTTAAAAAATTATGATTTTATGGGGAAAAATTAGAAATTAAGAAAACAAAAAGGAGCAAAATAAAAAAAATGATGGATAGTAAAATGAAAAAAAGGAAAAAACTTTAAATATATGAGTTTAGGGAACAAAAAAAAATTAAAAGAAAAAAGTCAGAAAAAGAAAGAAAAAAGGAGAATGACCATAAAAAGGAAAAAAAAAGTAGAAGATTACCCCAAAAAAAAAATTAAGAACTATGGACATTTTAAATACAATGTTAAATCATTATACCAATAATAAATGTTAGTATTTGAATGAAAATAGTGTTCTTCAATGTAAAGCTATTTTTTATGCTACTTTTGCCTACACTAAACTTTGTGAAAAAATTTACCATAACATATAGTCAATGTCAAATTTAATATTTGATTCTTATAGTTGATATTTTCATTTTTTTTATGATCTTAAATGATATATTTTTTTAATTATTTAAATGCTAAAAGTTTACTTTTACAAATTTAAAACATAATGATTATGAAAAAAAATAGAAATAGGACTATAAATAACATTATGTAAAGTAAAATAATCATTTTTTACACTCTTTTTCCATAGACAATTACATTATCTAAGAACATGTGCTTTACAGAATTATTTAGAAAACGAGAAAGCGAGAAAGAGCTAAAAGAAAAAGAAAAGGGAAAGGAAACATAAAAGGAATCATTTGGAACGAAGATAAAGTGTGAGAGATTGAGAGAGAAGGTCACTAGGCTCACCAATCACTCCCATCACCACAGCTACCAACCCCAAGCTAGCAGCAGCCCCTATCTCGCCAAGCGACAATGAACAAGCGACCTAGCTCTTCCAATCATGACTGTAACCCTTCCTGGTGATGGCAAGTAGGCCCAGCAGCAGCTTCCTATTTCACCTCTCATTACCTCTTCCTATCGCACTGTCCATCATTGCCACCTACCGAGCCATCCACCATGCATCGTCCTATGCCATCGTGCTAACTTGACAACCGAGCTCCGCTTACGGCCACCCTTCAGGCGGCTCGTATGGAGGATTAGAATCTTTATTTACCAACCCTATTACCACAATTACCAACCCTATGCTAGCAGCAGCCCTCATCTCACTTAGCGACAACGAACAAGGGACCTAGCTCTTCTAATCGTGACTGTAACCCTCCCTCGTGATGGCAAGTAGACCGAGCAGCAGCTTTCTATTGCATCTCTCATTACCTCTTCCTATCGCACTGTCCATCATCACCACCTACCGAGCCGTTCACCATGCGTCGTCCTATACCCTCGTGCTAGCTTGACAACGCTTATGGCCACCCTTAAGGCGCGTATGGAAAGAAAATTATAATCTTCATTTGAAAGATTGATGATGATTGGAATAACAAAAATTAATAATAAATGTTAGTGAAAAAGATTTAAAAAATATACTATAGCATGTCTAATTCATCCTAGTACGAGCCCTTAGAGTGCCACCCATCCCTGCACTCTTTGAGCTCTGCCCATCAACCTCAACAAGATCTCAGCGATCAAATCTTATCACTTGGGCAACCGAAAGAGAGAGAGAGAGAGAGTTATTATTGTTGTTGTTATTTATTTATTTTTTGAATTTTTATTTAAAAAGTAATAATTTAATTTTTAATTGGCTTCAAAAATTTATTTAAGGTGGATTTCAAAAGAAATTATTTTAATTTTTTGAACTTAGCACCCGTTTGAGGTAAGAGTTAGAAAACTCTCTTTCAAAATTTTTTTTATTTTGTCTTTTTCTCAAAAGTAAACAAATTTTACTGTTTATTTTCTACATCTATCTTTTTTATTTTTAAATACTCAAACTTTAAAATTTTGTAATTTTCTTATTTTAAGTTAAAATGAGATGATTTAACAAAAATTATATAGAATTTCAAAAAAAAAAACCAAGATTCATATTGTTATTTGTTTTTTGAATACGTTTAAAGTTTTTATACTTTTTCATTCTAAAAAATTCATTTTCAACCAAGCCCATATTATAAAACTCAATTTAATTCCAACTTCTAAAATTACAACTCCAATTATCCCCTCCAAATAAGGACTTAGAGATGAATGATTCGGATTCTCTGTGATTTATAATAAAATTAAGTGTGAAATTATTGCCACATTATATCTACGATCACAAAATTTGCTTGATCTTAAAATATTTAAAACTATTTTTTTTGTGTATACAAATGAGCTATTCTACCACCGTGTACTACAAAATCTATTAAAAAATGATATTTTTGAGAATTTAAAAGAAGATTCTTGTGTGCGACCAAATATGATATTGTCATACTTTCAATTTAGTGCCTGTTATAATCCTTGTTGTCGCTTTATTTTGTGTGCCATCTTGCCATTCCATCTTGGCGTTGTTTACTTTTTATTTGTCGTTTCACATTTATTGCTGTTAATTATTGTATAAGATTCATCGTCGTTTGGTTATTTATTATCATTTTTTTCCCTCATTGCGTTTCTTCTTATAAGTGTTCTCTTGCTGTCTACCTTTTCCATTGTCGTTTCACAATTTACGTCTTTAATAGTCGTCTGATCTTTCACATCGTTTTCCGATTTTTCTTCTTTTACAACTACCTCGTTTCCTTGCCCTTTTTTGTTTAGTGTCGTCCCTAGTCATTATTATTCTTATCATTTTTTGTCGTTTCATTGTCCTTTGAAGTTAATTTGTTGTTTTAGCATGCACGTCTCAATCTGGGTTGACATGTGGATTAATAGAGCCTAGGGCGGGTCCCTAGGAGATAAATATCCATTAGCTTTAAATTACATGTCTTGTTTGAATACAGTAATGTATTTATATCGAATTAGGGGGCATTTGGACAAAATTTTTCATTTTAATTTTACTCAAATATAATATAATTTTACATCAAACACAAATTTTACAACACTACTACGAAAACAATTACTATTCAAAATATTTTTAAAACAATCACATCAACTTTTCAACTCCACTATTTATCTCTACTTTTACCAATCACATCAACTTTTCAACTCTAAAATACTTTTCATCCAAACACACATTTCATTCAAATACAAAATAAATACTTTTCAACCAAATACAAAATTCAAAAAACAAATTTCATTCAAATACAATCAAAATGTAATACGTTTACCAAACACCCCCTTAGAGTATAATATAAATTACACTAAATATATCATCAATCACATTTTAAATATATATTTTTAAATTTTAAATCTTATATAATTATTATTTATCATTTTCTTTATTCATTTACTTTTATTATCATGTCACATATTCCCTCTCACCAGCAACCTAAACATACATATCATATTTAAATATAATATAAATGTAAAACATTTAATTACATATTACATTCATAATATTACCTTCAAATGATATTCTTAACTAATATTGTATTCAAACAAAACATTAAAATTTTGCTTATCCATTTGTTTTCTTGTAAAAAAAATGCACTGCTTTTCTATGCCTCCAGACAATATCAAACAAAAGTGAAAATTCATTATTTTATTTATTTACCATTTTTACAAGCATTTTATTTTTTACTTGAAACGTGTTTGATTCTTTTTCATGGATACAAATCATTTGAAACTGGCTTCATCGTTATATTTGACTAATCATTGAAAATTATTAAAACTAATCATTAAAACTAATTCATCATTATATTTGACTGATAACTTCATAAAATAAAATTATTTTACTATCTTTTCATGTATAAAAATTGGTTTATGTTTAAAAATTTTAGTTTTTTTTGAATTGTTTTGATTTTTTTTATTTTGTGTACTTTAATTTTGGTTTTTATAAATTTCATAAAATTTTTATTTAATTTTACTTTATTTTTTCTTATCTTTTTCTTTTAGTAATAGTATATTAAATATGTATAAAATTAAATATTTTCAATGAGTTGACCTATAGTATTTTATTTTAAAAATATCTAATTTTAACATTTTGTTTTTCTACAGTGTCAAATTGAGAAGAAAAATTCATGTATTAGAAATGGGTACTATCGGTGTTACTATTTATATTAGGAAATTATGAAAATCAAGCTTATCATGTATCCTACTACAGTAAATCATTCCTAATCACATGCTCCGACACTATAGATACTATAGCAAAGTGTGCGCTAACTACTGTAGTTACTATACAAGTTTGAAAAATTTATGTTGTATTTGCACCGATTATTATAATAAGTTTGAAAAATTCGTGTGGATGTTAGGTGGAATAGTATAATATTATGCCTAAAAAGGGCATTTTGGGGGACGCTTGAGGATATTGTATTTACATTTTTTTTTTCTCATTTTTGCTTTGCTTTTATTCTCATATTTTCACTCTAAAATTTTGTGAGAATGTTTTGCAAGTTAGGCTAAAATTCTTTGATAAGGCAAGAGATGATCATATGTATAGTGAGCTTGTTTGGGTTTTGATTCTCTACTAGTTTATAAGTTTTGTATATTTAAGAAATAATTTTCATTAATTTTATTTAGTTCTCATATCAATATATTTTATTGTCAAATTTTATACAAATTTAGTCTAGTTCTTTTTATGTAATTGTTGCATGATATAATATATTGATAGATATTATTTTATGAGTAATATTTTATTGCAATATCGTCCTGAAGTATGTTGTCACTTTTAGATTTCTTATAAAATAATTTTTCCTAGTTCTTAATATAAGAATTTTATTTACTCGAATACATTTTAATTCACAAGTTATTTAAATCTTATCTTTTAATTGATTGTTTGAGATGTAAAACTTTTAATTGAGTCAATTTATAAATCAAAATCTAAATAGGTGAGCGGAACATATAAGAGATTCTCGATATCTTACGTTTTGTAATTATTGAATTTTCTTTATATCAAATTGCCTTACTTTATTGTATTTTCTAATTTTATTTTAAATCACAAAAGTTATTTTTTCTTTTTTCTTTTTACGTTTAATTGTTTATTTGTCTAGTGTTTTTGTTCTGTTAATCTCTTTTTTTTATTTTTATTATCTCTCTGTAAGATTGACTGTTCTGATCGTATTATAATTAATTGCATTATTTTGTTACAATTTGGAAATAATGATTGATTAATGTCCAATTTGTAGAGCAGTAGTTAAAGTAGTTATTATTATTATTATTATTATAACTTGGAGAGTGATCTGAACTTTAATAGAGATGAGTTGATAATTACGAAAAGTAGAGCTTAACATATACGTAGAAAGAGTACCCCCATGAAAATCAAACAAAATTAAACGACAAAAAAAAAAAGAGAAAATTTTATAAAAATTTGATAAAAAGTATTAATATGACAAAACTATGCTGAAATCCATGCATGTAGTTTAGGCTAATCCTCCAACTGATTCTCTGGGTTAGGGACTGACCACTTCTGTACTCTCGTGCTAGCTTTCTCTGCCTGATAATTTTGATTACACCAAAATCATTAATGCTAAGTGTAGGAAAAAAAAATCTATAAGCTGTATTGATCCCCAAAAAAAAAAGAAAAAAGAAAAAAAGGAAGTTCTATAAGCAGATTTTATGTTAGATTATATAAATATACATTATACATACACACACACACATATATATAATACCTCTTTTTCCCAGTCACATCGAATTGTTATGATGGCCAATATCAATGTTTGTACGGCAGTCCCACCAAAGATCATCCCACCCCAGATACCCTGTTAAGAGGCATCAAATTTTCATAACAGCCAATCATTCCAAGAAATGTAATTAATTAGTAATAATTAGTACTAACTATAATGTTTAGTGGGGGTAGTTCTTGGATTTGATTCATATTCACTTGATGCTCATTGAAAGCCAAAAACTATACCAATAACACTTGGACAATTTGTGCTAGGAACTAGGGTCGGTTCCAACATTGCTCTGTTTTACTCATGAAGATGAGGGCAAAGAAAAAGAGAGATGTAGTGGGGCATATGGGCAAAGAATTGAGACACAGGTGGTGGGGTGTACATATGGGTCACCTGTCCCCGCCCATTCAGGCCTATAAGCAAAAGTGGGCTGAGCCATGCAAGTATAGATTTGACCAACGCGACCTCCATAGCCTTGCAGGCCAAGCACAGGACCAGCCTTATGTTTTATGAGTGAAATAACTAGTAAATCTTAGTACCGTGTGTGAGGAGCGGTTGAGAATCAGAAAGAAAAAAAAAAAAAAGTGAGTTTTAAAAAATATATTAAAAAATTATTTAGAACGAGAAAGTATAAAATTTTAAAAATTTATTCAGAAAAAATTATCAATATAAATCTTATTTTGTTTTTTTTTTAAATTTTATATAATTAAAAAAATCATCTTATTTGGACTTATATATGGAAAGTTATAAACTTTTAAAGTTTGAGTTTATTATAGCATTTTAAAGATGTAAATAAGAAGAAATGATTGTAAAATAAAAAATATATATATCAAAAAAGTTCTAAAATATGCCTCCAAAACACCCCCAAACACCCTATTAAAAAGTCACTATGTGAGTTGGGTAAAACCAACCTTATGTTGTTAATATCAAGGAGTTTAGCTGTGGCCCATTTGATCAGGCTTATATTTATAGCTCTTCTAACTAAAAATGTAAATGGGGGTGGAAGGACACAAACTGGACATGGGTCAAGATTTCAAGATCATAGGAAAATGGCACGATAAGCTCTCTGGTCCTGGAGACTTTGAAGATTATAGCTTCTGTTCAGTACCCACGAGAGAATTTATCAAGTTGGTTTGGTAAATGGAAATTTAGAGAGCTAAAACGTACCATTACTCCCAATTTGAAGATCCATCCCATCACAATTCCTAGTGGCAGGCCAATTATATAGTAGCAACCAAGATTTATATATGCCACCCATGCCTGCCATCCACAGCCCACTGCTACAGCTGCAAAATGAAAAATGCATGCGTAAATATATACATACATACATACATATATATAATACGAAAGTGGTTGAGATCACCGAATAGCAATTTAAATGAGCTAGTTTTGTTTTTGACGATTCATGAACTAGCTAGGTCTAGACTAACCTGACAGAATGGGTTGTACGCTATTGAGTAAAATTGTGATGGCCAGGAGAATACTCATCTCATCAACCTCTTGGATAACATTAGTGCTCGACGTGAATATGTATGCAAACTTGTCATGGAGTGTCAAGATAAGTACGCAGAAGAAGAGGCCGACAACAGAGGATTGGGCCACGGAGATCTTCGTTGCGAATTTCGCAGCCTTGCCATTGCCAGCTCCCAGCTCATTCGCCACCCTCACCCTTTGAAGTCAAAGACAACTTTCAAACCGGTTCTGCTATGTGTGACATGATAAAATCTTTGGTCTACTTTTGGTTTATTATGTACACGTTGAATATTCTCACTAAGCAGCGGAGCCAGAAAAATGGTATCAATGGGTGCCCCATAAAAAATTAGAGAGAAAAAAAATTTTTTTCCTAAAAGTAGAACATAATTTTTTATTTTAATAATTGAATGCGGGCACAATAAAAAGTTGTTTATAAAATGGATGCATCACTAAATTCAACATAAATTTTAAAAGTGAAAAATTGAAATCTCAAAATTGAGTGCGGGCATAGTTGTAGTTTTTCTTATAAAAAGAGGGTACAATAAAAATTCTACAAAAACTTAAGGACTAAAAATTAATTGTAAAAAATATGAGTGAGAGCTCTTGCCGCCGTTAATTTGGATGTGGCTCCGTGCCAGTATTCACACGACATCACATGAGACTTGAACAAATTACTCAGGGAACGTTTGGAAAACACATTGCATTTTGATTGTATTTAAATGTAATTTGTTTTTTAAGTATTGTATTTGGTTGAAAAGTATTTGTTTTGTATTTGAATGAAAAGTGTATTCGGATGAAAAGTATTTTAAAGTTGAAAATTTGATATAATTAATAAACGTTGAAATAAATAGTTGAGTTGAAAAGTTGATACGATTATTTTAAAAAAAATTTAAATAATAATAATTTTCGTAACACTGTTAAAAAAAATTATATTTGAATATAAAACTTTACGTTTAGTGTAAAATTATATTACGTTCGAATATAATTAAAATGTAAATTTTCACCAAATGCCCCCTCAATACATTGAAAACAATATATTTATGCCACCTCTTGTTATCAAAATAAGTGCAATAAGAAAATTTTGATAATGGGACAAAAAGTAAGTTGGTTAGACAAAAAATTGGACCAAAATTATAACGAATGAGCATAATTGTAATGATGGCTGTTTACCGAAAAATGAATGAAAAAAGGAAGTGTGAAAAATAGCGAGTAGAGTGTAGAATGCATGCTTTCAAAAGAACAGCTTATAAATTAAACTAGGGGTTTGAAGAAGTGATTACGTACAAAACAATGGGTCTATGCTTGTGTAGTTTGTGCTTAAAAAGAAAAGAAGGATTAAGAGAGTCATACTTCAGATTAACGAATTGTTCTTTATTGTTTGATCAGTGCAGAAATAGAAAGGGGAAAATGTGTGAAGAACAATACCCGGTTCCAGCGAAAAATGCCAAAGGAATCATGAACTCCCACCCATTAATGGTCATGCTGTCGAAATTGAATCCAATCAAGCGGAGAAAAAGAACATAAATTTACCAATTCAAAATATAAATAATTGCAAGATTCTGTTATTTAAATCGATTATAATGAATAATAAAGTTAAGAAACGTCAGTGTTTAATCTTAACACTAATTAAAAATGAGTCTCATTATATAGAATTCATTTTTTATTAGTTGTGGTTTTCAAGGATAATGTTTCTATGTATTTTTCCATAAAGAAAAACCAAAATAAGCTTAAGAGAAAAGAAGTGAAAGAGAGACATGTACCAAACGGACAAGGCATCCACGGCAATGGTAGCATCCTTTAAGTATCCAGTCATTAGCAACAGTATTTTGTAGTACCAGTTCTCCAAGCTACATAAGGCAAATATTTCCATTTTAGCTCCCAAAGAAAAGGCAACATGGAAAAAAAAAATGAGGCCAAAAAAACATTTATATTTGTTTGCCCGAAAAATGCAAAAATGTGGCTTGAATTGTCAAGTTTCAAAATGAGTAAAAACTCTTGAGTCCTGCACCAATTCATATTATACGTTTACAAAAGATCTCATTCTCTAACACCGAGAATAATTAACAAAAAAAAAAAAAATTCTATGTATTCTTAGAAGTGAAAGAAACAATGCTAAAGCACATTGATGACCACAAACTCAGAGAACTCGATCTCACGTAGGATTTATTTTTTATTAGTTATGGTATTCAACGTCACTTATGTATTAAAGAATTTTTTAAAGAAAAATCACTATAAATTTATCAGATTTTTTTGGTTAATCTCTTTCACTTCAAGAAATATGAAGGTAAATGAGTCCACGAGGTCAAAACAGAGAAACAAGAAGTACTGGAAAAGAAAGGAAAACAAAACAAAGTACACAAAATTAAAAAACAGAGTTAGAAACATACCAGAGCATGACTCCAGAAGCAGCAGAGAGCTTGACAAACTCCAAGAGCCCGGAAAAGGCTTGCACTGAGAAACCCGTCCAAGTGAGGGGACACCAGCCACAAGTAGTGTAGAAAAAGAGCCCCAAAACAAGAAACCACCACGAGATATCCAAAGCAATCGCCGCTCCGACGACACCGAAATTAAACACGAAAATCAGCAGCCAACTGGCTAAGGCGTTAACTAACAGACCGCCCGCGGTAACCCAGGCGACGATCTGGTTCTTGAGCTGGCACTGCAGGAACCTCTGCAGTGGAAACTGGAATGCATAGCAGAAGTGCTGCGGGAGAAGCCACAACACCACCAGCCCCGTCTGCTCCGACACGGCGTCGGACTGGCCGACCAGTTTCAGAATCGGAGTCGTGTAGATGTAGACGGGCAACAGAAGGATGCAGCAGAGGAACAACACAATCCAGGATCTCTGCAAGTAAATTCCCAGCATGTGGTACCTCTTCGCACCAAAAGCCTGCCCACACATTGTCTCTAGTGCGCTTGCCATTCCTAACTGATTGTATTACAAATTTAATGTAAATTGTTATAACAGACATGTTTATCACTATTACTTTTAATCTGTAGTGACACATATAGAAATCAACGTTGGACTAAAGGTTTTGTGTGACATATTTTGGCGTCCTATACTTAATCTACGTATTTCATTTGTTTAAATATTTGTAAAAATACGTTAACTGTATGTACTAATGACTATTACATCTATTATGACTATTATTGACATTTAACATTTTGATTTATATCCCAAAATTTGTGATCGTTTTCAATTTATTTTCTGAATTTCAAAAACTTTTTTTAAATTTTGATTTAGTCCCACTTAACCTCCATTCTTAGATTTTTTTTTTTCTTTTATTGAAAACGGATAGAGAAAAAATGAATTAAGTGCAGTAAAGTGAGTATTTTCCCTTTCTTTTTAATAGAAATCCTAACAAAAGTGTTTAATGCATGGGACTAATTCGTCTCTCTTTTTATGTCCCTTTTTTTTTTTTAATAAAAGAAGTTACGTTAGGCTAGTTCAAAGTTTATAAAGGTAAAATGAGAGTTTTTAAAACTTGAAAAACAAATAGAAATGTTCATAGAATTCGAGACATAAGTTAGATTGATCCTTAATATGTACTTAAGTATGGACAACTAAGTAGTGGTAATTACCAGGAGGCCATAGCAGAAGCCGAGGATGAGATTGTTGGCAAGGGAAATGGAAGCGAGCTCGACTTCTCCTAGGTGGCCGACGAAGGCTTGGGTGATGACGTTCATCGAGAAGCCGGCGACGCGGCTGAAGATGGCGGGACCGACGATCCTCCATAGCTTCTTGGACTCGTCACAGATCCTTGACGAAAGGTCTTGCTCTTGCTGGTCTTCGGCTCTGTCTTCTGCTATAAGGCTTTGGTTAAGGTCGCTGTCCTCATCCCTATAGACGCTTCCCATTAGTCCCGAGAGACTCTAGATTCTTTTAGTAGGTTAATTTTTTTACTTCGTTGGAACATATCTGAAATAAACATGCAACGTTGGAGAAGCTATTTATTGCGTCGTAAATTGGCCAAAAAGTGATGCAGTTTGTTTGTTTGCTTGTGTTTGAAAATTAGTTAGAGATATGTACTTGGCAGTTTATATACATATAGAAAACCTCCACATGCCACCCGCCAGTGAAGTCTAAGACTCTAGAATGGCAATGTCACAACTAATAACCATACTTGAATTCAGCCATAAGAAAAAAATGACACAACTAAAGGACTTAGAAATGAGAGTACTTAAAGGGTAATCGATAAGGATCATATGCTTTAATTTTTACCGACCGAACAAAACAAACAAACAAGCATACGTAGGATTTATAGAGAGTTTGTTAATTTTCAATCACTATAATAATTTCTAAAGATGTGCAAAAAAAAAAAAAGATAAAAGATTAAAAAAAAAAACACGCTTCTGATTGAGAGGTTTGAGAAATCTAGGGGGCCTTTGCTTTTGTTCTTGAAAATGATTTTCTATTTTCAAAAACACAGAAAATGAAAACGATTTCAAAATAGCGTTTGTTTATTTAACGTTTTTAAAACAGTTTCGAAAACACCGTTTTCAACTATGTTGTTTTTTTTTGTTTTTTGAAAACGAAAAAAAATTGTTTTCACTTTTTGTTTTCATTTTCAAAAAATATTGTGTTTTTTTGATTTTTTGAAAATGAAATGAGTTTTGAAAAAATATAATCAAACAAAATTTCATTTTTATGTTTTTCAAAATATACACTCAGAAAACATAAACAAACACAGTTTCAGAAATGATCTTAACACAGTTTTCAAAATATTCTCATTTTCAATTTTTTTGAAAACAGAAAACATTTCAAAAACAATTCCAAACGCCACCCTAGTTTTGCATTTGGCTGCAACATATATAATCAGGGAACGAGAAAGTATCACCAGACTGGCGGATGGATATATCAATATTCAAACAATTGGATTGACCCAACCGCCAAATAACTAAAATAGTGGAAAAATATAAAAAAAGGAGAGAAGAAAAATGTGGGAATGGTTGATCATGTTAGGTCGATGTCTCACACGATGTATTCATTTGATTTTTGTCTAAATAATTTTTGACTACGGTCCAGAACTATGTTCTACCTATTTCTTTTCTTTTTGTTCATTTTTTTAAATTTCTAATTGGCCATATATATTTTTTGGTGAGCCAGAAAAGAGAAAGGAAAATAAAAAAAAGAAGCAGATGAGTCAAAAATTGATAAATTTCGAATACATAAACAAGTGAGTGAGAATGCAGAGGGTATAATTTACATGAGAAATTAAGCTCAAATCCAATTTTGATCGATTACTGCTGGTCTTCCAGTCGATTATCTTGGTTTGGTAATCTTGACCACTTAAGTACACGTTTACTGGCTTTCTCTGCCTGCAAAATTTGATATCACAAAAATGAATACAATAATTAACAGTTTATAAGCTATATATATATTTATGTATGTATATGTTAAGTAAATAATGAAACTAAAAATCAATTGGTCATCATTTACTTATTCCTTTGAATTTATAAAAATAAAAGAAAATACAAAAGCGTCTGTAATCAATGAAAGGAAAAATAAGCAGCCCAAAGAGCAATTGCGTCGAATATTCATACCTCCTTTTCCCAGTCACATCGACTTGTTATTATGGCCAATATTACCGTCTGAATTGCAGTCCCACCAAAGATCATCCCACCCCATATGCCCTGTGATGATCCAACGGAAATGTTATTCTAAGTACTAACAGGAACTTTTAGACAGAAGCTAATTGATATTACCATACTTGGGTTTGTTTCACATTCATTGAAATTATACTAAAATCAACCCATAAATTTTTTTCCCTCCCCTTTTTTTGGTTTTTGTTTTTTTTGTTTTTGTAAAATGGATTTTGTTAGAAGGGAATGAAAGTGAAAGTAGCTAAAACGAACCATAACACCCGTCTTGAAGGTCCATCCCATTAGAAACCCAAGGGGAAGCCCAATTATGTAGTAGCAACCCAAGTTTATGTAAGCCACCCATGCCTGCCATCCACTGCCCACGGCTACCCCTGCCACATGACACACAAAAATAAAAAATTAAAAATGGTTTTGAAATATAAATTTTATTGTTGGTAAACAACTTTTATTACATTACTCTTTTTTTTTTTAACTTAGAAAAAAAAAATACTAAACTGACTGTAACTATTCTTTTTGGATTTGATCGTAAAAGATCTCCAGATATTAAGAAATGTTCGTATTGAATCATAACTAGTTCTATTATTGTGAATCACATTAATTATTACCCCATTAAGAGTTAATAAACATTGAGCCAATAGCCTAAAAATAATCTCAAGTGCTTCCCATAAAACTTGAATTTAAGACTTCTCATCTATCTAACTACCATGACTATTATTATATTACTCACTTGTACAACGTAATTTGACACACACGCATGTTATTTCAATCACACAACATGATTTGGGTCAACTAGGCACTGGTAGACTGTAAAAACTATTACCCTCGTAAGGGAATTGAAGCAAGTGCGTATGTTAGGCCTAGCTATCTCGAAATTTTAGAATTCCCAAGCCGTATCTGATTGGCATATTGAAAAATAGTTTATACTAACCTGACAATATCGGTTGAACACTGTTGAGTAAAATTGTGATGGCCAAGAGGAGAGACATTTCATCAACTGCTTGGAGAACAGCAGCACTTGCGGTGAATATGTATGCAAACTCGTCATGGAATATTAAGATCAGGACGCAGAAGAAGAGGCCTATCACGGTAGATTGCGCCACAGAAACTTTTGTCGCAAATTTCGCGGCCTGACCATTGCCAGCCCCGAGCTCATTTGCCACCCTTACTCTGTGAATTGCATGACAAAAAAGTTTAACAAAGCTATACCACGTTTAAGATAGGAGTAAATACGAAAATATTCCAAAGATTTTTCCTTCTTTTTTTGCACAAGGTGTCACAGGTAAATTTTGTAACAACATCTCAAGTATAAAGGATTAAATTGTATTACTCGAAAAGATAAGTTAGTATTAGAATTTATTAAAATTTCAGAAATTAGTTTATAAATACCCCTAAATAGTATAAGACATCAACAAATTCAAAGTTAGCTTATAAATACCACCAAATTCAAAGTTAGCTTTTAGCCAGTGCTAAACTCTCTGGTCTCTCATTAATCAAAGTTTGCAGCTTCTTGTTTTTGTTTTTGTTTTTTGTTTTTATTCTAATTTTAAGTTCAACTTTCTTGTAATGTTTAACAGTAGAGTAATGTTAAGGGACATCAGTGATATTAAGTATCACTAACTAATAGAAGGTGAGTTTTCTTATGAAATTCACTTAGTTTTCTTATGAAATTCACTTTTTATTAGTAATGATATTGAATACTAGTAGTGTCTCTTAACATTTTTCTTTATAAGGGGTACGATGAATCCAGCCTCTCATGCCCCTTGAGATGACAAACCCAATCTCTACCTCTCCTTGGGTGACAAACCCAGCCTTAATTTTTTAAATGATGAATGTTTAAAACAACAAATAATATAGATCATGAAGGTAGTTTCAATATTTTTAAAAATTTAATCGCTCAAGCATGTAAGGTAAGGGATAAGTTGTAGACATTTTTGGAAACACAAGGGATAAAAGTGGTATTTGCAAGGGATATTTTAGATATTTGCAATGGTTTAGGTTGTTTCCTTCAAATAAATGAAAAAAGTTGTTAAGTAGCTTGGAGACTATAAAATGTTATGAATTGTGGTTGGAGACATAATAAAATAATAATTTTATATATTTTTTATTTAAAAATATAAAGTTTGAACTTCCTTCCAATTTAAAAAAAATTAAAATAAAATGCATATGAATTTTTATTACAACTACTTGTAGACTAAAGGTATTTTAAGAATCATCTTATCATGAAAAAAATGAAATAGTTATTTTACTAATTTAGGTATTAGGTAAATAGTTTATTTATTAATTTAGTTATTCTTAGTAAATAAACTATTTGCCGTTTATATCATTTCACTTCAAATATTTTAAAACTTTCTATTTAAAAATTCTAAAAAATGGCCTATATACTGCATTTTTTAATTACAATGTTAGTAATTAAATAGGAGCACAGTTACATTTTCCTATAAATTTACAGATGATTAATTATATTCAAAAATTTTTGATAGGGCACTACTGGGATTAATGTAGCTCCGGCCTATATCTAAGTTATTTTTAATAAATTAATTGAAACAATATAATTAAATAGGAAAGACAAATGAATGAATATTAATTTATTAATTTGAATTTTCACCCCTTGTTATAGTGCATTTATTCTTCTTCTTCTTCTTCTTCTTCTATATTTTAAGAAAGTTGTTGAGTGATAGTGACCCAGCCAGATGGAAGTTCGTGAATCAAGTGACCTAAATTTTTATATATGTTTGAGAAGCAAATGACAAGACATGGACCACATGGTTAAATTTAACTAGAGCTTTTTCACAAAGTAATGTTTTAGTGGGACCAAGATTAAAAGCACTCAACTTTAAATGGTGCACATAAACATTTATTTTTGTGCATTAAATCATTTCTCAATCTACACTTTTTATCCCACTCATCTGTTTCATTCTCAACCATTCTTTATTATTATTTTTTTTTTCCTCTCTCCCACCGTGTCTCTCTTTCTTAAGTATGGGAGTCATGAACTTATTAAATATATAATTGTTTAATTATTGCAAAAATTAAAATGGCATAAGTATGTTAAAAATCATTACCCAGTTCCAGCAAAGAAGGCCAGAGGAATCATCATCTCCCAACCGTTAATAGTCATGCTGAAGAATTGAACCAATGAAAATCAATACAAAGCAACAGATCAAAAAACAAAAAACGAACAAATAAAAAAAAAAGAAATAAATTTACTTAATAATTAGTATAATAAAGAAATGAGAGATGAGAGATTTATACCAAACTGACAAGGCATCCACAGCAATAGTAGCATTCTTCAAGTACCCAGTCATCAATATCAGTATTCTATAGTACCAGTTTTCCAAGCTGCAAGAAGGAAATATTGGGAAAAAAAAAAAAGAAGTCCTACAATTTTTATTAGTAATTTATAGCGTTGCAATGATATGTTTAACTAAGTCTAAACAAAAATAATCATCCTAATTAGAAAAGTACTTCCAAAGTATGTAGGAAACAGGATAAATTGAAGTAATTAAGAAAATAAGTAAAGTAATGAAATGATGAAAAATAATTAAAAAAACTATTAAAAAAAATGACAAAGAAAGATAAGATTAGAAGTTAAAAAAAAAAAGACAAAAGAAAAAGATAATAGTAAGTGCGAGATTAAAAAAAAGCTACGGTGATTAGAAAAATAAGGAAAATAATGTTATGTATCAGTTTTCCGCTAGCATTGCGCTAGCTATTGACTAAAAAGCTCTTTTTAACTTTTACCACAAAAGTTGGAAACATTAGAGAAGTAAAAGATTCTGAAACATACCAGAGCATGACACCAGAAGCAACAGAGAGCTTGACAAATTCCCAGAGCCCAAAAAAGGCTTGCATAGAGAAGCCACTCCAAGTTAGGGGACACCAACCACACGAAGTGTAGAGGAACATCCCCAAAACCAGGAACCACCAAGAGATGTCCAGAGCAATCGCTGCACCAACGACGCCGAAATCGAAAACATAAACCAACAGCCAGCTTGTCAAGGCATTAACCGCCAGCCCGGCCAGGGAGATCCAGGCAATGATTTGGTTCTTAAGCTGGCACTGTAGGAACCTCTGCAACGGAAACTGGAACGCAAAGCTAAAGTGCAGAGGGATCATCCAGAGCGCGACCAGCCCCGACTGCTCCGACACGGCGTCGGATTGTCCGAGCAGTTTGAGGATTGGAGTTGTGAAGATGTAGACAGGTAACAGAAGGAAGCAGCAGAGGAACAACACGATCCATGATCTCTGCATGTAAATTCCCAGCATATGGTACCTCCTGGCCCCAAAAGCTTGGCCACACAGCGTCTCTAGTGCACTTGCCATTCCCAACTGATTTGTTCAGAAACATGAAATGCTAGATGGATCATTGCTAATTCTTAACTAATCACAAATTTTATATCTCAATTTTGATACACATAAATTTTTAATGTTCTGAAAAAGATAAATTTTGTATTAGTTAGAAAATTAACATGTGTGTATCAAAATTTCTTGCGCTTCTTCTTGTGAGATGACAACGAAGTGAGATGAGAGTGGGTACCGTACCGCTCTTTTGTCTCTTACATTAGTCTTTATGCCCCCCTAGCTAAAGGCGAGGCTAGGTTGCAGAATCGAAAGGATTCTCTCATACTCTATCAATTTACCTATTAAAAGTTTTTATAATAAAATTTGATAATGTTATGAAAGAAAAAAAGGTCAAAACAAATTTTAAGATATTAAATACCTGATATCTCATCTATAAATTAAAACCTCAAAATTAACCAAATATGCATTCCAGCGATGACAAACTTAGGTCTTAAAACTAAACTCAGACTCTAATAAAAATGAAACTAAATTCCTAAAATCCGATTTAAAAACTAAAAAAATAAAATAAAATCATATATATTATATGTTGTAACATATATGTATTATGTGTATATATATATTTACAATAATATAAGAGCAAATGTAATTGGGTCGGGGAGAGCTTTTCCTACCCGGTCCCTCATCATTGGCTAATTTCCTCAAGCACATATACACACAGCTTTAGCTATATATATAAAAAAAAGGAATGTACAATGAATACTGTATTTTCATCCCACCTTCTCTTGCTATCAGCATGGCAACTGTCACGTTATTATCACATAAAGTCTACATGATAAACCAGTGAATGGCACGTAATTTTTCTTTATTTGTTTATTTTACGTGCGTTTTACTATCTATTAATTTATCCTTATATATCAATCGCCCGTATCCGTTCAATTATAGGGACGTACGTGTACCATAGATATGTATACTTGTGGATAAGATTGTCGTCACCAGAGATGGCACTTTGTCCTAGCTTTAATTAGGTGAGTCGAGACTCAGGGACCATGGATAACGTGAATCTAGATCTCGGGAGTACTATAACTTTTATTTTTTTTTTCGGTGGGTCCGTAGCCAGGGAAGGAGAGTATGGTTTGGGGGGGGGGGGGGGGGGGGTGGTGTTGGTCGGGGTGTTGGGTGGTGAAAAATAGTAAAAGTAAAAAGTATTTTACCAGGAGGCCGAAGTTGAAGCCGACGATGACTGTGTTGGCAATGGAAATGGAAGCAAGTTCGACTTCGCCGAGGTGGCCGGCGAAGGCTTGGGTGATGACGTTCATCGAGTAGGCGGCGATGCGGCTGAAGATGGCCGGTCCGACGATGCTCCATAGCTTCTTGGTCTCGACGCAGAACCTAGGCCAAAGGTCTTCGTCGTCTCTATATAAGGCGTCGTCGTCTTTGGTCGACGATTCCGCTATTAAGGCTTGGTTCATATCCCCATCCATGTCCCTGTTTAAGTTAATTCCCATTAAAGACTAGCTATGTATCTTGTATGTGTGTTTGTCGAGGGTGTCGTGTTTAAAACAAAAGGAATGAATTTGTATGCTTCGAAATTAGGTGGATGTATACGTATGGTAGCTTCTATAAATATATATATATATATATAGATATAGATATATCTAGAAGGCCCTGGCATATCTCTCATGTATAAATATATATATCATTCTCTTTTTATTGTTTAAAACAAATTAAGGGAATGATGGTTGTCTTCGCATCTCCATCATAATCGGAAAATATATTCCATCACTAATGAGATGATAAAAGATCCCGACAGGTCAGGAGTACATAGAATCTGTATATATTAACATAATTGTTGTAAAATCTTACAAATTTTGTGCCATATCCGAGGCACAGACCAGCTCAGAGAATCAACGACGCCAAAACGACCTTCGTCAACAAAGAAGCCATCTTTGACGATTTCTCCTTCCTTTCCTGCCGAGCCGCCTCTCTTTGCTATTCGAAGTACTACCGCTGCCTTACGTTTCTAGAGCATAGCCAGATGCCCTCCTTTCCAATCACAAAGGAAAAAAGAAAGAAAGTAAGAAATGCCAATCCAATCAAAACCTTATCTAAGTAAAGTTCTATTTGTTAACCTAGAGTTGATAGAAGCGAAAGTTTGAATTAAAATCTCTTTAATTTACCACCATATTTTTATATGTGGTTTTATTGGTTATAGATTGGGTTTAAAATTAAATAAAATTTTAAAATTAAAATTAATTAATTTAATTATATTTTTTATTAATTAAAAAAATAAAATTTAAATAAAATTTTTAGATTTGAACCAATTAACCAAACACCTTTTCGTAGTACCCTTTGTCCACCAAAATGGACATACCATGATTTTGAAGTTTCAAAAAGAAAATGAAATGAAATGAAATAGAAAAAAAAAAAAAAAGACAAGGTACAACAGAAAGAAGTAAATTACAAAAAGAAGAGTTTGCGCATAGGACAAAACTTGTCGGAAGAGTTCAATTACCCTCTGTCTGTTTGACACCTTCAAATTTGAAAAATAAAAAAAATTTTCATTTCAAGAAAAATGAACCTTCCTAAATTTCCGTATCTGAATATCCAATATTTTTCATTTTTGAAAAATGAAAAAAGAGCTTTCTAGAAACAAAAAGTATTCACCCACCCAAATAACTTTTCACTTTTAAAAAAAATTTCAAACAACTTTTTATTTTTCATATATAAAAATCTTTCATTTTTCAAAAACAAACACCCCATCCAAACGGACCCTAGTGTACGTGTGCTTTTCGTTGATTCCTGATTAGTTTTACCCTAGTGTAAAATTGATTTTCATAACGCCAAAATTTATTTACCAAACGTTCTCTTAGATTTATAAGAAGCTCTCAACCGTTTGTTTTATTTGTTTTTTTAAGGAGACATTTGATTACTTTATTTAAAAATAATATAATTTTATCTAAATATAAAAATATTATATTTAAATACTAATTATATTATAATTTAAATTTAATATAATCATTATTCATATTTTAGAGCCTATATATTTTAAGAAAAATAGTAACATCAAAAACTTATCAAGAATTGTTGTCTGTATTTATATTACAGTCGACAGATTGGAAAATTTCAAAACATGATGAAAATTTGACAATATAGAAGTAGTTGTAAATTGGATTACGTTTTGAACGAAAGCATTTAAGAATTAGCAAGCAAGTAAAAAAGAGAAATAAAATTTTTGACTTTTCAGTAATATTTTAAACTATATTTAGAAGTGATTACAGATATAATTTAACAATAATTTCATATATAATTCTATTAAAAAATGTGAAGATTGAATTCTCGATTTTCAATTTCCAAAAAAAAAAATTATAATAAACCCTGCATTTATAAAGGAGGTTAATAGCCTCGTGATCTTAAAATTTCTAGTAATAAAAATAGTAGAATGAAGTCTATGTTAGTTTGTTGTCTTAATTAATCTCTGATAAGTACAAATTTTAATGGAAATATAGAAGAATGTTTTGTAGAAATCGTGTTTTGTGACTTATAAGTTTTTCAGATAAATAATTTAAATACTTGTAAACGCAGTTTTTAGGGTAAATAATCCATTTAGTCCCTAATTTTTCACAAAAGTGCAATTTAGTCGCTAACTTTTTTTCTTTATTAAAAGCTCCATAACCTTTTGAAATGGATGCAAAAGAGGGCCAATCACCAACTGTTGTCAAACATTTGAAAGAAAACCACAACATGTGTGTGAATGTGAGTTTACAATATCCCTAAAATTTTCAAACAAAAACTTAGCCAAAAAAAAAACTTAAAAAAATTTTAACAAAATATTGACCATTCAACTTCAAAAAAAAAAAAATCTATGTCCATTTAAATCCCTACAAATTTAAGAGACCAGACCCAAGCATGGCAGCTGCCCCAATAGAGTCCGTGCAATGCTTTGGCTGTAAGAAGAGGGCGGTGGCGATGAAATGTTGCAGCGCGGGTCGAGCTAGAGGAGCTGGAGATCTTCCGGTCCAAGGCCTACGAGCTGATCATCCTCCTCATCTGCCATCGCTTTGTCGGCGTCGACATGAATATCCACGTCAAGGGCAATGGACATAGGGTAAAACAATGTCCAGGTCCTAACCTCAAACCACCGTAGCCGAAAAGCTTCGATTTGGAAGATGATTTCATCCTCTCTTATAGTTTTTCTACCGACGGGGCAGGATTCACAACAGAGAGGTGACATCATGGTGGTGCCTAGCTATGCTCGCAATGCTGGAGTGGATGATAGAATGTGGGCTTTATATTGGAAAATAATTTATCAAACAGTACTACATATGTAATTAAATATATATTATAATTTATCTCAAATAATTAATGTACTTAAAGCGATCTATAAAATTTAATTTATTAGAATTAATAACATCTTACATAATATGTGTTAAAATAGAAATATAAGGTATTACAGTTATATATTGAATTGTTGTCTCTAATTCATATGTATAATTCATTCTCATTTTCTCTGACATCACATTATAAAATAGAATACAAAAATTCCTCTCTAAAAAAATCATATTAAATTAGAAAATTAATAATGCGCAATTATCTCCATCTTATAGATTAAGATAAGCTTCCATTTTTATTCTTTTGATGATTTGATATAGATGATCTTGACTGAATTAGGTTTTTACTATTAAAAATTAGGTTTTCTTCTTCTAATAGTTTGTGGGTACTGTTATGGGGGTTTGGGTTTTGGTGGTCGATAAGATTAATCAGTGTTTGGAAGCCACGGTAGAGAGATAGAGAGATGGTTGTTTTTGTTTTTGTTTTTTTTTTTCAATGTGGGGTACGGCAGAGAGAGAGAGAGGAAAGAGAGAATAATGGATAACTAAGCGGCTGGGCTATGAGTTTTAAGTCAGTTGCAGAGAAGAGAAGAGAAGAGCTGACTAGAATCAGGCGGTTTGCCCCTTGAAGCAACGGTAGCCATGGCTGTTCATAGATTTTTTTTTTTCCTCTTTTTTTTTGTTATTTTGTTATTTTTTTTTTTTCAGATATAGTTATTGGTTTTGTTTTACCAAAACACTCTTGTACGTGTCTCCATGTGAGTGCAAAACCGGTAGGAGTCAACGTTAGTAAGTAAAAATGATCTTTTTGCACCATTTTGAATTCAAAAGATTAAGCAGTTTTTATCAAGAAAAAAAAAAGATTATAATAAAATTACACTTTTATAAAAAAGGTTGGGACTAAATAGACTATATATTCTTAAATTTAAGAACAGTTTTTTTGAAAGTTTTATCACTATAGTTATTTTTATCCAAGAAAAATATTATTTTTATTTATTTTTAATATATAAACTCCTTTGTGCACCTTTTTTTTTTTATATATAAACTTAACCTATTACTTATATATTATACCGGTCAAGAATCAAATCTTAAATTTATAACTCCCCCTCGGCACTGGGTTAGCACTGGTGCCTTCCCACGACAAATATTATTGTTTGGAAGATTTGAGTAAGGTCCTCAATAGACCAGCAGTTTGAGAAATTGTTGAACAGTGGAACGTAGGTTTCCTGTCGAGTGTCTTCACAGAGATGTGATTATATGCATACGTCAAAACATCTGGACGCTTCCTCGGGTAATAAAATTTCCATATAATTAACATAATTGAATGTTAAAGAGAGAGAGAGAGAGAGAGAGAGAGAGGGACCCAAAAAAAAAAAGAAGAAGAAAAAGAAGACAAAAGAATCTCTGCATAGTTATAATCAAATTAAATATGTTTGGCTCATAATCATGATTATAGTCTAGGTACACGTTATACTTAAAGATTTGAAACATTCTAATAGTTCAAGTCGCATTAAAATGACTAATGATTTTGGATCCGAAACATTTTAAATTTGAGTCTCTCGCTAAAAAGACTCCTAAAGTTTTAAGTACGTTTAGACATATAACATATTCTTATCAATTTTGAAACAAAATTACAATAAAAAACTTATTTTACAGGTAGCAAAAATTTATACCATTATAATAATTATTACGTAATTTTGGAACAAAAAAAAAAAGGCGATAATAATTGTAATGGAATTATGCTATTTTTAAAAACTTCTTGTATAAGTTCAATGTCACTCTTCTAAAACTGTCAATACAATTTCTCTCAATCTCTCTTTTAATATGTGTGCCTTTCCGTTGCGTACCTGAGTACCCCGATTTTTCTAGAATGGGGACAAATCTCGATCGAGCTTGTATAAGTTGCCAACGTTGTCACAATTTAAAAAAATAAAAAAGGAGAAATTAATTTAGATGACAGTTTTTTTACAACTATTTTAAAAATGACCATTTTTTAAATGATCAATGATCATTAAAATATTAATTGATTATGATTAATCAAGTCCAATTAATCATTATTCTCATAGTCAAGTAATAATTTATCACACTTAAATAGTGATTTATCGATAAAAACATATATTAATATTAGCTAGAGATGATAATTTTTCCACTAACCAATTAATTCCATAAGGACTTGTCTAAATTTGACGGGAAGAATTCTATTTATAATAGTTTGGGTTATATCGGATTAAAAATTTAATTCATTGTGGTTTATATAGGTTTAGACGTGCCTGACCCTATTTTCTGTTTATCCCGCTTCATTTAAATATATATATTATATTATGATATTATACATGATGATTTATATATAACATCATATATAATATATATTTTTAAGTATTAAACTTTATAAAATTTTAAATATATGAATAATTGTTAATTATGTTTTCAATTATTTTAATTAAGTCTTATGTACTTATATATTTTACTTTTTAGGTTTTAATTTCTATATATAATGAAAATGATTAATAAGATAAAGAGATACTTCAAATTTACGATAAAGAAAACCTATTTTGAAATGGATATAAAAAGTATTTTTATTTACCTAATAAATTATAATAAAAATCATTTTATTTTGAAACTATTTATTTCATTCTTAATATTATTCAATTAATGATTAATCGTGTTTAAGAAGTGATCAACTAGTAAATGATCATTCTGTTAAACGCCAGTTTCATAATTTTGAAAAATAGCATAGATTTTTTCAGACGTGTTATAAACAATTATTTTCCTGTAAATCCCTTTAAAAAAAGAAAAAAAAAACCCTTTAATAGAATGTTGGCCTAGCGATCGAGACACAAAAGCATCTGGAAAAAGTGGTTTTGTCCTTCTTTTTTTTTTTTTCCCCCAAAAGAAAAAGTGGTTTTTGTCTTGACCATCGAACGTCCACTCATGATGTCAACTCATATGAAAGAGAGCATACTTTTTTCACTATTCAAAAAATTTGATCAAATTATATTGCTTTTAAAATTTTTACCATTTTATATATGTGTTTCAATAAAATTTATTTTTATTTTATTTTGTCAATATTCAAATAATTTCTCTAACATGTCCTCAAGTAATATATTACGCATTTTACTCTTGTAACACTCATAACTTTTTTTTTTTTCAAAAAAAATCTCTGTATTTTCAAAATGTCGTCTCCTTCATTTTTTTTTTTAAGTAATGTTAAATAAAAGAGCTAAAACTTTTAAAATTTATCTATTGCAATTATATAAAGTTCATGGAGATATTTAATAAATATATTATATTTACATTATAATTAAAACATAATATATAAAATATATTTTATATTTAAATAAAAAGTATTTAATTTATATTTAAATATAATATGTATTTAAATAAAAATATTTAAATTATATTTTAAAATTAAAAAATTAATATAATTAATAAAAATAGAAAACAGGAATGAGATAAAAAATATAATATAAATAAAAAAAATATTTTTAAAAAATATTTTAAAATAATAAATATATTTAAATTATTATTAAAAATATTATATTTAAATAAAAAAAATTTATATTTAAATAAAAATTATATTATATTTAAATATAACATAAATATAAAACTACAAATAAACATTCCATCAGATTCATTTTTATGTTCAAAATTTTGATCTACCTTTTTTGTCCTTTTATGGGGTTTTTTTTTTCCTATTTCTTTTTGTGGATGAAATCATTCTGATGCTTGTCTTCTTTTTAGTGGAATTTGTTGTTATTCTCCCACTTTTGGGCCGAATAACTTTTACTTCTTTTATTATTATTTTCACGTACACTTTTTCTTTTACATATCGTTTGCTCTTGTGATCTATACGATAAATATATTATGTTAGTATTTTATTTAAATATAATAGATTGATTATATTTTATATTTAAATAAAAAATATTTATTTTATATTTAATTATAATGTGTATTTGAATAAAAATATTTAAATTATATTTTAGAGTTGAAAAGTTGATATGATTGGTAAAAATAAATAAAAAAAAAGGTAAAATAGAGAGAAAATATCATATGAATGGAAAACAAGTTATTTTTAAAATATTTTAAAATAGTAAATGTATTTGAGGTATTATTAAAAAACATTGTATTTGAATGTAAAATTTTTATATTTGAATAAAAATTACATTACGTTTAAACATAATACGAACGTAAAACTGTAAACAAACACTCCATTAATTTTTATTTTCAACTTTCATTTTCAAAATGTCCATGTCAAAATACTTTTTATTTGCTCATTTCCTTCAAAAATTTAATACCTACATTCTTTCTATATAAAAATTAAAAAAATTAACATATATATAATAAATTTAATCTACATGTGCGGAACATGCGCATACAACTAGTATTTTCAATAAATACGACTTAATGGTGGTTTTTGAGAGTTGGGACGGATTGAATTTTTTTTTAAAGCTATATAGTATTTTAAAAAATTTAGGTTTTAAAATATTTGAAGCAAAAAACATATTTTTTGGTAATAATTTATTTACTAAAATTATTAAGGTGTTGTTTGGAGAAAATTTTTCATTTTAATTTTACTCAAATACAATATAATTTTACACCAAACACAAATTTTGTAACAGTGCTACGAAAACAATTACTATTTAAAATATTTTTAAAACAATCATATCAACTTTGCAACTCTACTATTTATCTCTATTTTTACCAATCACATCAACTTTTCAACTCTAAAATACTTTTCATCCAAACACATATTTCATTCAAATACAAAATAAATACTTTTCAACCAAATACAATATTCAAATATAATCAAAATACAATGCGTTTACCAAACATCCCCTAAAACAGGTTTGTGAAACTTTATGCCATTAATTGCGTGGAAGGTGTGTTCGTATAAGGGATATGTTGAGTATTTCTTTCTATCTTTCATATATATATATATATTTTGGTGTCACTTTCATTTTGTACATGGTAGTATTATAAAGTAATTTACTTTGAAGTGCATTTTTGGTAAAAGGAGTGTGGTAATAGAGTCACTCTTCGGAGAAACAAAGGAAGCCGTGCACCGCCTACCAGGCTTAAAGAATCAAGTCCTAAAGATCTTTCGACCCCATTGGACCAACTCAATGAGTCCACATGCACTACTTTCGTGGGTATAGGGTCACAACTAGGGGTTCAAGGTACTAGTCTTGTAAGGTAGGGATTTCTTAGCCTGAGGGTCTTTCAAGAAGGAAAAAAAGACAATTCCGCATCCAAAAATTGATCTTTTTGATTCTTTGGGGGTATCCTTCTCGAGGAGGATGTATGTCCTGGACTTAGTGAAAGAGAAGAAAAGAAGCAATCTAATGAAAACAAGGCAAAAAGTTCTCACTTTTTAAGCAAACATTCGATCCAAAAGTCAAAGGGTTGGCAAGAGTTCTTCCTTTTCTCCCTGACCCTGGCTGTAACCTAATAAGGCATATTGGGCATTGATAGGAGTTGCCCTAAGGGGAGTGTCTTCATGCCAGTAACAGTTTCTTGCCTTACGAGAAAAAAGAAGTATACATAGGCTCTTCCTTTAACTTGCCTCATTACTCTTAGCTCCCGGCCACACTCTTAGCCTGCTCCCATAACTTTATTCGTTACTACTAGTCTCCACTACCCCTATGCTACTATGAATTAGGTAAGCCAAAGGCTAGAAATGAATTCTATAATTTTCCCAAGCTACTTCTTTCATTACACTCACCCCCTTACGTCACCATTTCTTGAACCAACCCCTAGGGAAACCTCAATTTATTCATACCAGAAGACCATTTCACTTGATGTTTAAGTTGATAAATCAGAAGCTAGATTGGTAAATACATTCCCAGGAAAAGAGATCCTTGGAGGAAGTTTCCTTAGTAAAGACTCCTTCTCAGAAGGTAAGAATTATCCCAATCTGTCGAAGGGCAATAGAAATGCTATTCTTATTTCTATGTGGCCGACCCATAACGCCTTAAAAGGGCCTTGCACCTTATGCTCCTTATTCCAACTATAAAGTAACCCAATAAATGAGGAAGCAGAGCTGTAGCAGTTCTTCTTCCTTTTTTTCTTGCCCGTGGTCGATGATATAATCATAAGAATAGATAATACTTATAAAATCATTGAAATAGAATGGGAATAGAGGAGGTCTTCACCTCAGTGGAAGAAATAGAATCTTTATAGCACTTCCTGCTTCCATCGAAAGGAAGTTCAGATCACACCCACCTTTTCTTCACGAGGGCATGTAAGGGAGAAAGACTTTTCATAGAATATATTGTTAAAGACCTTACTGTATTATTATTTTTTTATTTTAAGTAGAAGATGGTCAAAAGCTTACTCTTCTATAAGGGAGGCGAGGAAAATGTCAACCATAAACACATTGCATTTACATTGCGTTTAAATGCAATGCATTGAACGTAATTTGTATTTAGAGGAAAAGCATTAACATTGCATTTGAATGCAATGTGTGTTTGGGTGAAAAGTATTTGAATTGTATTTTAATAATAAATATGTGATGTGATGGGTAAAAGTAGAGAAAAAAAATGAAAGAAAGAGAATATATGATGTAATTAAGAAAAATAATAAAAAAAATGAAGTAATAAATAGTGATTGTGTTGTATTTAAAATGTGATGTAATTGGTATTTGAATGAAATATTTTTATATTTAAAAAAAATTACATTGCATTTAAATACAATATCAAAAAAATGCGTTACCCAAACGCAGGCTTAGAATTGGGTTTGGGAGGATTTTAGATGGCATCGTAATATCAAATAGCCAATATATATATATATATAATAACCAAGTACAATTTTATTCAATTAAGAAATTTTAGTACACTAATTCAAGAGGAGATCATCAAGGATCACTAGAAGTCACATTATTCGTATTTCTTCACTATTTTTGTTTTGGTAATGTCTTTCAGCCAGGTAGAAGTGTTCGCATGGACGAACATTCTCTCTTTAGCCATATGTGTGTGTGTGTGTGTGTGTGTGTGTGTGTGTATCATCTTATTCTTCGGTCCCACCGTTAAATAACCAGCTCATATTGGTTCAAAATCTTTCTTGTCAACTTTTGAAAAAAAAACGTTTTTTCAGATTCTCAGGCCAAACACTTTTGACATGTTAATGAATAATCAATGACCAATGACTCTGGTTTGATTATGAGCTCCTATAATTGGCTGGAAGATGCCACATTGGTTATATTCATCCGAGCTTTCAGAACCTGTGAATTGAAATTCCAACCACAAAAATGTCTTATTATTTGTAACTTCAATGAGAAATATTAGGATTCCATTATTAAGCACTATTATTTCAACTACTTTTTATTACCTCCTTTTCCCATTCACATCTCAGAGTGATGATCGTTAAAATCAGGGTTTGAACGACGGTTCCACTTATCATCCCTGCCCATATTCCCTATTCATGCATAATACGATGAAGGAGAAATTAGGTAGATAAACAGTTTTTAGACACGTTAAAAAAATGTTTGAATTGCTTTTAGTGGACAATAAAAGATTGATTAATCCATCCGGTAAATTAGTGATTAAACACATATAATCAGTGACAAACTAGTAAAAACGCATTTTGATATTGAACAATTAGTGATTGACCATTTAAAAAAAAAAAACTATTTTCCTTCAATAAAACTTGGGATAATTATAATAAAAAATACTTTAAAAAAAGGTCATTTACCCAGATATTCCTAAAAATGAAGGACTTGCAGTTTCAGCAGAACATTAGAAATTTCACAATTATTTCTGTCTTTTGCTGTGATAAAATCTATCCAAAAGTTGAAAAAATGTCAAAAACTCACATACCACAATACCAAATGACAGAAACCATCCCAAAAGGACCCCGAGAGGTATCCCTACGAGGTAGTAGCTGCCCATGTTTACGACAGCCACTATTGCTTGCCAACCTGATCCGACCGCGACTCCTGTAATCCAACTTAAGGCCAAAAAAACATGAGACTGCATTTGATCAGATTATGCAACTTGAACGCTTGAGGAAGTATTTTCTAACCTGAGAGAACTGGTGCAATGCAATTGAGGAGAATGGTGAATACCAACATGACTGCTAATTCATTGACCATCGAAATGACAGGAATGCTTGAAGTAAAGATCATGGCTAGGTTTTTGTCGAATACTATGACTATTAAACAAAAGAGAAGTCCCACAAAGAGGGAGGTAAACAACGACACCATGGTTGCAAACTTTGCACCTTTTGCATTGCCTGCACCAAGCTCGTTTGCAACACGTACCCTAGGTCACGAAGAAACAGAACACACAAGGAACGGGCTTTAGCTTGTAGTTGCAAAGCAAAACCGAGAAGGAAAGAAATTTTTTCCCTCTCCTTGGCGTACCACATCACAGAGGATGCAAATAATTAGACAAAAAATAAGGATATGATTTGCTTATAAGATGCAATTTGCAATTTCAGGTAATCCAAATAGAATACCGATATTTGCTTCCATGGAATCTTTAACAAGACAAGAAGATATTGGAATTCATAAGGATTTGTGCTGTTAACGTTTCACAATATCAGTTATGATGTGTTAATAAAGCATGGAGCCAAATGAAGCTAGTGTGGGTTACTTCCCATATAGAAAGAAAAGTCATGAAACATTCGTTAAGCAAAATAATACGGTAATATTGGAGCTGAGTTTATCAATTTTGGCAGTACTAATAAAAAGAAATAGCACCCCTATTCAATCCAGCGTAGTTGAACGCGGTTCCATCACAAAGAGTGGACCCTATTGGTGCAACCGGTTCGGCTGAGTATACTTTTCCAAAAATTAAATCAAGTTGCAATCAAGTCAAGAGGCAATACGTATTTACACAACTGTACATGGTGCTCTAGATACGTAAAGAAAGATAGAGACTTGCATCCACTGAAATAATAACTTACCCTGTTGCAGCCAAAAATCCAAGTGGAATCATAGATTCCCATCCGTACATAGTCATACTAGATACAAAAACACAGGGGGGGAAAAAAAGGCTATCAGAGAAAGACCAAAGTAACTGAAGACGTTAAAAACAAAAAAACCAAGAAAACTCATTTGTTTTTTCATTTAAAGTGGGTGTGTTTGGGGTGGAAGGAATATGTTATAAATAGGAACTATAACTAACCAGATTGAAAGGGCATCAACTGCAACACGAGTGTTCTGAAAAAATCCAGACACAATGATCAACATCCTGTAATAGAAATTCTCCAACCTGAGATTTCACAAAAGCTAATCTTGACATTAAAACACACAATAAAAGAGGTACAACAAGGGGAGGGGCTCCAATATGGCAACCCTCAAATACACCACTTATAACATGGCTTATGTTATATTGTACCAATCAAGTAATTCAAGCTTAATAGTTTCAATAATTCTTGTCATTTTCACCAATATCTAATAAATACCACGTTACAATATTCTAAATAAAAAGCTAGATAAGTTTCTAAATATAAAGTTATAAGTGCCGCATGGTACATACGAGAGCATGACTCCAGAAGCCAAAGAAAGCTTGAAGAACTCCCAGAGACCAACAAAAGCTTGACCAGAAAAACCAGTCCAAGTCTCAGGGCAGCCCCCAAAAACCGTGTATCCAAACATCCCCAGAACAGAGACCCACCAGGCGAAATCAATGGTCAAAGCAGCCCCCACAATCCCCACTCTCAGCTTATACACGAGAAGCCAACTCAAGAATGCGTGAAGCGCTAAAACTCCCCCAGAAACCCACGCGATGACCTCCGTCTTCAGCTGGCTCTGCAAGAACCTCTGCAGCGAGAACTGAAACGGGAAGCTCAAGTGGAACGGAATCAGCCACACTGCCACCACGCCGGCCTGCTCCGCCACCTCCTTCGTTTGTCCCGCGAGCTTCAAGATCGGCTTGGGGAAGAGAAACAACGGCAAAAGCAAGACCGAGCAGAGAAAGAGCACCACCCACGAGCGTTGCAAGTAGATGCCCATAATGTCGCATTTCTTCGCCCCATACGCCTGCCCGCAAAGGGTCTCCAGCGCGCTCGCCATGCCTAGCTAGAAATCGCACAGGATCAGTTCGGGTGAAGTGCGCACAATAGGTTTGATGTAATGCCTAAGAGAGAGGAAATTTTTTATTTTTTCAAAGTTTACCAGGAATCCGAATGTGATGCCGATAATGACGGTGGTGACGATGGAGATGGCGGCGAAATCGACGTCGCTGAGGTGGCCGGCAAAGGATTGGGTGATAATGGTGACGGAGAACATGGCAAGGCGGCTGAAGATAGATGGCCCAGCTATTTGCCAGATCTTCTTTGACTCCGCCCATGTCCGTCTGATCAGACTACCCCCAGTTTCTGATTCTGGATCTGAGATTAACAAAGGGTCTTCTTCTTCTTCTTCTCTCATTTAGCTGTTTGTCTTAATTAATTAACTGTAATTGGTTGTTGAACTACCTTACCTAGAAATAGCCTTGAATCAGTAGTACTAGGTTTGCGTTGCAAATTGTTATCAGTTATGAAAGTGAGCTCCAGCTACTTCCTGATAAAAAAAAAACGTGAAAAATCTGGTCTGACTGTTATGGCCAGGATTGTATAACGAAAAAAAGTGATGAAAGCGAAGTTTTTTTTTTTTTTTCAACGAAAACGAAGGCGGCGTTTGTTTTTGTTTTTAAGAATGATTTTTCATTTTCAAAAACACAGAAAATGAAAACAGTTTTAAAATAACATTTGTTTATTTAACATTTTTAAAATTGTTTTGAAAATATCGTTTTTAATTATATTATTTTTTTAAGTTTTTTTAAAACCAAAAAAAATTGTTTTCACTTTTTATTTTCATTTCTAAAAAATATTATGTTTTTTGACTTTTTTGAAAGGGAAATGTGTTTTGAAAAAATATAATCAAACAAAATTTTATTTTTATGTTTTTTAAAACATACATTCAGAAAACATAACCAAACACAGTTTCAGAAATGATCTTAACACAGTTTTCAAAACATTCTCATTTTTAATTTTTTTTAAAAACAGAAAACATTTTAAAAACAACACCAAATACCACCGAAGTTTCTTGATATCCTAAAAAATCTGTATTAAATTCCCGCCCAAAAAAAAACCTTTATTAAAAAAAAATCAATGTTGTCTAATCACGGATGTAATGAAATGTCACGGCCCGAAAATGGTCCCATGAGGTAGAGAATTTTAATTAAAATAATTACAAAATTAGTAATAAATAAGAAGTTTGTGGTATTTTAAAATTCAGCTCACCAGCTTTGAAAAATGTCATTTTGATTATTTTTTGAAAACATGTCGAACTTTTTCGTCTATTTGAATTGATCTCCTGTCTATAATTTTAAATTTATAAATATAAAATAAAATATACAGAAAAAAAATACAGAAAACATCAAATCAATTTAATGAAAGAATTTAATTATATATGTCTGAAGATGAATAATAAGTTAAAATACAAATGCAAATAAACCGTCCTGAATCACAATAGTCTTGAAGTCAAACGTCTAGTCGGTATACCTTTTGGCACCTTTAAAAGGGGAAAAAACTAAAATGTGAGCTTTTAATTCAATTTAATATGAGGATTCATTTAAAATAAATAATATTAAATTAATTTTAAATAGAAAGATGATAATTTTAAAAGAAAAAATTATAAATAAAATAAAGTAATAATATAAATAATTGAAGTTAAAATACGATAACTCATAATTATATAAACCAATATCAACACTATCTCAGCAAACACTAATATAAATATCACTATTATGGATATTAGTGCAAATGTTATCCTAGTAGACTGATCAATAATAAAATATTTGCTTAATATCTAAACACACCATACAAGACAAAACTACTAATTATCGATGTCTAATCAAACAGCGTTTACAACCTCATTTAAACCATTTGGATAAATACAAATTAAGTCTCAAATCACCTTGTTTGAGTCTTTCAAAATAATGTATATATATAAATATATATCACTTGACTAAAAAGCATTTATATATATAACTATATATATTCTCCATTTAATACACTTTTATAAACCATTTTATTTTCAAAAATAATTATAAAAACAAACCCATATAAACCTGACAGTTATTTAGTAAAAAGAAAATAGCGTATTCATACCTCTTTTAATAATTAAATCTATTAGTAATTTCTATTACGAATTTTCAAATCGATCCTCTTCACCAGCTTTGGATCGAAAAATATCTAAAACACAATTATAGATAATTTAATCATCTATTCAGAAATACATAATTTTAATTACGATAAATTCAATTAATTAATGTGTCATTTATTTTAAACTTTAAAATAATATTTGATTTTAAAATTTGTAAAATTTTTCAGAAATTTCAATATATCCGACCTTAAAAATATTAACTACCTAAATTTTCAAAATCACATCCAAACCTAAAGAAAAGCATTTTCATTTCCCTAAACAATTCGAACACATTTTCAAAACAAAACATCTCAATATTAAATAAGTATTATCTCTTATAAGACTATAAATTCATAACAATTTGTTTCTAAAAACTGAATTCAAAATTTAAATAATTCTGAAAATATAGTAAAATCCCTAACATTGAAAAGAGAACATAACAATTTCATTTATGACGAACCTTTGTAAATTTCTGTTTTCTTTATTTTTAATACTTTACTTTCTATTGTGTTTTGTATTAACTTGCATTCATAGTAGTTCTCGAAGATTCTAATTATCATGGGATTTGTTAAGTGAGTTTTATTTGTCAACATTCATCTTAATAAAACTGCATTGTAAAGAATAATAACAATAATAATAATGTATATGTATTTGTTTTGAAATGTTACGTTACGTTAGTGCTTATAATGCATTCGAGATTTAATCATTTTGAAGCTGATTACACTAATTTTAGACCTCAATGGCAAAGAACATGTGTAAAAACAATAAATAAACAGATATATAAACGCACAAAAGGGAGGAAAAAAAAACACACACACACACACAGAGAAATAGAAAAAGAAAGAGAGGTAATGGCATATAGCTTTTGAAAGCGCAGGTATCCACGACAAAAAATGTGGGATTTGTAAAATTTATATATATATATGTAATATATACATACACACACACATATAAATATATATGCGCGCGCGCACGAGAGAGAGAAAAACAAAACTGACCAAAAAAAATTTGATAAAAAGGGAGGTTACCGTGATAAAAGATAAACACTACAATTCAATTATAGGGACTTTTGTTTTGTAATAATAAAGTTAAAGAGTGTAAAAAGTAATATTTAGGGTCATTTAAAAGGTGGTGGAAAGCGTTTTAAATTGAAGGTGAGTAGGGTTTTAAAAATCATATTTAATCAAAAAACTATTTAAAATGAAAAAAAATATAAAATCTTAAAATATATCCAATAAAATATATTAATATAAATCTTATTTTGTTATTTTCAAAATTTTATGAATTAAAAAAATTCATCTTATTTAAATTTGAAATAACAAATTTATAATCTTTTAAAATTTAAGTTTATTATAAATATTTAAAATTATAAATAATAAAAAATAATTACGAGTTAAAAAAAAAGTTTTGAAAATGTGGTTTTAAAAACCTTCCCAAACGGACATTTAATATACCATTAGTCATAATAAAAAGAGTGAAGAGACTAGACATGGGGTGTCAATATTCCTCAATATTCCTTCCCAAGTGTAAGGCTGAACATAGAGATGGGGAACCCACCTGGACCGACCAAAACCACCCGTATACTCGATGATACGTCATCACTGAAGATGTACGGGCGGTTAGCTGAACTGAAGAGCATTGAGACGGATAGTGGGGTGTTTTGAAAGTTTAGGTTCGGTCGGTAACTGAACCGACTGAGGTTTGTCTTCTTCTTCCTTCTTTCCTTCTCCTCCCCCTCCTCCGTCTTCTTCTTCTTTTTCTTCTCCGGTAGGTTTCCCTTCTGCCGCCGCTTCCATTTCTAACACTCTCCCCTCTGCTTCGTTTCCACTTGCATTAACACGTAGGCTTTGATATGAACACCTAAGCCCATTAGCCTACTAGCCAGCCCTATCCCTCGCATTTATTTTTTAATGTTAGCCGAGTGGAACGATGTTGTTCCACTAAAGTGAAAATGTGGAACGACATCATTTTATATTTACTTAAAAAAAAAAGAAAAAAAAATAAGCAACCTTAATGCCAAATATCAGCCGCCTTGCCTCCCTCACTCTCTTCTTCTTTCTTTCTGTCTGCAACACAGTCGCCGCCGTTAATGGAAGTTTTGCACTCCGGCCGTCGTGGGTCCTTTATCTTGCCAGTAACTGAGCGCAACCGACTATTTTCGGTCAATGATTGGGCGGTGAATCCATTATCGTTGGGCGGTGACGGTTTCCAATTGCTCAAAATATATTTGGTGCGGTCGGTCACCGAACCGACAAACTTGGTCAGTGGCCGACCAATATACAAATGAATAATACTGTATACATCACTTTTAATATTAATTTTTAAATACTAACATTTGAATCGTTAGTATTTTATTAATAAATATTTAAAAATTTTATCATATTAATTAAATATATATTAATAAAAGATAATAACTTAAGTCACGGTTACTCAAAAATTTGATATTAAAATAAGTCATGCCCCTGATATTACTCCAAATAAAATTATTTGGTTTTGATTTTGTAGCAGAAATAAAAATTATGCGGGCTCGTTGGGGTGATACTTTTGTCTTACAATGTAAACAACGTGAGGTTGCTCATGATTATTTGCGTTTATTCTATTCTGCAAGTTAATAGCCTGTACTGGCAAAATGTATGGTGATCTTTACACACATAAATTTACATGTATTTACTAGCTTATTAGATAATTAGTAATGATTTTGTGAAAGTTGGTAGGCTAATAAAGAATATTTTTTCCCCCTTTTTGCATGAAAACGAATGCAATTAGTAGACGTCTTTGTACTGTGAGAATGAGTAATTATATATATAACACCTCTTATCAAGAAACACGGTTTTATTTATTTTTTCCCTACAATGTAACGGGTTAAGTTTCATTTCTAAATTTATTGGATATATTTGTAAAAAACATAAAACAAATGTATCTCAAGTTTAAAAAAAAAAGTGTCTCGTGATTATTGAAGGATTACATGTCTCAATCAGGTTGAGATCCTCTTGCATAACCTACACTCTACCTCTGTGTAATTAAAATTAAAGAGAGCAAAACAAAACATCCAAATAAGAAAAAAATACAATGACTCCAACAAAAGGAGAAAAAGAATATTCATAATCCAAAAATTAAATACAAGATAGTCCTAAATGATCTATCCGATTAAAAAGAAAGTGATTAATTAAAATCTTGCAAAGGAAAAAGTTCAAAAAAGAATTACGTTCTTCTTCTTCCTTTTTTTTAAGAGAAGAAGTGTTGCATTCTTTTCCTAAGAAACAACAAAATTTGTTTCAGGATAATTGGACGACACATTTTAGAAGTCAAGTCCCAATTTCTTATATTTCTAAAACACGCGAATGTTATACACTATTTTATGATATTAAATATGCTAGTTAATTATTCTCAAAATAAAAAAAAGCTAGTTAATTACGAGAGAGAGAGAGAGAGAGAGAGAGAGAGAGAGAACCTCAGTTAGATGACAACCAAATAAACAAGGATGGAGAAAATAATGTCATTACAAAAAAACTAGAAGAAAATCAATGTATATCATTTCTCGTGTATGGTGTGGAGGTTAAAACAAATCTAGTATGAACTATATGTATACCTAGTGATTTAAATGTAGCTAATTACGTCTAAAGATATTATTACAGAGAGTTAGCTGGTAATTAAGTATTCTGAACGAGAATTCAACTGTAGTAAATGACCCTTAATGGCTGGAAATAAAAGTGCTCATAAATGCAGTGTTAAATTAATATGTTAATTCTATTTTTAATATCTAAATAGGAAAATCGCTCTCCAACACATGTAATTTAGTTGTTGTTGAGGTAGAAAAATGCTTTATGTCCCAAACAACAACTACGTACTTGCTTTATTTTTTTAATCTTTAAACTTATCTTTACTGCAGAAAAATGGGAAAAATAGGGGTTCCTACAAGGAAAATTCTCCAACGCTTGAGTCAAAAAGAGATAAGAAAGAATTCTAAGCTCAATGATTAAAAATAAAATAAAAAAGAAAATAGTATATGTTCCCTTCATAATGGGCTAACTTTAATTGACAAGATCAAGTATTATCCGTCCTCTCACTTAAAAAAATATTCAAAGTAGATGCGTTTATATTCCCAAATTAGAAATTGCAAGTAAAAGAATTCACTAATAAAGAGCTATATATTATAATTACAAGTTGCAATATACATAATCGGATAAACTATCCCGTACTAACAAATCACTTACACTAAAGAAATTTTTTAAATACAAATGAATTCAGAATTCCTAATATATATAATTATATACAAAATAATAGCTTTCCAAATATAAATATTAATTCTCCCTAATTTGTACTCGGGCATTGCTAGTTCTGATTTTTTAAGAAGTCTTGCATTCTACTCTAGGGCCTAAATTGCATTATGCCGATTCACTTATTTTAAACGTTGGCATATTCTTTGCACCAGTTGGTTTTCTAGTCGATCTGTTTCGTTTAAACATCATTGTTTCTTCCCACGCTATTAGTAAAATGTGGTCGTTTCATTAGGGATCTTTTCATTTAATGATTACAATAGTTTCTTTTTTGAATTGTTTGCAAGTTAGAAGTTAATTTTTACAAGTTTCAAAAGCTTAATATTTAGTATAAAAATGGATATTACCTTCGAAGTAATATTATCCTGAGTAAAAAAAAAAAAAAACAACATATCAAATATCTTATTTTCACTTTTTTTTCCCGTCAAATATTAGGTTGTCTCGTTTTTCACCTTATGTAACTATCCCTTCTAATGATACTTAGCAATTAATTTTTCTTTAGCATATGTGTCATGCAAACATACGTCGCTTATGCTGTTTTCAACCAGTTAATTACTATAAATAAGGACAATTTTTTTTAAAGAAACGTGAAATATTGAGGTGTATATATTTATTCCGATCTATAGCATGGAATACTGCGGCAATTCGTGGCCAGATTATCATCAATATTGTTAAAAATTAAGAGAAAAGAAAATTAAAAGCTGCGTGAGTTATAGCGTTAAAGCGTTAAAGCACATTTATTTATTTAGTACTTGTCGCACATTAATTGCTTTATTTATGGGATAGCCATATGATTTTAAATAAATAGAATATATTATATATATTTTTCATTCATTAAAAAAACTGAATTCCTACTTTCCTGGGATTATAAGAGATCATAACAATTCCAAACAAACGCCAGTTCCATTGACTTCCTTCTCTCTCTTTATAAATATATATCTATATATATATATTATATATGTTCCTGCATCTCAACGTACAACTCAAACCTACTTCATTAGAAGGGAAATGGTACCTCGAGAATTTCTAAAACCCTGCCAAACTGTCCCAGATATTTCGGCACGTCCTCGATCTTCTGAAACAAAATCAATAATTATAGAATTGTTTCTTCTTTTATTTGTGTACCAAGTTTCATCAGGTTTTGGAAAATGGTTCAATTTATACAAATATATACCAAGGATACAAAGGATGTTGTGATTTCATTAATAACAAGCATCTTTTAGACATTGAAATCACTCTATGTGGCAAATATTTACGTGTTCTCTGCCGACTAAGCAACATATTGTGTTCAATAGTAAATCAATTGATGAACTATATCCCATTAATGCACCTATTCCTCGATCGACTAATTCCTTTTATTAATTATCATCAAACAGCATGTGGGTACACATGGAAACAAAAAAATAAAAAAAGTATTACCATAAGCTTTCTTCCATTATGCTGATGATTCGTGTTAGGGTGAACAACATTAACATCAACTTTTTTTTTTTTTTTTGGGATGAATGATCATCATTTTTATATATAGATGCATTGTGTTTATTTTATTTGACTTGAAAATTTTTTTACATTTTTTAGTAAGAAATGACATCTTACGTACGGTCACATGTTTGTAGGTTGATATAAAAAATTGAGATTAAAATTAGGCTCATTTGGATTATAAATTCAAACAGACAATTCAAAAGATATTTTTACAGTATTTTCTTTTATAAAAATTCAAATTTTCTGTTCAAAGCTATGGGAATCAAATGGACCATTACTTTGTTAATTGTAATATTATTTTCTGAAGATTATTTGATTGATTTACTGGAAAAACAGTCTTGTTGACAACTAGCTTTCTGTATATAAATAGCACGACTCCCAAAGCGTAGATCGATCTAAGTACCAAGGATACAAGAAAATTTTCTGTCTTTTAGTTCTTCTCCAACTCAAAATAGTGTCTTGTATTCATGGCTTCCTTTTCCTTCTCTACTTACACTTTGTTCACCATTTTCTTGTTTCTTTTGGGAAGGGTTTCTGCTAATCTATCGGATGAGTATTTTTATCTATTTTCATGCCCCAAAGCCCTTGATATAATCAAGTCCGAAGTACAGAAAGCGGTGAAAAATGAGGCTCGCATGGGAGCCTCATTGCTCCGCCTCCATTTTCACGACTGCTTTGTCAATGCAAGTTCTTATTTTTCCATATTTCACTTCTTCTTTTTCTTATTGCAACTTATCATCTCAACTTATCCAGCAAGACCCAAAAAACATATCAACATTACGTTTAATCGCATAAAAACTTTATTTTGTCCTTTTTTTTTTTTTGCTTTCTTTAAGTGGAATTTTTCGACAACTAAGCTTAATTCACTAATTTTTCCATGTGCATTCTATCTTTAAAAATGCATGTAAATTATTGATACTATCTAACCCGGTATATAAATTAAAAAAAAAAGATTAATTACCTTGGATATTGTATATATATATTTGCATATATGTATATATCATCTTATTGTGTGTCATGTATGTATGAAAGCAGGGTTGTGATGCATCCGTATTATTAGACGACACAACTAACTTCCAAGGAGAGAAGAATGCAGGGCCAAATAAGAACTCGCTGAGAGGATTTGAGGTTATTGACGAAATAAAACGAAAGCTGGAAGAAGAATGTCCTGGGGTTGTCTCCTGTGCTGATATTTTAGCCGTTGCTGCTCGTGACTCCGTTGATCTAGTAAGAAATTACCTCTCGACCTTTATTTGTAGCCTTCTTATAAATTTCACTCTCACTAGCTAAAAAGATTATATATGAATATGATCGATATTAAGAGAAAATGCATTAATTTTAGCTCTTCATTTACCTATATGTATATTTTTAATAAAAAATAGTAGGTGCAGCAATATATATATATCCCGACTTCATTTACCTACATACAACTATATAATATGTATATATACATGTATATTCATCTATTTTCCTTTCTTTAATAATTTTCATATATCTTCAGTTATTTCTTTATTCTTGAATATTTAAATTTTTAGGAACACTATTATAAGTTATCAGTAGTGTCTAACACTACATATTAGATCTTGTAATATAAGATGTACATTCTTTATTAGTTATATGCTCAACATCAATAATGTCTCAAATATTTTTTCTTTTTTTTGGTTTTCCGGTCTAATGTTTTATTGTACATGTGGGATATTCTACAATTCAGTTGCGACCGGATCAACCATATATGAAATTCCTTCCATTTTTGGCTTCATTTCCTACATGGAGAGTGGAATTAGGCAGAAAGGACTCCATGACAGCAAGTGCCAATGATGCTAATACAAACCTCCCTCCGCCCATCTTGAATCTGACGGGTCTTGTAAAAGCCTTCTCCAGAAAGGGCTTTACTACTCAAGAAATGGTTGTTCTCTCAGGTACAAATTATATTATTGCACCTTCATTTTCCTCATTACCAATATTTCAAATAAACCTATTTCATTTTACCAGCAAAAACTAACATGATAATGCAGAATATGAACACTTAAAACCAGAAGATAATATATATGTAAACTGGGGAATAATACGTCAGTCAATAGAGATGTCGTGACACGTCGGTATTGTAAAATAAATATATATATATATTTTAACAAGGGCACAACACGAAAAAATATAGGAGTTTTCATTTAATGAGTCATATTAATAATTTTTCTTTTTGAGTCAAGCACAACTATATTTTTTCTTATCCTCTAAATTTTTTTTTTTCAAATAAAATTGAATGAGGAACTTAATGTGATGTGATTAGTAAACATAAAAAAAACAAAAGGAAGAGAAAATGAAAGCATGTAATATGATAGATAAAAATAAATACAAAAAGAAATGATAAACAGTGAATTAAAAAAAATTACATTATATAAAAATACAATGTAAATGTAATGACTTTTCCAAATATCCTCTTAAAATTGTTTTAAAAATCTAAAAAATTCATCGATCGTAGATTCAATTCTACATTACAATTATCAAATTTTTTTAACAATTTACAAAATTAATGTAAAAATTCAACACAGTTGCACAATCAAAAACAAAAGGACAATTCTAAAGAGTAAAAAAAATATAAAAAGAAAGAACGGATAAATTATTGAGATTCAATCCTTTGATATTTATAGATGAGTCTTTGACGACATCAATGGACTATTCAAGTATTGTTATTCTTATTTTATATCTATATGAAATTTCCAAATTAAGAGCTCCTATCTAAGTCAATCTTCTCTCACCGGTTGAGATAGTTTTAAAGAGGTGTGGCAAGCTACAATTAACAGAAGCCTAAATTTTCTCTAATACACTTGCATCCATGCAGGCGGTCACACTGTTGGTCGAGAACGTTGCATAACCTTCAGAAGTCGAATCTACAACGAGACAAACATAAATCGAGATTTCGCAAACGAATTGAAAGGAAAATGTCCGCGAGAGGCCGGTGTGGGTGACAATAACCTAGCTCTTTCAGACGGAACAGCCGACACTTTTGACAACACTTACTTCAATGACTTGCTGAACCAAAAGGGTCTTTTGCACTCCGACCAGCAGCTCTTCAACAACGGCCCAACGGATTATCTGGTCAGAAGCTACAGCAGTAACCCACAGCTGTTTCTGACAGATTTTGGAAACGCCATGATCAAGATGGGAAGACTCAGCCCTCCCACCGTTTCTGCCGGAATGATCAGACGCAACTGCAGGACGGTAAAGTAATTCATATATATATATATATACGTGCACGATTTGATTATTTTTAAGCATATTTTGCTTGGTGTGCTGAAATAGCTAGAATAGTACTGAATAATATAACAAATTAGAGCTTTCATTTAACGATGTGGTTGTATGTTAATCATATGTATCCATTGCAATAAAATTTCTTTCAATTTATTGTTTTCTTCTTCTTTCTTCTTTCTTTTTTTAGAACGTTATCGTGATTTACTATCGAAACATGATATGTAACACATAAAAACGAGATTCACTATTTCAATCGTACTTAGGGATGTTTCGGATATCAATTTTTTATATTTTAATAAATGATGAGTAGGAGGAGTAAGCAATATAAGAGCTGACAAGAACAATCTGATTAGCTAGGTTGGTATAACCTCTAACCAAATAATCCTACACCAAAATTTCCAGTGATTCTATTTTTTATTATTAAAAAGGAATAAAAATAAATGAAAAGGTTAAAAAGAGAGAATAGAACATTTGAACGGATCAGAAAGAGACCACTCATAGGAGAATCAACACATTATGATTGGCACATTGATTCATTCTTAATTTGAATTGGAGTTTTTGCTTCTTTGAAATCCGAATACGTTCATTTTCTCTCCCCTTAGTATACTCATCCTGTTTAGATTACCAAATGTGCAAACAAGTCCTTAAATTAATGGTTTTAATAAAGCATGACGCAGATGAGTGCATCGATTGAAAAGAAAAAGAAGTGTTTATGTATTCTGTCTTTTGTTGCAACGAGTCAGATAATTTCATTACATATATAGATGAACTTATTAATATTGGTTCTATATTCAAAGTCAATCTGGTTAATCATGTGTATAGGTGTCTAATTGTGTCCAATTATAAATGGCTCTTTTGTTGTTATATATAGCCTTAAGAGGTAACAGTCTGTAGAGGGATGAGCCGTGAGTGAACAAGAAAACAGAGAGAGAAATGGAGAGATGGGTGTTGGAGCGATTGTCCTAACACCAGTTCGTACCCCGTTGCCTCCAACATTTACATGGTCGTATGTCGGAGACGCCGTTTTCGATGTGGGGGTTGGTGGTTTTCAAGTGCTGCAATAGAGTGCAACATGTCCGTGGTCTCGGTTTCTCCTCCTATTTATATTGAGATGTACGTTTGGACTCAAAACCCTAGGGTCGCCGTGGGGATCCGTTGGGGTTTGTACCTCGAATGTGTCAGTTCATCCTTTTAGTACTAAGTGGTCTTTGCCTGACATTCTGCGTTGCGTATACTGACGCAGCAGGTAGTCGGGGTCGTACCTAAGATTATCCGTATGCACGTGAGCTGTAGCAATGTCCTTGCTATCATACTTTTGCATACCTCGACATCGAGGTGCAAGTGGCGAACATATATGGAGAAACGAGCCGTGAGGATGTTTGGCTTGAGCTCGAATATGGGATTGCAACGCATCTACCGGAGTCAATTAGAGGTTGGGTTATGTCGCCTTAGTGATACGTCCATGTTCATTCTAAATCGAGGTGTGACGAACACGTGGCGTGTTACTTGTCGAAGGAAATCGGCCCAACAATGGGTCTGTGGTAGTCCCTTGGAGGTTTCTCTGATACATGTGCAATTTTGCTATAGGTGAATAAAAGATTCATAATTCTTCGTTCGATTATTCCCTATGATGTGTTCTGATATTAAACCTTCTTTTAAAAGGTTTATAAGAATTATTAACAGAAAAAATTAACATTCTTCACAAGATGTTGTAGATGGGATTTCTACTTTGATCCTAAAATAAAAAGATTAGGTAAAAAATAACAATTTTTTTGTTCTCGACAAAAAAGATAGCTGTCCAAGATATATATATATATATATATGAGTGTGTGTGTGTGTGAAAGTCGAACTCTCATGTCTAAAAAAGAAAATGACATCAAGGATCCCTCAATTTTGATCCCTCTGGCACATCAATTCTCTTCATATGGTCCGAGATGTGAAGAGAATTGACAATGGATTCTCCTACCCAAGGCTCTCTCCAGAAATTTAAAGAAGAACATTCATATAATTCATAATCTTCCAGAAGTGAAGAGAAATTACTACGGATAGCAGGCCAAATGGAATATGAGAAATAATGAGATATTTGTACCCAAAAAAAAAAAAAAACTGCTCCTGTGATACCAGCAAGCAAAAGTGTTGCGAGCAAGAGTCCATCACGAGAGAGCTTCATCAAGAAAAGCCTTGCTCAAACTTTTCACACCAAAGCCGCCCTCCTTAACAACAAATTTTCCAACATGGTTATAACTGATTTCCGCTCATCAATAGAACCCGTTCACAAAAAGTTTGTCATAGCAGTTTCGATTTCATCCACAAAGAGACCGCTTTTGTTATATATCATATTGAGAGAACTTGTTACCATTTTTCTTTTTTGGCTAAAGATTATCATTAGTGGGTTTTAATTAATTAAAGATTAACATATAAGAATGCAACACGGTATCTTGTATCATGATAATCAATGTTTAAAAAGATTTTGACATGTAAACTAGGAAATGTACGATGATTAATATTACTGCTAGTATGTTGATATGTAGTCACTAGTACAGAAAGTTAACATGATTATTAAAAAACTCTCATGAAATTCACCATCGTGGAATGTACCATCGTGGAATGTACTAAAATGGAGTAAAAACTCACTTCCACGATGGTTTTCTCATATAATTACAAAAAGGCAAGCTTAAATGCTGAAATAAAAACTCGTGTGCGCAAATAAATTAGTCTGGGTGTAAGATTATTAATCATCCTCTCCATTCAAGATAACACAAGTAAACATTTTTATGGATTGGCAATAAATAAATACATAAATAATTATTATGTCGATGCTAACTCTCTCTCATTTCAAGATTTGAACATCATAAATTGATTAACAAATCGACTACGAGGTGGGTAGGCTCTCAAACGATGGGCCAATTGAAATAACACTAATTGCTTCAAGGAAACCCAACAAAAAAAAAGTGAGACAAAGAAAGTAGGGGTTTTCTGTGGAATGCTAAAAAAAAAAAAACATATTTTTTAATATTATCCTATTTATAATGATTTTATATTTATTTTTGCTATCTAATATCAAATAAAAAGTGAATTTGGATAAAAATCCTTAACCTGTGTACCAAAGGGGCTATTTCTTCGATTTTTTTAGGAAACTAACTCATGATGTTGTGTTATTGTAGGGGAAAAGTGGGAGGATGCAGGAATTTACTTAGATCTCATGAGACGTGAGCTAATTATACTTGGATATATAAATTCTTGAATAAACTATCCTCACGTATGCGTGCAGGGATGCAGTCAAGGAAGGCCTGGGGGCGTGAGCCCCCTTTGACTTTTGCCTTTTTCCCCTCTTTTTTTTTTTTCTATGCATGGATATGAGTGCCCCCCCACTCACCACCGCCCACCACACAACCCCCCCTTGAAAATGGAAAAAAACCATATCTCTTAAAATTTAACTATGTAGTTATAATAGTCTCCAAATAACTTTTTTTTAACCACATAGGTATTTTTCTCTTCGAAAATAATGGGAAAGTCAACTTCTGTCTTATAACTCAATTTATAGAGAAGAAAAAATAGCAACATTTATGGCAGTCCATACACTAGCTACATTGTATTTAGTCTTTTGCAAGGGTCGATATGGTTGTTTCTTAGAAATACAACTCATTCCAACTTTTAAAAAAATGTAGAAAAAAAAAATTGTGTTGACAACGTATTATAATGCTAAAATTTTTACAAAAGATACATATGGACAGATAGAAAATAAATAAAATCGGTGCTAAGTAAGAGTGTATGGTCTGCTAGTTTTCTTGGAGCCGCGCACGTTGAGGAGCATTGATTGGCGTTTGATATTCGTGCCAGAATCATAAAGTCAACACAAACAATAGCGAGTTGCGGAAGTCAACTCAAGAGACAGCAAAACTGAAATAGTGCCGTATTAAAGTCAACAACTGGAGAAAAAGAAAATTACGAGCTCCAAAATGCAGATTAATTGTTATTTCGTTTCTGCGATCTAGGCTGGTGTAGTAATTTCCAACATTTTCTAACTACTAACTGAACCCGATTTCCTACTTTCGTAAATATTTAAGATTAAATAAGTAAAATAATAATAAGTATAATCGTATTAGCTAACGACTCGTCACACTACATTTTTTTTTGTTGTCTTTTTGTGTCGTTTGGACTTTTTTGGAGCCTTAATTAGTATATGCCAGCCTAGCTTAATCTACGTCGGGAACGATCTCATGACCTAAGTTATTGGAAGACTCGAATATAACATAATATTACTTGGCCGGTCAACTAGATTAATTTCTAGTGTGTTTTGCACTTAATCAATTACTTACATCTATGAGAATATTAAAAAAAAAAAAGATGGCAAGAAATAATAACAAGAAGATCGTGTTATTATGATTTGAAGTAAAATATATATATATAGGTAGAATTGTTATATTTATGCGTATTAAATAACTTCAGCCTCTACAACTCTATATCATGTAATTAGATATACTAATTATTAAAACTAATTTTGGAAAGAATGTCTCTGATGTTTTGCTAAACCCCTTGGCAATTTGCATGCTCGTGAGACTGAATTATTTAGTATCATCATTGCAATTGGTTTTGCTTTTCAATTTAATTAGAATCGTGATCTCTAGTTTGAATGCAAATGCTACATAATTATCTTCCTCGAATAGTGTTCCTTGGAGATTTCTTGCTAGATGGGATCGTGTCAGGAACTATTTCGAGAAAGTATCTTACAGGACATCACATATATTCCGAGAGGGTAATTATGTGGCAAACAAGCTTGCTTTTTGCGTAATTAATCTTGAGAACACTACTTAGTGGTTTACATCTTGGAGTTTTGTTCGACAGAGGTTACAAAGATGTGATCGGTTTCCCATGTATAGATTTTGTAGTTTGCCGATTTTTAAAATAAATAAGTATTTTATTCTCTTTACTTTTTTTTTTCCTACTGTATTTTGACTAGACTGTTTAATGAGACACATTTGAGGCTTGTCTTTAAGATACAAGCTTCTACTCAATCCAATTTGATCGTAGTCTCTGATTGTTTTATTGTAAGTGTATAAGTTTATTTTCTTTGCCTTTCTTTTGGCAATTTTTATTTCTGCTACTCTACTCCTGCATATTATTGTAATTTAAAGTGGGGAAATATTAGTAACTCCCTCTAACAATTTATTTTAAAAAATTTAGGAAATAACAGTTTGAATGTAAATAATTTTTTTTAAACAAATAGTGCAAATAATTAACTACATATAACTAATAATTAATCACAATATCATTTGTTTTTGAACCACTGATTTGATGGAATTATCAATAAACTTGATCCCTCAAGTTCATGTATGGATTTATTAATTTCGCATTTATTCTTTGTCCTACCTCCATCTTAGCCCTTTCAATTCTCATCTAGCTACGAGAGTGTAGTGCATATATAGTAATACCCCTATACATTTTAATATATTTCACGCGCTCTCTCTTGATTACCCATAGAGGCCAAAAGAATCACGTAAAAGTTTGACCTTAACAAGAGGATTTTTTTTTTAACTTTCTTTAGTTGTATATAAAAATACTATCTTCTTGCTGGAAATTGTGAGGGATAGTTGACAACTAGCTAGGTCTTGATCTATAAATACTCAACACACGCAGGGATTTGCATTACATAGTAGCAATTAAATATTTTGCTAGTTTTTTTTTTCTGTCCCTAGGTTGCTATGGCTTCCTTTTCCTTGAATATTTTCTCTTTCATTTTGATCTCGTTTCTGATAGGGATAAGGGCTTCCACTGAGCTTTCAACTCATTTCTATGATGTTTCATGCCCAAAAGCCCTCAATATTATTCAGCGCGAAGTATACGCGGCGGTGGCCAATGAGTCTCGCATGGGAGCCTCACTCCTCCGCCTCCATTTCCATGATTGCTTCGTCAATGCAAGTCCCCAACCACAACCCACAACCCCACCGCCCCGCCCCCCCCCCTCCCCCACCCAACAACATCTCTCTCTTCTTTTCTATGTCTACATGTTTGCGTAAACACGCGTGCGTCTGTTGAATGGTGTTCTTGCACTTCTGAGAAAATGAAAATGAACCTAGCCAGCTTGGTGGCATATCAGAATTTTGTCTTTAAATTTGCTTGACGTGCATTAATGTTTTATAGTTATCTTTCAATTTTTAGAAAAGTTGAAAAGCAGTCCTAAATCTGCTTGATGTGCATATCAGAATTTTTAGCCAGGTGGCATATCAGAATTTTGTCTTTAAATCTGCTTGACGTGCATTAATGTCGTATACTTATCTTTTAATTTTTAAAAAACCAGTCCTAAATAACCTGAGTCATATAATAGGATCGTGAAACATTAGTAGTTTTATTAAAATGTAGACTCACTCCCTTCTCTTACAACCCAACTCTCCAGTGAATTTAGATGTTTATATTATTTTTCATCACCAAAAATATTAAGTAATTCGAAATATTTTACTGTTACAAACAGAACATGCATGATATGAACTATAAGATAAGCATTTAGGCTATCTAACCTCATTATATATATATATATGTATATTTATCTGATTGCCCTACGTGTGCATGATACGTATATAATTAAAACAGGGTTGTGATGGATCCGTATTATTGGACGATAACGTTACAAGTAATTTCATAGGAGAGAAGACGGCATTCCCAAATATAAACTCAGTCAGAGGTTTTGAGGTTATTGATACTATCAAAGCTGAACTTGAAAACGAATGTCCTGGAATCGTCTCTTGCGCAGACATTTTAGCTGTTGTTGCTCGTGATTCTGTTGTTAAAGTAAGATACCAAAATTCTTGATTTTTAATTTATTTTGAATTTCTTCATTTTAGCTGTTTCTAACTCATATTTTTCGTGTTAAAAATATTATTTTATTAACCATTTGTAATGATGCAATATTAGTAAATAAACCTTGTGATTTCCTTAATTTACTGGCCTTCTACTTTCTTGGTTTTTCCTAATAATAGTTTCAACGATGCCTTTCCTTTTTGGGAGAAGTAGATCTAGTAGTTGTCTCGGATCATTGTTTAATTTTTCTTTATTTAGTTTAATTTTTCTTATTTTGTTTTGTCCTTTACGGTTGTCTTTTATTTTGATTTGCATTTTTTGGTGTTGGTTTTCTCTAATTAATAAATTTGAGTGAAAATTTTATTTTGGAATTAAAAAAAATATATCAACATAATTGTGATATTTTATATCTTCTACTGCTAATATATGTAATCATCATGGTCACCAACAATATATCACATCTGAGCAAGGCCGATATATTTTTCCCTTATAAATTCAAAACGATACTTAATTAATTTTACATTTTTTTATTCTCTTTTATGATTAATATATTGTTACATCTTATTTATTATGGGATTAATTCTTCAGTTGGGAGGCACGACCTGGCCTGTTCCTTTAGGCAGAAGAGACTCCTTAACAGCAAATCGTACCGCTGCTAACCTCAATCTTCCAGCTCCTTTCGCAAATCTTAGCAATCTTATATCTGCCTTCTCAAACAAGGGTTTCACTACTAAAGAAATGGTGATTCTCTCAGGTACACTAGATTCTCATTCCCCTTTTTTCCCCCTTTCGGTTAACTGCAAAAACTTGATCACCCAAAAAAAAAAAAAAAAAAAGGAAAAAAAAATTGGTATGGACATTTTCTTTTTATACATTTGATATCTTTCCGATTTTACCCTTACCAACTAGGCTGTTATCAGTTACCATAAGAAGCCTTAGAATCATTAAGAAGCTATTAAAAAGAACCAAAAATGAAAAAAGAAAAACAACCAAATGATTAGAAATTACTCCTAAATGACCAATTTTAATCCCAACGTTATTTGTTACTATAATATAGAATTTTCACCTTCGCTAACACATCGTGTAGGAGCTCACACCATTGGTAAAGCACGTTGTGTTGTGTTTCGATCACACATCTATGATGATACCAACATGGATGCAACATATGCCAATGAATTGAAGGTTAATTGTGCGGAGGTAGGCGGAGATGATTTCCTAGCTCCTCTGGATGTAATTAGTGCAAACCGTTTCGACAACAAATATTTCATTGACTTGATGAACAAGAAAGGTCTCTTGCACTCCGATCAAGAGCTCTACAACGGTGGCTCCACAGATCCTACGGTGAAGTTCTACGCCAGTGTCCCCTCAAACTTTCTATTGGATTTTGGTTATGCCATGATTAAGATGGGAAATCTCAGCCCTCTTACCGGATCAGCTGGAGAGATCAGAACCAACTGTAGGAAGAGGAATTGAAAGACTCATTACGTGACGTTTATTAATAATTTTTACAAATATAGAGCAAATTTATGCCGGTTATTGTTCAAAAAAGTTATGCGGCTGTGGCTTAAATATTAAAGCTTCCTATCTCTATGAAATTCAGATATGATGTTTCATTTTTCTGTCATTGTGACTGCGTCACCTATATATATAGCATGTGTTTTTGGATAATATATATGTTTGTGTGGGTATGTAATTTAAGTTTCGGTTTTCAAGTATGTACGACGTTAAATTGTTTTGTATTATTTATGCATTGCTCTATTACGTTGATCTAAATTTATTGATTCTTGTGGCTTAGTTGGTATTGATAGAGGATTTTTTTTTTTTTTTTTAACCTTGGTCTAATGGAAGAGTGTCAATAAAGCATGCTGAACAAAAGGCTTGATAGATATCTCTGCTCTCAAGTGTGGATTATAATATGTCTGAAATATGACTTGGCCTACTGCTCTCACTAGAGTAGTCTCTGATTATAATCCCATGTTTCTCAACTCGATCTAAGGACACCGGAATGAGATGTCCGACTCCTTTCAGGTTTGTTACAACCTGGTTTCTCAATGAAACTTTTCAGTCATTGTTGTCTGAAGCTTTGAAGAAATTAACAGTCACCTTTCTCTCAGAAGCTCCATGCATTAAAAGACTGGCAGAAAATGGAACAAAGCAATTTTTCGAAACATTTTTCACGTTGTTGAAGACGTAGACAAGAAGCTCTCTGAGGCTCAAAACATAATTTCTACGGAAAGTTTTTTTGGAAGAGCTTTTCCAAATTGAAATCTCGGCAGAGAAAGATTTGGAAGGAGACCTTAAAATTCAATCATATTTTCTAAGGATAAATCTAGCATAAAGTTTACTAAAGACGTTGACCGGATTGCTGGATTTTACTGAAGATACTATTATTGAGAATCAAAAAGAAATTAAAGATCACGTTTCCAGTTTATGATATGCCTGTCGCGCACTAATAAAGAGTAGATATTCTGTGGGTAATTGTGATATTTTACAACAATAATGCCCAAAACACTTTTTAAAAAAGAGTTGTAAGCATGTGGTCTTATTTAAAGGGGACGTCTAATTAAATTAATAACTTTAGTTATTTTAATACATTTAAATTTATATTTTTGTTATAATCTTAGTATTTAATTTTATTTTATCATTCAATAGTTATGTTTTTTTAATCATGTAGGTTAATTTGATAAAAAGAATAAAAATAGTAATTTGGAGCTTGAATGGAGTCAAAAGCGAAATAAATTGCCAAGGGAATTTCGGACATGATTTTCCCCACTCTCGCATGGACACGCACGCAGAGGCCCCAATTCCAGCCGTCGATCAGCCTGAAGGAACGGGGCCACATCGCCAAGAGCGTCTCCCGCTGGTGTTAGCGCGCATCAGGACGTGCCGGATTTGGTGTGCGAGTCATCACGGGTTTCCCGTGCGCCTGCGCCGTCCACCTAACTCCAGACTGCCACGTTTCCCACTTCAGCGCACCGCCCATCGAGTCTCGCCAAGTGTCTGGATGCAGCACTGTTTAGGCCAGCTTTTGGCAACTACTGCTGCAACCAAAAGCAAAAAGAAAAAAAAGAAAAAAATAAAAATAAAAGAAGGGGAAAGCCGGATGGCGGCTACAGGCTAATAAAATGAGTCCTTGGGCTTCTTGGGAAGAAGCTTTTGGCCTGTGATGTTTTTTTTCCTGGCAAAAACTGAGAGAACAAGATAAAGGGAAAAAAAAAAAAAAAAGAAGAAAAAAACAATTTTTAGGTTTTTGTGTATTAGTATTTAGAATTTTATTTTATTTGTATTCTTAAGTTTTATTTTTATTTATGAATTAATTTTTTTAAGATTAAGATCTAACAAGATTATAAATATTTAAATTTTTCTTAATTTTAATTAATTGATATTTATATTAATTTTATATTAAGTATTTTATTCTATTCCTAATAATTATAGAAGCATGATTATTTTTTGCATGATTTATTATTTAATTTGAAACTGAGGAATAATAATTGAATTAGACCATATTTAATTTCATAAGATTGTCATAAGTTCAGATAGTTATAAATTTTGTACAGCATTATAAATTTCTTATTCATAATTAATTATGAAACATGAATGGTTTGTAACCAAGAGATGATTACTATCTTATTATGGTAATTTTATTAATGCTTAAGAAAGATTAATAAATATTTTTGTGAGATTTATTGACAATATAAGGAATAGATATTAATTGATTAAGTTACAGGAGTTAACTATGATTAATCTGATAAAGTTAGAAATATTAGAAGTTTCTTTTTCTTTTTATTAGTTTTCACTTATTTAATTTTATGTTTGTCTTTCTGTTAGCTTTTTGGTCATTCAAATAAAATAAAAATTGATATAATTTCACTATTTTATAATAATAATTCTTATAAGAATGATATTTTATTTATTATTTTATTACTTGTTAGTAATATTGTGCATATGTAATTTCCAACAACGGGAAAAGGATTTGCTTCTGACTTCAATCGTCTAATCCTGCTATTTTCCTTATCAGTCATAAGTTGCCAAGGGGACTTTATTTATTTATTTATTTATTTTTGGTGAAAAAGCAGTCATTAACAAAACAAGGAAGCTCGGTAACTAATTTCTTTTAGTATATAATATAGTTTTTTTTATCTTTGGAAATCTAGATTGGACTTTAAGAATGTGTTTGATAGGAAAGAAGGATGGACGAGGAAAGAAGAGGGGTGGAGGAATTGATAAAAGGACTTTGAAATTTATATTTGTTTGAATTTTGATTCTTTCTCTCGTCTTTTTACTAATTTAACTGGGGTATTTTGTTCCTCCTCTCAATTTATTTTAAAAAAATCCACCTTATCACATTTTGTAACCATGTATTGCACATTTTGCCAATTTTAGCATGCATTTTTAAAACCCACCTTATCACGTTTCTTCCTCTCCATGGCGATCTGATCAAACTCTATAAAAAGGAAATTGCTATATATCAACTGATATATATATTTTTTTAAATTTCATCAATTAATATTTCTAAAATTAAATATATTTTAGTATACGTGCTGATTTTTATCACCATCCTCTATTTATACAAAAAATAATAGTTTCTGTACTTTTCTCCTTTCCTGGTCTGAAAACACGGTCGTTATGATACCTAATCATATTTAAAGCCATTAGAGAAATACTGAAATAGTTGAAAATCAATACAGCAAGTTAACTGCCAAGTACAGTGTGTGAAAGCATATTAACCCGTAGGATTAGTTCAAAGAGATCAAATAAATAATTAGCTTATTTATTTGTTTGTTTATTAATTTGATTCGTATACATTTTCATTTTGTTACTGCCACACGAAACTTAGGTCTTATGCTATAAAGTAGTAATTTGTATGAATATATTTATATATATGATTAGGCTGAATGGTCCGAAATGTGGCAGCAGAAATTAAAATGTCTTGCCAAGTTGCTCTTAAATATATACGTACATATGTATACATATATATGCACCAATACGTAGTAATATCCATATTTGTATTGCGTTTTTGACTGAACAAACTAGGTCATGATCCCGTTCGCGTATAGATTTGTCCAAGTAAGTTGAAAATCCCAGATAGGTACTGATATTTTTTGTTTTGTTATGAAGTTTACTTTTTTTTTTTAATAATCTTTATAATTAATTATCAGTAAAGCAAGTCCACACGAAGATATTTAATGTGAAATTTTGGGGTAACAATCCAAAAAATTAACAAACCACCCTGGATAAAAAAGACGTTTAGATAAGAACTCTCAAAGTTTAAAATCTTGAGGTGCTTTCATTTTTCTATAATAATATAGGTCATAAATCCCATAAAAACGAATTATAATTACAAAAGAGGAAATTTTTTTTTTTGAACTCGGAAAGGATTGTTTTAAAATGCTACTTGATTAAGAATGTATAGTTTCATGTGATTGCAGGCATAACTTAATAATAATATAATATTTAACTCCATTATAAGATATAAAGTTTGAATCCTCCTTCCTAAATTATAAAAAAAAAAAAAACATATACCTTGACTTGCAGTGCTAAAATCTCTGATATATGGAAAAAGTAACTTTTTCGTCTTGAAAAAGAAAAATTAGTCATGAAAATAATTATCATTAGTTAGGAATTGGGATATGCTAGCAAACCCACTCTCTTTTAATTTGTTTTAGAAAATCACCATAAAATAATATATACATATATATCAACTATATGCTTGACTCGTATAACTCAAAAGCTTCTCAGCAAAAAAAGAAAAAAAAGTCAACAAAAAGGCTTCACAACCTCATAGGTTAGATGCATCAGTGGAAATTATTCTTATTGGAATTGGTCTATTATGATCAAATCATGAATAAAATCTCCATATATCTCGGTACAATTTTTTTCCCTGCATCCCAATGGGAAACTCTAGCTTTTTAATGTTGCAAATTGGTGATATATTATGACAGAATTGTCACATATGCGTATATGATGTGATGAAACATACTTCTGACCGTTAAATATAGGCTTTATATTAGCAATTTGCAAAATTTGAAATTCCAACCACGTGATATTATATGTGTATGATAATTCAAAGCTAAGATTGCCCATTGTAAGAAACAATAATATTAATAATATACTAGATTGATCTTTCCAACTAACGTGTTCTTTTTGTGCTTGCCAACAATTCCTATAAATAGCTAGAGCTAGAAACACACATCATACAACTGCCTTCATTTCCTAAGCTCTTAGTAAGTAACAATACTACCTACTTGCCTCCATATAATCCCCCCATCTAATACAAGATGGCTTATCCTTATCATTCTCCACCTCCACCACCTTCTCCGGACTGCAACATGACCAAACCATCACCACCGTCACAGCCACCGCCACCGCCACCGCCGCCAGCTCCACCCCGACCACCGCCACCACCTCCGTGCCACAATGAATCACCACCACCGCCACCTCCACCTCCGCCTCCATCTCCACCTCCGCCTCCACCTCCACCCCAGGCTCCACCTCCGCCTCCTCCGGCACCTCCACCATGCTACTACAATTGCCTCCAGCCTCCGCCATGCGTGTACAATTGCACAATACCACCAGTATCGTCTCCACCCGATAACCACCACCACACGGTGTACATCGCGGTGTTTGTTTCGCTCGGCGGCGTTTTCTTCCTCGCCTTCCTCGCCGTCGGCCTCTTCTGCTTGGCCAAGAAGAAGAGGAGGCCACCGGTGGTCCCGCCACCTGTTTGTGTCGACGAACACGAGCACCTCCACGAGACCATCACGACGACCACAGACCCTTGTGGTGAGCAAACTGTGACCGTGACAATCGACGACGACAAGGAAATTCTTGAAGAGCCGGCCGTCACTACTTCTGATGGTCATGGACACCATCAAAACGGCTAAGAATATATGTCCTGTGCAAAGACTGCCACCAATAATTTAAGCTACTTTCTTAATGTGTGAGGCCATTATACTTGTGCATGTTACTTGTACGTGTTGATTTGCATATTTTCAAGTCCTTGGTACGTAAGTATTCATCACATACGACAGATATTCATATTATATGTTTATATATGGTTAACTGCTGATTGGTCGTACTTTTCCTTTATGATATTTTATATTTGTAAGCCGTGTGGATAACACAAGTGAAATATAGTGCCGGCCAATTGACCAGCTTGCAAATATAGTGAAAGCAATCATTGTTTTCTGAAGTTAGGATTGAAAAAAAAAATTCGGTAAATTAATAAAGGTCTGCTATTTTGTTTTTTATTTTTATTTCGTTCTCTATGAGAATTGAAATACGGATGCTTACTTTTTGATCTAGCGGTGATGAATCGATTGCCTTTAATCGATATGACGCATGAACAACAAAATGAAATACAGAAAAATCAATTTAAAAAAAGAAAAAGAAAAAGAAAAAGAAACTCACATGGTAATAGAGGCTCACCCTTATTGTGTGGGTTACGTCCTTTAAAGTAATTTGGAAGTTTCACTGTAGCTAAGGATAAGAATACAATGATTGTTTGAGAGCAAGAAAAGAAACAAATGAATATGAGGAATCCGAAGAATGCAGAGAAAATTAGATAGAGGGGGGGGGGGGGGGGGGGGGTAGAGAAATTATGTGAAATTGTTGGCGAACTCGATGCGTTTGTGTGTGTGAGGATGTCTTTTATTTATTGAGTGGACTTGCTCTTTTTAAATGAAATTCGGCCTAATTTCTTGAATAGATTAATTTGGAGATAATCCTTCTATAAAATTTATCACTTCAGAGCTAATCGAATTGTTAATCAACTCTGTATCAATCGGGAACATGATTTACAATTGACCTCTCAAAAATTCGTGCTCTCAAAAACTCGCGAGTCAATTTTATTTGATCTTATTATGTGTATATGTTTGTGCGTGCATGATATGATATAAGAAATAAGATAGAAATTTGACTTTAATTAATATTTAATTATTTAAAGAAACTACTATAATTAATGGAGGAGTTTTGAGGTCCTTAAAATTATGTATATATATGAGACTAACTTTCAAAAATAAAATTTGTTGTCAATATAATTAATAGTTCCAAACTTTGATTAATTTTAGGCATTTCTATATTTTCCATTCCATAGCTAAAACCTTGTTGTTAAATAAAAATAAATAAAAAAACTAAAACCTTGAAGGTTATATCTTTTTTCTTTTTCTTTTTCTTTTTTTCCTTTGGATTCCTGGACTAATACGTCCCTTTCTTATTAATTATTTTTCCAACATCTGCAAAGCTGGCTCTCGGGTCTTACTTGCCCCGTCCGCGCCTCTGTTTTTTTAAAATCTCGATAATCTATTTACGAACTCAAAGTTTCAAGACGACGTTGACATATAAATTAAGTAAATGTAAATTTCCTATTATGTTTTCAATTATAATATTATAATAAATAACAGTTTTTAAAATATTTGTAATAAATATTAATTTATCAAATAAATAAAAATTTTATTAGGTAAATTATGTTTTTATAAGATATAAATAAATAATTACTTGATAAAGAAGTAAATAAATCGTTTACATAATAGGTTAATATATTATTTATCTAATAAATTTGACATAAATTAACTATATATTATAAATAATTTATTATAAATTTGTTACTTATGATAAAATCTATTATTTATTATTATGTTTTTAAAATCTATTATTTATTTCAATTATTCTTTAAAAATTAGTATTTACTTTAATTTTCTTCTGAGTGTTCTGTTCATATAGATTTTGCATGACATAAAAGGCCCAGGCCCATTGGATATTATGAGCCCTGTCAATTTGGGTTTCTGGACGATGGCTGATCGATTGGGGGAACGGCAAGGCTCCTCTTTATTAGGACCTCCCTAAAAACTAGGCATATTAGATGTATTTATGACATTTAATTTTAATAAAAGATATTATTTATTTTATATTTTGTCTTCTTTACTGTCATATATTGTTGATCGTATCATATATAACAAGCGAACCAAAATACCATGATTATTGATTATACTAAACCTTGACTTTGTCCATATATTGGGCTATGCGTGAAAAGACATGAATTTGCAAGGCAGTAGTCTGCAATCTGTGAAACAAATATGAACGCTTTGTTTTTTTATTTTTGAGTTTTGATTTTTGATTTTTTTTTTTAATATTGTAATGGATATCTACTTTAAATTGAGTAGATAGCTCATCTTGGTTGTCGGAGAAGGGACAAAATAATAAACAAATATATTGCACCTAAAGTATAATTGATTTAATAAATATTTACGTTTAAACAAATCAATTCGTTTCAATCTTTATGTAATCGTTTTAATCATGAAGTGAATGCATGACTCCATAATTATAGCTTGTATTTTTTGATATGTGAAGGGTGAGAACTGCGATGATCGAAAGTTTGCATTTTGATATGTTAAAGACATGATTCATAAATGATGTACAAATCCTCCGTAGATATGGAATTCATATCCCTTCGAAAGAGTAAATATTGTTATCCTATTAAAAGTATTGTTCTAGTTTTGGAAAAACACAACCACCATTTGGAAGCAATATGTAACCAACTAGTATACACTTTATATGGACATATGAATAGGTTTTTCCAATGGTGAATGAGGGAACTTTAAGATAAAATAATCAGAAAAATAAAACAAAATTTGTCCTTAAGCTTATTATAAATAACCTATAAGAATATTACATAATGAGAAGTCATGGACAAAAAATTACCCTTGAGCTTATGTAATATGATATAAAAATTGAGAGTTTAGTTTCGAGCTTTTAATGAAGTAGTACTTAAGTTATAATTAATAAAGCATTTATTCGAGCCAATTTATCTATTGTTATTATGTCTTAATTTATATAAGTCTATCGGATTCCTTTGCTAGCTCAATTATTCCCATTGAACAAATCAAGATAAATTATATACAACCAGTATGAAAAAATAGTACACGAGTCTGTTCATCAAGGTGAGACTTGTACACACCCACAGCTCCCGAGGGCTTGGGTGTTGGCATTGTCCCTCCTATACTATAGGCCCATAATTTTTTAGTGAATTAATTATTTATTTAATCTAAATAAATCAAGTGAATTACTTAGTTACAAGATAATTAATTAACTTTAGATGAAGCGGATTAATTAATTATGATAGAAAAGATAGTTATTAATCCAAATTTTGAATAAAAAAAATTAGATTAATATAATTATTTTGTTAATTAGTAGATAATTAGGAGACCAATTTGACTTAATGAGGGATTAGAAATAAAAGTTAAGACTAAGCAATTCGAGTCATGATACGATAATACAATATGAACTTGACACCAAAAAATGCAGCTTAGTTGCATTGGGAAAAATGGGTGTTAGTTAGTTTTGAGTCGAACTTACCTGACACAATCAAAAAATGAGTTAGGTTTAGGTCAATCCATTGAGTATAAAATCAACCCAAAATTAACTTGAAATATGTTAATTTGACGTGCCAATTACTCGAAATAACAAGCATAGCCCGAAATTTACCAGTAGAACCCGTTATTAACCCGCATGACCCTTACTTTAATTTTTAATACTTTTCTTAACTTTCTTCAAATCTTTATGTTTTTTTTTTCCACCTTGCTGTTGGTGGATCCATGGGTTCATGAGTCCACGTCTTGCAACTAACCCGAAGAACACTTATTAGTGGGTTACGCAGGTCGTGTCATATTGTCAACCCATCAAGTCAAGTTCGGGCTGATTTTTTTGACTTGATAAGTCATGGGCTGCATCTAGGTTCTTGTTTTAAGAATTAGTGTTAAATTCAACTTGATGCGAATCTGACTTGTTGACACAAACTGCCAGGTCTAAAAAATAAAAAGGAAAATAAAATGCACACGTAAGTGCACATAAAAAAATAACAATGCATGCATGCATTAAAACAAAAAAAAAAACTCTTTAAAAAAATGAAAATTACCAAAACTTGAAGATAATTCAAAAATCAAACCTGAAAGTTAAAACTGAAGTTAAGATTTTGCATCTCCAAATATATCTATTAAAAACTTTCTAATTGCGACAACTTTTCTCAAATTTCTAATTATAATAATTTATCTCTAAACTTTTAAAATAGTTTTGGCAATATGTCATATCATTATTACAAATGTTAGATTCTACTATTGAGATTCTATTACCGTTTTTTGAAAAATAATAGTAGAAAATGTGTTAAAAACACATCACGGTGAGTAAAGTTCGAAAACGATCGTAGAAGCTCTTCATCAAAATCTTCTTTTATAACAATCCTAGCCCTCATTTTGCAAAAATTGAAGTTGCAGCAGCTGAAATTGTGACAAAAAACAATCCCTTCACCTCCGTTCATCTCTACCACATCTACCATTCTATCCACTATTTTTTTTTTTGATAAGTGATCATTATTTTTTTTTTTTTACTATTTTTACATTATTATTGTCATCATAGTTTTATTTTTGATAAAATTATTTGAGTTTGTTGTGTAATGTGTATTTGTTTAATTATTTCAAAAGCTTGAGTATTTGTTGGATTCCAAAAACTTGATATTATTGAATATTATGATTTTTTTTGTTTTAAGGGTTACATATTTATAAAAAATGGATGTGGATTGATAGATTGAGTAAAAGATATGAAAATGGTGTTGAAGAATTTTTGTCATTTGCCAAAACTTATATAGAAGGTGATAAGATTCATTGTCCTTATGTTGAATGAGAAAACCATAGATTTTGTTTAATTGATAAGGTTAAATCACATATGCATACATATGAGATTATTTGTTCTTATCAAACATGGTATTTACATAGTAAAGCTTATTTCAATAATAATTAAATATCAATGAGTAAAGAAAAAGATCCTATTGTTGAAGAAGATTTAGATGATAATATGAGGAAGATGTAAGTGATAACACACAGGATTGCTACCCTTGGGAAAAAACTTGAAAAAATAAAAATTTTAAAAAATTGAAAAAAAAAATGATATCACGAACATTTTATTAGAAAACATTTTCAAAATCTCGCCTTTTGTTTTGTTTTGTTTTTTTTTTTTTTCATTTTTTTGAAAACCCATAACCCCCATTTCCCATTTCACTCGCACACACACTCTCTCTCTTTCTTCCTCACGTTGACCCTTCCTTTCTCTTCCTTCCTCGCACCACCGCCGCCCCTCTTTCTTTCTTCCTGCCAACCCCTCTTTCCTTCGCCATTTGTTTGAAGTTGCCGCCACCGTTGCTTGCTACCATTATCGCCACCATTGCTTTCCTCTGCCATTTAGTTGAAGCTGCTGCCGCTGTAACTTTCCTCTGCCAATTACTTAGGTAAGCATGAATATAGTAAAAATGTTTGAGCGCATGTGGTTTTTGAAAATAAAGTGTGTATTTTATTTTGGGATTTGGTTGATATTGTTTATTGAAATATGTTAGTGTAGGTATGTATTTATTTGTTTTGTGATTTGGTGAAATTGTTTGGTGAATGTTGGCATAATGTTTTGTGAAATTTGTTTTAATATTAATGTTGTATATTAGATGTTCGATTAAATGCATGAATATGGGTTTGTGTTTAGGATTTGATTGAAGTAATGCTTGATTTTGGAATTTCAATTAATACAACGTATGTATTTAGGTAATTGTAATTTTTGGAAAATATGAATACAAATTGCTTTGATATGTGACGTGGGTATGTGACTTGGTTAATGTGATTTTTACAAAAGAAAAAAAGAAAAAATTATAATTGAGTTATGAATATATGTTGTCATTTTGGTATTTTGTTAAATGTTTGATACATGATTTGGTATTATGTTTGTAGTTTTTTAAACGTAATTTAGTGATTTTTGATATTGTATGCCAGGTGTTTGAGAAAATGCTTGAATGTAGATATATGTATATTATTTTGGTATTTTATTTAAGATTTGATAAAATGTTAATTAATTCAATATGAGTTGTCATTTTGATATACATGAAATAATTTTAGTGGTCTAGGGATTATATAAGCTTTAAAATATGGATTTTTATATTAGTGACAACAATGTTGAGGTTAAGAGAAAATGAGTATGTTTTATAATGAATTTCATACGAAATAAAAATATATAAGTTTTGTAATTAATGTTATACATTTATATTAATTTGTAGATAATTATTGTAATGTAATTTTAATTTCTTATTTCAAATTATAGGCTATAATGATAATCCATAGGATATGCCACTCGTGGCAAAATTTTTTTTTTTTAAATGAACTTTTCACGACCATTTTAAAAACGATAGTAAAATCTTGCTTTTTACGACTATTTATAAATATGACAGTAGATTCCATGACTGTTAACGAACGGTTGTAATAGCTTTACATGACCATTAAAAACGATTGTAGAATCCTCATTTTCTATCAATGTATTTGACATAACAAGACATATTTGAATATGCTAGCAAAATCTTTGTTCCCTTTTTTTTTTTTGGATCATTTTCTAATTTTTATGTCTGCATGTGCTTGTTTTTTATTTTCCTTTTTAATAAAAATAAAATGGCTCCATAAGGATATTCTAGACCCAGTATTGTGACTTTATTTAGTGAAAATGCCATGATGACATTATGATTAAACAGGTAATAGTATGTAACAATCCCTAGGTGGAAATGCCACGGTTCACTATCTTACTATAATATTAAAGCAGAAAAATAATAAAGATATTTTGCTAAACATATGTATAGCAAGAATTTAAAACATTAATCAAGCGAAAGCCAGAATACTTTTTTTTAGACTAAAACTTTACTCGTATTGTAAAGTTAAACTTAAAACCAAGCTTTATAAACCTTATGATAACAAAAATGTAGTTTGGAAGAACTTAGGTACTTTGAAGGAAACAGAAAAAACTTAGAGAAAGTATCCTAAAAAACTTTAAGACATAGATAACACAATAAATTTAAAACTAAATTAAAAATCATTTAAGCAACTTAGAGAAAGTTTGTTAACCCACTCTACCATTGCATGTATATTCATGCTGAACACCCTTCATTTAAACCTTGCTTTTACTTTTATTTACAACGTACAAAAACTCTAACAAGCAATTACTTAATAAGTATATCCGTATTCTTATAAAATATTAGGCTCATAAATTGATGTAAATAACATATCAATTATAACATATTATGAATCATAATGTGAAGATAATTGAGTAAATACATATGCTCTAACTTTGAACAAACAATTAAAATCCTTGTTATTTGTCATTAATCTTGTCTATAATGTTAGGCCCAAGACAATGTATCAATGCATACAACCATGATAAAAACGAGTTAGTTAGGCTCAACCCTCACCAAGGCAAATATGATACTGTTACCACAAAAGACCAATACCACAATGGAACGAATCCTAGGTACGCACCTCTTAATTACCTTTTTCCTCCATTATCATTATCATAGTCATCATAATCGATGAGTTATAAATATATCTATATATACTTGCACAAATAAAAATTTTTTTTTTAAATCTCATTAAAACATCAATAACATATGCACACAATAAACATAAATAATGTATTTCATGAAATTTATACCAATTATGAACCTTAATTAAATTTTAAACCAACAAGTGTCAAGTGAGAGATGTATTACCTCATTGAACAATCCTAAAAAATTTGCTAATTTGGTGATGTAATACTTCAAAACTTTGATATGCTTGCTCTTAATTAAATTCATGTTATAAAATCATAATATTAATATTCTATAATTAGGAAAAATCCTAAAAATCCCAAAAATCATAAAAGCATAAATTTCTAATTCTCCATAAATCTTAGAATTCCAATTCCTCAAAATTAACTTTAACAATTTGTAATTCTACCTTCCAATCCTTTAAATCATCCCACCACCTCATTGATTTCATAATCCAATTCAATTATTTATTAATTTCCTAATTTTATTGAAATTCTAAAATTCAAAATCCCTAAAATCAATACATAAAAATAAAATTACCTTAAACTTCTAATGAAATTAAGCCTAAAAGGCTCCAAGAGAAGAAATCCAAAAGGTTTGGGCAGAGGAATTTAAATAAAATCAACATTGTTAGGGGAAGAAGAAGAAAGTGGTTTGGGGAGGGAGAGAGAGAAAGCAAGGTTTCTGAAGAATAATTTTAATGAAGTTCATCCTAGAGTTTAAGGTTTTTAATAACTAATCCCAAGCATCCAAGGGCTAATATTGAAAGTTAAAAGGATGGTCTAATGATCTAAAATAAGTCTTGGGAAGTCTCTAGTTCTACCCCTTTTCCAAATCCTATTTTTCCTTTTTTTTTTTTTTTTTTTTTAATTTTCTCGATGTTGGGCACCACAGCCACATCACTAAAAGACGTGGGCACCATGACCCCGTCCCTTTTTTTAGGCAAATTTTGCATTTGCCACTGAAGTGGCGCTGCGGACTTGGTTCCTCCTGATGGCACTGTAGCCTTTTCTCCTTAAGTTTTTAGCCCAAGGGAACTTGCAGAGCACTATGGCACCTGAAATTCAAGGCCATGATGCTTGAGGTTCATTTATACTTCTTTTTAGTGTTGTTTCGACCCTTTTAAACATGCTATAACTTATTTTTTACCAAATAATATCTAAAAACTCAATCAATCATCTTTAAATCACTATAAAACAAGGTGAAAACTCTACAGTTCATTTTTATACATAGTTTTACCTTTTCTTTACTTAAAACATGAATTTTTTAAGTGTATAAAAGTCTTTAATTTCGTCACCTGTGAAACAATTAATAACACTTATCCTATATGTTCATAATATTTTCTAGGAACACTTAAACACCCATGCTTACTGGGTCATCATTAGAATTTGGGTGTTAGACCATAGTTGGTATGAAAAGTACTTAGGACTAACAATATTCTGTTTTGTTTAAATAATATATTAAATAAGCCAGTCCATGTTGAGATATATGCAAACTCTCAAAATACTAAACACATGATCAATGCTGGTTCGCTTTTCCTTTAAAATTGTCGGAGTAAATACTAAACGTGCCTTTTAGTTTGAAAAGCTACAATATCTTGGAATTTGGAGATTTTGCCTTCTTTTTCTTTCCCCCCCTTCCTCTCTTGTGAAACCATGTAGTTCAGATAATGGTTAATTAGCTCAAACTACGAAGATTCTCGCATGGCACATTATATATAGTATTAGCTCATGCCATCGTGATAAAGAAAGACTTTAACAAAAAAATTTAGTCCATCAACGGATGCTTTATTCTTATATTTAAATATAAAAGATTAGAAAATGGATGACTTGAATAACGGATAAGCTTTCAATTGGTGCGAAATTTCCCAATAAAGCGTGTCACTCGGTCTAGGAAGCTGCCTATTTAGCATATACATAAACATACGTATATATCTATTCATTATGTCTGCATTATACAAGGGCCAAAGCAAGTTGGTCCAAAAGTACACATCTCAAGTTGCGGAACTTTACATTTTTTTAATGTGTAAAATATCTGTCTCTTTTTGTTGACCACTATAGGAATGTTGAAATAAGATGCAATAACCGGATCATGTTTAGGTGGATAATGAAAAAAAAAAAAATTTGGTTATAAATAGTGAGAAAGAAAGGAGACTTTAATTTATGGTTTGTCACTATAGGCTTAAATAATAACACCAATATTAATTACTTTAGACGCCACCCCCATGTGGCATTTAGCCCTTTAGTAGTTGACTTCGCCATTTTTTCTTGTTGGTTTCCAGTGCTACTGTCATAATTTTTTGGTCCATCATGGACTCCAGTTTATGTATTTGGATTAATAATTATCTACCTTTTTTTTTTTTTTTTTGCAAGTAGCAGTTAATTACAATCATGTACTACATCATATCATGGAAATGGAGGAGTGTATACAGTCTGGCTGAATGCGATTGCATGTACAATTAAATTTCTGTTCAAGCAACTCAAATTTCCACGACGAGAACTGTGCTTAAGGACATCATTCCCGCAAGTGACAATTAATTCCTACACGTAATGTGTGAAAAATCAAATTAAAAAATGTACAAGTGTGAGAGAGAAAAAAATGTAAAAGTGCAAAAGCATTTTGTTTTAGTAAATGAAATTCCAAAAGCCCATATTAAACTTTTAAATTCTTCTCAATGGACAGATCATTTTCTTGTATAGTTATAAGCAACTTGCTGGTAGATCAACATCCTTGTTTTATAATGTTTGAGGTCATCTAGAATTCCAATCCCCATACTTGTTTCAAAAAATATATGATTTTAGATGATAATTGACTCAGCCAACTACTATTTAAAACTAATAATATTTAAAACTAATTAATAAGGTTCATAGAGATCGTCGGGAACAAAATAATAAGCAATTTTAATACTATAAAGAAACGAGTGACAATAAGGTTTAAACAAATCCTTGTGAAACTAACAAAATGCGTTTTTTTTTTTTAATCCTTGGAGAAAGTACAGAAAGTGGAATTAAGGTATCGTTTGAGGAGTGTTCTCCAGACCTCAAAAATCAACTTTTTTTTTTTTCTAAAACTTCACCACTTTTCATTATTTACATCTTCAAAACGCTACAGTAAATTCCAAACTTTAAAAATTCATAACTTTGTGTATACAAGTACAAATGAAATAATTTTTTTTAAATTGTATAGAATTTCAAGAGGAATGAAATAATATTCATATTGTTTTTTTTTTTCTAAAAAAATTTTCAAAATTTTTTATTTTTTCACCTCAAATAGTTTTTTCTTCTAAACACATTTTTCAAAACAACTTTTTTCAACCTAAAAATAATGTCTCCAGTCTCCTCCCCAAACACCCCCTAAATTTATAAGTTCTTCCCAATTCTTCAATAATTGTATTATAATTGTAGAGATAGTTTATTCATAAATCTATATCTGTGTTCTGTAACGATTGAGATGATCTAGAATTTCAATCCCCTCTCTAGTTAAAAGAAGAAAAAAGAAAAAAAATTCAATCTGAATCTCGATAACCTCTAAACTTAATTGATTAAACTCGGCCAAACTAATATTTAAAACTAATTATAGAGACCTCTCGGGATACAAAATAAATACCAATAGTAAAACTAATAAAACATGTCACCATAAGGTTTTGAAAAGTCCTTGTAAAACTGTACAAACTGTGTCACAATAAAGGTTTTTTCTAATCCTCGGATAAATAGGAGTTAATTACCACCCCACTATAAGTCCAATCACATTTTTACTGGTGCAGAAAATAGACATATTAGGCTGGAATTGGTAATCCCTGCAAAGTTCAAAGTGGATCAAAAAAAAAAAAAAAAAACAAAAAAGGGCTTGTCCCTTCCAAAGTGATAAATTACATACTTCCCTATAATTGGAAGTCATAAACTGTTTCTTTTACCTTCTCTACATTTTTTTTATGTAACTCTGTCTCTATCAACCCGTACAAAAAGGACCAAACTTCGCCAATGAAAGTTTACTTGGTACTGATCCTTAAATCACATGGGACTATGGTATGAACACCTATGGGTTCCGTGAAAGACCGTCTTGTATGGAAGTCATATCCTTGTGAAAAAAGAAAAAAGAAAACACAATTGGGTTCGTTAGGTGAAAAACATATCTTTTAATATTGCCTAGTTTTATTGCAAATTGTTGTTATTAATAAACATTGACAGAGCAGAGTCTCCCAATATTTATATTAAAAACAAAAAACAAATAAATAAACAAAAAACAATAGCTAGCTGTTGTTTCAAATTTTCAACAGAGAAATTCACCACGTGCTTCTCTCCCTGTATACACATATTTAATTAAATAATTGTTATTATATTACGTAATATATATGGCTGCCCAATAAAGACCAAATCCCAAATTATTAAAATGTGAAAGATGCGTGCAACACAGCCAAGGACATGGACAAAAATAATTATTGTGTTTCCCAACAGTCAGATTCTTTGGTTTCGTTTTGTTTGGTTGCACTGTTTTTTTAGGTTGGTGGTAGGAGTATTTTGGTAAATGTATTATATTTTAATTATATTTGAATGAAATTTGTTTTTTAAATGTTATATTTGGTTGAAAAGTATTTGTTTTGTATTTGAATGAAATGTGTGTTTAGATAAAAAGTATTTTAGAGTTGAAAAGTTGATGTGATTGGTAAAAGTAGAGATAAATAATGGAGTTGAAAAGTTGATGTGATTGTTTTAAAAATATTTTAAATAGTAATTATTTTCGTAACACTGTTACAAAATTTGTGTTTGGTATAAAATTATATTATATTTGAGTAAAATTAAAATAAAATTAAAATGAAATAAAGTTGATTCCCCAATAAATCCTATTTTAATAAGATCCATTTTTTATAAACCGATTATGCCTATTAGCATTTATTTTTTCATGCATTTTGACAACTCGACATAAACTTCAAACAAGAGGGAGTGCAATTATTATCCTCCTTGTAATAATAGATTAATTGGGTACCCGGGAAGAATGGAGGCTGGTTTGAAGAGTTAGAATACTTTCCTAACTAGTACAAATAGCACCCCTGCCCTCCTACACAGTCATATGCTCTAATTATTTGTTCTCATATTGATTATCACTCTCTAAAACATTGACTAGGAAAATGACTTACGGATATCCTTACCACTCTCCCCCTCCACCACCACCAGTGCCATCACCTCCTCCGCCGTGTAATCCCGTGGAGCCGCCACCACCTCCTCCTCCATGTGACGATCACCCTGTGCCGGCACCGCCGCCACTCCACCACCACCACAAGCCCTCGCCACCACACCGTCACCACCACCACCACCACCCAAAGTCACCTACTCCACCTAAGGACCACCACCATGACTACCCTAGGCCACCACCGCCACCGCCGACACCTGATCGCCACCATGACTATGCATCTCCTCCACCGCCGCCTCCCCACCATCACCATGATTACCCCAACCCGCCACCTAAATCATCTCCTCCGCCGCCGCCGACACCTGATCACCACTACACCTATCAATCTCCTCCACCGCCGCCGCCACCGCCTCACCATCACCATGTTTACCCTAAGCCACCACCACATCATGAGTCACCACCTCCCCCACCATCACCAGACCACTCCTATCCAAAGCCTCCGCTGCCATGTGCTCCTTCTCCACCACCACCACCGCCAAATCACCACCATTACTATCCTCAGCCACCAACTTACCCGCCAAATCCTCCTAAAGGTTCAGTTCCACCACCGCATCATCCTTACTCCCCAGACTGCGCTCCACCACCAAAATCACCATATCCACCCACACCTTACAAACCACACCCACCAAAGTCTTCACCTCCAAAACCACACCCACCAACACCTTACAAACCACACCCACCAAAGTCTTTACCTCCAAAAGCACAACCTCCGTACAAGGCGCCGCCGGCACATCCACCACATCCCTACAAACCGCAGCCACCAAAGCCCTCACCTCCGGAAGCACACCCCCCAACTCCATACAAGCCACAACCCCCAAAGTCATCACCACCAAAAGCACAACCGCCGTACAAGGCACCGCCGCCGAAGTCCGGACACCCACCGAAGCCGAGCAAAGCCACTCCACCGGCTCAACCACCAAAACCATACTCCAAACCTCCGCCGACAGTACCTCACGGCCCCGGCAGCTCACCTCCGGCTCCGCCGCCATCATTCTACGGCTACGCCCCGCCGCCGCTCACTTTCGGGCCGCCTTCACCGACAATCGGGGGCGTCCCGCCTTCGAACAACGTGGTGACACCGCCACCTTCGGGCGGCAACAACCACACCACCGTCATTGCCGTGTGCGTGTCTCTCGGCGGCGCGTTCTTCCTGGCATTCCTCCTCGCCGGCCTCTTCTGCCTCGCCAAGAAGAAGAAGAAGCCAGTCATGGTTCCCGCGGCGGTTCCTTGCGTCGAGGAAGGCGAAGAAAGCCGCGGAGCCGCTGCAGCGGCGACGGGAGGTTACGGCGAGCATAGCATCAGTGGTCACGGTAGTTCTCGGGGAGCAGCCGCCGCAGCCGCCGTGGCCGGAGGGGCTTCCTGTGAGCCTGGTAGCGGCGAGTCTTCGAGCCACGGCGAGAGATATCATCGGAGTAGCTACTGAGGCAAATAAAATATGGTCATCGTGACTCATCATCATCATGCATGCATGTGTTTGCTTAATTAAAATTATAATTTGTTTAATTAATTTCCATTAAGGATTTGATTGGGTGGGGGTGGGTTTATAATAAGTACTTGTGGTTGGGATGATCATCATGATAAAGTTATTTTATGATTCTTTCCATATTGGATCATATTGATTCGTTGGTTTTGTTGTGTGTATCAAAAGGACTGAAAGGAGGATATTACCGACTTCCAAATAAATGTAAGTATAAAATAATTGCTTGTAATGTGGGTCTTTTTATTTTTTTTATTTATTTTTTGCCCTTGTATGTATTAATAAAGAAACGTTGATGAACAGTGGTGGAAGTAAAGTATAGATATTTCTATAATTTAGATTTTAAAAAAATACAAACCTTTGAATTTAGTTTTATTATTTTCTACTGATGCACGCTACTTTTTCAATCAAGTAGTTTATTGGACAATGACTCAACGAGAAAGTATATTTGCACCTCAAGGACCACGTTGAGGTGCTGTAAATTTGTATTATTATAATTATTATTTAACTTAGAAGCCGTAGAATTTAAACTCATATAAATTTCAATATTTGAAAGTACATGGGAATTTACAGTAGATTAATATCACGTGGAATTATTTATTTTTGGCTGACGGTGTATATATATATATATATTTTTAATGTATACCGTTTTCCTTATTCTATATTGATCAGCATCTTATATTTGAATAGAGAATATTATAGCGTGCTAAAATCTAATAAAAGTTAGGTGCAAATATGCGTCCAAGCTTGATGAATTTTTAATAAGGTAGAATAAAAATATGCACATATAGATACGTATCTAGAGTTTCTCAAGCATTAAAAGGAAAACTGACTAATGATAACAATTTAAATCATTTTGTATCCTCGTTGAACTTTTTTTTTTTTTTTTTTTTTGCAATCGTTGTTGAATAAGTTGCTCTTTTGTTCTTCAACGATAAATGAAAAATAAAAGTCAACAAAATAATCACAGATTCCACAATTATATAACCTTGTCCGAGGTTTTTCTTTTCTTTGATATGGGAAAAACTGAGGTTTTAGTGCTAGATAACTTTATTTGTCCAATTTAGCAATTAATTAATTTATTATAATCTCTCAGTTATGAAGCACGTACACGTTTATTCAATCTTATAAAGATAACACAAACAAAGACAAACTATTATTATGATCAGTTTTGCACAAGTAATATCAAAAGTTGACGTACAATAAAATATATACTTTACAAAACCTATAATTTTAAAAAGGAATATATAGCAATTCTTTAGGGGAAAAAAGAATAGCATATGACGTGTAATTTTACTGTTGCCTTTTTTATTATTATTTTATAAAATAAATATATATTTTTAATTTTAATTTATCCGTATTACCTGCTGGTGTTTTATGAAGAATCTGAAGATATTATACATATATATTTGTTTGGATTATGATATTATACATACGTATATTTATATTATTAAAGAGAGGGAATAATAATATTAGAAACCCTATAAAGTAATTGATACCTGTGAAAAGTTTTTATCATATATTAAATTCTCCAATCAACTTTCTAAATATGTATACATGTGTTGGCTTTTGTTATGGTCCTCTTCCCACAAAAATAAGAAACATAATATATAATTATCCAACATTGTAACTTACAAGAGCTTAACATTAAGAAATTTAGTTATCTAAATTCTTGCTACACCTATCTAATTCAGAAATAGAATTGGATTAATTGTGTAATACGGAGACGCTTAGTTGTCACAGTATATTATGATAACCTTGCAAAATCAGTACAATATATGCCATGGTAAGACTGTTTGGATTAATCCCCGTTTGTTAACCTTTCTTTCTGAATCTTCTTCATATATTCTTTACAACAATGAAAAGATCTGATGAATTCATCAATTTTAAATTTTAAAATATCATTTCACAATAATTAAAATGTGATTTAATTTAATGGTAATTTTACACTTAACTCTACTATAAGATAAAAAGTTCGAATTCCCTCGTCCCAACTTTTAAAAGAAAATAGTTATTAAAATAAAAAATATAATAGCTTAAAAAAAAACTATCATTTATCCTTTTTACCTTTTTCTTTCTTATCTCTAAAACAAAATTTAAAAACAAAAAATTCACTTCCCCTCTTATCAAATAACTTAAAAGGATTATTAGATTAATTTGCATTTACATTTCACATACCTCCATTATTTCTTTCCATCCTTCCTACTCTCTATCACTCCAATGGAAAGCACTTAGAATACCTGTTAAAGTGCAAGTTGATCTTAAATGTTGATACTACCCCCTTTTAACAACAACAAAAGGAAAATTTAGTCCATAGTATATTAGAAGACGGAAATGTAATAATAAGTGGAAGATTTTAGTCAATATTCAATTGTTTATGATACCCTTTAAGCCCTGTGGGGTAAATGTCAATATATTACCTTATTAAATGGTCCCAAAAGAGGTAGCCGCCTCTCCAAGCAGAATGATAAACACAGCCGCGGGCGTGCCCCTGCAAATGATGATGTAAATGGGGCCCCCAGGAGATATAGATAGAAAGCTATATTTGTTATACTGGCAAGCTGTATACAATTCTCCTATTTTGTTGCTTGCTCGCATTGGTGTTTATAAATTGGGGAATTCTATGGTAAAAGACCAATACGATATCATGATGTCTTTTAAACCAATTTCGAATTTTTGAATTAGTTTTTGTTTAGTAGATAACAGTGATCTCAAATAAAATCTATAACCAAATAAATTATATTTTACTAAACAAATAAACCAAAAAGAAACTGAAACCAATATACGAAATACCGAAACTAAATATCTTAAAAATAACTTAACGAAAACTTAAACATTTAAAACTGAGATAATTCTCTCAAGATTTTCCACTAACCAATTTTTGCCAACGCGTTCATATCCGTACTAAACTCCCTCCATCTATGCTATAATAATGCCTTTGTTCTTACTTACAACATGCAAGTTAAACTAATAAGTGAATGCTTAGTAAATATATTGCCACTCTCACTAGAATACTTTAAAACTTGCAGGCATAAAAAATACTAGTACGATAGAATAAGTTTACTATAGAAAACACATAAAACAATCGGCAATTATAAACATACCTAATGATGTTCAATCCCTCATGTATAGAATTATTATCTTTTCTACTAGAATGGCCCTTAGGAAATGTATCAAACTAATACATGTAACTTTGCTAAGAATGAAAGAGTAACCTCTAAACCCAACAAATCAACTGTGGGAGGACTGATCCCAAAAGCTAGGGAGGATGATCCCCAACACATGCCACTTAATTACCATCTTATAATTAAATCTGTTTATGTATATGTAACAAAATGTTCTACTAACTAAACTAAAACCAAAGTTAGGAGATTTACAATCTTAAAATAATCTCTTATTGAACCTATGTATATAGCATATATTATTTGAGCTAGTACAATTGAAATATGTATCTGGCATATATCTAGCAATCTGAATTAAAATATCTAATCATATCAACATGACATCTAATAACAAGCATCATAGCACACATATAAAAACTGTTATCTTTTCATCATATAAAATACTTAATCACATGTTATGCTATGAAAAATCTCATCTATAATAAATATATCTTAAAACCCTTTTAATTTTGAACTAACATGTTGCAAGTGAGAGATGTACTTATCTTGTTGAACAAACCTATAAAGTTCATTAGTTTGGTGACATGATGCTTCGGAACTTTAATTCACTTACTCTTAACTAAATTCATTTTACAAAATCATAATATTAATATTTTATCATTAGGAAAATCCTAACAATCACAAAAATCATAAAGCCACAAATTTCCAATTCTCCATAAACTCTAGAATTCTAATATCATAAAATTGATATAAACAATTTGAAATCCTATCTTCTAACCCTATAATACCTCGATTTCATCACGAAAATCAATAATTTATAAATCTCCTAAATTTGACAAAACCCTAAAATCCAAAATCCCCAAACCCATAAATAGAAAATATATTTACCTTGAATCTTCAATGAAATCGAGCCTAGAAGCCTTCAGGAGAAGCAATTCCTCAAGGTTTGGGTGGTGAAAAAAGGAAGAGAAGGGTATCAATTTAAACTTGAACAACTAATCTTTAAATTTTAAGGGTTAGGATTAAAAGTTAGATGATGATCTAAGGGCCAAAAAAGGCTTAGAAAACCCACTAGGTTGGTCCCTTTTTTAAAATCCTTTTTTTTTTTGCTAATGGGCTTTACAGGCCATATTTTGGGTGTTGTTATGCTCACAATCTACCTTCGTCCAATTTTTTTTTCAATAAAGGATACTGATGGCTGCCCAACCTCTTGTAGTATTTTAGTCATAACTTTCTACTCCAGTATTAGAATTGGATGATTTAAGAGAAGTTGGAAAGCTAACAAAAAGTTCTACAACTTTGATGCATAACTTTTTGTCTAATTTGAAGGTTTTTCTAATCAAAATTATGGTTTAACATAAAACCATATTTTCTATATGACACTCTTAACACTTAACATTTTCACATGAACTTCTTAAGTGTATCTCCTTAGTGTCATCATCTATAAAAATACTTAATTTAACATTTATACTATAATTCTAGGCTATACTTTATAAATATCTAAATCTTTTGCCTATATTTAATTGTTATGAAATTATCGGGTGTTACATACGACGACGACATATCATCGTCAACTATCTCATTCTTATCTTACTCCTTCTTACAACCTTTATCCTCCTTTACGAGCTCACCTCTGCCAATACCCTCACCATATGATCCCAACCTCCGTCCCTAGGGCTGGAAAACTAGAAACAGGCCGAAGACCGCCATTGGAGTCCACCCCAAGAGAAGAAAATGATTAAGCAATCCTAGCTCTCACTCGGTAGAGAGAGAAAGAGAAAAAAGAGAGTGACTTTTTTTGTGCTTCATTTTAAGTAATAAAAAACGTTTACATCTTTATGTTTTAAAGTACCGTGTATAAAAAATATCTCCTTCAAAAAAATCTTTTTTTCTTTAAAATAATTTTATTTAAGGATAGTCAGTAATAAGAAGATTTATTTAAAAAAAAAAGATATATATGGGAAAAATAAACAGGTGGGTAGCAATAGATAACTCAGAACAACCAGTATGTATCATGCTATGAATGAGATAAACTCCACTAAAAGTGATAAGTAAATAATATATATATATATCATTCTATATTTAGAACCAAAAATAGCTTAAAATCATGACTGGCCATTCACTGAGTCGTTCATGACAAAAGGAAAAAGTATTCAAGCATTATAAAATGAGCACATCCAAATTGTATACTTGCCCTTATTTTTAGCACCGATTAAACTGCAAAACAATCTGAAATTTGATCCAAAATAAATACATAAATAACGAAACCGCAATAAAGAAGTATACAACTTCAAAGTCGAAGTGCCAGCAGCCAAAGGCAAAGTAATAACAAGTTCCACCTAAGAATAGAATCTTTAGAAGTGCATGCCAGTTTATTATATGTTTCCATCAATAAGAGAATAACAAAATTAATTAGGAGACTCCATACAGGTTGGAATTAAAATTCATGGGAAGCTAGTGTACCAATTATCATTTATTTAAGCAAACAGGGGGCTTTGGCACAAATTAAACTACACAATTATTACATATTTTCGATGAAATGGCACCATTAAACCTTGATTATTGACCTGATTCGATCGAGTGGCATTTTGAACCAATGTTTAAACCTAAATGTCGGGATTTATTTTTGATAGCTAAGTGGTTTTTATAACTGTTGTTACCAAAATTTTTTGGCATTTCATAACTTACCCCTTTCATTTAATTTTGATAAGTTCTCCTCAAACTTTTTAAAATAATTATATCATTTCTTATTTTACTTAATTTCATGTTAAAATGATGACAAAAAAATCCATGTGCACTTCATTTGAAGAAGGAAAATCCCGTGTCTCAAAAAAAAAAAATCTAAATCTAATTCAAACCCTACTACATATATTAGAAACTCAAACATTCAACTTAATAAAAATTTAAAAATCTCACACATAACAATAATTTTAAAAATTTAGGGGTAAACTATCAAAATTAAGAGTTTGGAAAGTAAGTTACTAAAACCTAAGAATTTGGGGTGTAACAATAGTAATACGTGCATAACAGATCATAATAACAAAAGCGACAAAAAAAATTTAAAAAAATAAAATAAAAAGAGAGAGAGGGAGAGAGATGTGATCTTATATGCATACGCAACTTCCCGTATATATGTGAAAATACATATGAAATGTTTTACCCTGCACTTTAAATATGAACTAGAGAAATCAAAAGGGGTGTTTGTTCCAACCATTTGTTTTGAAATATTTGGACGGATCATTCGATTGCGATATTTAAATTGTTGTGACAGCAATATAAAAAAAAGGAGCTCAATATTTGAAATTTTGAAGAGTGGAAATGTTGAAAATTACCATTTTAGGCAAAATTTGGAATTCTCCCCTCCCTCCCAAAAATGTGGCGATTTAGATATATTTGATACAATATTGGGACCATTTTTTTTAATAGGAAATAATATTTATACTAATAGAATAGTATACATCAAACAAGATAATTCGATAACTCTTAATGGAAACCAATTTCACCAATGAAATCTATTAATGTTCAGAGGGAATTGTGTATGTTAAGACAAGAAAACTAGAAAATATCTCAGTAAATTAATATTGAGCATTCTTAAAACTCTTTTTGAACAAATCTTTATGATTGATAGAAGCTTCAAATCAATTGAAAGTCACAATATAATAGCACAAAAGCTACCATCCACTCCACATAAACATATTTTTTTTTCAACATCTATCTAAATACGCATTCAAATATTTTAAGATATATCACAAATATCTAAATATTAATTCGAAGTCTATTCAAATATTTATGTTCAAATTTTTTTGTTCCTATGTTTTTATCCAAATTATAATCATTCAAAAATGCGAACCAAATGGAAACAAATGAGTCATTTGATATCTCAAATAGATACAAATTAATCAAACAAATCTCAATATTAGATGCAAAATGATTTAAAAAATTAGGGGTGTTCACGGATCAGGTTATATGGATTAGGCCTTAATCTGTAATCTAATCTATGACATTCAGATTGAGAAAAATTAAATCCATTATTAATTTACGAGACTCCCCTATCCAATCTAAACTAGTTTGTAAACATTGAATTACACAGATAAGACAGATTTAATCTATAGACTGTGAAATCTAAAATTAAATAACTAAACATAAATTAGATCAATAAAATTACTAAACAATCAACTTCAAGTCTTCTATTATGAACTAAATTGTAGCATGACAATATATTACTACAAATAAATATTAATTAAACTCAAATAAACACCATAAGCTAAACTAGGCATATTCAATCTCAAACTTCAACATATATGTACATATTTAGTATTTTTTTTTATAGATATATACATATTTATAAAAATAAATATATGATTCGAATTCACGAATTACATGGATTGAGATATTGAGAAATCTTCAATCCATAACCCATTTTATAATTTTCGGATTAAGAAAACCAAAATCGTTTAGTTTTTCAACCTAATCCAATCATACAAATTAGATTGGATTAAGCAAATTAAATGGATTGATAGATTTGATAAAACACCTTTAAAAAATATATTTTTAGAAAAATACCAATAAGAATGTCTGTCGTTATCATCACCACCTTATTTGGAGTACTTTCCAGCGTTGATACAATGTAGACATCAGTTTTGCTGAATGAAAGCAGTAATTACAGGGAATAAGAAGATTTTTTTTTAAGAAAATAATAATTATTAAAAGGAGTTAGAATGGAAGATTTGAAGAACACATAAGCGTCTTCTATTGATGCGAAATTTCCAACAAACTCGTGTCGTTAATTTATTCATTCCCTTATTTAAGAGGCCAAACTAAACATGTAAGTCCAAATTACGTGTCAAGTTGAAGTAAAAAAAAAAAAAACAAATTAACGTTTTTACAGCTTTCTGTTTCTAGACCATCAGAATTGTTGAAATGCTTTGTCAAAAAAATTTTTTTTTTGTTAAAATGCGAGGTGTATTGCACAAACTTGCTCACCTTTTAGGTTGTACTTTCGAGTCAAATAATTTGAGAAAGAACAGAAAATTCTTAATTTCTATACTTATTTTGGCTGGAATTAAACAAGTACTCACGCCATTAAACTTAATAGGGTTAAGTCTTAAACAACCTAATAATTAATAAATTCCGTAAGATGCCACCCCATCTTTCATTACGTTTAGACGTACTTTCTTGCTGATTTTTTATCTTCTTGTTTTGGCCATGCATGCACTACAATCTTTGCTGATCAATGCTATGTATCCGTTATCAACCATTGGTCTTGATCGATCAGATCAGTTTCTAATGATTGATGAACACAGTTGGTTTTCAAAAGTTGAGACTTAGCTGGCACTGAGTCAAGCATAGAATTCAATCAGTTTTCTGACTGGTTTTATTTGGTTCTTTCTGTTTCAGGAGTGAAAACAAACAGTCTAAGAGCAATAATCATACATTTTAAAAATAATAACCTAACTTCTTTTCTTTTTTTGTTAATTAGAAATTAGATTTTTTTAGTTTAGATTTCGATAAAAAGTCTACAACCTTGCACCTAAGAATGTGCCGCTCATTTCTTGGGCGGTTGATTTAAGACATGCAACAAATTTTCCGTCCGTGATAATTTGTTTCTCGGGATCTTATGATGGTAAGTTTTGGTTTGTTGTTGTTGTTTTTTTTTTTTTTTGAATTTACATCTGAGTGTATTGCCTTACGGTTAAAACAACTAATTCGCATGTGATTAGGGTTAACTAATTTTTGTTACGTTAATTTTCAGTACCGAAACTGGTCATGCACATTAATGCAGAAATAATTATAATGTTTAATTAATTCCAACTACACATATGAATGCAACACATGTAAAGAAATAAATTTAAGAAACTATATATCGAACAAAGTACAAGAAGACAAATAGGGAAGCTGTATATCGAGGGCGTCCTAACTACTCGGTACATTTGTTTTAGTCTTGTTAAAAGAAGAAGAAAAAAAAACCACTAGAGTGAAAGTTGGAATTCTCCTCAATATATTAGTATATTTAAATTTAATATCGGATTGACTACTCGTGGAGAAAACGTCCAACAAGAGTAAGTGCAGTTAGTATAATCATTAATGAAATTAGAATAGATTAATTGGGGCAATAGCTATATATGACATATATGGAGGCTTTCAACAATTAACACCATGCAACTAACCTAACTTATTAAAGATGATGAGATTTAAGTAGAATTTCTTTTAAGTTCCAAATATAAAAATTCTTTCAACATAAAAAAGTTTTTTCCTTTCACTTTACTAAACTGTAAATCTCAGGCTTAAAAAAAAAAAAAAAAAAAACTGACATATACAAGTTCCCACACTGCTATATATTCGTAAATCCATCTACTAATTGACTCGTTCTCCAATTGTGACTCAATCTACCAATTAACATTCGTACTATGTTTGTACAAAAAATGCCTCACTACTCTCCCCCTCCCCCCCCCCCCCCCCCCCCCCCCACCACCTCAGCAAATCTATCCAAATCCTCCTCCACCGCCACCGGACGACCACGATTACTATCCGAAGCCGCCAGCAACATCTCCGCCGGTTTTAGCGGCGCCGCCTCCAAAACAAACTTACCCCCCAAAACCACCACCGCAGACAGGTACACCTCCAATATATCCACTAACTCCTTACAAACCCCAATCACCGAAGTCATCACCTCTAAAACCACAGCCTCCGAGACGCCGCCGCATAAGTTCACGTACCCGCCGAAGCCAAGCAAGAGTACTCCACCGGCTCAACCGCCAAAACCCTATTCCAAATCGCCAAGTCCAAGCACTCCGTCACAGCCGCCGACTTTCCACGGCTAAGCACCGGCCCCGCTGACTTTCGGACCGCCTTCGCCTACAATCGGCAGCATCCCGCCGTCGTCGGACATCGCTGCACCGCCTCCGGGAGGGAATAACCACACCACTGTTATCGCCGTGTGTGTGTCTCTTGGAGGCGCTTTCTTCCTGGCTTTCCTCCTCGCCGGAATCTTCTGCCTCGCTAAGAAGAAGAAGAAGAAGCCGATCATGTATTATGTATGATCAAGTTATCGTCCTAGTAGTACTTACTCAGCCTAATGATTGTATTATGTATGATCATTATCCTCATGCATTTAATATGTGTGTTTTCATCGGATTTGTTTGGTTTGGGCTTCTTCCCCCCACCCCACCCCTCTATCAATTGTGATCAAGTTATTATCCCATTCTTTCTGTTGATGTGTCAATGATTTTTATTGTTGTGTTTACCAAAAGGGTGTGAGTGACGAAGAATTATTGTTGGCTTACAAGATGAAAGTAAAGAAACAAAGACAAAATAAATAATTTTTTTTTGGTATAAAAAAAAAAAGCAATATCATGATCATTGGTGTTACTTATAAAAGTCCGTTTCGTTTACCTTAGCGTCATATACGATAATGTTAATGTAATTTATTATGTAAAACTTACATTTTGTTATGTAAAAATGCTACGTGAGAAAGAAAACAACATCTTGATCATCATAATGATTTGTTTGTGCTCAACACAATTAAAATTTAAAACGTGAGATTTTTTTTTTTTTTTGCATAACAGTAATGATAAAATAAAATTATAATAATATGATCAAATTAAATCTAACAACTTTACACTCGATCTGATGACTTTAGATAGTTTACGATATGGTTGCCGTGAGGGAGTCTGCTCCTAATTATAATTATTAGAAAAATCTAATACGGTAGTGATATAAAAGAATATAATAACAAAATCATTACTATTTTAAAGCACTTTTTTTAATTATTGTTGTATCAAATGACCTTAAAAAAAAACATTAGATAACTTTAGTGTGCTTCTCGTTGATTACAATGCTCCCTTGTTCTTCTTCCGGCTCTATAAACAAACACCCGTACCAAAGATAAAAATACAAATGATATTTTAACATATTCTCTATAACATTTAATAAAAGTATTCAATTCTCTATAACTATTAAATTTAATCGATCCATCGATGTCGATAAACCTACCGCACTTAGGGCATATAAACAATGGATCAAGAAACAAGTCCAACAGACAGAAAGCATAACAAAACACTAACCAAATGAAACAAAAACTCAAATAAATCAAGATAAAAACTATAATTACTGCAAACCCATATCAAATTAAACTGAAAAAGGAATTTAAGAAAAGAAAGACAGAAGAAGCACATTCACAACCACAAAACAACACCAATTGATATCATAATCTTAAACAAATTAAACCTAATTATTTATTAATTCGTCAAGACGGCACCCCATGTGACATTTAGCTTCTTTCGTAGCTTTTTCTTGTTTTTTAGTGTTTTTGATTTGGCCCATGTATGTTGGCCGCCATTTTACCCACTAAGGAATTATTGTTTCTGCTCATAATGCAAGTTCTGCATGTTTAGCTTCAATTACACCAGCGCACGATATGGCATATTTACTGTAAGGATTTATGGGGTATTTGGTAAATGTATTGCGTTTGCAGTGCGATTGAACGCAATATATTGAATGCATTTTGTATGTAGATGAAAAGTATTTGCTTTATATTTTAATGCAATGTGTATTTAGATAAAAAGTATTTAAATTATATTTTGGAATTGAAAATTTGATGTAGTTGGTAAAAATAGATAGAAAAAGTGAGATGGAAAGAGAATATGATATGAATAGAAAAAAAAAATTATTCTCAAAATATTTTGAAATAGTAAATGTATTTAAGACATTGTTGAAAAATATTATATTTAAACGTAAAATTTTTGTATTTGAATGAAAATTACATTACGTTTAAGCGTAATGCGAAGGCAAAACTGTAAAAAAATGCCCCATTAGTTTGCAGCACAATCTTGCATACTTATGCATTTGAAAGTACAATTTATTGATGGTTAAAACAACTAATTCTCATGTGATTAGGGGCAATTTTTATGATCACGCACATAGCAAATGTGACAGGCAGAGACAAATAAATAAATAATATCAAACAAAGAATGAGAGTACAAATAGGGGATCCTGTACTTTGTTGGTTGATAAGCACCCCCAATCCTATAAACCATAAACTCAAATATTTTAGATTATTAATGATCGAAGATTAGAATTTGAAAACCTAATCCTTAATCCTCTTCACCAATCAGGCCAGTCCCAGTGACTCGGGAATTCTATATTTTTAAGGTGCAAGTTATGAATCAATCATTTGAGACTGACTTCCAGCTTTTTGCCACTCTTCTATAATTATGTTTTTGAGGTTATTTTGTCCTGCTTGTTTTTTAGGGCTGTCCTTTTATTATTCTTTTTTTCCGCTTCATGTCAGTTAATACTAAAGGTGTTAGACGGATGTTAATGTAATCAAGATATGTTAACGCATATACTGATTCAATACTATTATTTTATTTCATTTTTCTTAAAAGGGCAGCCACACTACTTGGTACTCTTTTTAGTTGTATTTTGTACTTGTAAACTGAAAGTTTGGAATTCTCCTCAATATACATATACATATATATATATATACACACACACAACAAGCCTCATTTTCGGTACCGTTCCTCCTCTGGTACTCATGTGGCATGAATTTTGTGTCAGTCAAAGAACACGTGTTGGGAGGAAGGAAAATGTCAATAAAACTTGTTGGAGAATGTTCAGAATTGGATAGCATATTTTAATTGAAGGAAGGGTGGAATGATAATTGAATGTAGTAGAAGTCAAAAGTGTATAATATTTTTTAATTGAAAGAAGGGTAGAATGGTAATTGAACCTAGGATTATAGGTGTAAGGAAATTAATAAAGAAAGGGGAGAGAATGTGTATTAATTATCAAACTTACGTATAAATGGAGGAAGGTAATGTAGAATAATTGTAGATAAAATGTGAAATTTAGAAGATACGTGAAAAGGGAAGAATAATAAGGTAAGAAGGAAGAGATCACCCCAAAATGCAACAGGAATGTTGTTGTGACGGGGTATTGCAAGATAACGAAAATGCATCAGGAATGTTGTTTGGACGGGGAAATGGCAAGTAGTGGCAGAAGTGGTGGAAAGGAATTGCGTAACTAGGGAGAAACGATAAGTACGGGTGTTCATCATATTCAATCATCGGATCAAATCAACCGATCCAATCCAATTCATTTTTTATAGATAATCAATCTTAATTAGATTTAATTGGATGTTAATTCTAAAAAACCGATCTACATTATATCAGATGCACATTTTATTTTCAAAATACGCAATTCAATCTAATCCAATCCAACCATTATATATATTATATATGAAAAACATATAATATAATAGTTATATTTATAAAATTGATCCAAAAATTAGTGTATATATATTTTTATACACCTTTACATATTAAATAAAAACTTCAAAATCGACTTATTATGATATTAAAACAAGTAAAATCCTTTTATTGTATTTTTTCATTCTTTAACGTATTATGATAAATCTTAACGTATTTTATAATTCTTGCTGGTTTATGTTTAAAATTAAATATTTCAATGATATATGATAAATGTCAAACCGATCAATTAATCTAATCCAAATTAACCTTAAATGGATTTGATTGAATTGGATTGGATGGCAAATTACTAATAGATTGGATTGGATGAAATTTTTAAAAATCGATCTTTAATTGGATCGGATGTTATATATTAAAATAAAATGGATTTTATCTTATGAACACCCCGATGATAAGTTTACTCATCCTAAAACTGAAAAAAAAAAAAATGAAGCGTTGAGAAAAGGACAATAGCAGTTACAGGGCAAATTTAAAATATGATTATGGAGCAGATAGGTTTTTTGGAAGATAAATTGGATTGTAGGGAATTGGAAATTAGGAAAAAAAAAATTATAGTTGCACCGAACATGAACCTGGGAAGCAGAAGTTTTTAGAAGTAAAATGCTTGGAAAAATAAAGGCGTAAGCATTGTAAGAGAATAATTATAGTAGGCAACTATAATGCATGGATTAGATGAATGTAAATAATAGATAGAAACAATGTAGAGGCGATATGAGTAAATACGATTCTTCATGAAGGCATTCGCAGGTGAAGCATAGTAGAAGCAGGGTAGGAGGAAAACAAAAAGCAAAATCCAATGGTGGTCCAATGATATAGAAAACACGTGGCATAATAATGAAATGAAGACGTGAGGTGATATATCAATAATGGCACAAGTGTCGATAAAATAAAATAAAAAGCATAGATATACTCGTAAAGGATGAAGTTGGATTGCTAATACACCGTATGACAAATGTATGTTCAACCAAACATGGGGTAACGAATATCCCGTATTTTAATGTAAGTCTGACAGTTTCACGAAGCTAGTTTGGAAGGAAAAAAAAAAAAAGAACATTCAGTTATACATTCCAAAGAGTACTATTTGACAAATGAAAGATTGCATATAGAATATAGTCGCGTCACCTTCGTCAACTGGAAAAGGAGTTCGGACCTATAATAGAGCAAGACATAAATTAGTTATGAAGCACAATACATAAATGAATACTCATGAATTTTGAGGGATGAAAAAACATCCATATAAAGTCGAATCGCTGAATTAAAGCATAAAATCAGTTGCAAGGTATTGATTAAGTAAAGGATATAAATAAGTTAATTTGCTGAAATTAAAAAAAATTCTAATTGAGTCGTTTTCCAAGTTCAATATCTACTAATATAACATTTGTACGTACATACTAAGACAAAAATTATGCCTTACTCCTCTCCCCTTCCACAAATACCATTATCCCCTCCACCGCTGCCACCTCAGCAAGCAGCCGGACCACCACGATTACTATCCACAACCCCCAACTGCATCTCCGCCGGTTGCGGCAGTGCCGCCTCCTAAGCAAGCTTCCCCCCCAAAAGTACCACAACCAACTCCTTACAATGCAAACCACAACCACCAAAGTCATCACCTCCAAAAGAAGTCCACGTACCCGCCAAAGCCAAGCAAGAGTACTCCGCAGGCTCAACGGCCAAAACCCTATTCCAAACCGCCACGTCCAATCACTCCTTAACCTGGCAGTTCACCTCCATCAAAGCCGCCGCCTTTCCACAGCTACGCACCAGCCCCACTGACTTTCGGGCCGCCTTCTCTGACGGTCGGCGACATACCGCCGTCGTCGGATATCGCTGTCCCACCTCCGAGAAGGAATAACCACATGACTGTTATCGCCGTGTGTGTGTCTCTAGGAGGCGCATTCTTCCTGGCTTTCCTCCTTGCCGGAATCTTCTGCCTCTCTAAGAGGAAGAAGAAGCCGGTCATGAGTCCGGCGGAATCTACTTACAAAGGCGGCTCTTCGGGCCACCGTCCAAGCACCTATCGTCCAACTGGTACTTAGCGAGCCTAATAATGATTATGATCATCATCTTGCATACATACATGTAAGTCGAATGTGTGTTTTTATTGGATTGGTGCCGTTTGGTTTTTTGTGAGCAAGTTTTAATATCACATTCTTTATGTGGATGTGTCGTTGATTTTTATTGTTGTGTGTACCAAAGGGCTGAGGGAGAAAGAATTATTGTTTACTTCCAAGATCAAGAATGAATAAATAAATAAATTTGTGCTTTTTTAAAGTGTTAGAGTGTGAAGGATGTTCAGTTTAATTTGCTAACAAAGATTTTATTTTTTATTTTTTCCGAAGGAAAGTACATGTTCTCAACAAATATATGTATATATATAATTGGTCATGCAAACCACCCATAAGTTAGAAAATTTTTCACATTTTAATTCGATAGGATTTTTGCAAAATCAAATTAATTATCCAAACAATTCCAAATTCATAGTATAAATGACAGGTGGAATTTCTATCAGTGAAACTAACTGAATGACCACATAGATACCATTTCTAACTTGATCAGGAAAAGGGCAACTTATGTTTTGAAATTTGTGAGAGATACTGTTACACTTACCGCACCATTTTCAAGGAAAAAATAAACTCTATCCTAAACAATTATACGAAGAACCGAAATTATATTAAGAACAGAAAATTACTAATCTATAATTCGGATACCAATTATAATTTTAACTTTTACATACTAATTTATATAATATATGAGTTTTTTTTTTTTTTGGTTACAAAGTGCTTTAAAGTGTGAACTCAAGAATTAAATTGACAGCAAAAGAAAGCTAGGGTTTATTATTGAATGCATAATTCTAAAATATATCAGAAAATAAGGTTTATATGGACTTGCAAAAAATAAGTAAAAGACGAGGATAAAGATATCCCATTTGGCATGCACCATAACCAAGAAAGATACAGGTAGCAAAATGCGAGACCAATTTGCTACGCTCAACATAAAGGCGAAGAACAAAATAGGTAGAATCAAAGACACGCAATGAAGAGTAATCATGGGCATATCCATACAACTTCTCAAAAGGTGACAAACCTAAATTGTGTTCGATTGGAATCCTATTAATCAATTGAATAGCAATAAGAATTGCTTACCCCCAAAATTCACAAGAAACATAGACAGTAGTAAAAGAGAATGAGCATTCTCAACAAGATGCTTATATTTCCTTCCAACAACACCGTTTTACTTGAGAGTATCTATACAAGAATTTTGATGAATAGTTAAATCTAAAGCAAGTAGATTAGAAAAATCATTAGAAATATACTCCCTACCCAAATCACATTGAAAACACTTGATAATAGTTGAATGCTGAATTTTAATAAAAGCTCCAAATACAATGAAAATACTAGAAAGGTCAAAACATCAACTTTTGTAGGTACAGGAGAAGTCTCCTGCACATCAATATGGATAAGATCAAATAATGCAAGAAAAAAAAGCAATACTTCTACAAAAAGGTAAGCCAGAAATTTTGTAAATTTGCAACCGCTACAATAAAAATATTTTAAGTCTTTAATTTCTACTACAATGAAAATATTATAAGTCTTTAAATTTTGCTAATGCTCATGTAAAAACTAAAAATTGTAAACAAGATGTTGAAACATGATCAAGACGGAAATGCCATAAAATAAAAATTAAAAGATGAACAACTCAAAGGAAAAGATGACAAATTAACACTACAAGCTTAGTATCTAGTACTTTGAGCTCATCCTAAATACAGTCCCCTTCTCTTACGGCTAATCCCAATCAACTTCTAGGAATAAGGGTCCTACACACAACAAGCAGTAGAAAAAAAGAAAACTAAGAATCCAGATACACATAATTGACTAACAGAAAAAAGATTTAAAGCAAAATTAGGATTGTGGTAGACAACAAGGAGAAACAAACAAGGTGCGACAGCGAAACCAATGCATGCTAAAGGCATAACAAGGTGTGACAGCGAAACCAACGCTTACTAAAGACACAGATGACTTAATAAATACAGAAACAAAGGATGATGTATATGAAAAGCACCAAAATCTAAGACCCATAAGGAAGATAGTATACCAGTCTTGGTAGAGGAAGACAAATCTATGTGGAAAGGAGTTCAGATTTACTATCCCATTCTTCTGTCTCAATAGCTGTCTACTAATAGTTTTTTGACACCTCATCAATTTATTTAAGAATTTTTAGTAATTAGTATTTTTTTTATATGATTAAATTCTTAAATTTAGATGATTTGGTATAACACTGTTGAAGGACAGCAAATGAGATAGAAAATCTAGGATAGCAGAGCTTGATTCATATCAAAGGATGCTAATATAACATGTGGTTGAGTTGTAAGGAACTTCTGAAATTGCCCAAACATAAAGGATCTAATGATGGTACTGCCATTGTAGAATTAGGTGAAGATGGCTTGTAAGTCCACTACAGTGATTGGTCTCCAAACTTCCATGATTGAGAAACTTGTGGCGACAGTGGTAAGGACTGTTGTTGTTGTTGTGATTGTTGAGGTTGTTGTTAATGTTAGGGATACTATTGGTGCTGCTATTTAGCTGTATTAAAAAATAGAGGACACTAAGTTTTCCAATGCTTATAGAAACGACACTCGTCAGGTGCAAACTTGGACTACCATCTATTTTGATTATTGGTAGGTAGTCTATGAGGTGTTACAAAAATAGATTGAGCTGACGGTGAAGTAATTTCCTTGCTTGCATAAAATTTACGATGTACATCCTTAGCCAATAGTTTACTACTACTGAATCCACTGAAGGACTTGACTACGATGCAAAATTGACCCACGAATCCCCTCAAAATCATCATGAAGGGCCATCAAAAAATGAATCAGTCGTTGTTCTTCTCTTCAGACGATGCTCGGAGGATTGCTTGTAATTCCACTGGTTCTGTGAGTGCCAATTGGTCTCATAGTTTTGTCACACCATAATAAAATTTATGAATACTCACATCCTTTTATTGAAATGCACCAATATCAGTCTCTAACTATATTGTTTTGCAAAATTAGACTAAGTGTACAGTCTAACAAGATGCTCCCAAACCTTTTTGGTATGTGTTATCATTCTTTTATTGGTAATTATTAAAAGATTATCACATTAATTAAATATATTTACCGATAAAAAGATGACAACTCAATTGATATTCAAAATTGATGTTAAAATTGGTGTTTATAACACCACTCAAGATATATGTTTTCCCTCTTTCCTTCTTATTTGTGTAATTATTTCTTATTATTTATATTTCCAATGAGGCCCATTGACATTTTGAACTATAACACATAATTAACATGCATATTACTACTCCCTGAAAAGAAATCTAGCTTAGCAGAATTGCCAGTTGGTCACACTCACATGATAATCAAGGGAAGATATAACTTACCGCCTCCCTCTCTATTTAAAGGAGAAAAACGACCAATAATACATCTATAACCTCTATATATCCTTTCCTCTATAACTAGCTAGCTAGCTAATTTATGAATTAATTCAGTTGTCCCTTTCTTATTTTTTAGGTTTTCTCCCAATCTCTCTGATATGCTCGTAACTCCGTGAGACATGATAAAAGAACGACAACAGAAACATGTTCTTTTTATTTGTTTTGCAGGTGTATGTATATATAATATATATATATACACACACACATATAGTAACATACTATTTGACTCATGGCGGATCGATTTAAGGACTAAGGAGACAAGCGCAATTAACTGGAAAAAAATACTTATTTGACTCCTATAAATATAAAGTGAAAACTATTAGCTAAAAATTCCAAAAAAAAAAAAAAAGAGTGCATATGCCATATAGGAACCAAGAGCATAATATCATCTAACACAATTACCATATATATTATATAATTATATAATTCAATTTCTTTGGACCACCCAAGCAGGAGAGGTTGTGTCAAATCCATTATTTCGAATCTACGACATTTGTAGACCACCATCATTGTACAACCAAGTAATTAATGCAAGATATCTACAACTCTAAGGAATGCAAACATTTAATTCATGCATTATTTTAGTGGGGGAACCTTTGTTGTCCTTTTCCTCTTCTGAATGTACGTGGGACCATTTAAATTTTTAAGTGAAGATCTTTTTTTTTTTTTTTTGGTAATTATTAGAAGTGAAGGACTATAAATTGTCATGTTTATTCACATTCCACAAAAATCTATAAAACAAATTTACATGTATGAATTTCGTGCTTTTGGTGGACACATGTTCAGTCTTGTAAGCATTTACTCCTCAATAAGAAGCCATATTAACGCTAAACTTAGAAGGCAAATATATTTGAGTGCATTTAAGTACAAATTAGTGGTATGGAGGAGAAAGGCAAAGCAAATATTTGCTTGATCTCATTTATTTAAACTCTCTTATTTGCAATTACAGAAGTGCTAAATACCTACTTTATTAATTAGACTCTACTGAAGAAGATGATGCTCTAGTTATCAAAAATCGTATAATTACTAAAAAGAAGCGAAATTGTTGTTTCAGATTTTTTTTGAAGAAATTAATTGATCTAGTTACTTTAAGGAAAAAAAAAATGGAAAAGAATCTCTGGTTAATTATAGCCATATATATTTTAAAAGAATAAATCCTAAGATTTTCACCTTGCTTCTTTACCCTTTTTTTCCCCTCTTTAATTTTAAGCTTTTTATGATCTTTGTTTTGAAGGAACTTTGTCCTTTATTTTAATAAATTTTTGTTTCTTTAAAAGAAGTAAGATAATACTTTTATTAAAAAAATGAGTGCATAAAACGTGTAAATGTGGTGGTAAAAAGAAAGGACGATCTCTCTTCAATACAATTAAAAAATGACTTGTTATTATGTGTGCAGTGTGATGATAAGAGAAAATTCGAATGATACATATTAATAGAATAAATAAGTTGCATTAAAAAAAATATGAAATAGAATATATATATATATATTCTTCAAAAATAAATGCAGGCGTCAAAGACTAATCACAATCACAATATTAATTAGCAGTTGAGAGAGTAGCTAGCTAGCAACCTAATAATTTTGGAATTTAGATTGACTCAAGTAATACGAGATTTTTGAACGAGCTGTCCTTTTTATTAAGCTTGGTCTACAAGTGCCAGTTCCCTCACCACAATGCCCAGGCTCCAACCAAATTTGTTACTGCGGTTTTTTAGGATTTTAAAAGCTTGTATATTTCAACTTGGTAGTAATGAATAAATTAATTTATAAGTAACTTCAAGTTTTTGATGTAATACATTATTGATCATCTTGACACTAAGTTACTAAATAAACATGTACATTGAAGACAATGTCAAAGCATATCTCCAATGAAAATATCAATATGATTAATGTAATATTTAATACACCAAAAAAATGTGAAAATTTAATGTTGATATGTAGGTGTGAAAGCAATCATTTCTCTTAATAGTTACGACTGATAAGAAAGGTATAATCAACTTTTTTAAGAGGGATTGTAGTAAATAGTAATTTTTAAAAAATAATTAAAATAAATAATAAGTTTTTAAAATATTTATAGTAAATAATAAATTTATCAGATAAATACAAAATTTAATAGGTAAATGATATATTTACAAGACGTAAATATATTATTTACTCTTGTAAATATATTATTTACTTTAGTATGTAAATGCACCATTCACTTAATAAATTTGACATAAGTAAATTTTATATTTATCTAATAAATATGTTATCTACTTTATATAGTTTAAAAACCTATTATTTACTTTAATTATTTTTTAAAAACTGTTATTTACTTTATTCTCCTCTTTTTTGAACACCACTAAGTATTAGAATGTAGGAATCCATCTCTAACACTATCCATTTGGCATCTCTAATATTATCTATTTGGACCCTTATTTCAAATAGTCCCTTATCAATCCCTCGATACATCTACTGAATGGATTTGAGCACTTCTTCAAGGCCTAATCCATGTAGATTGCCTCACTAATTCAAGTATGTTCCTACATCAAATATTTTATATGTTGTTCTCTTTTTCTTCCAATTAATTATTTTAAATTTTATATTTAATTTTTATCACAAATTCTAATTAAGCATTGAATAAGTACTAAGAATAAATTTTAATTTTAAATAATTTTCTATCGAAAAATATACATGATTTGAAATTGACAATATTTTAAATTAATAAGTGATAAAGTCAACTGGAAAACAGATAACAATTTTTTTAAGCAATAACAATTTTTTTGAAGGAGCAAACAAATAACAATATTTAAATAATGAAATTTGACAATTGTTAAGAAAGTAGAATCATTGACAGTTAAAAATACATCGTCAAGAATATAAGGACATTTTAGAAAGAGCGTTTTGAAACCTAGAGACATCATAGAAAACATTAAAATTAGCAATTTAAGTCACAACACGATTAGTTGGCACAAATACGACACGAAATTAGCGGGTATGGATTTTCTATAAATGAGTTTGAATCAAAAATAGATTGACACGATTAAAACAATTAATAAACAAATCGTGTCTGGGTTTACCTCCTAATACGAATTGATATGAATTGACACGATTAACCATATATGTTATTTTTTACTTTATTATATATGATATTAAACAAGAGTTTTCATAGTTAATAAAGTACATATAATATGAATTTTAAAACTTTTTAAGTAAATTTTACTTATTTTTTATAAAAGAAAAAAAATATGTTTACTAATAAACATGTCAAAATATCACAATATATTGAATAAGTTATTACTTTTTTATTATTAATTTTAATAGGTTAATTCAGATTGACACGAATAATATGATTAATAAACAGGTTAAGCTTAGATTTGAGATTTTGACATTTATATTAAATGAGTTGGGTTTGAATTTAGTATAATAGTGTTAATTAAGGAACATAATACGATATGAACATGACATAATATTACAAATTGTCAATCTTAGTAAAACATACGAGACTGTTTATACATATCATCTAATATAGGCATGAAAGGCTATTCGAATCCAAAGAAGGCACATTTAAAAATGGTTTGGTTTATTTGAAAACATAATAATGACAATTTGCCCCAAACCATTAATAAGAGTTTTTAAACAGAGTTCTAGGTAAGTAGAAAATCCGATATAAGATACAGGGTGTTCTATGATAAATTTCCTCTTCCGTATATTTTACGGTTTATCAACCGGCTATAAGGCTTTTAAATTTTATTTTGAATGGTCCTTTTTTCTTTTTCTTTTTCTTTTTTTCTTTTTTTTTTTTTTGAGTGGAGATCAACTTTTTAGGGTTTTTTGAAATTAAGGGGGGGTGGGGTTCGAACTTTAAACTTTTGGATAGAGTCGGATATGAAATTATTGCTAGACTATGTGTTGCCTAGCAATATGTCTCGTTATGGATTAGATTGCAATCTTTTTTAATACAACGTTTAAGGCATATATATAATTTTAAAAGTGCAGATTAATGGAAATCGTGAGAATAACTTGATAGTACACATATTTAGGGTTTTTATCTCATAATTCAAATTTTGTATTGAAATTACTTTTTAATTAATATTGTAGGAGAGTAAAAATTATAAAATCATTATAAATAGGATAATAAATAGATGTGCTATGGTGGCGTTCACTTTATGTTTGTGCTTGTGAAACCAAGGGAGATTAATGAGAGTTGTGACTTTTGGTTTTTCAGCCCGCATCTTCATGCATGATTGTTTGTTTGTTTGTTTTGTTTTGTTTCATTTTCTTCTTCTAAGCAACCTTCATGATTGGTAACGCGAAGACTAAGGCTCCGTTTGATAAATGCATTATGTTTATATTATATTTGAATACAATGCATTAAATTCAATTTGTATTTAGAGGAAAAATATTTGTATTGCATTTGAATGTAATATATATTTAAATAAAAAATATTTAAATTGTATTTTAATGATGAATATGTGATGTGATAGATAAAATTAGAGAGAGAAAAAAAGAAAGAGAAAGAGAATATGTGATGTGATTAGTAAAAGTAATAGAAAAAGTGAAATAATAAATAGTGATTGTATTGGATTTAAAATATAATGTGATTCGTATTTGAATATAATACTTTTATATTTGAATAAAAATTATATTACATTTAAATACAATATAAATATAATGTTATAAACAAACAGGACTAAAAAAAATCTCACCGTCATCAAGTCAACATAGCAACATATAGATATATATCATATTCTAACAAATTATTTATTTATTTATTTATTTTTGCTTTAATTCGTAAACTACAAGGTCTACAACTTTAAACATATATACGACATTTATTATAAGGGGACAAAAAAATTTTTTAATCAAAATTATACTAAATTATTAAAATTATGTGCTCTTTTTTTTTTTACTTAATCATTTCATTATTTTAAATCTTCACATATATTTATAATAGTTTATATAAGATCGTTTTCACTGCATCTTTCCCAAATCTAACATGAAAATGAATGAACTATAATACAAAAATTAAATAATACAATTACATTTCCTAAACCTAACGTGAAAATGAAAGAACTAGAATACATAAATTATATGAAAGGAAAGAAAGAAAAGGAGAAGAAAAGAAAATCTCACCTTGAATAATAAAATAAATTTCTAAACTTATTTGAACCTTAAAAAAAAAAACCAAGGTTTATTATGTCTCTGAAAATTTGTTTGGAAGTGGTTAAATGGAAAATTGAAGAATTAGTTTTCTTTGGAAGCTTTTAATTTATGTAGAGATAAAATAATACTGCAAGAATTTAACTCATCAATTTAACTTGAAAATTAAGTTAAATCGATCATTTCATTCCAGCTTAGTTTAACTTCACTTATATTGAAGATTGTGAAAATAGAAATAACTTATATTAGAAGTTGTACTGAAATAGTAAAAATAAAGATAAAATATAATAAAAATATATCCTATATAATTAAATAAAATTAGAAGTCTGAAATCAATTTAAATAACTTAACTAAATTTAGTTAATAAGTTGATTAAATTATATTGGCAAACTAAACGAAACCTAATCACAAATGTTTATAAATTTAATAAAATTATTTTATTTTTTAAAATTTAAATTAATTGATCAATAAAACATAAAAAAAAAAAACTATTAATTTATAAAAGATAAGACTAATTTATTCATGCATACTTATATTAAAATTTTAAAAACTCTCACAAGATTTTTAAAAAATTTGGTGGCCCCCCAGCCGCATCATTGATGGCATATGTGTGGGAAAATTATTGCCTACGACACACGTTTATTCTCCGTCATCATTCACTGAGCTAGAGCTTTGCAGCCTTTTGTCAAGAATATAATACTTTAGTAGTGATCTAGATTCTAGAGCTTTGCAGCCTTTTGGCAGATATATGGAAATGCCAACCATATATTTGTTTAAGGTACCATGCGTAGGTATCCTAGATTATTCAGGTTTCAAATCAATTCTTGTTTGGTTTTTTACGCATTTTCATACCAATACCAATTTGATTGGATGGATTTTTATCATTACGCTTTAAATTTTTCACAAAATTATAATTTATATCTTAAATCTTTAATTTTAATAATTTATACCTTAAATTTATAAATTTATAATAATTTACATTCTATTAATAAATAATATTTATTTTTTAATAAAAACTACAATTTACTTACGTATTAGTTATTAATTAAGAATATAAAATTTTTTTAATCAATGTTAATCTAAATTCTTTTTTATGATAAAATTAATTTAAACTTTTCTATTTTAATAAAATTTAATTAAATATCTTATCATTAATAAATTTAGTTTAACATAAATAAAAATGATTATTTATGTCACGAATTAATAATTTATATATAAATTATATGTCAATAATTTTCTTCAAATGATTAATATTATTATTAATATAATGCAACTTGCTTTACATTCACAAATTTAAATTTAAGGTGTAAATTATAACTTTGAGATAAATATAAGGTGTCCTAATGCTAAAAAGTCTAAAAAAATGAATCTGAGGGGGCGTTTGGTAAACGCATTGCATTTTGATTGTATTTGAATGAAATTTGTTTTTTGAATGTTGTATTTGGTTGAAAAGTATTTGTTTTGTATTTGAATGAAATGTGTGTTTGGATGAAAAGTATTTTAGAGTTGAAAAGTTGATGTGATTGGTAAAAGTAGAGATAAATAGTGAAATTGAAAAGTTGATGTGATTGTTTTAAAAATGTTTTAAATAGTAATTGTTTTCATAGCACTGTTGTAAAATTTGTGTTTGGTGTAAAATTGTATTGTATTTGAATGAAGTTAAAATGAAATACTTATCCAAATGTCCCCTGAGTGAGCAAGAAAATAAAACTTACAAAGAATGAACAATCAATTTTGATTTTTGTGATTAGTTTTTTCAAGTCCCAAAAAACATAAGTGTAGTTGCATAAAACTCTCAATCGACTCAGTTTGAAACCAAGAAATAAGAATCGTTCAAGTCTAAAATAAAACTATCTATTATATACAAGGATTGCTTCGGTTTTCCCTCCAATGGAAATTTATCTATTTTGTATGTCAGCCGGAATGCGATATCAATTGGCTCTATTCATATAAAATTTGGGTGGGACCATTGTAATTTTGTATAACCCTAATATTATTGCCCAGAATTTGATATTTTGTCAATATTACATAGGTACATCATGCATGGTGGTCCATGATAATTCCGAAGATAAAAAAGTGCCAAAACAGACAATTTAGGTGATTAACACATTTAACCGATTTTATATTTGGACAGGGGCTATGCGAAACCCCACCAATTTCGTTGTCAACGACAACACAATGGCACTGAATATTCATATTCGGAGACAAGTGGTGGAGAAAACAGTGCCCCACTTTGCAAGTTCCTTGGTTCCTATTTAGCACCACAACTGATTATTAAAGGGATTTAGTTTGTTTTAGGGGTTTAAGCAAAAAAAATTTGGTTCAAATTCAAATTTTTTGTTAAAAAATAATATTAAAAAAAGGATGGATATCGGTTTGAACTTTGAAAGCAAACAGCCCGATTGTATATATGTTACTTTCAACCAAATTTAACTTTGGTTGTTACTTAACCTTTAATCAACTATAACAAGAATAAATATTATCTCAATCTTCCTCGACAGCATATTCCAATCTTCCATGGACATTCATGCAATATCTAGAGTTAATATTTCTCTTTTGTAATAAATGTGCGTGTGCGTGTGTGTGTGTACATAATTGATTCAATTCATTTCTGCGACTGCAGAGTTTGAGCGGTACTTTATCAAAATTTTTTTTTTAAATTGAAGAAAATTTGTTTCTACATATCACTCAAAAAAAAAAAAAAAGGATAACTGCATATAAGATAACATATTTTAGGGGGAGTTTGGAGGAGGTTTTAGAGATTTTTTTTTTTTTCGAAAAAAGTTGTTTTGAAAAAAACGTATTTGGGGAAAAAAATTATTTGGAGTGAAAAACTATAAAATTTTAAAATTTTTTTTAGAAAATAAAAATCAATATAGATATTATTTTGTTCCTCTCGAAATTTTATGTAATTTAAAAAAAATCATCTCATTTGGACTTGTATATATAAAGTTATGGATTTTTAAAGTTTAGAGTTTACTATACTATTTTGAAGATGTGAATAATAAAAAATGATAAAGTGTTGAAAAAAAAATTGATTTTAGAGATGTCAAAACCTTGACTCAAACGGGGGCTTATAATTTTACTTCATAGTTCCTCTTGTGAAACTATTTCGAATCCTATATTGAAATGCTTCGTTTTGTAGGGCCAGAAAATGCTTCTCCCGTCCTCATTTCTTGTCCCAAAAATCATGCCCATCCATGTCTAAAGAGAGGCGGGGAATGGTCAGAGAATATATCTATTAGGGGGAGAGGGAGATGGGATCTTCCCCATCCCCGTCCTTAGCTACCATGATGAATTTGTCGTCATTGTAAATTTCAACAAGTAATTTAAAAAAAAAGTATTACTGAAATTCATAAAAAAAAAAATTTTAACTCCAATTCAATGATCCCACTAAATTAATTCTAACAACATATATAGACAGGGATTAATATTAGAAATAAGATTGTTATTTAATACAATTAAAAGTATTTATTTTCTGAAATATGTACATGGAGACGGGAAGTGTTCATCTCGTCTTTGCTTAGACAAACTTTTAAATATTTATTTTTGGTCAAACGGCAAGGATAGGGTTTGGGAGTTTGGGTTTGAGAGGGTGGGAGTTTAATATGCGTTGTAAAAAAAAAATGTGGTTGTAAAATGTGGGAGTTTATCAATAATGTTTTGGGAATGTGTAAGTTATTATCATTATTTTTTAAATGAGATTTTATTAAGTTCAATAAGGAGATACAATAATACCTAATTCTATATTATATAAGATAAAATTCTTTGAGAAGAACGAATCTATTAATAAAATCTAATGACGTTTAAAGAAAAAGACGTATGCTTTAAATTTAGTGTGTGTTTGATATACACATTTAGAGTGCATTGCATTTAAATGCAATATAATTTTTCTCCAAATACAAAAGCATTTCATTTAAATGTCAATCACATCACATTTTAAATCCAATACAATCACTATTTATTATTTCACTTTTTCTATTACTTTTATTAATTATATCATATATTATCTTTCTCTCTCTTTTTTTCCTCTCTACTTTTACCCATCACGTCACATATTTATTATTAAAATACAATTTAAATACTTTTCATCTAAATACACATTGCATTCAAATGCAATGCTAATACTTTTTCTCCAAATACAAATTACATTCAATGCATTACATTCAAACGCAATACAAATATAATGCGTTCACCAAACGAACCATTAGTAATGGATATATACGTTAACATATTAAAATCAAGTACATTTCTAAATTTATTTTAAAAGAAGGTTAAAATGAGAAAAAAAAAATATAACCCATTTAAAAAAATATTATGGTTGAATAGAAGATTTATTTTCGAAATAAGAAAAAAATTTTCAAATAAATATTTATTTTAAGTTTTTTTATTATATTTCTAATTTTTTAAAAAAATCTTTATTTTTAAATATATTTTCTTTTATTTTTTTATTTAAAATAAGGAAATTTTATATTTATCTGTGGTAAAAGGACATAGGACCTGTCATCGTCACCATTGCCGAAAGGATGTACTTTGTTGAAGTCAACTACTATAGCAAAAAGCGGGGGGGAAAAAATCAGTAAAATATGAAAAAGTACTTATATAATTGTTAATGATATAATTTAATAATAATTTTATATATAAATAAAATTATACATAAATAATATTACTTTATTATAGTTTAGAATTTGAATTTTTTTATCTCTTTAACTTTTTAAAAGAGATAATTTTCTGTGAGCATAAATAATAATAAATTGAAGACTAAAAATGAAAGAAAAAGTAGCCCTTCTCTATAAATGATCGTCATTCAATTATTGTTTTATTTACCCATTAGATTTTCTATAATAATACAATCGGTGTTTATTCTGCCGAGCAATTTATCTTCTAAATTAGACTGCTAGTTTCCATAAAATTAAAAATATATATATATATAGATTGCCAGTGATGAATCATGACCTTGATCGCTTATTATAAAACTTCCAAAGGTTTAAGTAACGTACACCTGGTGTACGTTTAGGAAATTTTAAATAAAAATACCTTTTATCTGGTTTTATTTAGAAAGTATATATATATGTATATATTGTTTATTTTGGAGTTCATCATTTACCAATATAACGGTGGAATCCTTAAACCAAAAAAATTAAAAATTAAAATAAAATCCAAAAACAAAGAAAAAGGGTTTTTTTTTTTAAGAAAATAAAAGGTTTTTATTTCTTTTGGGGTTTTTAAAATTAATTTTGTATTCTTTTTTTCTTTGAGGTACCACTTTCTTGTCAAAATTAAATATTAACTTCCTTACAGTTTAAATTCAATACACATTTGAAGTTTTTTTTATATAAGTTTAATGGCATTCAAAATGGATGAATACTAATTTATACACTTAAAATACATAACATTCTTAAATGAATTTCAAAATATTTGTTAAAATAACAAAATCAAAAATTAAAATTAACAAAATAACCATGTTTCATTTTAACATAAAAATGATTATGGTCATTTTTAATCGTTCGGGATCATTTAGATAATAAAAAATTTTATAAAGTTATGTTATAAATTTAAAAAGGTGAAAATGTTATTTTATTAATTTAATCATGAATTTCCCCTACGGTTATGTATTGGTCAAAGTACAATAAATCAACATAGCAAGCCATCCTATACATAACGAACAAATAAAGGGAAAGACTATTTAGTATGCGTCACTCTCCTTGACTCCAAACATATTCACTATTAATTGCTTTGACTCTTGCTAATCATCATCTAGACCTCGCAACTTGCTTCCTTTATTCATATTGTTAAGATCCATTAGGACTGCTATAATTGTTGTAATATCACTGTTTTTTTTTTTTGGGACTAATTTTGTCAAGTAATTTATTTATATACGTATTTTAGAACCGTGGAGTATCATCAAACATGAATCCTTTTATATATATTTATTTATTTTCTTTTGAAATACCCTTTGAGTTCAATATTTTTGTTTGGTTTAGCATTGTTTTTACTTTTGTTTTTAATAAGTATAAGAAGAAAAGTAAGTTGTAGTTTTTTTGAGTATTTGAAATTATTTTTCTAATAAAAGTTTATAGGGTCAAAATATAGTTTTTGGATTTTTTAAGCAATAAAAGTATGAAATATTATAATACAGTTTATAATGTCTTAAAAAGAACTGTGACATAAATTTCAAAGTTTAATTAGAAAAGCTTTTTTGAGAAATTATGTTATGTGGCTTTGATTGGAAGCTCTTATATAAAGCAAAAGCTCTTACGATCTATTGTTCAAACAATTTCAAAAACAGTTTTTGGATCTACTTCTATCAAAACATGCCGATTGTAGTTATGATTAAAGGCCGACCAACGAATTATGTGGTATTGAATTTATGGTTATGGGTATACAATGGACTTATGCTTGGGGTACACTTGGGTTTTGGACTTTGGTAATGCTTGTTTGTGAAAATTGCGTGGCATAACTTTTATATGTTTAGTCCTAATGATTTATGTCACTACTTATTTGTGATTAAGATTTCTTTAATGTTTGTTAACTTTGAACCAGTTTGCATAGATGATATAAAAATCCAAAGCTTCTAAATCCGCAGCAGAAATTCAAAAAGTAAGATTTTTTATGGCATTTTCTGTGGCATAAAAAAACCGATGTTTCCCTCTTAGGAGCAAGAAAAGAAAAAAAAAATTACAAAGCGATTCTTTTTTAAGAAAAAAATTGAATTTTTTACTTTATTCCTAAGCAAAATGATAATTTCTTTAGTAAGTGACAGTTTGATCCTTTTTTTATATTGGCTAAATGATCCTTAAGCTCTTGAAACATTATCAATTTAAACCTCTGCGTCAAGATTCATTAAATTTATCACAGATTATTGCATCTGACATATCATATGCCTCCTTGAATGCCCTAAAATCTCATACCCATAAAAGGGTTAAAAAATCACGCCTTACAAAAATAATAATAATAAAACTCAAACTCTTCTTTCTTTCTTCTAGAGTGCAAACCCTAATAAGCGAAAACAACCAGCGCCTCATTTGGATTCGATACTATTATATTTTTTATTCCTGATTATTTGCATGCTCATATACTTATATTGTGATACATCAATCAAAATGTTATGTCAATTAGAATATTTTCGTTACAGTAATTTAAAAGTAATCATTTTAATTGGCGTGGCATCAATTATGTTATGCTTATTTAATCATAGATTGTCTTTTTCTTCGGGGTTTGTTTGATATATTTTATTTATTAGTTTGAAATGGGAAGAAGGAAGGTTTGGAGGCTTTGGTTTTGTTGAGTTTCATGTCGCTATGGGTGGTCGCCGCAGAAGCTTTGATTAATGATTTCTATGAGGGGGTGAGGTCGATGGTGGTGGCGGTCGAGTATAGTAGTTGCCCCTCTATACTTGGCTTTCGTTCACAGATTTGATGTTTTACATTTATGCTTTTATTATATTTTTCCTTTAACTGAATGTTGTTAAATAAAAATTTATTGTCATTTTGGTGCTCCGGGGCTTGCAGGTTGTGGAGAGTTTTTTAAAAACTGCTGGGGCTTTGTTAAGCATTGCTTTGCTACTCCTCTTGGCCTTGGATTTGCTTTTGAAGCATTGCTGCTATCATGCCATTGAGTTTGCTGAGACTTTTCAATTGAGGAAATTGCGGTTGGAAAGTGATTCCACTTATATATCGGTCCTTCGTTTTAGGTCTTGCAAAGTCCCTTAATGTTGACAACCGATGTGATTCATTGTTCAAGTCGTATTTCTAAGATGGAATTTATTATCTCACACATTTATCAGGAAGGCAATAGAGCTGCAAATTCTTTGTCGTCCCATGATCCAAGTATTGGCTCCTCTACTTGGTGGTGGTCAACTCCTAATTTTATTGCCTCTTTTGTTGTAAATGATATTAGTAGTAGACCATAATTTAAGTTCTCTTGATGTTATTTCTTTTTTCCCATGTGGTTGTTATAGAGCAAGCATATACACTCTTTTTCTCTAATTGCTAGGTTTACCCATTGGGTTTTCTAACAAGGTTTTTGATGAGGTCCATCATAAAATCTGATTTTTAAATATATAATTTCAGTTATATCTTCTGATGTCAAAATCTACTTTGCTTTGTTTCCTATTTGCATTTAATTTTTAGTTACTTTACCTTTTGCGGCTAGTTTGTATTATGTTAGATTGAAACTATTATTATTTTTCTTATTTTTAATAAAATATTAGAGATAGATAAATAATGGTAGTACTAAGGAGATGCCAACCTAATTGAAATAGTGCTCTTAATAATTTTCATCTCTAATAACCTAATTATGAAAAACGATCATCGAATTCATTTCATATGATCTATTCAATTAAGTTTTTTTTTTATTTATAAATTATCTATTACGTTAAAAACTTAGCATACGTTAACAGAAAGGTCCTAATTATCAACGTTTCAAGAATTTAGAGGTTGCTTTGTAAAAATTAAAAGAATAGGGATCAAATTATCACTTTTTAAGAAGTTCGGGACCCATGGTGTCAAACTATCAATCACCCTTATAATATTGCTAAATACATATCTGTATATGTCTATTTTTTACATAAAAATTATAAGGCTTACTTTTGATTTATGAGTTAAAATCCAAATTTTTTTGATTCAGTTTTATTTTTATTTAAAAAGTCGATAAAAATTATAATTTAATCAACAAATTTAAACTTAAAAAATTCATTTTATTCTTACTTTATTAATCCTTATTTATAACTCACGCCAAGTAGTCTTTCCTAAGAAACAGAACATTTTCCTCTCGTAGAGAAAAAATAGTAGTAATAAAGAAAAAAAAAATCGTCCCAAATTTTCTTTTTCTTCGGCCCTTTTTTTTTTTTTTTGAGGATTCATTCTCCTGTTCCATCGCCGCAGAAATGGAAGACCAAATCGGCAGTGGCGGCGGTGGCAGCAGTAGCAGCGCCGACAGACAGAAGAAGGCCCTCCTCGTACTGAACTGCGTCCTCCTGGCGATCGGGAACTGCGGCGGCCCGCTGATCATGCGGCTCTACTTCCTCAACGGAGGCGACCGCGTCTGGCTCTCTAGCTGGCTCGAGACCGGCGGCTGGCCCATCATCCTCCTCCCCTTAGCCTACTCCTACCTCCGCCGCCGCCGCCGTGAGTCCGCCGCCGCCAAACTCATCCAACTCGACCCCTTCCTCTTCACTGCCTCCGCTGGCGTCGGCGTCCTCACCGGCTTCGACGACTACCTCTACGCCTACGGCGTCGCCCGCCTCCCCGTCTCCACCTCCTCCCTCATCATCGCCTCGCAGCTGGCCTTCACCGCCGGCTTCGCCTACCTCCTGGTGCGACAGAAGTTCACGTCGTACTCGACAAACGCCGTCGTTTTGCTGACGATCGGGGGGGTGGTCCTGGCCCTCCATACCAGCGGAGACCGGCCGAAGGGGGAGAACAATAAGCAGTACGTGGCGGGGTTCATGATGACGGTGGCGGCGGCGGTGCTGTACGGGTTCCTGCTGCCGTTGATGGAGCTGGTGTACAAGAAGGCGAAGCAGGAGATTACTTACTCCCTCGTGCTGGAGATTCAGACCGTGATGTGCTTCTTCGCCACTGCGTTTTGCACCGTTGGGATGATCGTCAACAACGATTTCGAGGTTAGGGTGTGTGTGTGTGTTTTTTTTTTTTTTTTTTTGTCTTGTCTTTGCTTCGTTTTCCTTAATTGTTGGGTGATCCGATCAGTCGAGGATTAATTTGTTTTGTTTTGTTTTTGTTTTTTCATGGGCAAAATAAAAAAAAAGGATAAACTTTTTTGGGTAAATGGATTAATTTGTTAATGGTTCTTACTTAGAAAACGAGCCCTTTTTTTCTCAAATAAAAAAAAAAAACAGAAGTTTCGTAGTATATATTCTAGAATTAGACATAGATTTATTCTTAAATTATACGTGTATCGAGGATTAATTTGTTTTAAATTGTTGAAGAAGTTTTTTTTTTTTTCCTTTTAAGAGAAAATTAAATATGTAATCATTATTAAATTATACTTATTTTAAAAAAAATTGATAAATTATATTTGCAATCATGCGGATAGATAATGTCAAGAGAAAATTATTTGTAGTAAAGTGCAAACAATCTTCATTGTTTAACCGCTGATGAGTCAACAATAAATACTAAAACAAGAAATTTGTCAAAGTGATTAGACTGATGGACAATTTTTTTTTTTTTCTAATTTACTATTATTAAAAAACGAAGGTTCAAAGGTTCAAAATCTTGGATTACATATTCATACATTCACATCTACCCACTTTAGCTGGTTCCTAGCAAACTGATTGACAATTTTAAAAAACTGAAACCAGTTAAATGATTTTTTGTTTTCTAATTTTTACAGTAAATAATTTAATTAAGTTGCTTAAATTAGATGGAGGGATTTGAACGTTCTAGTGAAGTTAAGTTAAAATTATTTGCTAGACTATATATATGTAATTATTTAATTAATTTTCTTTTAACCTCTAGAGAATGAGGAATAAAAAAAAAACTTGTAAATAGAGAGATTCTAATTATATATATTTTATGTTGGGTTTAGATGTGAAATTATTGATAATAAAGATAGATTTATATTTAATTATTGCTTTTTTAAATTAAAAATGAAGAATTAATTGCACATTTTATAAGAGAATTAGGCGCAAATTGTCATACAAAAGTGAATTTGTCATGATCGTTACACATGGAGACCTGAGAGAATCAATAATCTATAAAATAAAAAATTTCAAAGACTTTGAAGATCGAGCAGAAAGTTACGCATGGAGGGAATCAATAAAATATAGACATTTCAAAGATCTTCTTTATGCATTAAGATATAAGATATTTTCAACCCTTTGGTGGGACCGAGTTTTCTTTAAAAAAATAAAAAATAAAAATAACAAAAAAAAGAGAGAGTAAATAACAATTTGTCGTTTTTATTTCTTTTCTTTTCTTTTTTGAATGGTCGTACTTTTCTTTATTGAGATATAAATAAATCGTTGTGATAATATGAACGAGGGAGTATCTATTTTTACTTTTCTAGTTAGTGTAATTATTTATCATCATAAGTAATTTATTTAAGGATTATTTTTATAAATAATTTTTAATTATATACCTTCATTTAAATTGATCTTAATTTGTTCGAAACCAGTCATTGTGTTCTTGATATATAGAAAATCTTAAAATGCTCTTATATTTATATCCATTTATGATTTTAATAGAAATTACTGATATGACATAATTGATTAGCATAATTACTCGCCTACCCTTAAAAATATTTTCATACATAACTCATGAATTATAAATCTTCTTTTACGTTGACCTCTATTTATTCGAAACATGCTCCTGACAAATAGAAAACCATTTAAAATTCTACTTACTTCCAAATCTATTTGAAATTTTAATAAGAAACCCGAATTAACTCTGGTTCAAATTTGGATTGTGGAAAATCATTTTTAGATGCTGAATTAATTGGGAATGTGAATGGTGAGTGTTTTTGAGGTGCCAAAGGGGTGATATGAATGGTAAATAATAGAGATGGAAATATAAGAAGAAGGTTCTCTCGTTCTTTTCTTTTTTTTTTTTTTGTTTTAATTTTTGTTTTCCCAGCTTATTAGAAACAAAAGAGTCAAAGAACATAAGACAACATATTCAAAATTACTAAAATATCTTTACAAAATATTATTTTAAATTATAAATTTAGCTTTCTTATTAAAATCATAAATGAATATAAATTGAATGGATATTTTGAATAATTTTTTATATATTGAAATGCACAATAATTGATTCAAACAATTAGAAACTAGTTTGAATAAATCTAAAAATATTAGAAACTAGTTTGGTAACTATTTATAAAAATAATCCTTTACTTAATTATTACCATGTAAAGATTTAGCTCATTGTTTAGCTTGTACTTTTTTATATATTTTTTAAATTAAAAAAAATTATAATTAATTTTTAAAAAATT